>OY979694.1:181079156-181679156 GCA_963855945.1 Thereva nobilitata
CTACAACATTTATTTAAACTTTTTTTCCCTCCGACTTACCGTTCCAAAATGCAGCACTGCGCGGTGAAATTTAGACTTCTTGTAACTGAATGTGGCGACTCGCATTAACTTCACTGCCTTGTCTTAGGCTAATTTCTAAAAAACTGCTTCGCACTGCCTGCCAATTTCTAAAAAACTTCATATGAAGTTCTCATTGCCATGGTTGTCAAAATGGATAACGAAAAAATAAGGACTTCCTAACACTGCAAAAACGTTCTATTAATTAATATTTTCTTTAAGAAACTATATATGAACATGAACAGTCAATGTCAAAACATTGCTTATTCAATGTGTTTTACCACGCGTTCTGTAATAAACCACTGCAACATACGGCGCAGTGCTGCATTGCACTGCTTTCCTATGTAGTTCAGGCTTAAGCGTTCCGAAGACATTAATTTCCATAAGACCGCACAGATGACGTGCGTTTCTTGCGTGAATTATAGTTGGCCCTTATCTCTTGCGCCAGACGTTCATCTGACGAATGAAAATCATGATTTTAGATTTATTGTCATACTATGTAAACTCGAACGACAATTTCAGCAATTCATTGTGAAGTCAGGATATGTACATAAACAATGCATCAAAGACAAAACAAAGGAACTTTTGAAGATATCAATCTGAGAAAAGAGAAACTTTTTACAGACTTTAGTGAAATAAAAATTCACTATACATTATGTATTCTTCTCCTCTGATTTTAAATCTTAACTAAAAAATCATGTGCCTCTTTCTATTAGTTCCGATTTTTTTATTATGACTCCGATTGAAGCTGCTGTATTGATTTTAGTTATTAATAAACGCACGTGTACGAGTATAGAGAAGAGATTAGCCGGCCTACTACAAAAAAAAACTATAAAAAATCGTATAATTTTTAACAGTTCGGAGGTCGCCACGGTATATATAAAATTGATCACGAGAAAAACGTGATTAAAATTAAAATTTATGGTTTTCCAGAAAAAAAAATAGTTATTTTGGTACCAATCTATGTTTGTTTATTGTAAAAAAAACATATAAATACGTATGTAAGTACTTTTGATTTTTGGAGCCTTATGTACGATTTATATAATTATGTATTTTTCCTTTTCAAGAAACTCTTTTTGAGCATCTTTCTTATTAAAAGGATTAAGAATTTCCAGATCATTCTTAGAATAATATGTAGTGGCTACCATCACAGATGTGCGCCGCTCAATTCCTCACAACGTCATAGTCCTTCGTTTTGCCAAACAGGCCGCCGAGAATTTTCCAAACAGGTCCTTCGAGAATCTAGCCAAACAGGCCCTCGACTGGAATCCGCAAGGAAAACGTCCAGTCGGAAAAGGAAGATCCTCAACGATGCCAAGAAAACCGCCAACTTGGCACTTATAATAAAACGATTAGAAAAGCAAAAGGGATATTAGGAAGATGTTCGAGACTCGGGAAACACAAAACACTAAGGAAAGCTAAGTCAGAAGCTCCCACCTATAAAAAGAACCTTCCTTACATCCCATCTGTGTGGAGGAACGTCAATATTAGATTCATTCAAAAGCCAGGGCATTCTGATAACACCCAGGAAAAATCCTTCAGGCCGTCTTTCGCCTTGAGGACAATGGAGAGAATTGTTGACACGGAAATACTATAAAAGGTACATATCCAGTACGTCAACAACTCCGCTCTCTTCAGCACACACGCACAGGGCCGGCGCTTGGGTTTTTTCTGCCCGGTGCAGTATGTCATATTGTGTCCCATCATTTTCGGTTCATTTTTGATCGCAGTGAAGGACAATGGAAAAATTCAGAAAAAGTTTACAATAAAAGCAAAAGATGAAATTCAATAAACGAACTAAGACCTATTAACTAGCTCACTATTCACCATCAATATTTTAAATATTTATCTTATTTTCTTCAACTTTATCCTTAAAATAAAGTAAGTAGTAGACGAAGATGAATCACTCTTTGCATAAAATCTTTTCAGGTAAAAACTTGCAGGGGCAAACATTTTATGAAAATCTCGAAACTAAAATCTCGCGAAAAAGTTCCTGCACGAGGGGAAGTAAAATTTCCCCGCTTTTTGTTGCATGACAAAGTACACGGACAGAAATTGGCTAAATTTGTCTGACTTCTTACGCTCGCGGGATCCAAATGAGTTTGGCGACAGACGTACAGAATATTTTATCAATAATAAAATTGTAATAAAATTGAATTCCTTTAGTACTATATGAAAATGAATTCACGGAAACACTTTTTCAATCTTTATTTTCAAAGATTAAAATTTTTATTTTTAAATCTTAATTTCTGAACCAATTGCGCCCGGTGCAAGTGCACCATTTGCACCTATGAAAGCGCCGCCCTGCACACACATTAGAAGAGCTTTCACGATCCGGTCCATAAACTAAAAGGACAGTGTTAAGCGAAGGGGGCTTTTTTCGATATCAATTTAGCTTTCCGCAACTCTTCGTCTGACATCATAGGAACCGTTTTAAAAAAAACCTTTTTCACTCAAGATTACGCAGATGATGTAAGTGATGAGATAGGTAGTATCACATAAAGACATTTGTAGCAAGTACTTCAATTGGTTTCCAGCTATGTGCTGGTGTAAACTTAGTATCAGTTTCACAAAAGCGGTTCTGGTATCATTTACCGGATAATGCCAGGATTGGTTCCTATTAACCTGATCTTGCGGGTACAGCTTTAGACCTCTCACAAGAAACCAAACACTTAGGGGAATAGTTTATGCCAAACTCCATTGGAATCACCCCATGGATAACCTAATGAGCCAATCTCGCAGATCTTCGTTTTCCTGCCGAACTACTTGGGTATCAACATGGTATTTGCAGCCAAGGACTATGTATTATATGAACACTACCATTATAGGGCCCATGGTAACATATTGCTTTTCTATAAATTTAAGCCAGATTGAAAGAACCACCCCTGGGGAGGCTATTTTCGCATAGCCTACGGCAGCGCTGGGCAATCTACTCTATCTCGGTTAGAATGAGGTTGAGATAGAATGGTACCTGGGCGATGGTCTTCAGCGGGGACCTTCTACAATTCTCAGCCTTAACCCTTATGTTGTGAGGTGTGGGAGAAATACTTTAGAGACATTTTCAAAGAGAACATAAAATTAACACAGGGAGAAGCAGACAACCGTAGTACAGATGACCCAGAAAACGATACGCCAGATCCTACAATAGAAGAAGTTGCAAATGCCATAGTGAAACTGAAAAATCATAAGGCTCCAGGTCAAGATGGAATACCCCCGGAAATCTTAAAAAATGGCGGGGAGAAGTTATGCCATGTCTTACATAGTCTCATCGTAAAACTATGGAGAAGCAGCAAGATGCCAGAAGAATGGCTTTTAGGCACAATAGTCCCAGTACATAAAAAAGGTGAATTTATGAGCTGCAAAAACTACAGATCAATATCTTTGTTGAACACGACCTACTAAGTGCTTTCAGATATTTTATTTAGTAGACTGAAACCACATTTGGAAAATAAAGTAGGTGATTACCAAGCAGGATTTAGAACGAATAGATCGACAACGGACCTGATTTTCATAATGAGACAAGTACTTGAAAAATGCTGGGAAGAAAGCATTGATATACATCTTCATAAACTATAGAAATGCTTACGACCTGCTGAATAAAAGAGAGTTGTGGAGCAAAATTAATGAAATGGGTTTCCCGAAAAAAATTAATAGAACTATGCAAAATGACGACCAAAGATTGTAAAACACAAGTGAAGGTACGAGGATGTAACTCGATTAACTTCCCTCAAGAATCGGGTTTGCGACAAGGAGACGCGATCTCACCAATACTTTTTAACTTTGGTCTGGAAGCAATAATGAGGGAAACACAGCTTAATGGAGCAAATAGCATCTTCACAAGGAACATTCAGATACTAGCCCTCGCAGATGGCATAGCCATAATTGGACGCAAAGCGGAAGATGTAAAGGAAACCTTTTTCGAGATTGTAGAAAGTTCAGCAAAGTTCAATCTACGAGTAAATGACACATAAACAAAGTATATGATCGTATCAAAACGAGGACAACGGTTAGGGCGAAGTATCATCCTTGACGATCATAGTGTGGAAATTGTAGAAAATTTTATCTATTTAGGGTCAATGCTTACTGTAGAAAGTAAGATAAAGGAAGACATCCATAGACTCATCGTAGCTGCAAATAAAACCTATTTTGCACTAGTCCCAGTCCTAAAAAACAAAGAAATTTCAAGACAATGCAAAGTCAGACTATACAAAACACTAATCCGCCCAGTTCTATGCTACGGGTCTGAGGCTTGGACATTGACCAACAAACAGAAAATCAGCTTAAAATCTTCGAAAGGAAGATCTTAAGAAGAATATTTGGTCCTGTAAGGGTTACCCAAAACGAATGGCGCATTAGAACAAACGAAGAACTTCAAGAAATGTATGACGAAATTAATATAGCTACATACATAAGACTGAATAGACTGCGATGGCTCGGACACGTTGTACGAGCTTCGGAAGATTGAATGCTAACCAGGATTTTTAATGGTAGACCATCAGGAAGGAGAAGAGTAGGGCGACCAAGAAATAGGTGGATGGATGACGGGCTAGCACATATATTTAAATTTGGTATAACAAATTGGAGAGAGCTAGCAACACGTAGAGACGACTGCAAGGACTGTAGCGCCATTTAAGAAGAATAATAAGAACCCTAATGTTAACACTAAGCCAGCCAACTTTACATTAACACAATAGTTTTCCTGGACTACAGGTAAAAAACAGCGAATTAAAGTGGTATTCAGGATATCTCAATCAAATTTGTTACTGAAGTTGAGTATAAGTGTGTATATGTGTAATTGAGTATGTGAACATGCGTTAGCATGGGTGTGTTTGTGTGTTTTGGAGGTTATATGCGCTGAAAGGGTCCTTCTACAATTCCCAGCGTTAAGGTAAAGATCCCAATAACGGGAATGAAATCAGACTGTATGCGGCGAAAAATTCAATGTTTAAACTAGGTTTTCTCTAGGATAACAGAAGTTGGTCTCATATGTTAGTCGGATGGCTCCAACACAGAGACAGACTAGGTATCGGGATGTGCGGCGACAGGTACAGGTTCAGTAGAGCTTTTAGATTGGTTCTGCCAAACTCCAGCCGCTTTATTCTTGGTCCGTTTCACAACGCTGTCAACCAATTTCTGAAGCGTAATAAAAAGAATGTCAGGATGTCACCGGACACTGCGTCCTAAATCGGCACCGAATGATCGGAGGGGCAGAAGATCCCGCTTGCAGGCTGTGTTTCGCGGAGGACCAAACTGCTGTTCACTGTCATAGCCGGAGTAGGTCGTCTCCACCTAGTGCCTGGAAAAAGTAACTTAAAAGACCGCAAACTCATTGGTGACATTTCCTTTACCATCGAAATAAGAATGTAGAACCGTGGCAAGTTTTTATAGTTATTGCTCCATTGAATAAACGCTCTCCTGCCTTCAAGGTAATGTTATGTCCGCAACAACGAATTTACCGGCTCATTCTCTCTGCCTACAAGCTGATTTTGGCTTATATAACAGACTAGGAACTCGTTTCTAAATAGAACAAGTCGACTGTGAAACAATTTTTCGTAGTTAGTATTTTCAAACTCCTACAAAATCCAAGAGTTCAAACGTAGGGTCCATCGCCATCTCCTCCAAAATCCTCCCGACTCCTCATACCATCTAACCTATTCTATCCCTCGAACCAAGCTTACTACTAGACATTGTTACTTGCTAATCACTTGCAGTGTAAAAAAACAATTATTTTGTTTGGGGATTTAGTCGCATGGCAATGAACTTTATTATCTTCAAAGTCAGTCCGTTGCGCTTTATAAAATAATTGGCTTGCACGATGACCCCGAACAAGTTTTCAAATACATACTTATGAACGAAAAGGTATGCCCAATCAATTCTATCCAAGCTATGCAATAGTAGCACATGCTTGTGGGTCATAAATCGTCATAAAAGTCGCTTTACGTACAAACATTCAATTGGAAAAAGCGTTCGTGGTAAAAAGTAGTAAAATGAATGTCTGCAATTACATTTTCTCGTCTTTTCAAAACATTTATTCATGATCTCTCCATAATTTATCGTTTTTTTAAAACTCCCCAGTAACAAAGAAATCTTATTACAAAGAAACAATAACGGTGTCATAAACTGTGAAAACTCCTTAAAAAATCCCTTCCAGCATTATTCTCGTTATTTCCAATAAAATGTAGCCATCAATAACCGACAAGACGACCCTATCATCTACATCAAATTTATTTCATCCACTCCATAAATCGATATTCCACCTTAGAGTTCAAAAACCCTAGGTCATAAACGGAGCTTTGCCAGCTTGGGTGTATGTCAAATGTTCCGGGTTTTATCCACAAAGATTAGAGACCACCGCACTGGAACCGAAAACGATATGAAAGATGTTTGGTATGTTGACGATTGCATATATCCTTTAAAGAGTAAACTTCATAAATCAAAAGTGTCCTGTAAGGGCACGGTGCTTAGAATTGACATTTCATTCAGGCGTATAAACATTTGTCAATGGTAAGGCGTTACTAGATGCTCATGCATGAATATATATTGTAGGATATAGCCTGCAGGCGACAGGGTTGACAGGAGTGCTTCATGATAAACAATGTTCATCCACGTCCCTTACGGCAATAAATGTTTAGTTTAGCTGCGAAGGACCAAAGGTAAAACGGCAGTTAATGTAAAAACTAATGTCGCCCTGCCAATAATGCATGAAGCCATCAACAGGACATGGTCAGACTAAAAAATGACTGTCCTGTTCGCCATGTCGGGAATATCCTTAACAACATATCCACTATGTGTTTATGGCCCTTTTCAGCAAATTGTCGACTATTGTCGGCCTACAAAAGACACGGTCGAATAAAGTTACCTAACGATAAAAGTTTCCGTGACAAGGGATCTGATAGAAGGATGGCAGGATGTCATAAATTACAGTTACAACAAAAGCTCAAGTAGTGTGTATGTCGTACATCTTACTCCTGGTATATAGTGACACATGATTTCTTCTGGGACATCTTATGCCAGGACACCGTACAAAGTACTCCTCTGCTTCTACCTTTAGGCATCGCACGGATGTTCATCTTCTCTCCATTAACGACATTACGTGGGTCGTGAAATCCGTAAACTGAGATACTGCCACTACATTTTTTCCATTTTGTCAGTGAAGTGGCAATCTTCTAAATTTAGCAAGGATTTTTCGTATCCTGTTTCTGTCAGTGAATATTGTTCACTAGTCTATAGACTTATCAAAATCTCGTTTGGCTATAAAAAATTTGATTTGTTTTGATTTTATACCAAGTCATGATTGATCCCACTTAATTTACATTGTTGGGGTTATTTGATTCTCTGGCGGGTCTAGACCCATTTTATGTGTGATTACTAAACAACAGCAAACTTGGTCAATGTCACCAAAGTAACCCGAATCTTTCTTTCGTTTTCTTAAACCGGTCTGACCAAGTTTTTACCGCTTGAAAGTGCAAGTGGCTGCTGCATGTGCGTCAATATCCTGACTAAGTTGTAAGGCAGCGAAATTATGCAATTTACAGCACGTGGTGAAGGCGAAGCACTTCAAGAAATCAGGGTACGTTGATTGCTTACCTGGAAATGTGGGTATTACCAGAGATGTTTCGTGCGTTCGCTATCAATGAGACGACATTCTTTTTTTCCATGGAATTTAATGACTTTAAAAGCTCGACCACGGAAAGAAGGAAATGTGTCATATTACGTACTTTGATGTTTGTGGCTAACGATGTGGGATCGTGGAGTGAAAGTGTCTAGATGGAAACTTTATATTTTTATTTGTTGTTTGTTCTGTATTGGATACAATAAGAATGAGTATTACCAATTAAAATAACAAAAAATCAAAAATATTAAAAACCAAACTATTCCGATAACATTCAGCCCTAAAATGCTTTAAGTTTAAATAGAATACTATGAATATTTATAAACAAATAATTAATTTTTTTTATGTGATAGTCTAAGCTCAGGTGTCCCCGTTTGTACTACCAGTCCCTCATGTCATGTCGTACACGTCATGGTGCAATGCTATTAGTATAGCATTGTTTTGTGTTCGTAAACATGTAATTGTACGGAAATAACATTTGGACACTTTAATCAATTATATTTTATAATTTTCACCATTACCGGCGCATCCAATATGAGGTGTGCGATTAAAAATGTTATTCTGTTGGGCCCAGATAAGGGCGTAGCGAAGAGGGTGGAGTTTGGTGGTCAGCCCCGCCACCTTCCCATTGACCAGATAAACTAAAACCCATGAACTACAGATAACACGAAGTATTTTATTTTTTATTTATTAATAATAAAAATAAATACAAAAGTAACAAGCCACAAGGTTGCTTTGAAAATTCCGGTCAATTTGTGTTCAAAACGGCCCTTAGCGGGAAAGTTGTGGGGTAGATTCGATTTCTTCCATTCTATATGTTTTTTTGGTGCGCTGAACCCGAATCTGGATTATACTACATATTTAGATTATTTCTCCGATGAACCACGTAATATGGTGATTTAACAAGCTCTAATAAAGTCAATGAAGACAAGTGGTGGTCGCACTCATTTACGCGAGTGGAACCCGCAACATCAGCCCGCATAGCTCTTTAAGGGAAAGAACATGAGAGCATGAACGATTTGAGATACAGGCAATACGTATCTTAATCGTACAAAAGTAAAACCCTGATTGGCTCACTATAACAGTGCTGTAACTGAGAGTTTACCTTTAGGTGCGCAGCAGTAATTAACCGGTCAAACCAAAAAAAAGGATTGGCTCGTGGGAGTGCCAACTCCTTTGAAACTTGCGCTGGACTCGATACTCTAGCACAGTGGTGGCGAACCTATGGCACGCGTGCCATAGATGGCACGTAAGAAAATTTTGCTGGCACGTGAACGATTTATTATTAAATTGGATTTAATATAGATTAATTATAAAATTAAGCCATGTTTCGGATGAAGTTGCGTGTGCTTTTTTAAAATGAACCCGTCCAGTCATTGCAAAGTGTACAATAATGTACTTACATATACTTAGTTCAGGGGCCGGATTCCGCAAGCGCGAGCACGACTGTGCGCACGACGAAATAAAGGCAATTTCCTTGCGGAATCCGTCATTAGGTAGTGAAACGAAAACCTTAATGACTGATACATCGATAGATGGTATCGCTGACTCACGTTCTCTCTTGCTTTGCACTTCCCCGACTAGAAATATTTTGTTTGGGCCACATGGGGTTTCCCTTAATTTCACACTAGGTCTACATGTGGAATCCGCGTTGGGGCCAAATATAAAATGTAACTTAAGCCCAATTAGGATTACCAAGTTTGGCCCACGTTAGGCAAACCTAAGTACTCTCTAAAAACGAATTAGTAACTATTCACTGTTTTCCAGTTTACCAGTCAATCAATGGGAATCAGCGAAATTTTGCTGGTTGAATCAGTGAAATTCACGTAAAAAGTATAAAAAAAATTAACGCGAGTGACGTTTTTCCAAGCAGTCCCCCAACTAAGTACTAACCACGTCCAATGCTGCTTGACCTCCGTGATCAAACGAGAGCCGGTCTATTAGGTATACTAAATGGAACCCTTTACGGTCATCAAGATTCATACATATATTTTTTCCAACTTTTCTTAATAAATAACATTTTTTTCGTTTTTAACAAATAGCATCATATGAGTAGGCATGTTATTTGTGAAAATCTAATACCCCAAAAATTAGAACATTAGGCCCTCATTAGGCAAACACCAGTGGAAAATAAGTTAAATTTGCCCCTTTCTTTTGGCGCCAGAAAAACACCTTGCGGTCCGAACTTTATTTTAGGCATACCACACTAAAATTTCTAGTCGGGTCGTGCTGCTTTCAAACAAGTCTTAAAAAACTAGTTGGGATGTGGGTTTGACCCTTTCGGTCCACATGATCAACTTCCAGTATGATGAATATTAAATATTATCGCTGTGCGGTATCCAGAACGGGTAACTTTATTTAGAACAAAAACAGGGGTCGACCGAATGTTATGAAATTTTTTCAGAGCATGTTTTCGTTAATATGCTTCGATCGGCACCCCAAAGAATTCGACATGTCAATACTTTATCTATGCCGAGAGTTTTTTTCTTAACGAAATATTTAACAGCTTCCCCAATAAATCGTGTTGCAATTTCAACTCGATGACATTTCCGTCCACTGCCTTACTTTTCCTTGGCGATCATTTCAGCAAATGTACGTACTTTCAATCTACGTGTAGGACGCTCGAAACGATTTTCATTGGTAGCACATTCATCAATAAATACTCACTTGAGTTCTTCCCTTTTTGATCAACATGGTACAAAAAATCTGCGTTTATCGCTCCTGTCGAAATATGAAATAGCATATTTTTATAAATATCGCTCGTGAAAGGATTGACCGGGCTGATAACAAGGAATTTTTGTGGCTGTTACTATGTACAACTTTGTGCTGCTTCAGATCCTCTGTTACATGGCTTTTTTTTGTCGATTTTATTGGTGCTCAGATTTTGCAATTTTCTGGGAAATTTTACATAATCAGTAGCGTGTAAGAACCATTTTGCAACACTCGCCAGGTCTAAGAAATGGTTTTTCGTTATTAGTTATCCATAAACTACATACTGTCAAAGTTTCATAGCTGCTCATATCGCGCATATAAAAAGGTTCGCCACCACTGCATTTCTTGTAAATGTAAAAAAGGCTTCCAATCGTGCGAAAGGCTGTGTGATAACTTCGAGCCCTCGAAACAAGACATCGTTGACATAGATGAAGAAGAGACGGAAGAAAGAGGCCGGAGGAATGTCCATATCTACATAGAATTTTATGTGTTTACTGGTCATACATTACAATTATCAAACGCATGGTCACGTCCAGAGGCTGCTCGAAAAAGGAATTCGAATGGTCTACGTACGGATCACGGAAGCGATCAATTTTCGTACATGCTCAACTATAATATTAGGGACAATGCTAAATATACCATTTCACGTTGAGGTAGAGAAAGAGGCAGCTAGCAGCGCCCTTAGACAAAATTCATAGACTTAATGCCAGTCAAATACAACTTCGGTGGCACTCGAGAGAATATATAATTCGTGAACAGCGAAACTGCAGTAAACACATAGGTGGATCCGAAATCGAAATAGAAGTAATTGGAATTGTTATCTATGGGCCCAGACTGCTGTTGTTGTTGTCTATGGGCCCAGGTTCATGGGCGTAGCAAGGGGAGGGGCCAGGTGGGCCAGGCATACCCAGAATCCGAAATGCACGTTTATTTTAAACACTCGATGGTTTCAGGAAGCGGACAGCATAGAATTGTGAGGCAACATGACACAGAAATAGTTGAAAAAAGAAAATATTTGATCAAGCTTATCATCTGCCTGTGGTCAGTCGGTAACGGTGGTTTAAAATCTGGCCCACCCCAGCAAAAATTCATTGCTACGCCCATGCCCAGGTTTACAGTTACCATTGTATGCTCGATTGATGTGAAAGATGAATCACGCTCTGGTCGTCCAATCACTGAAAAATATGATGATATTCTTGAAAACGTCCAGCAAGATAGGTATGACAACAGTTTCAATATTAGTGTGGAGCTAATCATTAACTATAAACCATTTAGACAACGTTGGATACATAAAGAAGCTCAGAAGATGTATGGGTTCCTGAATTAAGCGCGAAATATATGATAGGAGTTCGCAGTACGCTGTTGAAACGAAATGATATCGATTCATTTCTGAAACATCTTATTTCCAATGATAAAATGGGGCACGTTTGACAATCCGAAGTATCAAAGATCGTCAACAAGCGAATTCGCAAAACCAGCACTGGCGGATGCTGAGTGTGTACTAGGTCTGGGATTGAACAATTGAACAATAGGAAAAGGTTTGTTTTCCTTAACGACAAAGCCCGACCACACACTTCTTTGATGATCCGTCAAAAAATTGGAGAGATTGGTAGTTAAGTTTTGATCTTCTTCTTCATATAAAGCTCCTATTAACGCTTTCTCCTAGTAGTCCAAGAGCTGGCTGCAAAAAACGTGACCTATCGAGACACAGGATGAAATGTTTTTGAAAAGTTAGTACTCATAGCAACCATGAAAAAAATCTTGGTGTGCGTGGGCGGAATTCGCAATCGCACGAACATTTTTACATAATTATCAGCGTGTAAGAACCATTTTGCCCCGTCCTCCAGGTGTAAGAAATGGTTTTTCGTTAATGTCTATCCAAAAATTACATACTGTCAAAGTTTCATAGCTGGTCATATATCGCATTTGAACCGGAATTCTTAAGTTTATAACAATATTGGGCAAAAAAGCCCCTGCGCGCGACTCCCGGGCTAGAGCCAATCTTTCATACTTTTTTTCTTACTACGTTTCAGAAGTGGTCAGCTTTCGCATATTTTTGAACGCGGGCTCCCGGACTATAAGAAAGCACATGTAACTCAATTATAATCGACATCTAGGTGACCGCTATGTAGAAAATTGAGCGAAAAAATGAGAGAGCTTTTGCTCATGGAGGGGTTATACCATAGAAATATAAACTAAACATGGAATGGCTGTAAGCCAGATTGAGCGTACCACAATTCCTGATGTGTTTGAGTTCACTGGGCTAGTAGTGGTCAGGCTGTGCAGGCCAAAGTATGTAGAAATAATAAAAGGGGCGTTTTAAAAGCGGGGCGTTTAAAGTTCCTGGCATAAAATCTAAGCCCCCCGGATATTGACTTAGCACGCTACAATTCAGTCAAGAAGGTACCACTGACAGTTCGGCAATTTGTTTTCCACTTGCACACTATTGCTGTCCTTTTAAGCAATTACCTTTAGTGTGGTCGCTCACGTACAGGGTTTTTACGAGACACAGCCGTTCCGTGTTAGTTTATATTTCTATGGGTTTTACTGACAGAGTTAAAATTAAATTTAATCCACCGCCAACGACAGAACAACAACAATTTATATGGAAACTATCGGTGACGGGCTCATTGGGAACAGGCTGTTATGTTTGCAACGTTTTCCGCTTTCTCTGCCAGCTCGTTTAGGGTTTTTCAAAACTGTTTACCAGTAACGGTAAAACAGCTGTTTTTGGCTAAAATCGAAAAACAGCAAACAGCTGTTTTTTTCTTAACTGTTTTTACTGTTTTCCAAATTTAGTTTCAAAATTTTGGCGTAATATAAAAATAAAAGAAATATGTAACCAACACTAATATAAACTGTTTTGGTTTTTTACAAAGTGCTCTTTTACACGGCCGGACACCGACCCAATAGAAAAAACGAACGAATGAATTTGGTTAAGGGTGAAGAGGGTGAGAGAGGACGATGGCGATGGCGGACGAATTTAATGGACACTTTCAGCGAACTTTTGAACGAACATTTTGACAGTTCCTGCGTTGTTGTTGTTGCTAGGACAAGAAATCGAAAGAGAATTTCATAAAGCACCAACAAAAAGCCGTTAAGTTTTTATATAGTTCGTTCGACATTCCATCGGACTTTCTTACAGTTAAGTTTCGTCTGTTCGGTGTCCGCTCATGTAAAAGCAGCCAAAGTAATATGGGGGCGACAATACTGTATGAAAACATACCGATTAATGATCTCTTAATATATTGAGTTTTTTGTGTCCAGAGTAGCTCTTATTGAAGGTGGGGCAAAAGTAATGTCGTAATGTGAAGGTAGTATAATTATTGCAAATGGAGTCAAATGTCATTGTGCTCCATTCCATCACCACTGGCCAAGCCCGAAACAGCAATTCGCGAGATATTAAAAGAATTTAAGGCGTGGAATATGACATTGGAATTTTCTGCTCTAAACATAACTTGTCAAGGCAATGGGGCCCGTAAGACTAGCTGTCGCGAATCTTAGTCGGCAGGACGCAAAGTTGGTGAGCGCAGAAAACTTTTTACAATTCATGTTCAAGAAGCTTTCTGACAATAGCAGATACATTAGTAATAAGCTCATGCAAAATTTAAAAATTCGTGTGGATGGCCTAATGAACGAGGATATCATGAAATTATTGCGAAGCCTCAAGGATCCCACAGTTACTCCATCAAAAACTTCACTAACTTTTGCAGGCAATCTAATCTGTCATCTCTTTGGTGTCATCGATGTAAGGGTAGACGATGTAGTTCAACAGTGGCCGCATACTGATCAAAACGAAAATTTTTCGTTACAAGATGAATTGGACATGGTGCTTCAAAAAGATGAATCGTCAGTACAATTCAGAGCATCAGATTTCAAGAGGTTCAAATCGGAATTTACACTTTTTCAATATACTGGTCAACGCACAGAAAATCTGCGTAAATTATATAATGCAATTTTTTGTATCAAACCTACATCGACCAATGTTGAACGGTGTATTTTCGGTATGCACCAAAATAACATCGCCTCTTTCACTTCCTTCTTTTTTTGAAATACATACTATTACAAGAAGTGAAAATGTAAAATAAAATGATATTATATAAAAAAACTAATTATTACTTGTAAAATTAGAGAAAACTCGAAAAACAGTAAAAACAGCTGTTATCAGCTGTTTTTTTGAAAATTAAAAACAGTAACAGCTGTTTTTTGAAAACCACTATTTTTGAAAAACCCTAAACTCGTTTATCTTCTGCCGTTTACCACGTCGGATACTTCTCGTTACCTCCCGGTGTGATTGGAGTATTCCCGTTCATGTTGATGACGTTTTTCCGGGTCGCTTGTATAGTTCACGTTATAGGACTAGGACTCTCCTGCGTTCTATTTTTTTACAGTCAGCCTTATTATGGTTGTCACTTATGGTGACAAATGGTGAAGTGAGTCAAAAATGGTATTATGGTTCTCTAAAAAAGTAATATTTCAGAGAGATGAGGCGGATTACAGTTGTCACTGATATCGAGAAACGGAAAATTCAGTGACAATTGTTCTCACTTGATGTTTGTAAGTGAGATTTTTCTCATTTGATTTTAAAGGTGACATTTCTCACTATGGTGAAGTGACAAACATAATAAGGGCCAGTTTATGTCAGTGTTCCCGGTTTTTTTTGGACATAATCGTTGCTCATAATATAGCGGCATTTGTTGCACACCACAGCTCTTCAACATTTGTTTCGTCAGAAACCTTTTGCTGGTTTAAGGTATGTTGCAGTTTCCCAGCAAATTCTAGAGTTTTAATGTTGTCCCACAGAAATTTTACGTTAACCCTTCTACGGTTTATGGGGTCGCGTTTGACGTTTCTGAAATTTTATTGCATCCATCCAGTTCAGACGTAGCACCCTCTGACTATCACTTGGTCCGATCTCTTCCGAATTTCCTCATTGAAAAGATCGCTGTTAAAACTTCTCGATTTAGTTTTTTAACCAGCAACCACAGAAATTCTCCGCCGATGGCATAATAATGCAACATATTTGGTTTAAAGATATTCACTTCCACACTATAAAAGTCCTGAACTTTTTTCAGATCTAAAATTTTTTCAAATTTGTTGGCTTTTTATTAACGACACTCAAAACTTAATTTCTTATGTATTTTAACTTTTTACAATTGCAAAGGCTGATGTAACAAAGCGTTCATAAATTCGTTCAAGTCCGATTATTGAAAGTAAAAATAAAACAAAATATAATACCATTAATAACCTCCATTAAATAACGTGAGATTCCCATTAATATTCTACACCATGCAATAAAACTGACCTCTTAGACTGATTTAATGAAACTGCCTTGTGGTATCAATTTCATTTACCATAATATTAGATGTAATAATTTATATGAAAAAAAGACAGCTAGATATATACATATGTAAGAAGATGGATTAAAGTTGGTTTGGTTAATTCCTCTTAATATAACTTGTAACTGAATTGAAATCTCCACAAGTATTGTGAATGAAATGAATTTTTTTTATATATTAAAACCGATGCCTTGCAAATTTATTAGCGTTTTGTCTTAAAGTAAACCGCATGAAAACGTGACATGTCTTAAACATACTCGTTTTGCAATTGTCTTTAAGACAATATTCATTTGTTTTTCTTTATCTAAGATTAAACATGTCATCTTGAAGCGTGAAGGTCGATAGACTTTTAAGCAAATGCAAATATTTATACCTTCAGCAAACAATAGGTCACTCTTCCAGACAATCTTTTAGTTGTAATTGGTCATAAACCTCAAGCCTCATGAACTGACACTTTCACGACATTTAAATGGCCATCGTCGTTTATCATGTATGCTTAGACGCATTTCAATATATTTCCACGAACGATTTCAATGTTGTCGCCTTACTTGATCGAGTTTTTTGTGGGGACACCTAAGAATGGGATGGGTTCACTAAGCCGCAGCAAATTAACACACTTTGGCTAGTTGTTACCGAAAGTAATTCCATAGCTGACGCAGTCATATATCGCACTGAATGTCCGTGGACAGTTTACGCGCAGTAAAAAAAAAGTGGAAGTTGCGGACACGTCGAACGCATCCAATATTAAAGCTTAATGTGCGGACCTGTTCCTATAACGATCGTTATAACAGTATAAAAGTGATGTATAGGCCCATATTGCAAGAACAGAAGTGGCAAAGATAAAATTTATCATCGAGTGGGTGGAAGTGATACACATAACTTGGATATTACACAGAATTCATATCCAGTTCCTTCTTGTAAGTAGCATCTAACGCCACCTGAATACTAATTCCCAGATTCGATTCCAACGAGTTGAGTGTTTTGTAATCAGAGAAATGCTTTCGCTCCTCGTAGGGGGCAGCCAGGCCAGGGCTGCTTTTGTTGGTAAAAGACTTTCGTTGATTTAATTTCGCGACATTGTTGCTGGTAGCTATTGTTGTTGTTATTATTGTGCAATCCTTGCGGCTTATCAGTATTCTCAGCTGCATTTCACTGAGGTAAGTGAGATTCGAAAATGAATAAAATTACCGCGATTTTAATCGAGGATTATGCATTTTCCTGGTGAACGTTCATGGACTTTTAACCAGGGCTACCGTAGCAGCTATTTATTGTCCTTTTAAAAGCATGATGCGGAAACGTTGTGATAATATATTATTCAAAAAATGTAAATGTATTAAAATCAGAAAGAACTTTATTTCTGAAATAAATAGAGGGGCAGAAAATGCCGCTTCGATAGTTTTGGTTATAAAACACACTATTAAACAGATATTGATAACAATCCAAAAACAAACTTCGAAGTTTCCAAGGATTTATAATAGCTATTAAGAAAAATATGTTTAACTGCAAACATCTTTACTAACTCTAACAATTCCTTTTAGAATTCCCACATTTATTTCAAAAAAATTAGTTTAGCTGTTTTTTCAAGGTGTGCTACGCATGTAAGTAAGTCAATCTAAAGTTCTTAACGAAGTCAAAGTTCAATTCAATTCAATTCTGTGACCGTCGTGGTTTTTTCGTCTCTGTCCAAGCCCATCTCAAGTACAGGCCTGGAAGTAGAGTTTTTCTTTGTGTTGGTGCTGGTCCCAGAATCAAACGTTTCAATGAGAAATTATATGGCGCGATGTAAAAGTTCGGGATATATTTGCAGTAAAAAGTAATAAAATAATATATTTTATCACTTTTTACTGCAATATGATTACCAGTGAGTAGTGCTTTAGAGATTTAATTAAGAAAATTAAAAAAAATGAGTGATAAGAGTGTTTTATGTGTTAAGGGTGATATTAAAATGATTATAGATTATTCTGGAATAGTTATTAACCCTTTGAGTACCGGAGATTTTTTCCATGCATATGCGAAAAAAACCGGGGTTTTTTTTAATGTGAAAATCAAAGTGGACGGCTGCTGATAGGGTTTGATTAGACGAACAAAAAATCGTATGGGTGGGTGGGCAGAGTCGCAACTATTTAGCCGCTAGGGCGTTTTCAATTTTTTTTGTTCGAGCTTTACATATCATATCGCAGTTTTGAAACCGTATAACTTATATACATGAATAAGGTAGCAGTGAACGCAGAATACTCCTACCTATTTACAGTTGTAAAAGAGACGTTTCCACCCTACCAATTTACAGAGTTACGAGTCGTGAAAATCAAAATTTTGTTTTTTTTAATCTAAAATTTCACCTTCAACAATCTTTTCACCATACGTAGTTAACTTATAATTTTTTCTCCAAAATTAGATAGCTTCGAAAATTTCCTATGAATAATATCCCTATAATTTTTATGCTACGGCCTTTACTTTTGAGGTTATAAGGCCCAAACCTGTGCGAATATAACTAAATTGATGACTAAACTAAATTTTGCAGTTTTTGTGGATAATGTAGGGAATTGCTGTGCGAATTCTTTTGATGACTAAATTCTATCAGTTATTCAAATATTTCAATTGTAACCATAACAACAATTTAGTCAACTGTCGAAAAATTTAGTCTACTCGCCAAAAGACTAAATACTGTATTATCGACACTAAATTTTAGTCATAGAATTCACACAGGCCCTTTGATGGTAAAATTGGCTTTATTTGGTACTTTTCGACATATAGTTAGCTTTGGTGAAAAATACTAAAAGTTGACAACTCATAATTCTGCGAGTAGGTGGAAATGTCTCTTTTACAATTTTGAATAGGTAGGAGTATTCTGTGTACACTGCTACTTTATTCATGGATATAGGTTATAGGGTTACAAAAATACAGGGTGCTATGTAAACCTCTACCAAAAAAATTTAAAAATGCCCTAGCGGCTAAACCTTTACGTTCCCCCCCCCACTTACGATTTGTTGTTCGTCTAACCAAAACCTATAAACAGCAGGCACGGCGCTAAAGGTATGCATGCTCCTGCTACAGGCATGAACATCTATAAATGCACGTCCAATGCCGCTTGACCTTCGCAATCGAACGAGAATCGATGTACTGATCATGCTCATTTGACGCTTTGCGGGTGTTCTGGTTGCAGGCTAGGAGCCTCCCAAATGTTGCAGATGAGTTCGTGTAAGATTCTTAAGAGTTGCGGTTCTCCTTCATTTATCAACTCAGCTGCCACTCCATCGACGCCTGGTGATTTGTTGAATTTTTGCCTTTTTACAACTTCACGAAGTCAGTGTCGGTGGCTCTATTGAAATATTATCTTGAGGTACAAACACCTCCGTCTGTGTATGCTCTTTTATTATGGGGATTGGATTCAATAACTTTTGAAAATATTCTCTCCACCTTTCTTTTATCCTATAAGGGTTTACTAATAGGGTAAATTCAAAAACTCATCATAGCCACATCACTGCAGTATTCAGCTACAAACTTCCAATTACTGAATTTTGCAGTGATGCAGGGTTGCAGAGTTTTTGAATTTACCCATAGGTTCGCATTTGTCTCTGCAGATTTTCGCTATTGGTTGAAATTTATTGCTGATATATGATTCTCCGTTCATTGAAGTCTTCCGGCATCTGTAACATCCTTTGTTTAAATATTCTCTCTTTTTCTTTCTGTACAGCATGTCTGTGGTTCTTCTTTTTAGCATGAAGACTTCCATCCTAGTGTTATGTTCTTCCCTATATTACTTTAAATAAAACACCTGTACTTTATTTTGCTTATACTTTATTTCACATTTCTTAATTTAGCACACCCGATCGCACTCGCTGTCAAAAGTAGAAGGCGGAAGTTAACAAACAGCTGAAACCAAGAATGAAGTGAAAAGCAGTACTAAATTTAAAGTACCAATGTACTATACATGACACCTAGCTCTTGTGGGGCCTCGCGGTGGCTCTGGTTTCCTTCTTCAATTTCAGACCTTCAGTCCTGCTCGAACCAGTCAATAGTGCCTCTTCTGCTGCCCTTATGTTCGCGGACTCCTTCTCGTACTTGAATGTGTTTACCCTCTGTGTCTTTTGGTCGTTACATAGTGGTCCGAGCAACAGCACGCTGCCATCATTGCTCTTACATCCAATATAGCCGTGGTTCCTTTCCTCCCAATTAGGACATGGTCAATTTCATTATTTGTTACCCCGTCTGGTGACTGCCACGTCATCTTATGAATATTTTTGTGCCAGAACATTGTTGAACTTACTACCATCGAGTTCGAGCTAGCGAGATCGACCACCAATCCACTACCATTGTCATTGGTAGCGCTGTGTGACTCGTAGGAACTCCTCTTATTTTCTTCCCACATCCCCAAGCACTATTTTAATATCGTTTTCTAGTATTTCCCTAAATAGTGAGGATTTTAGGGCCCTCTTCCGGGGAAATCACAAAAGGATCTGGTTAGCGAGATTCACGTGGCGTAACGAGGGTGTCTCCCGCTAACCCCGATGGTTGCTTCACTGCTTCAGCCTGTTGATATTGATATCAACTTTACGTAATCGGATCCCCGTTGCAAAATTTTTTTGTTTTGATATTTTTTACATCCGTGTGAACTTCTATAAACATCCTCGAGTTCAAACGCAAGGCCCATCGCCTCCTGCTTCAGTACCCTCCAGACTCTTATCAACATATACTCGTCTGTATTGCTTCCTTCTAAACAAGCTTTTTAATAGACATTGCATAATGACGAGTACGACATGACAGACTGGTAGTCCTAAGCTTGGAATTTCGCATAACAAAAAAGAAAAGATGGACAAATCTATAAATTTACAATTATCTGCATATGCAAATAGGTTATAGGGCTACAAAAATGCAGGATGATGTGTAAAACTCTACCAAAAAAATTTAAAAAAGCTCTAGCGGCTAACCGTTACGACCCCCCCCCCGCCGCCCACCTGCACCTCCCACCCCCACCCATAAGATTTTTTTTGTCGCCTATCCATAACCTATCCAAAATCGTGGACTTGTAACTTTGGTAAATACACCTCTGTATAAGACATAATTCTTCATAAGCAAAAAACAAAATTTGAAATCATTTTCAAGTACATTAATACAGTATTGAAAAAATACAGAATCGCGTGTGATTTAATTCGTCATTAGCACTAGCCAATATGTAAACTCGGTTCTACTTAATTTAGGAACACAGCCCGAATTATTCTTACTGCGCAAAAATGTTTATTTTCGCAGTTTATTGACAAAAATTTAAGAGGAGCGCGATAGCGCTTCCGGGTTTTTTCGCATATGCATGAAGGAGCGCGATCGCGCTCCCCGGTATTCAAAGGGTTAAAAACATAAGTGCAAGTACCACCACACAACATGAATAACAATAAATTTTCACTTTTTCCTTTACATTTTTCTGCCCTTATGTTTTTAATAACTATTCCATAATAATCTTTAATCACTTTAAAATCACTTTTTATTCGATTACCACAGAACGTTGAGGAACTAGCAAAATTTATAAAATTTGAGCTTAACCCGATCAACGCAGTCATTAAAGAGATTAAACTCGGCTCCGAGAGTAACGTACTTATGCACAATGTCATCAATGAAAAGACCGAACTGCTCATTAAAATTGCCGATTGCTCTAATAAGCCTTTCACCTTTGACGCCGCAATTTCACAACTCAAAAGCGAAGTAAGAGTCCAGTTTAGCCATCTAGCAGGGGAATTAGCTAATTTAAAGCCATCGTCCAAGGCTGTCGAATTCACACCTAGTCACGCGGACCTTGAGATAACGAAGCTAGCTGATAAACATGCAATATCCCTCGCGGAGGAACTGTTAAGGGCTCAATTGATGAACGACGAATATACCATCATATAACAATACAATTGCTTACGGTTTTAAGAATGCGGACATGTATTGGCTTCGAATTATCCCTAGTCGACTGGGAGCATAGGTGATCCCAAAAAAATTTTTGATTACGTTAATATTAAACGGAAGACCTCAGGCTACCCAACGACAATGACGAATGGTATAATTCGCTTCTCGTTCCCCCAAGTAATATGTAGCATGTTCGCTGAGAAGTTTGGTGAAACTTAAAGCCGCATGTCCAGTGCAACAGACGATCTAACTGATTCGCGCACTGACACCTCCCTTATAAATGAGATATCCTTCTGTGTCGACGAGATCATGACGGGTCTAAATAATCTTGACATAAAAAAAGTAATGGTACCTCCTATTTTCTTGCAGTGCTGGTCAAAACATATCGTAATTTCTCTGCAGGTTATCTTCAACAAATCTTTATCGTTAGGTAAGTTCCCTATGCTATGGAAGAAATTCTACCTAATGCCAATCTATAAATCCGGTGATAAACCCTGGACAAGTATATGGGTTTGCCATTTTATCATCAACTCCTAAGCTTTTTGCAAAACTTATTTATGGCAGGATTGCCCTTCTTTTCGACCCATACCTAAACGAACCACTTATGGTCTTTCTCACCTTATGGTCTTTATCTCCGAATTGCTATGCGGTATTGAGAGCGGCCATCAATTGGACGCTGTGTACACGGATTTCAGTGATCGTGATCGAGTGAATCGTGACATTTTAATTGCAAAATTATTAAAATTTGGAATATTAGGTTCTGCCCTGGAATGGTTAAAATCACAGCTGAACGGAAGAACACAGGTTATCAGATTCCAAGGATTTCTATCTAATGAGATCGAAGTATCCTCTGGCGTTCCTCGGGGTAGTCATCTTGGTCCTCTTCTTTTTTATATTTTTATCTCTGATCTATCAGAAAAATTAGTAAATATTCCACATCCCTTCTACTATAGTGTCATTAAGACCCAAAATGATGTTTCCTTCATGCAGACGAAACTCAATGCCTTACAAGACTGGTACACCACGAACAAATTGCAACTTAACCAGCAAATGTCATGCAATTACCCGTGGAAAAAAGGCGCAAAAGCAGTACTATTATCTCACCGGCATGATTTTGAATCAGGTTGATCATATCGTGGATCTAGGTGTAGTCCTAGACCTAAAACTCAATTTCAACCTACACTACGATAATATTACTGCCAGTGCCAAACAAACTTCTTGGTTTCATCAAGAGGAGAACCAAAAATTTCGGTAATGTATGGGTCACAAAACACTCTTCTGTTCTCTAGTCCTCCCTATCCTAGAATATGCGTGTCCTATCTGGGATCCTATATTCCAAGTAAGTAGCAGCAGGATTGAATCAGTTCGGAAGAGATTTTTCCTTTTTGCTTTGAGAAATCTACTCGACCCGCATGACTACCAAACCCTACCGCACTACTTGGACAGTCTTAAAGTGCTTGATCTTATGCAGTTAAATAGCAGGAGAAAACTGTACATATCTTGCGTTGTCTTTGACGTCTTAAGTGGAAAACTTAAAGTGCAGTTTCTGTCCGACAAGATTAAATTCAATGATCACAAGTCATACTAAATTACTTAGGGAATACCTACACCGCACCGATTACGCTAGGAACGAGCCCGTTAACAGATGGGTATGGTCTTTAATAGGGTATGGTCTTTAATAGTCGCAGCTCCTGTTTCTCCCCTTCACTCAACAAGGCATCCTATAAGATAATACTCAGATCTCTACTAACATGACTCTCACCTCTCTTGACAATAGTAGCTAAGTTTCAGTAGTGGTCAATAGTTATTAAATAATACTACTATGTTTTAATTTAAGTGTGCCTTGTTTGGCTAAATAAAATAGTAAATAAAAAAAATAAAAAAAATAAGTTCCCATTTAAATAAGTTCTTATAAAAGAAGTGTGAACAGTCTAATTTTACGGTCCATCATTTTTCGGCTCTCAACCATTTGGCAAATGATTCCTGTAGGCGTTTGTTTTATGAAAAGTTAGTGCCATTACCTCGTTTAAATCCCCTACGTCCTTAAATTTTACAACAACTTCCGACTAGACTAGACTTCCGACTACCCGATTAGAAATTTTTTGCTGAAGATGGTCAGGACCCGATCAGGCATGCTCGAACAGGAAAGTCTAAGGCATGTCATGCAGAAGATGCATTAGGGACTAATCAGGATTGCCTGATCAGGAACTGATCTGGTCTAATTTGAAATTATGGGTTTGAAAAACAGATAACTTTAAAAAAATTAATATATTAATATAAGATGAGTTTATTCGTTTTTAACATTTTCATTCAACACTTAAAAATTTATATTTAATTACAATGTTAATAAAACTATATAATTATAAATAAAATACCGTTACTTATTAATTAACTTATTAGTGACTTCTTCCTCTTTCATTTCATGAATTTCATGAACACAAACATATTTTAATTTTTCGCTGTTTTCTCCATTTCTTGC
Organism: Thereva nobilitata; assembly: GCA_963855945.1. NCBI lineage: Eukaryota > Metazoa > Arthropoda > Insecta > Diptera > Therevidae > Thereva > Thereva nobilitata. The sequence goes on from OY979694.1 coordinate 181,103,236, forward strand.
GCTGCACGATGTCGGCGCAATCTCCCGATTAAGTTCACGGATTTTACGCCTTCGCTGATCACTTGACATTTTCGGCATTTCCCATTTATTAAAAAACACAAAATCCAATCTTTTCGGAACAAGGAAAACTTGTCATTTTGAAAACAAACAATTGGAATTCAGGTCTTCGTCTTGGTTTAGAAAAGTTCCATCTCCAAAAACATTTAACACTTTTCGATTCTGGTACATTCTAAACCACCTCTGGAGTTGCATAACCTTTGTTTTCTCTTCGTTGATGTTTAGGCCTATCTCATTTGCCGCCTCTTTTAGTTCGACATAAGCATAGACATAGTAATTGATTTCTAAATAGAGCAACTAGACTGTGGAACAATCTCTCGCAGTCAGTATTTCCGGACTCCTACAACATTCCAGAAGTCAAACGCAGGATTCATAGCCACCTCCGTAAACAACCTCGCGAACTTTCGTAACCCTAAAACTATGCCATCCGCCGTACTACGCTCACTGCTGGAAGTTGCGTGAAATTCCGTGTTTCCCGCATTTCCAATGACTGGACTACCTTTATGTTATAACGAGGGCAGTTTCCGTATACTCTCTCTAAAAAATAAATTTTTAAAAACCGACTTCAGCAAAACCAAAAATAATGCACAAAAAACCAAAAATAATGCACAAAAAAGGATAAAATAATTGTTTGAAATTCTTTACAACATTAATCAACTCAGAATGGATTTAATAAGAAGAATCACTTTTGAAGACGGTGCCAGGTAGTAGTTGACTTTCATTGCATTAAATATTGCTGCGAAAATTGTATTCATTTCTTTGTTAGCCTTATGCCCTTAATACATCACCCCGAAAACAGGTGTTGGCACCGTCTTCAAAAGTGATTCTTCTTATTAAATCCATTCTGAGTTGATTAATGTTGTAAAGAATTTCAAACAATTATTTTATCCTTTTTTGTGCATTATTTTTGGTTTTTTGTGCATTATTTTTGGTTTTGCTGAAGTCGGTTTTTAAAAATTTATTTTATTTCGTACTTTTTAGTCCGTTAATTTTTTTTCGGGGTAATATAAAAAAAATTATTTATTACGAGAAGTATGACACTCAGCCGCGCGCCGTCGAAAAGAATTGAGGCAGTAGCTAAATAGTTTTGGCAATAATGAATTTGCGTATTTTCGGAGCAATTTAAAAAAAACTTATTTAATATGAAACAAAATTCCCCAAAGGAAATTAAAAAGAAATATTTATTGTGTCGATTGAAAAAAAAATTACTCCAGGTCAAAGAATCGAACTCGCAACCTCCAGGACGAGAGGCAAGCCTCTCAGTCGTTGTGCTACGGGAGATTGTTACAACAAGATGGCTAAATACGTAAATAAAGCTTTTCAGAAACTGCTTTAAAAAGAATTTCATTCCAAAGGAATACTCTCTTACAATCTGCATGAGTAGAGTATGCATGAAATTTCTCACCGAAGAGTTTGTAATTCTTTACAACATTAATCCAATCAGAATGGATTTTAGAAAGAGAAAAAAAGAAAAAAACTGGAACCACCCGCCGGGGTTTGAACCCGCAATTTTTATTTGCAGGTCAACGCCTTTGCCGATTCATCCACCGGCCTCTTCTCGAGCACGCGACAATAAAGTGATTTGTTCGCTGCCTTTGAAAATACTTCTATCCGTTCAAGGTGTACTAATTTTACCAGTTTTTTACGCCTACCTTCGAACTCCTTTATCAGAATTTAAAAAAAAATGTACGGGACCACCGTGGGAAACTACCCTTTCAAACAAAAAAGAAAAAAAGCAAAAAAGTCATTGCGTTACAAAGTTATGCGTGAACAGGACCAAAAAATACCTACGCGTCGAATTGATAACCTCCTCCTTTTTTGAAGTCGGTTAAAAAGTCATAAAACAGCTTCTCTTCTTATGATGTCTCGTGCAATATGATTTAATCAGAAACTTGCGTATGTGTGAAGTGTTAACATTTTGCACTATGTACATTATATGAAACCAACTCACATCTAGCTCTCGCTACACGACATTTGTAATTAATTTGAAAAATAACAAAAGCATTTAAAACAAAAACAAATAAGTAACACAAATTTATTCCGATTTTTGCATTAAATTTGTAGTGATCGATAGCGCACGTTTGCTTGAACGTGTCAAAATCATTCTTCATTTGCATAATTCATGCCAAATGACAGACAACATTAGTTTTAATCGACGGGCAACTGCAATACTTTCGACTTTCGTTTTTTTTTATATTCAAAACTTTCTACCACTGTCTGACTTAAAGGGGAAGCATTAACACAGACATTTTGTCATTTCCAATCACTTTAATAATTTGTAATTTTAAAATTCATAACCACACATTTGCTCTGGAGCAGAAGAAAAAAAACACAACAACAACTGCGTCGTCAAACACGAAGGGCGAAAAGCAATTTGAAATTAAAAAGACATAACTTCCCGCGAGGGCCTGGCATTATTGCGGATAATGAGAAAATGGCCACTTACTTCCCATGATTGAGAAGCCGATGGCATAAAATAAGAAAATAAAAATCTGCTGTAGAGAAGGAAGAAGCGCCATCGATTTCCCTGTCAATGGAGGCCCATTACTTTCTGCCAAGTGTTTTGTCCCCTTACGAGGCTCGATATTTAAACTTTTCGCTCTAAATATCGAAATATGTAGACCGATATTGGTACCGCCAAGCCGCTGGTATGTCATCTCATTATAATTTTTCCCACGTTATGGTAACGTTGACGACCTGCGGAAGGCAACAGAAAAGTTGTAAGCAACAACAGCCGACGATTACGGAATTTTTCTATAATTTTTGACGATTATTAAAAGAGAATTGGGTATTTGACAAACACTCGATGATGGCTATTATTTACTGCTAATGGTATTTTTCCAGGATTAGGTTTGAAAACTTGTAAACGCCCAATTAAACTTTGAAATTGGTCTTAAGATGTCAATGCCATTGCCATTAAGCTGAACGCTCTTCCGAGGATATTGAAGGTCAATATCAACGCTTAAGAACCATATTTCCCGCTCTTCTGGAGAAATTTAAAGGACACTTTGCAAGGAAGAAATCGCCAAACTCCATGGAAAAGCTAACTACGCTTTCTATACAACGACCACCAAGGATCTGAGTACTGTAATATTTGCAACGATGTAATTCTTTTTGACAGTTCATTTTTTCGTAACTTTTTATCGATATCGTAAAGGGTTATGACAGGTCACATTCGAAGCTAGTAATCCGAGATCTAAAGAATCTGAGAATCTGGCCCCAGTTGTTATAAGTTATTGTCAGAGCCCTCCAGTTTCCTCTGGCTGCAGGACTCGAGAAACAATTGCTGAAATTGTTTAAGATAAGGATGTGAAATATGTACAAACATAAGGACATATCCTTTAGTATTGCCCCATATCCGGCACGGTATGGCACGTCTGGAATCTGAAGTGATGTGGACTTTTCAAATTGCATTGCTAAAGTGTGCAATATGTTCTGTAGATTGTAGCTTGCTACTTTATAAAAGAGATTGCGAGGGGCTGATGGCCATCATTGCTATTATTTCAAGATATTTCCCCCTTCAAAATCAAATAAACATTTATTCGGAAAAATTGAGATAAAACGCTTTTGTGTGTTCAAAGTCAAAATCAAATTACGAGGAATGCGTTTTGGCATTGGATGTTGAGTACTACTAGTTGTGTAATGTTCTATGAAGAGGGAATGATGTGCTTACTGTTAAACTGTGCTATAACAAGAGCTTATACATATTGTTTTTTTCATGTGAAAAATTAAGTTTAGGAATCAACATTTGCCGGCCTCGGTAGCCTAGCGGTTAAAAAGCCTGAAAACCATGCGAGAGGTTCGTGGTTCAATTGCGTTCCGCGATATGCTCGGTTATCTTTCCACTTGTCCCTCCTAGATAGGTAGGTCTCGGTTTCCCGGATTTGTCCTAGTTCGGGGGCCCTCCGGGAGGGGTTTTAAAAAGTGTCCAGGAAAACCTGATGACTAATTGAAGGCTAAACAATAAAGTAAAGCAAATCTAAATTAAAACGGAAAAGAACTTAATCCAGTCGTTCAAGGAAACCAAGTATTTAGTTGTCAAACAACTGAGGCACTACTCACACGGTGATACTGAAATCTCGGAGCGACTGTGATACTCGGCGACTAAGAGACCCGTCATATGTAAGGCGGCACTCATACGGGGATGATCCAGTCGCGGATACTCGGCAACTAAGCAACCAGTTTCTAGGAGACTTGACATGCTAGTCTCCCAGTCGCTCAGTTGCTTGGTTTTTTTCAACTGAAAACGAAATGAACATTTTGCAAAATGCACTGAATAAAAAAACTGAGGTATGTTGACAGGAAACTTGCAATTTCAGTCGCGGCCGTGTGAGGATGACGAGCAACTACAGTCTCGAGTCTCCAAGTCTCCGTATCCAAGTCGCAGAGTATCCCAGATTTGAGTATCCCCGTGTGAGTAGTGCCTCAATGTACAACCGATTTCTTTTCAGGTCAAAATACGCCAGCATATGGAATCTACAACTTTCATCTTTCATTGAAATTTCCTTCAGTTACACTAGCTGATTGGTATTCAGTTATACTATTTGCTAGGAAGGCGATGAATAACATATGGAAGTTTATGTTAAATTCAACAGCTTTATCCACGGTTTCTCTAAGAACAAATAGCTGGTCTGTTGTGGATATCTTCCAGTTACTACATGATAGTGGGTTCCTGAGTATTTTAAACGTTTTTCGCGTCACCGCGTCAATCTGTTTGCTCCTTAAGCGAGGAAGGCAGGTCCTGTTTGATCGCGCAGCGTTTTGTCGTGGGAGCCGGTCGAATAAAACTGTGTTCGCATTCTGTTTTCTTGATACTATCTTTCGATTAGAGCTTGCTGCTGTGCATCATTGTCATGGTTATATGTATGTTAATAAGCTTAGCTTGAAGAATAGAAGAGAGTGGGATAGGTCAGTAAAAGTCCAGGGAGCTCGGCAGATGGCGATGAACTTTACCTTTGAACTCTAGAATGTTGTACGAGTTCGGAAATATGGACAGCAGAAGATTGCTGTACAGACGAGTTACATATTCTATTAAATTTTAAAAGAAAAAAGACTGTATGAAGTGGGAGGAGTCGAGCGCGATAGGCTTGCAATGCGGAAATTACCATGCCGGTTATTTAAGTGAAATAGTAGCTCTAGCAGTAACAATAATATTTTCTTAAGGCTACAGCATTGCTGTAGTGGTTTCATAGGCCTAGAGAGGTGCAGAAGATGCCATGACAAATAAATTTGATGGTTCAGTTTTGCACTTGATAGAGCCAAGCCAAAGCGGTTTTTAGAGCCCCAGCCTACATAAACGAACTTCATTTGTTATTGTCGGTTAATTTCAATGAAAGTTTAGTATAAGCCATATGCGTGACTCAAAGTATTGTCATCAGTAAAGATGCAAAGTGGGATGTAGAGATTGAGAGTATTGACCTTAATGGGTACCGGCAGATATAGCGTGAGATGATTTAAACGCCATCTAATACCACCTTGATTAAACTTCAAAAAAAAACTCTCAATCTAGTTTTTTAGAGTTCGGCCAATTCCAATAGTTTGGTACTAAGCAGCGACCAAGAACCGACTTTTTAGGGGTCAACTCGCAACTGTTCATACATTTCGGTCAAGGAATGGAATATCAGCGACTTTCGGCAGAAAAAGCATGTATTTGTTTTTCCCCAGTTTCTTCGACCTTCAAAGCTCTTAAGTAGCTGGTGCTCATGATTACTCGCTAAGCTTATTTTTCTTTAAAACTAAGTGATAATAATACATGCTAATAATACAGTTGGGTTAATACGCTAAAGTGTAAAATTTCAAATAGCGATCTTTTGGTGAAAAAAAAAAGATATTTCAAAAAATCCAAATAGGTTTAAAAGGGACAGGGTGGTACTTTCAATTGCCATACAACATTTTTTGATTATAATTTTTTTCCCTACGTCACGTAACCTCAAAAACTGCAAAAAACGCGTTTTTTGCACTTTTAGGTTAGGATATCTCGAAAACCAGATGTGTAGGAGCCATTCTGAACACGGATTCGGATTCAGCGCATCAAAATCCTTCGGGTATGTTAGGTCTGGTCTCTTGGTCTGGACTTTTGTTAAATTTTGTCGGCCTGTGTAATCTAATAGCCAAAGAAAGTAATGTAAGGGTCAGTATAATAATGGCGGAGTTGCTGGAACTGGCCATGGGCAAAACTGGGGCGGGCCACGGTGGGCCCGGCTCCCAAGAATGGCCATACCCGCCCGCGAAATCCGATTGAGCCCCTGGAAGTTCAAAACTCGCCGCGCGCTCTATATAAAACTTGAAAAAGTATTGCCCAAGGTCGGTAATTTGATGAAAAAAATGTTTCGAATTGTCACGAAAAAAAATAATTGGTGGAGTTCCTGGAGCGTTAAAAACATGAAAACCTGGGATTTCAGTTACGGTGCATGAAATTCAAAAATTCAAAATGGAATGTTTAGCTAATAATATATATAAAAAAGTTTTCCTATTAAAAAATTGTGATTTCGTGAATGACCGAAATTCAAAATGGCCACCCAAATTTGCAAATTGTGTTCTGATTTCCATGAAAATCAGTATCTGGGGGTTTTTAAGAAAGCAAATAACGAATTTATCTTCAGAACTTATAAATGCAAAATGGTAAGTCTTCCACCTTTTTCAATATATTCAATTGAGTGTTCTTCGGAAGTCCGTACAACATTACAGTGCAGTTCTGACCAGCTTGTAAAATCTCTTCAACGGTTGCAAGATCATTGTGTGTGACGTGTGTAAATAGATGTAAGTATATCTGTGCCTAAAATGAAGGTACATATAATGTGTATTCATCAATGCTCCAATATACGTGTTCTCATATCTGAAAAAATATGGGATTGGTTTTTTACACATAACTCGCTTAGTTTTGAAGCTATCAATCAAGTCCTTATAAATGGCATTTTGTAGGTTTTTTCAAGAGCTACAATATAACTCATATAAATTAAACTTTCTTTCACCCCTTATTTTTGAAAGGGTTTGAGCTGAAAGGGCTTGAACAAGTTACTTTTTATGAACATATGCAAACTGTAAACGGCCATATCTTACTCAATTTTTATCCAAAAAAAAACAACCAAAATTTTCAGAACAGCAAAACCTATGATTCTGTACTCCACAAAATTTTGCGTATCATTAATAGTTTTCGAGTTATTTTGAAGGAAAGGCAATACTTTGCAAAATTACAAAAATGCTCTCTTCACTTCAAGCTCAATTTTTCAAACTTCTAGAGCATATTACAAGTACATTAATAAAGTGAATTGTGAAGTGGTACCGATTATTTTCAATGCGTGTGGTAATCAGGGGGTGATTTCCACACTTTTTTGTCGCCGAAAAAATAGGTACCAACTTTATTTTCGTCATAACTCGCTTAGTTTTAATGCTAGAGTTATATAAAAAACTAAAATAAAGGTTTTTTCAAGCACTTTAAAAAAGGTTTGATGAGTTTTTCCCGAAAATGCATTGTTTATTTGAAGTTGAAACTTTCAATTTTGGCGTTTGACAAATAAGAACCAACCTTCAACAAGCTATTAGGTACTATTTTTGTATTGGGTCTACAGAGACCATAAACCCAACAATTTTTGTTTTTTTATAAGCTACATTTTTAATAATAATAATTTTTTCGCTAAAATTCTTACTTTTTGAGTTTTTCGCAAAAAACTGCCTGAAAACGTGGTTTTTTTGGCTGAAAAATTGACATTTTCACTCGCGAATAACTCGAAAAGTATTGACTTTCAGAAAAAACTTTATAGAACAAAAGTTGCTTAAGCCCCTTTTTCCTAGGACAATTCTCGTTGCGAAAAAAAAATCGTTGCGAAAAAAATCAAAAATCTTGCACCTTTAGTGCGAGAAACCATTCTTTCTCGTTGCGAAAAAAAGAATGAATTCAACCAGAGCTGGACTGGCCTACCAAGCTACCGGGAGTTTCCCGGTGGGCCGTGCCGAATGTTAAATCAATATGTTTCCTCTAATTTTTTTTTGAAAAAAATAAAATTTTCCCACAAACAAATAAAAAAATTTCAAGCATATCACAATTCATTTAAAGAACACAAATCTCGCGGTCTCCTACGAAATTGCCAATTAGTTTGTTGAAGACTGTTATTTAATAAGGATTGTATGGAATTTAAAAAAAATCTAAAAAATTCAAAATGTCAACGAAACGACGAAGAGATTGGGAGAAACAAAAAATTAAAAAACAAGAACTTTTAAATGCGTAGTATAAAAATTGTCCCGAAATTATTCGTAGGAAATATTCCAAGCTTTCTAATTTTGGAAAAAAACGTATAGGTTAACTGCGTAATTTTTGGAGAAAAAAGTAGTGAAAATTGAAATTGTAGTTAAAAAACCAAAATTTTGACTTTGACGACTCATAACTGTGGAAGTTGGTAGGGTTGGTAGTATCAAAATTGGTGCTTAAGTAATCCTGAGAGAAGCTATAGTTCAAATAACGATAAAGGACTCGTCAGACTTGACAGAAAAGGCCAATTTCTTTTTCAGTAAATGTAGGACGTGGAAAAGTTAGAAAAAAATAGTGATGTTGGAAAAGGGTAATGTAATTTTTGCACGGGTTTTAAAGAATGCTCGGATTTTGTTGACAAGTGATGCTTTATGGGGAAGCTATCGGAAGCTGAATCCAGAAAAGTTAATTTCATTTAGAACCGATTTCATTCCATCGAGTTTATTAGATTGTGCTTGTGGCTCTTGGCCGAAGTCTTTTCAGAAAAGGGCTTACCGAATGTTATGAAATTTTTTCCAAAGCAAGTTTTCGTTGATGTGCTTCGATCGGCATCCCAACGAAGCCGATATCATTTTTGGTTTGCGCGATATCGCGCGGATACAAAAATCAGTACGTCGTTTAAACAAAGAAAACGGCTCAACCGAATTTTATGAAAATCATTTTAGATCATGCTTTAGTTAATACGCTTCGATTGGCACCTTAACGAAGACGATATCTTTTTTTGTTTGCCCAATATCGGGCAGGAAAAAATGACTACGGACGTACGCACAAACACACCTACACATACACACATAGTTATAGTTCTTCTCATAATTATGCTTAAAGAAAAACTTTTGAAAGCAAAAAAGAACTTTACTTGATTGTTAAAACAAAATGTATCCTAATGTCCTAAATTCATTCTCAGTCCAGCCCTGAATTCAACCATTCTTTTTCGCAACGAGATATTTTTCGTTGCGAAATATTGTAAAGTTGGCTGTAAAATTTGTACATATGTATTTTACTTTTTATTGTTTGAGTTTTCGTCATTGTTACGTTTTGTTTACTTGACTAAATCTCGTTGCGAGAATTGAATTCGTAGGATCATAACTCCAAAAAATCGCACAACAGACTGCGAAATTTTTCTCACAACGATTTTTTTTTCGCAACGAGAATTGTCCTAGGAAAAGGGGCTTTAGAATTAGCCAATCTATCTATTCCCGGACTTATTTTCAATGAAAAAATGTTCACCGCGAGAAGGGGTGCCATTCACCCCCAGTGTAAAAGCACCAAAAATTTTTTGGTAAACTTTGCAATTTATAGTATAAAAAACAATATCCCACCTCGACCACGTAAATTTATTCACCGTAACAAAAGTCTGAGGCCAATACCTCCAGGCACTCCACTAAATATGCTTAATATGATTATTAACGCTATGCCGCAAATGAATCCCAAACAACGTTTGTAGGAATGTTATTAAATTATTACTTTCTTTTCTACATTTATTGTAATTGGTGGTATATGATAATTAGAGTGAAAAACTGTGATTTCTAGACACTTTCTTTAAAGTGTACATGCGACAAAATGGGATTTCCTATCTACTTTGCACTTCGAACACAAAATTTCCTATCTACTTTGCATTTCGAACAGGATAATGAAGACAAGGTCTGGAACGTTTTCTTCTACTTAGACGGCTCTAAAACCGGGATCCGATCCTGGCCTCTCACAACTGTTCTCTCCACCGCCGGTCCCGATTCTTAGCCGATGTCACCAGTTTAGCATCTCTAAGCTCTGAACGTTCTGGTCTACGCCATCCTTCCAGCGGAGGTTGGGTTTCCCTAGCTGCCGCACCCCCATTGATCTTACCGCAGAGAGGTTTCCGAACAGGTTCATCTTCACTCATACCAGCTAGGAACCCTACCGAGACCTTTTCATTGTAGAGTCTCCGAAATCGTCCCTCCTCACATAATGGGCCAACAACTCTCCGAAGTATTTTCCTCTCACTGCCAAGAGGTTAGAATGTTTTTTACTAAGCACCCACATTTCGGATGCATATGTGAGTACAGGTAAGACCATATAGTCTTATATAGTTGGATTTGAAGAGCCTTGACAGTCTCTAGTAAGCTTTGTTGGCTTTTTGCAGTCGTGCTTTTATCTCTAGTTCCATGCTATTGTCGGCTGCTACTATTGACCCAAGGTAGGCAAATGATTTTACCACTTCAAACTCGTGTTCCTGTACTTTTATTGTGGGACCAATGTTAGGTGTCCTTGCAGACGAGGCCACCATGTAGTTTGTTTTTCTTTCGTTTGTGTGCAGCCCCAGATTTCCTGCTGCCCGCTCAATCTTGTCTGGTACTTATGCGTAGGAGTAACACAGAGTGCCGTAATGTGTGAAGCAGTGAAGTAGGTTGGAGGGGATTGAAAGCAGAACATTAATAAATATTAGCAAAAGTTTCGGGTGATAGAATTGAACATCGCGCAACACCGGGCGAAATGGTGTAGGAATTGGATTCGATGCCATCCAATACTAATTAGATCCATCTTTGGGCTGAACATGAACACAGGATTTCAATCCGCTGCGATATATGAATTTTTGCTGAAAGTTCTCTTTTAAAGTTCTCGTTGTAAAGTTAAAAACTGTCAAGAATCAGACAAGATGGAAAATGCGCGTCGGAAATTTTTTTGTCAATATATTTTTACGTAGGTTAATCGCTGGTTGTATTGGTTGTTGTCATTAGCTGTGTTCCTTTTCCACTTTTAAGTACTCCGGAGCAGTGTTGCCACTCTCTGAGCGCTTGGTCGTATCCATTACAACACAGAAAAAGTGTCCAATCGTATCCATAACGTTTCTGGAGGTATCCATATGATACTAAATGGGCTGTCGTATACGGATCATAACGTCAACATTAAAAAAAACCCAGTTTTTATGATGCTCTCGGCGTACATGGGTATTCCCTTCAGCGAGAGTAACTTTATGACCCTTAAACAGATATGTCAACATCAGACCCAAAAAAAGGATGATAAGAAGATACATTTGTGCATGTATTAGTTTTCACGCCAAAAATTTCTGTTCAAAAAGTTACAACAACTCTTGATTTTGTCCCTCTATCTTGAAAACCCGTTTTTATTGTTGACGTTATGATCCGTGTATGCCAGCCCAATTGCATATTGGTTCAAATCGAGCGACTCTCTTCCGTTGCATTTCTTCTTTGAAAACAGGAAATTACTTAGATGCCGTAACTCGTAATTATTAAAAAAATGACCTATCCATCGCACTAATTTCACAGCACCCCAATACGATACAATACGCAAACAACAAGTAATGTAACCGTTTTTCACTTTTAAAACCCCATATGAACATGACAAGGCTAAAGACAAAATTATGAAAAGTAGGTCACAACTTTGAGCAAAAATGTAGCAAATGTTAGAAACTAATTGTTGTGATTAGATAAGAAACGTTAAGTAGATTTTGAAAAATTAAAATAAAATTACGATAAGCGCGAACGTATCCTTTTTCGGCAAAACGTATCATCGTATCCATATGATTTTTCTCGACTAAATAGTATCCAAAATAATACGAACGTATCCAAAGTGGCAACACTGCTCCGGAGTAAAACATTAAGGAAACGCAAAATTTGTCGATTTTAGTAAAACCTATCTACTCCTTTGTGAGAGCAGGAGTAGTTCCAAGTAAATACGAGTAAAAAATAGCAGAAAAGGAACACGGCTATTGATGTACACAATGAATCACTTGGTGCCCTCGATAAAAGCGATGAAAACATCACTGGAATTAAGTCTGTCTTATTAAATGCTAACCACATTTTATTTTTTTAATAAGTTGAGTTTTGTCTATTAAAAGACGAAGTGTTAAAGAACTAATCAGTCAAGCATAAGACCTTTAATTCGTAACCAATGTCGCCTTTATTCAAATAAAGCACAGGCAAGCACCACAAAATTTATTTTATTGATTACTATAAAGGTGACAATTTTCACCCTTATGTAATCTAGGTCAAAGTTCTCCGCTGGCAACATTTAGGATAGTCAATGGGGGGTGAAGTAATATGATAGATGCTACTTTCTGGTTTGTCACATTTTAGAAACTCATTTGTTGTCAATCGGATTGGCCCATAATCCTGCATAATCAAAGGCAAGTATGAGGTTTTCTTCAAGAAAATCACGCTTGAATATAAAATACCATAGCCTAAGTAAGTATAAAATTATAGAATACCCCTGGAGGCGCTCCAGATTTAAAGCACGACCACTGAATTGAAAATCCGAATTACAAAATCAATACACATCTCATTTTCACATTATATCCCTGTCTAAAATAAGAAATTGGAAAAAACAAAGAAAATCAATTTCCTCCCATTCTAATCCAAACAGAAAACAGTCACCGCCATTCCAGAAGAGCTAGCAGAGCCCGAGACGACAGCAGCGGCATTCAGCCTCAGAGCGCACCAGGATCGATTCCTTTATCTGGAGGAAGGAGGCCACACATACATGACCCACTGTGTGTCACTAGGGAGATAAAAATGTTGAGGAACTGGTTTAAAGTAATGCTAGTCATCTATTTGGGGCTTAATCCGAATCGAAGCCTTATGACGTGTACATATGGGCACACTCGGCCTACCATCGTAGACAACTTCGCCCTGAGGTCCATATTTCATAGCTTCCGGAACTACGTATTCCGCAGCGTTGGAAGGACGAGCGAGAGGAACCATGGCCACTTTCGGCATCAGCAAAAACCATTTCCAGACTGGCAGCCATTTCCCTGCGGATTGAACAATTCCAGGAGTCCTGAAGTTCCCACCAATGTACATAAATTAAGACCAGGTATGATGATCACATATCCCGGCATCCAGGTCCCGGTGTCGGGGGTGTATTTTGCATATTCTAACGGTTGTAATATAGGTGACATCGACGTTATCGCAGCCATGGGGGATTCACTTACGGCAGCATCGGGTGCTGCGGCGAATTCTTTCATGGATTTATTTATGGAGAACCGGGGATTAGCATGGAGCATCGGTGGCCAGTACACCTGGAGAAATGTGACCACGCTTCCTAATATATTGAAGGTGTTTAACCCCCGGGTAAATGCGACATTTTTTATTCTGATTGTGGTGAAGGTTACCATTTATTATTTCAGCTTGTGGGATACTCTAGGAGCGACGCATTCCCATTTCATGAGGATTCCCAGTTTAACGTTGCCGAGATTGGGGCCGTCTCGGCGGACCTACCTTACATGGCGCAAGTTCTTGTGCAGCGCATTAAGAGCGATCCGCGAGTTAACTTCAAAAGGAGCTGGAAAATGGTTACTATATGCATGGGTAAGTTTTTAATGGAACAAAATATGTGGGCGGAGAGGAGGGGGAACTTGTTTTCGGCTGTTGGTTTCTGCTAAAAGGTCTTTTTCCGGTTAATCAGAGAAATGCTTATTGTTGTTCCTGAGAGTTGAGCTCGGTACCGGTTATTAGCATACTTGTATATCAACATGTGGAGTGAATTGTGTAATATACCTTGGACCGTTGAAACTAGTTTTTGGGGTTCGTAAGACTTAAAATGGTTTGAATTTTAATAGATAAAATTTACAGTTTACTTATACGATATTTTAGGAACAGGTTGATTGGAACAGTTTTCACTTTTGCGTGGTAAGACCGGAAGCTTTATATTTGAAATTTCCAGAATTTGCGCAATTACGGTTGGATTTGAACATTTGATGTTCATGTTAGCCTTGCAATCATTATTATCACTGGCGCTGCACCCTTCTGAAAACCTTGGCCTCCTCAAGAATCGTATTCCATCGATCACGGTCTTAGCCAAAGTTAAACTGGATGCGAGTTCTGACGATGACAGTCTTTAGTTTGGCTGTGTCCATGAACATGAGTGTTCTTATGGAACCGCCCTAAATTGACTTAATAAACTTGCCGAATGTTCCTTAAATTGTCGAATGTTAGGTACGGTACCCTAAGAAGGGCACAAAATGTTACCATCCGTAAGCGGCATCAGTCCCCAAGCAATTTTTCGATTAAATTGTTTTCTTTTATTTTGCTGAGCACTTCTAAGCTGTTTACATTTCTTCCACAAATTAAATATATCAAAAAAATCGCTTAAATCTGCATTTACGGAATTCATTTTACACTTGCCACTTTACATTTTCATCATTGGCTATCCTTTAAAATGCCGTAACTAAGCTCAAATTCGTTCAATTTTCTTACGGTACGACACGTCATATTAGGCTCAGGCTTTAGGCCTGTAGCCTACCCGTAAAAACTGCTCTAGAAATTTTTTTTTATGTGAAGTCTACGTTGTGGTGTCACATTTTGTACTACAGTCCGTCGTGTCGTTCACGACCCGGCGCAATGTCACGTAGTAAACTTAGCTCGAAGGATAGATAAAAGATAGAATAGAATAAGGGGAGTCGGGGGGTGCATGCGGAGCTGGCGATGGAACTTGCGTTTGAACTCTTGGATGTTGTATGGTTTCGGAAATATTGACTGTGGGAGGTTATTCAACAATCGAGTTGTTCTAGTAATGAACGAATTTCTAGACTACAAATGAAAAATGTGATGAGGTTGAGGTAACCAGTGGAAACCAATTGCAATCGATAGTAGCCGAGGTAACACCAATCTCACCAATTATACGTTGGTAGTCCCAAACCAATTTGGGCTTGGGCCTAAGGGACCTTATCGTCCTGATTGCCGTTTGACTATCAGAAAAGCAAAGATCCGTTCGTAGGTTCTTGTTTTCATGAGTGCATGTAAGTTTAGCATACACCTTTTCTTGAAAGACAGTTACTAGGGTAGTGTCTAGGCTCATATCTCTACTGAATCTGGGGCTTTTACTCCAGATTCCAGCGCACACACCTGTCTCTGTTTTGGAGTCGTCCATGTCTCCCTGTAGGCCCTTTAGGAAAAGTCCAGGTTGGTCTGTCTTGTATCTGCACGAAAGATTGCTCAAATTTTGAGATATTAAAGAGTATGCAGTCTGATAGCATCCCCGCTTCCTTCTATAATGTTGATTACTATAGAATGTCCCCGCTTTCAGCTGCAGCGCTGCGTTTATGGCGGATTTCTCTACATCAAAGTGGAGGGATCTGCGTGTCCTGCTCATGAGAGTATCCGTGTAATGGTTTTAATTTAGCTTCGCATCTACCGACACTCCTAAGTATTTGGCTTAATGTGAAATGCGTATAATTGTGCCTGCGGGGATGGGTTCTGCAAGTCCCGGCAATGTTTGTCCTCTAGTCTACGGAACCAGAATCGTTTTGTCGAGACATTTAATCATACGTTGGCGTACTCGCTGGAGGCCATAACAAGTGTCTGCTGCAGACGCCTTGGTATGGTACCTTCTGTTTCACCTATTACCACCATGACAACGTCGTCTACATAACCTTTGGCAAAAAAGTTTCGGCCATTAAGTAACTGTAGGAGATAATCTACTATAAGACACCACCAGATAAAACTCCTCCCTGTGGACATCTTCTTGCTACAGGGCCCTCCAGAGATCCCTCAATATGAGAGACCATTCGTTTGCGAGTTCTCAACATCCAGTCGCAGAATGTCCTATTTAGCCTTCGTCTCCCTAGAGCCCAATAGCCCAGTCGTCAGAGACAAATTTCGACCGAAAGCTCGCACAAAATGTGATCTCGCTGAAAATTGGGACTTAGGTACTTTTTTTAATATAGAAAACGATAAAAAAAATCTTTTCTGCGCTAAAGTGTATGCTAAGCTCACAATATCGAAAACAAATTCGAAAATTTGGTTTTTGCGTTATATATATCTTCAATTTTATAAACATCAGTGAGAATTTTACAAATTATAATTTCCGGTCAAATTTTCTATGAGAAAAAAAACAAAAAATTAAAAACTAATGGCTTCCTCAGAAAGCTTAAGAGTCTCCTCCTTAAAATGATTTTTTTATTTTTATTTTTGCGCACATTTTAGACAAAAATACTTTGGTTTTCCCCAAACACCTCGTTAGAAAATTTAAATTTAGCTTTTTGGCGCGCTTAGATTTTTCGAATTTGCTTCTGATTTTCAATAATTTTTTATAATAATAAAACAATTTTTTTTAAATTAAGTTATAAGATAAATTTTAGTAAAATATTCCGCTCTTTCACGTGGCGCTATTAGTTTTTCGAAATTTTTTTTTAATTTTCCACATATAACGCAAGAACCTAATTTTCGAATTTGTTTTCGATATTGCGAACTTAGCATACAGTTTAGAGCAGCAAAGATTTTTTTATCGTTTTTTACATACGTACCTAAGTCCCAATTTTCAGCGAGATCACATATTGTGCGAGGTCAAAGTCTCTGACAGCTGGCCTACAAGGCAAAAGGCGAGAGACACATCGGCTTGAAGG
The DNA here is from genome assembly GCA_963855945.1 of Thereva nobilitata. NCBI lineage: Eukaryota > Metazoa > Arthropoda > Insecta > Diptera > Therevidae > Thereva > Thereva nobilitata. Next base: position 181,119,876 of record OY979694.1, read on the forward strand.
ATTTAAGGTGTAATCCGAACGACATCGTTTGGGTGTGAATTTTATGTTGACGCTATCGTTTTCCCTCAACACAAGACTAGCTTACTTGACTCACTCTCACAACCTCCACCCTCTTGCTCACGCGCACTATAGTCTAGGAATTGATTCATGTATGTAGTAGAACTACTAAAATGTGGAACAATCCTCCTTAGCCAGAAGAAGAACGAAGTGACGTTTGTGTTGGTTGGTAGGTGAGAACGGAACATTTTGTCATGCACAAGTGAGGCAAAGACACATACTTCCTTGCGCCCCTTGTCAAAAAAACTGATTTGTAAGATTAATCTGATGGCTAGTGTGATAAACCTCATTAGCACTGAGGTCTTTGATTATTGGTCCTATAAGAAACCTGCTCATTTATTTGGTAATGCATTGCGACAGAAATGGGACAACTGTATCGAGCAAATAACAATTGCAGAAGAATTGCAGAACTCTTCCAAGTTAAAATCTTAAACTCGCACCTTATAAGACAGGATTTATGCATTTATATTAAAAACGTAATTTTATAAAATATTTACCCACTCGTTTTAAAACAAATTTCTTAGCTTTCTTATAAAAAAATTAATTTATATTATTTCTTCTTTCTTGTCTTCACTCACCTGAAAGCATAATAAGCGGGAAAGACATCTCCTATTCTATTACCAAAGTCAGCGTTCTGTCGGAATAAAATCGCGTGATGGCGTTGGCAGTTATTTTACTCTTCTTTCTACCATGGTACAATAATATCCAGTTGTACCATGCTCTCCACTATCGTTCCTACTCTCTACGACAGTTTAAAAGGGCTTACTTCTAAGCTCTAGTCTTTCACATAAAAAAATACGTCTCATAAGTAAATTAGGAACGTGCAAATTAGTTCAAGTTCGTCAATTCTTTTTTGGTCTAAGAAGCTCATCATCATAAATTGATATTGTAGTCTTACAGAAATTTAGTAGACTGCAGAAGTAAAAAAAAGCTTAAGTGCCCAAGTAGAACACTTCCAAATCTTTTCGGATGATTTCTCATTACCCAGATGTGTTACCAAATTAGTTTCATTTAAAAGAATATTTTCGAAATGCTTTGCTAAATGAAATTTTCAATAAGAAAAAGTGGCTGGGCACATCTACGTGGCTGGCTACTAATAATCATTCTGATTTTATGAACCAGAACCAATACAAGTATTCTTTTTTTTGGGCCAGAAACAAATAAACTTTTACGATACTTCTCCAGAATCTATAAAACCAAAGCATTCCCAATATGGGCAAAATTTTCCTCTTAAGTACAGAGTAACTGTTGACCATAAACGATAACTCGTTTCTCGTTGCCATAATTACAAGGCAATCAAGTTTAGTTCTTTTGCGAATCGGAAAAGTTGCAGTCATTAGGTCTGTTTCCCATTGCAAAAGTCAGGGGAGAAAGTTCTTGGCCAAAATTAGTTCGTTTTACTCTCCTGGTTATTGATAAAGTGTTTTGGCTTCTTGTCCTGTAGTTAAGGTAAAAGCGATGAACAGATTTTCCCTTTGAGGCAATCTGTACTCAACTGTTGACCGCAATACAATCATTAACATTGGAGGAGGCTCTTGGTATAGTATTAGTTTCATGGCTAGAAAAGGGCAAAAGGACAGGCAACCGGGGGATTTGTAATTAAGTGACCAATAACGTATCATCTTGTTACCCGTTGCCATGACACCCAGGAACTTTTGCCGAGGCCCACTCATTGCTGTAATCGAAGTAACATGAATTTGTAGCATAACGAGGGTTTTACCTGTGAAGGGTGCTTCACAAATAATTTAATTCTGTTTCTGGGCTATCTGGAAGGTCCGTGAATCAGCTAGTTTGTTCATTATAATGATAAACTTTAAAACGTTAAAATGCTACGAATTAAATATTTATTAAAGTTGTTCTTCATGTAACAAATAATAAAATTTACAAAAAAATTTAAATCGATAATAGATTTTCGTGGTGGATCATCCGATAATCGTAAAAAGTTGAAAGTAAAATATTTTAAGTCATTAAACATCAAGGATCACTTCAATGAAACTCTAGAAAGAAATTTTAACATAATGACTAGCTGCGGTGTGAAGATTGTACTGCCGGGATTTAAGATTTAAACGAGCAAATTGGAAAAGGAAAAATATAAGTATTAGTGCAGCTACAGACAGACCATCGTACCCGGACGAAATCTGAACTGATTTTCAGGAACTATTTTTTTCCCTCAACCCATTTGAATAATAATCTATTAATTATTATTTCAAGAACCTAGCTGATATTTGGTAACCAAGCTATAGAGCGGAGATTGGCAGTACTTTTTCACTTAGGCTTATATCGAAAAGTACCAAAAAAGGCCAATTTTAACGTCAAAATTGCTTATAACTCCAAAAATAAAGGCCGTAGCATAAAAATTGTCTCGAAATTATTCATAGGAAATTGTCCAAGCTTTCTATCCGACGTGAACGAGGACATGTTATGGCCTGGGGTTGCTTTTCGGGCAAGGAATCGATCGATTCGTTTCGTTGAAGGCATGATGGATCGTTTTGCAGACGGGGAAATGTCCCTTAAGGTGAAACTTTCAACAGGAGAATGATGCGAAGCACACTTCGAGGATGTGCAGAAATTGCCTCGAAACCAACAAATTGGAGGTTTAATACTAGCTCTTACAATCGCCAGATCTAAATGCAATTGTGGGAAATTGCGAATAAGCGAATAAACAGAGAAAATTGCGGGCCAAAGTCATTACTTTTCCAGGCTAAAGACAGCCTGGGAAAGTATTTCAAATAGTACCATTGACAATTTAATAACTTCCATGCCTAGGACTTGTTCTGAAATTATAAAAAATAAAGGTGTCAGCGCCAAATATTGATGAAACTAATATAGTATTGCGTTACATATAAGGAGGCTGTATTAGTTTTGTCCATTGGCGTATGTGCGGCGCAATAATTTATTATTTTATTGTATTGCTTTAATTTTAAGACTTTTTATGTTAAAACTTTTGAATGTTTTTATAATTTAGATAAATAAATAAGTATTTAGATATAAACTGTTTAATACTGGATACTTTTTTTTATTAAGTTTTGTTCAAAATAATGAAAAATATATGAAATATTGAAAGAAAAGAAGGTGCTAGTTAGTTAGTTTTGGTCAATACTGTATTTTGGAATTGACGGTGGAAGATTTTCAATCTTTCCAGCAGTCGACTTTTATCGTTCTCTAGTGCGTCCATCGTAGCGATCTTGTAACAGTTTTCGCAGTGCCGCAGCTGGCATGTGTGCAGGGTGTGCAACTGCACGGGGCCCCACGTGTTTGGGGCCCCCCGAGCGAACATTTTTTTGCAATAAAAATCATTTGAATTCATTATTTGCATTTTTACTTCATTGGATGGGCCTTACAAATGAGTATGGGCCACACAAATCAGCGTATGAGCCATAATTCTGTCGCAGGGATGGGTCTTTATGAAGGAAAATCCTCGAGCGAAACATTTTTTGGACTCTCTGGGGCCTCTCGGCCTCTCGCGGAATTTTTGCACAGGGCCCCCAATTGTCTGGCCGCGGCACTGAGTTTTCGGTTTAATCTTGTCCATTATCTGTTTATTATGGTTATCCATATCGTTCAGAAATTGTAAAAATCAGCTGAAACTTTAAGAAATGTGAATACTATTTTTACTTACCTTTCCCACCGAGTACCTCTTAATTGGCCGTCGGCCCAAGCTAGCAGGTACACATTCACTCAAAGTATGTGCTTACACTACTTAATAAGTAAGGTCTGGCGGCCCTGGGATCTTGGACTATTAGAAATATGGGATCCCAGATATGTCACGCATATTCCAGGATCGTTTGTATTAAGCCCATTGCTAGGTGCTAGGTCCATCAGAGAGCCCAGCAAGCATAAGTTCACAAAGGACGAACTGCTTGGATATTGTGGTAAATCTGTAGCGACAAGACTAAATTTCCGCTGAATTTTGTTTTGGAACAACCAGTCGTCATTCAGTTGGTTGCTCTTGGTGATAACCGTTTCGCACGGTTTAACCCCTAGCCCAACGAAACCTTTTAGTCGAAAGTATTGTATTTGTTTCCAATTCTCATATTACCTCTTGCATGGACAAGAATGTGTTAAGTATACTTCTGGTCAGAGCTTTCGGATCATTTTCTATCCATTTTCGCTCCAGACCGAGAGTTGAGATGTAGGTCGCGGCTGTCTAGAAGTATAAACACAAATCCTCCATATCAACTAATTAAAAAGAACAATTGAGGTAAGAATTTCTATGATATCGAAGTCCAGAAACTATATAAATACGAGATGAAGAAATTAGTGTACCTGTTGAAAAAAACATTATTTTCCAAGCTCCCGCACTTCGCACATCTTATCACCATAACGTCACTCATCTTTAATTTAGCGGAAGTCTAGAAAACACGTTGCTACGTCCGAGTCCCTTCATCGGGCATTAACACAAAACGTTCCTTATTAAATGTTCAGCAACAAATCAAGGAAAGCAAAATTTAACTTTGAGGGCCCGGCACGGCATGCCAGGAATTCCCGAATTTCTCTTGTTTAAGCTTTTGTCCTGCCCATGAGAAGGATCTCCTATTTCATAGGTTTTTTTTGCCTCCCCACAATCCTAGCCGGTATCGTGCTTAGCCTTAATGAAAGACGAAATACTCGTACATCATCCCTTCGGAGGGCAGAGTTTGAGTGCGAAATTGTGTATGTGTATATCCAAGCTTTGTTCACATATGAAAGTAAATGGATTATCGCAGGGTGTTATTGGTTGTTAGGGCCTCTGCAAAAAGGGCTACTATTTATTACCCTTCGACGGATTTGATACATTGGTCCATATAGCCTTAGGTTAACAGGTGTTTTCACCTCCTGTGCGTGTTCTGTATACACATTTATGTTGTAGTTTACTGATGTTTCTTTTTTTCCTTATTTTTAGGTGGAAATGATTTCTGTACCTTTATATGTACCATGAAGAATCCTGAAAGCCTGCCCGAGCTTCACCGCATGAATTTATTGAAAGCGCTCAGGTACATCCGGGATAACATGCCAAGGTGAGTTATTGGGGCCTTAGATCAGAGGGCCTTGCTTTATTGGATAAGAATCCCATTGACGAACTGCTTTTAAGATATTTATTTTTTACGGCTTGACCGTAGGGGATCTTTAATAAAATTTTATCCTGGAGATGTATGTTCACAACGAATTAGAGCTGTAGGCATTTTATTGTGGATCCCGTAAAGGGAAACTGACGTTTTTTATTGTACAAAACTGTGCAGAAAAATATCTGGAAAATGAAATATTTTGGGATGATAAATGGTTTCTAATCATGGATCCGTTTTCCCTCTGATTGTGTATTTTAATTGATTTTTTTGTGTTGCGTTGGTGGAGTATAGTTGGATTTTCATGATAATTTGAAAGATTAGAGCTAAATAATTTCAACTAAATTCTACTATATTTTGTTGTAATTTTTATAAAAGACTACATCTAACTCATAAATATCAAAAGGAGAGCTTTCTGACGCTACCATTCTAAGTTCTTCATTGTTGATGGCAAGTCATGTTTCTTTAATTTTTGATCAATGCTTCATTAAAAGTACTGTACGAAAATGGGATAGTACCCGGCTAGCATTTAACCGGGGTGCTGATAGGGCCCTATGAGGCAAGCACACTGCCTCATGTGGTCCCCGTGTGAATTGCCCTATAAGGCCCACAAGCGGTATCTTACGCCTTGCCCCATCTCGAGTGGAAAATAGAGGCAAATCCTTCTTTCGGCATGCCCCTCATTTGCCATATGGGGCACCCTTAAACGCTAGCCGGGTATTGTTTCGGCTAACGGAACGTCACCAATCGCTTTCTCGTACCTAAAACCCTTAATTACAAAATCTCAGCTATACAACCGGGATCCGGTCCTGGCCTCCCGCAACTGCTCTCTCCACCGGTTCCGATTCTGAGCCGATGTCATCCAGCTTGGCATCCCTAATCTCTGGACGTCCTGGTTTACGCCATCCTTACAGCGGAGGTTGGGTCTCCCTCGCTTCCTTCTTATCCATTATATATAAATCCCACATTTCCGCTGCTCCTTACCATTTTTCCAAAAAAAACCTTGTTGCTGAACCGATTGCTTAGAGAACTTCAGGAAACTATGTTCAATGTTTTTCCATTTGTAGCTAGAATGTCAAGATTTTCGGATTTTCCAACTCTTGAATAACCTACATACAGCTAACCGGGAAATGACACTTAGCCCTACAATTTTGAATTTATAAGTTTTGATCATAAATTCGTTATTTTCTACCTTAAAAACTCCCATATACCGATTGACCTTGCGGCCTTAAAAACCCCTAGATACCCACTTTCATTGGAACCAGAAAACAATTAACATAATTCGTCCGCCATATTGGCGCGGCCATTTTGAATTTATAAGTTCTGATCATAAATTCGTTATTTGCTACCTTAAACAATGCCAGATTCCGATTTTAAATGGAATCGGAACACAATTTGCAAATTCGTCGGCCATATTAGCGCGGCCGGTTTGAATTTATAAGTTTTGACCACGAATTCGTTATTTGCGATCTTAAAAACCCCTTGTAGCGGCACATTTTCCCGCTATCAAAAAGCATGATAAGTCACCAGCAACAATCACGGCTACCGATCACTTTAGTTGCTACTAGTAGAGGGAAATTAAACAAAAAAAAGCGAAGTTATGATGTAGTTGGGAAGTTGGATTTTTTTGTTTTTTTTCTTTACATATGTTAAGATAAAGCGAAAAAAAAATTTCTGCAAAATCGGTCCTGTGCTGCACGAGAAAATTGCATAAATGTCCATTTTTGATGCATTTTGAGCGCATTGCTACACTATTTTTTTAATTTCTCCAGTTCTGTTGGTCGTAGAACAATAAAAAAAATTGGAAAATACTCGTAAATGAATAGACTATCGAACTGATTCGGTATAAATACTTTAAAAATGAATCCTAACCTCAAAAAACCAAAATGTATGAAATTTTATTTTATTTTACTAAAAATGCAATAAATAATGGGAAAAAGGTCGGATTTTGATAAAAATTGGAGAAAAGATGTACTTTGATGCTATAAATACGTGGTTGAAATTTAAAAAAAAAATTTCGCCTTTTACGGCAAAAATTGGCAGTTTTCGAAAAAAATTAAAATTGCCGCCATTGCCAAATCATCGTACGGTAAAATATTTTTTTTTTAATTGTAGGTATTTTTATGTACTTTCTTGTGAGCATACGCAATACTTCGTTACTTTATTTGAAATGCCCATTTTAGGCCTTTGAAAACACTAAAAAAAATCAATTTTTCCATTTTTTGCCTTTTGCTTACTATGAAAAGCTACTTGCCAACTATGAAAAAAAGGCAAAAAATTGAAAAATTGAATTTTTTTAGTGTTTTCAAAGGCCTAAAATGGGCATTTCAAATAAAGTAACGAAGTATTGCGTATGCTCACAAGAAAGTACATAAAAATACCTACAATTTAAAAAAAAATATTTTACCGTACGATGATTTGGCAATGGCGGCAATTTTAATTTTTTTTCGAACACTGCCAATTTTTGCCGTAAAAGGCGCAATTTCTTTTTTTAAATTTCAACCACGTACATCTTTTCTCCAATTTTTCAAATCCGACCTTTTCCCCGTTATTTATTGCATTTTTAGTAAAATAAAACAAAATTTCATACATTTTGGTTTTTTGAGGTTAGGATTCATTTTTAAAGTATTTATACCGAATCAGTTCGATAGTCTATTCATTTACGAGTATTTTCCAATTTTTTTTATTGTTCTACGACCAACAGAACTGGAGAAATTAAAAAAATAGAGTAGCAATGCACTCAAAATGCATCGAAAATGGACATTTATGCAATTTTCTCGTGCAGCACAGGACCGATTTTGCAGAAATTTTTTTTTCGCTTTATCTTAAAATATGTAAAGAAAAAAAATCCAACTTCCCAACTACATCACTATCATATGACAATTTTCCTCTACTATCAAGCTGACATTCGCAATTGAGTTCGTGTAGTGTAGTACATCGATAGTTTCTCTCACACGTCAGCTCAGTGTACAGACATCTTGAAAGGAAAAATGCGAGAACTTCTTCCAACCAACAATTCTGGCTATTTCTGAGACTCGGTGGGTCCAGAAACAGTCATAAAAATTCAGTAATTCTCTTCAAAGAAATTTACGCTGATAATAGCCTTTTTATCTTGGAGAAAATCATGAGCTATATGATAATGCTTTTGCAAACAACTTCAGGCAGGTGACTGTGACTTGATAAAAGGTTGAAAGGCATTAGAAATAACGCCGGCGATGAGTTCAAAACTGTTTTCGAAGCAGCTTCTGATGCTTTGTTACAAAATGGATGTATCATACAAATGCCTGCATAGCAAGAAGACAAGTGAGTCGCATGAATGCTCCAGCCTCCAATGTTTAAAGCCGCTATAAAATGAACTGTTTTATCCCATTTGTAGATTATGTAATAAACCATCTAATTGCTCGTTTTTCAATCATTGGAAACTCATTACTGCAGCAATTTTCAAAGCTGAATTTAAAACCTGGCGAGAAATGTGACACTCTGACAACAGTGCTAAGAGTGCTGTGGAAGCAGTGGACTACTGTGACGTGGCCTTACACCCTAACATCCACTGCCTCTTTAAAGTCTTGGCTAACCTGGCTGTCTCTACGGAAACTTCGGAGAGAACATTTTCTTGTTTAAGAAGATTGAAATCCTATCTGCGGAATACACATATCTCTGGACAGACTGAATGGCTCGAACTTACTTAATGTCCACTCAGGGCCGGCGTTCTTTGCCCCCGGTGCAGTATGTTATATTGCGCCCCATCGCTCCAGCGAAGTATAAATGACTCAGGGGTTTTTCTCTGAATTGGCGGATTTTTCTCCTGAGTCCTGAATTCTCGAAGGCGAAGGTCTATTCCTTAACTTTTTGAGTAAAATCTCGAGTAAAATTTCTTGAGTAAAATTTTATGAAAATCTGGAACCTAAAATCTAGCTTTTTCTACTTGCATTAGAAAGTACAGGGACAGAAATTGGGTAAATTTGTGTAATTTCTTGTTCCTTGCTGGAATTTGATCGAGAAAATAAAATCGTGGCAATAAAAATGAATTCCTTTAATAGATGAAAGTGAACTCAAGGGAACACTGTTTAAATATTTTTTTATATTTAACTTTTTTTTAAAAGCTTAATTTCCGAAATTGCGCCCCGTCCAATTGTGCCCACTACACAATTCACTTAGACCCGAAGAAAGTGGTTACTGAATTCTCTAAGAAAATAGAAGAATTCTTCTGTAAACAGTTTTTAAGTTTGAAAAACATATATTATAACAAAAATGCATTTTTGCTATCTAGAGTTTTTCTTAAACTTGTAGATCGACACCCCCCGAAAAAAAATCCTGGGTACGCCTAGGGCTCTTTGCCACCGTTTGTTTCCGCCTTCACCGCACTCGCTAAAATTAGGGTAAATATGTGCATTAATATATGATGTGGTTCCTCCTGTCTCTCCCTTGCACATCTATATACGACTGCCGATGAACGTGAAGGATTCCGCATCAATATATAAATTTATCAAATTAATTAATTACGGATAAAAACACTTTCGTTAATGACAACATATATTTTATATTAACTTTTTAAAAGAATCGCGTACATTTAATTCGCGTAAAACCCGTTACAATTATTTGATTTTAAAATTACAACCCAGGATGGGGCTAATCAAAATACTAAAACTAATACTCTTACAATTCTATTTTTTATTTTTACAAATCAAAAATTCATGTGCCTATGTTTTTAGAAAAATTAATACTTGTACAGTGTCTGCGTACGTGGTTGTGATTTCCCTAAAGTGTAGTTTCAAAGTAGTAGTGAAAATCCAAAAACGATGACGTAACGCACACTGTACTCCAAAATCGTAAGTACTCATATTTGACTTAGATAATTAATAAAACTCGTAACAAGAGAAAATTAAAAGTAATGCGTAGCGACTGCTACAATATACACGTTCTTGGCTTACCATTAATGTCTTCTACAACCTTGTAGAATAGGTTATAATATCTGTGATTAAGACCTCTGATTCTGGTGATGTTGACCTTAGGCTCTTTAACTAAGGCAATGTCGATATTTCCCTTCACTATTTTTACTCCTACTTCAACTGGAAATTCCCTGGTCTTCATGGATGAATTTGACGCATTTAGCATGGTGCTTTATCTTTCTCTCACTGTTTCGACTATTGCTCTGCCTGGTCAACAGAATTCCTTTCGTAATTCCCGATGTCCTTGAACAATTTTTTAATAACTCGAAGACTTCTACCAAATTTTTTATGCCGGTTTTAGTAACATTTTCTTTTAGGGTTTTGATTCTCTCGATATTGATACCAAATTATTTTTTAAAAAAAATTACTGAACTTTAAACTTACTAACAATTCCCCCTTTTAGTTTTATTTAATACAAGTACTTCGAAATTGGTGATGTCAAACTGTCGTCGCAGCTATTTTTTTAACAATGTTCTGATTCTTAGAACAATTCAGTAAAGGTTGCTCAACAAATCACAAATAACCCTTTAAAATCTACCCCGAAACATTGCCGACTGTACATTCCACCTTCACTGCTTTCCATTTTTTTTTCAACCTAAGATCAAACATTTGTCGCGCAGGGTATATTCTATTTAGTTAAGTTCATACAGAGTAAAATATTTAATGTTTTCTCCCTCAAATATGCCAAAATGATTTCAGGAAATACGTCTTTCACAGCCGTCTCTACCTCTTGCTGTCAGATTATGTACAACAATCGATTTAATGTGAACTCCATCTCCAACGGAACATTGCAGCACACATATCATTCGTCGTAAAATTATTAATAAATTTCCTTCAAATTCGATCAATTTCCAAAATGAGCTTCCCTTTTGCTATGCAAAAACGTTCATCATAATTTCACTAATGGTTTTAGGAAGTTGCTAATTTAAAAATGTTTTCCCTTGGCATGTTTTGGATAAGGTTAAAGGCGATCATTTTCACAGCCGAAATTACAATAAACCACCGCGACAACAGACGTCGCGATGCTTTTGAATTTGCTCTTAAAGGAAATTGAAAGTGTCTCACTGTAGTCCCCCAGGACTTCCTCATTAGCTGTTGAATGATTGATGTATCCTTGTTGCATCCCCGTTTATCCGCTTCTGTCATGGCATGCCCGAGGGAGTCATTTTTCAAAGTCTGTGACAGGTGCACGATTAAAGCTCACTTCCAGCTCATTTCGTGTTGCTTACAGCTACTTGCCGTGCTCCTGATTCATCCTTTGTCCAATAAGACAACTCTTTCTCAGGACAGTTACGTCTCTGGCATTACACTACTGTCAGTTCAGGGACACATTCAACCGTCGTTTGGGGGGTAGAATATTGTTTTGGAATACTCCCTCAACGTTTAGACAAACATCTCAATTTCACTAACCTTTCCCTTACAGGACATTTGTCAGTGTTGTAACAGAACCGCCACCGCACAAAGTTGTAACCCGGAAAACGAATTCGAGATTGTGCGAAATGATTAATCACCTTGAATGCTCATGCTTTGTTGGGAAATTGTACAATCAGACAAAGGAGACACTTGAGAGGTAGGTAGCAAAGGAGATTCAAATTTTTTGGTGCCCCAAGCCCTGATAAATCGTTGCGGTATCGATGGGCTGATGGTGGTGGGCTGGGTGTATATATCACCCTCCCAGCTGGTTCAGCTCTCGAAACAACGAACTCGGCATGAAAGTAAAATGTCTGTCCAATTGATGGATGATGGCCAAATGCCAATATTTACAGATATCGCCGCATCCATGACCGATTCTCCCGGGTCGAGGAAGAAGTCTCCGGATACAGCGAATTCCGTGGATTACAGGAGTTTGCAGTCGTGTTCCAACCCTTCACGAGGAACCTATTGGTGAGTATTGATATCCTGTTGCTGCATTATTTATGATAGCACAGTCAGTCTATCCGTTTATTTCATTGTCATGCTCTAATCCTTGTCGACAGATGGAGACCGGAGACGGGAGGACAGATTACTCGCTGCTAGCCTACGATTGCTTCCACATGAGCCAGAAAGGAAATGCGTAAGTGCCTTTTTATGTTCACAAATCTCGAATTTTATGTGTCTGAGCTTTAGAAGCTATCCACCCCCAACTAAATTACTTTATTCTCTTCTTTTGTGGCTGTGTCTGGCATTAAGGGCCTCCAGTGCGTACTGGATGTGCAGTAAATTTGATTGCTTGACATTAAATTTGAGGAATTGGACAATTAAAACTGGCTCGCTTAGACCATCCAGGAGCTGGATTTGATTATCCTGCAGCATTGATATAGTCAAGGGATTCATGAATATCCGATGGCGTTAATTCTAAATTAAAAACTCCTTACCCAAGGAGCTGGTAAATGAATTAGAAATTTTATTGCTATCGGATGGCCTATACTTTAAGAGCATTCGTTCAGGGAGTTTTTATTTCCGGAGAGGCAAAAAAATTGTTTTTCTTTTCAGCGGTTAAATGAGTTAAGTACTCATAATACAGTATCGATTGATTTCAAGTATTTTAATGGGAGATTTTATTGCCTTTGTAACGACCGGAATTATTCAGAACATGCGCGAACAATTCACAAATAAATTCAATTGAACTCTAGCTGGAAGCTGTAATTTTTAGAAAACAACTCCCCAAGCAGTAACACTCTATCTGCTTCGAATATGCTGTGGGATTAATTGCTGGTTACGGATAGGTAAGGCAGAGCTATGAGACGACAATTAATCCTTTTAGTGAGATCAAAAATTAAAGTGTAATCCTAGACCTGAATCTCCAATTTATAATTTGTAGAGGCAAGAATACACTAAGGGACCAGGCAAACCACAACGAATGAATTGAAGTTGCTGAACCCCATTTATGTTCACGTGGAATAATGAGATTTTCTGGTACGATGTTCCCAGGGGCGGCGCGTGTTTTTTTTGCGCCCGGTGCATTATGCTATATTGCGCCCCATTCTTTCACTTTTTTCGTCTGGATCGCAAGGACGAAGAAGCGGAAAATACACAGGGCACTTCTAACTTGGTAGCAATTTGCTTGACTTTTTCAATAACTTCCTGATATTTTGCTCCAGAGTGCCCAATTTGGATGCGGCCAGTAAAACTTAGCATACAACTACATTTAAACGTCCTGTGCGTGAGCCCCCTTTCAAATGCTCTAGCTCAGCCGAGTTTCTCAGAATTTTGACGATTTTTATGGTTTTGTAATTTTCAACTTTTTTCTCAGAATTTCTTATAGTTTTTTAGTCCTCGGGGTTTTCTGAAGTTTCAACAAGACGACTTTTTAATGGTTTTTTAGGGTGTCGCAGAATATTTCAGTTGAGGGTTTTCCAAAGTTTTTCAGTTTTGCGTTTTCAACAACCATTTTTCAGAGGATTTCGTCCATTTTCTATGGTTATTTAATATTTTTAAAACGCCAACCACTAAAAACCTATTAGAAATTCTCAGAAAAAAGTTGAAAATTACAAAACCATAAAAAGTCGTCAAAATTCTAAGAAATTGGGATGAGCTAGAGAATTTGAAAGGGGGCTCACGCACAGGCCGTTTAAATGTAGTTGTATGCTGGGTTTTACTGGCCGCATCCAAATTGGGCACTCTGTTTTGCTCTGATCGTAAATCTATCAAAAAAAAAACTGGTGTGCGTAGGACCACACGATGGAAGTGAAAACTTCTATGGCTATTCTGTATTTCCTATTCAATCTTAATATTACAGGAGGATAATGGTCAAACAATTTTGTCTATGAATGTGAATGCATTTGAAATATTTTTTTTTGTGGACTTGGAAACACATTTTACTAGACAAGTCGTTCTTATTTAATTATACAGTCGTTATACAGGTATTTATGCATTTTACTTTTTACAAAATTCTGGTGAAGTGATTTGTTATGCATACCATACATATTGCCAGCGCATTTTTAATTTTCTATCATTGACAAGAAATTCATTATTTCCGACCTTAAACACCTCCAAATAGCGATTTTCGGTGAAATCGAATCGTAATTGCCAAAATCGTACCGCCATATTGGCGCCGCCATTTTGAATTTTAAAATTTTGACCACAGATTCGCCATTTGTGACCTTAAAAACCCCCCAATACTGAGTTTCAATGGATTCAGAACACATTTGCAAAATTCATCCGCCATATTGGCACCGCCATTTTGAATTTTCAAATTTTGAGCACAGAATCGTCATTTGCGCTGATAAAAACATCTATACCGATTTTCGTCCGCCATCTTGGAACCGCCATCTTGATTTTTTTACAAAGTTGTCAGATTGCATTGTCATGGGAACTCAATGTGTGTGCAAAGTTTCATACAAATCGGTTTAGTAGAAGTAGTTAAAAAAGCTGTCGGAAGATTTGAACCAAAGAAACAAACAAATATACGAGGTCAAGCTAAATAAAACCATTAAAAAAACCATAATATGCTCTAGTCTTCCAAATAAAAAAAAATAATATATAATCAAACATAAGAATATATAATACATAGTAATATAGTATAATAATTTATAACACTTAATACAAACTAAAACCCCCAAAGGCAATTTTTTTCTCAAATGGTACGGTAGCGTGATGATGGTTCGTTAGCGTGACTCGAGTTTTTAGTTTTTCCCCGGGAACTTTTTGTGGAATTTAAAATATCAACTGCAGCAGACATTTGGGCTTTGTAATAGCCTTATGACACTGGCTTTTTCGTAGGCTGAAAATGCTGCCTTGGCTAGGCTGAAAATGACGAAATCTGTTATACTGTGTGACAGAGATAGCATGTGAGAGTAAGAACGATTGTCTGATTATTATAACAGATAGTTGTGAGTGAATACAGAAGGAATCCCCCAATTCGCAACCCCCTCACGTTTTAATAAGAAAAATTTGTCTTCTCCGCCTTGAAATTACTATTGCGACATTCAAAAATTACCGTAAACACCTCAAAATTTTTTTGGAGCGATTTTACTCCGGAGCCCCAAATCTAAACATTTACCACTTCACTTCAAATATATCTATTGTCACTTCAATTATATATATTGTCACTTCAATTATATTTATTTCCACTTCTTATATATTTATAATCACTTCAATTTATTGTTATTCACTCACTGTTATAAAAAGTCGAGAGAAGCAGCAAACTGTTATAAAAAGCATAGAAAAAAGAACATGAATCTCATTCTTTTCCTATGCTTTTTATAACAGTTTTCTAGACTTTTTATAACACTTAAAATCCAGCCAAGAAAAGTTTGAGTATACTCCTCTCACTCTTACACATGGGAAAATCTCCTTTGAATTTTTTCTTTCACGTTTCAGCCTAGCCAAGGCAGCATTTTCAGCCTACGATAAAGCCAGTGTCATAAGGCTATAAGTATATTTATTTTTCTAAAATATCACACTAGATTACTATGGAACAAATTAAATTTAACTCAGTAATTTTATTTCGTAATTCTGCTGTATGTTTCGATACGGGTTCCCTACCTAAACGAGTTCTACCAACGCCTCGTAGACACCATCTAATTGACGAACTAATCGTTTTAACGCGTCTATGCTACTTTCACTACTAGTCTTACTAAGCTTGTTAGTGTCTTCTTTTTCAAAATAATAATCTTTTAACCGAACTGGAGAAATAAGCAAATAAATTTTGAATAGTATCAAAACAAGAAGTTGCCTTTAGAAACATACGTTTTTTTCGAAGTTCACACCTATTATCAAACGATGCATCAATGAAGTCTGAGTTGAAGAGTTAATTAATGGAAAATTGTATGTTCTATTTATATTTGCCCAGTATACCATTTTCATAATTCGCGGCACAGTAAAATATTTTAAATTTCGTAACATAAAAACAATAAACAAATTAATTCCAATAAAATATAAATATAAATAATATAATTTACAAATGTATTATCTGAAATTAGTAATTTAATAATTGTTATTAAATCTAAAATATTACTTTTATAACTCAACATTTTAAATCTAATAAAAATATTTCACTCAATTTTCTCTTTATAAATTCTTCCAGAGAAACAGGCACAAAACTTAAATTTGCACCATCAATAACTCGTATAACATAAAAAAAAAATCTACATATTAATTTGTTAGACAGTCGCAAGATATTTAGAAATCGCAAGATATTTTGTTCTCATTTCGTTTATTTACCTCTTTGAACAAATCTTGGACCAAAATTTAAAAGTGCACCAACAGCGCCCCGAAGTTTATATCAATCACAGTAAACAGCAATACACAATACAGAGCCATCGGAACAATTTTTTCCTTTGTGTGAGTTGATATGGTGCACTTTACAAACATTTCAAAAAGTGCTCCAGCGTAGTAAAAATGAAATTATTATGTGTTTCGTCTCCTTCATTCCGCTGGTTAGTTCGGTATTTACATCTCACGTTCAAATTTGAGAACATCAGTAGAATGAAAGATTTTTCTCTCACTTGGTGGATATTTCTCCTGAATTTTTACTTCTGCTGATTCTCTGGACAGAAATTATATGAAAATCACGAAGCAAAAGTCTGAGAGGAAGTAGTACGAGAGGAAGTAAAATTTCCAGGTTTTTTTTTGCATGGAATTTGTGTTGTGTTGTTAAATGAGTTGAAATATAGAATATTTTATTGGGAAAATAAACTGGAAAATTAAGTCGTGTTAATAAAAATGAAATCCTTTAATATATGAAAAGGATGTAAGAAAAACATTTTTAAACATTTTTTTTTCAAAGTTTTAAATTTTTTTTTAAAATCTGAATATCTGAAATAGCGCCCCCGTCCAATAGCGCCCGGTGCAAGTGCACCATTCGCACCTATGAAAGCGCCGCCCCTGGATATTCCAGTATTTCTGTTGTAGGAAGACATACCATCCGCTGCCACTCCATCACAAGAATCAGGTATTTGGCTCTGCGAAAGCATGATTTTTTGGTTTGCTAAGACAGGCTATTGAAAACGTGAAATTTCTTTATTTTATTTAAAAAATCACATTTGTAATCAAATTTCGAATGCAATACAACTAGTTCACTGCATCAGCCAATCCACCATACATTTATCATAGGCTGATTGAGGTGTAGACTTCAGCTCCTTCAGCAAATTATCTTTTATGGCCTCAATTGACTGAAAACTTCGAATTGGCCACATTAACCGAGTCGAGTTGGTCGATGACATTCGCTTTATGACGACTAAAAAGTATTCCCCATTTACCGTTTGCCCTTTGAAAGAGATTCGGAACGAACCACACTACGGTAATCAAAGAAAACGGTCAACATGACCTTGGCTTCAGATTGATTGCAAGACGTCATTCCAAAGACTGTTAGCATGTCATACTTTTACCTCCATATTTCGTCGTCTGTTATAGTAATGCGTTTTGAGAAGGTGTTTTTTGCAAAAAGCTCTTTCGGAACCAGTCGTGCCACGCCACTATGAGTTTCATGCTAAAAATAACAGTCATAATGTTATGGAAATGATATGTTCACCTTTTCCATCAACTCTCTAAGACCCATATGGCGACTTTCGAGTATCAGCTTCCCGATTTTGTCGATGTTTTCGAAATTCTTAGCCGTTATGTTTGTCATGCACGAATCACTGTAGATCTTCTGCAATATTTGCAGCTATTCGGAACACAAAGTTTAAAGCTGATTTAATCCACCTAATTTTCTACTGCAAAATTCTTGGATCCTTAGAAGTTGTGAACACACAAAGTGACCGGTGGAGCTCAAATTTCGCGCGGTAGCTCAGTATAGCGTTTTTATAGCAATCTCTTTACGAGCGTTTTTCAAATGACAAATTTCAGATAATTGTTACATGCATGGGTGTATCCGTCCTTATGGAATGTAATTTGTTTTGAACTTTATGTATGTGGGATGGATGATGCACTATGTCCTGCTTGAGGACTCAATTTCCTTTACTGTAGCCTACTTAAGGAATATCAAACAGCCTCACATTTTCCACGCCACTGATATTTTTGTTCTGCTATGCCATTCAATCTACAAAGTAGAGGCCAGCCATATATTGCTTGAAGACAATTTTAGATGAAGGTGTTTCAGAGTTGTATAATTTTAAAAGAGGTAAAATTGTCCTTTTGAGTCCCTTCTTTAGTGTCGTTTTCACTGTTTGGCCTCGATAAAATTCGCGCCATTCTCAAAATTAAGCCGGCTCCAGACTCACGGCGTGAACACCCGCGAGCACCCGTGAACGCGAGTGTGGAAAGTTTTCGCGCCATTTCACGGGGTTCGTGCCTGTTCGCGCCTTGTGATCCGTTTCGATTGTATTTTTCGTGGGCTCGCGGCCGAGAAACGCGACTGTTATCTACATTCACGGAAATTTGCAGTAGGCGGCTTGGAAAAACAAAGTGAATTGATAGAAGTTATTAAAAATGGTTCATTGTGGAATAACGACTTAGAAATTATATTTCTGGAATATTACCAAGGAGAGCCAATAATATGGAACGCTAAGGATCCATTATATAAAGATACAAATAATGATGCTCGGGTCCGTATTAGTGCACAGTAGCGGATTTGATGAAAAAAAGGGATTCATTATTATCTAGCTATAGGAAATATAAAAAGATGGCTAGGGTTTCCATGCCTTCAGGGGCTAGCGTAAACTCGTCATCCACCATCTCCTTTTTCTCCATTATTTTTTAGATTCCTTTGTACATTTAATGTGTACAAAGTTAGCGCATATAGAGTTGAAGCTGCTGCAACCGTCGTTTCATCCATTTCGTATAAGTGCATGAATACGACTGTGAACACTGCGAGTGTAGAGAGTCGTTCGCATCGCGCTTAGGCTTTAGCCGGCTTTAGGCTGAAGTCATAGGGACTGCAACGGCTATTTCGATGATCAAAGCAAGCTGGCTGGCTTTTTCTTAGATCTGACGTTGGAGAAAGTGATCCCTGAATAGCTTATGGAGAAAAGATGCAAAATTATCTAAAAATCTACCCATATACTGGCTTACGGATGGGACATCTCCTTCATCTTTGGAATATCTAAAACTGTACAGAACGAACCCATCCAAACTGAGCCGTGCAAATTGTGTAAAGGAAAATGAATTTGAAGTATTTCAGGCCTTCGGTTACCTTGGGTCAATAATAGCAGCAGACAACACATGGAACCAGAATTCTTGGCACGATCTAACGAAGTCAATCACACAGCTGCTGTATAAAGGCGGCTACACACGTAACTGCATGCTTGATAAGCACGCATGTTCAATCTTTTTGTGCAAGCGTGCTTGAGCGTGTGTATGAGATTTTTTGCGCAAGCATGATGATTGAACATCAGCTTGAAGATTGATCGAATTTTCATCTGCATGCTTGAACAAATCTCGCTTGAAAACAAAAGTGTGAGTGCGAGCGAGCGCGTCGTCACTTTCCGAACGAAATTATTTAAGGATAAACTGCAGCTATTCAAGCATGATTGCGTCGTGTGGAGGCTACAGAGAAGCTGTGCATTCTCGCAAAAAGATTAAACATGCGTGCTAGTCAAGCGTGCAGTTACGTGTGTAGCCGCCTTAAGACGGTGGTTTCGCCAGTACTCATGCATGGATTCGATACTTGGCTGCCTATTAAAAAGCACGCCAGTATCTTTGTTGTGCTCGAAAGTATATGAGGAAGAGCGCTGCCAGATTTTTTTTCGGCCAAAGCGGGATTTTGAAGCTTTTTGAGTAAAAAAGCGGGATTTTTTCGTCGAAAGCGGGACATAATAAAAAGCGTAAATAATCAGTAGTTTTTTATTACTTATCCTTTTCTTTGAGTTTCAAATTAAGTTTACAATGATGACAGAGCGCCATAGCAAATGTTTTTTAATAAAAATACATTATGTTACTATACCAATAACTGTCGGTAGTTATAGGTGAAGGGCTGCCTCCAGTGCGGCCGGAGGCCCAATTAGCGCTTGGCGCGCCGTTTTTTTGCTCCAGCTCGTGTACCTTATGCCTGAGCAGAGTGTCCACAGTGATGTTCCACAGGAGGGGTGATAAGACCCCGCCCTGTGGGCATCCCTTGCTGACCCTCCCTCGAAGTCGCGAGTCTCCTGTCTGAATCCTTACTGCTCTGTTTTTCAGCATGCTGTCCACCCACCTTACAATCATGGGGCTGACCTCGCGTCTCACCAGAGCATCTTTAAGTTTGCTGAACTGTATCTTGTCGAAGGCTCCTTCGATGTCCATAATTACGGCCATCGCTATGCCTCCGGTATACAGTTCCCCCTCGGCTACTCGCACCAATTGGTGAAGTGCCGTTTCTGTAGATCTGCCAGCCTGGTAAGCGTGCTGGCTTCTACTTAAAGGGTGCCTCCTTAGCATAGTACTCTCCAGGTGGTCTGCCACCACTCTTTCCATTGTTTTCAACAGAAAGGATGTTAGGCTGACCGGCCTGGAGGACTTCGCCTCGCTGTAGTCCTTCTTACCTGGCTTAGGGAGAAATACCACATTACCTACTTACGAATTACTCATTTATATTTCTCTGAAGATTTCACTTCTTTAAGGTTTCCTTTTTTGCTTTAATACAGTTAAAAAAAGGTCTTCAGCTCCAGATTGAAGTGGATGAGTAATACTTCTTTCATTAAATTTACGGAGCATTAATTTCTGGCATCCGACCATTTTAAATTCATTTGGGAAAAAATGCGTTCTGGAAAGCAATTTGAAGTTAGGACGCTTAATATGAAGGGAAACTATTTTAATCATATTCTTGGTATCATTTGGAGACTTTTTGAAGAGCTAGTGCCATTTCTGTGCAGTGGTGGCTTTACAATTACCCATTACTACGTCCAAGGATGATTTCAACAAGTTAAATTCTTCATTTAAGTTATCTACTGAAATATCGCCTTTAAAGTTTAATCAAGATACAGCAATCTCAATCATTTCAAAATTTACTTCATTTTCAGGTTTATGAATTCCAGTTCAGCGACTTAAATTACGTAAATCACCGCGCAATGCCTACGCATTCGACCAAAACTAAAAAAGAAATGCAATATTTAGGTACCTGGATTCGAGGAAAGCATCCAAAAGCATCTCAAAATTATCCCCACAAATCATTCATTTGAGGGTCCGGGAAGCTTCGGATAAAAAAATGTTTCTAACAAAAGGTTGATATTTCTCTTCGGAGAATCAGAATCCGTGAGAAAAAATGGCGGTTACCATTATTCAGCACTACTCCTGCGAGGAGGTGAGGAGGTGGGGGTGAATAACGTCAAACCACATTTTTTCTCACGGATTATGATTCTCCGAAGAGAAATATAAAAGTTTTGTTAGAAACATTTTTTTATCCGTAGCTACCCGGACCCTCAAATGAAAGATTTGTGGGGATAATTTTGATGAATTTTGGGGGTGCAGGGAGGCTTCGGGTAAAAAAAATTTCTAACAAAAGTTTGATATTTCTCTTCGGAGAATCAGAATCTATGAAAAAAATGGGGGTTGCCATTTGAAATTTTAGATTCACCCCACCCACGCTAGGGGGTGACTGGGTGGAGATGAGACTTGTGTGCAAACGATTCCGCCCTCCAAGTTGAGCAACTTTCGCTCGAAACTTTTTTCACGATCACCTACCCTTCAGGAAATATCGGACCGTTGCCGGACTTTTGCCGCACCTGTATTTCTTAAAAATCCGGACTTTTTTAAACTAATTCCTTAACCATTTCATTCTTTTAATTGCATATTATCGTTTCCTTGTACTGTTATTTGTGGGCACCCAGATCCGAAGTGCCTATGGTCGGTGGGCATTCCCCTTTGCTTTGCATGTTTGCATGACAACGTTTGAGTCGTAACTTGTATCTACCGTGATCCCCTGCCTCGGCAATGTAATCGCTGTCTGCTTATACAATCCCAGTTTTGGTTCATATTGGCGGGCTATGAATTCCCTGCGTAGATTGTTTAAGACAGCATGTGGTCTGTGCAAGACCAAGACCAAGCCTTAGCTATGCTCGCAAGACTAAAACCAAGACTAACTGTGCAACACCAAGCCCAAGAGCAAGACTTTAACAAGAGTCTCGCAAAATTCTCACAAACATTATCATCAGATTCTGATGTTTGCTCTTCCTGAACGTAACCAAATATTACTGTTAACATAACACCATTGCGGAATAAAGGTTCCACTTCGACTTCTTCAAGCTTCACATTCATATTAAATGAAGGAATGCATACTATTAAATTACAAATAAATTAATATTTATAAAATAAAAAAAAGTACAATAACTATACTTATATATATTTTAACTTTCCTAAACTGTTACGAAAAGTTTGCAACCGATCTTGCAAGAACAAGACCAAAACTTAGCTATGTTCGCAAGACCAAGGCCAACACTTACTTTCCAAGAACAAGACGAAGACCAAGACTATATCAGTGTTCCTACTTTGAATGCATTTGGTCAGTCTCTATACATATATTGATACTCTGGTTGCCTGAGGTAGCGGAAAGAAGTCCTGGAGAAACGGTTTCATCCTGGTCTCGGAGGGTAGTTTCTGGCACATGGCAGTTTTATTATGCGCATTTACTAAAAACGGATGCATTTTCCCTCGTAGAGATCGCTAAGGATGGAAAGTAGCTCATATACATTGGTTTTGCTTCACAAGGCGATAATCACTTTATTTGTGTTGGTGTTGTTAAAGTTATCATAAAACGCTTCAAGAGCTACTTTAAATTTCCTGCAACAATTCGACTGTTAAATTTCTAATTGGATTCCTCAGCTGGGGGAAATTAGACTTCATAACTGTGATTTGTTGCTTGAGTAAGTTGAAGGTTTCATTGCCGTGCTTTACCACATTCTTGAGTTGGGTGTAAACTTTATGTGTGCCTTCATTGCACATCGTGCGGAATGCCCATTTTATAAAGTTTTCTGAGAATTCCACGGCTTTTATTAGGCCAGGCTGTTTTGGGATATATTGTTTAACTCGTCCGGGAGGAATTCCGGGAGATTAGCATTTTTGGGACTTTTTAAGAAAACAATTTCGGAACCACAAAAAAATAACATGGCCGCCGGAGATATCACTTTTTGCAAAAAAATCACTCAAAAACTGGTTTTTTCGAAATTTTTTTTTGAACAGTCATACGAAACGTTATTGCCTACAAAAAAGCCGTAGTGTCATTTTTGCGAAAACCGAACCCTTTCGAAGTTATTCAAGGTCAAAGTTTCAAAAATGGCATTTCGACCAAAAAATACTTTGAATAATTCGGAAAGGTCAAAGCTTTCGAAAAAAATTCAAGAAGGGTATTTTGTAGGCAATAATGTTTTGTATTGACTGATAAAAAAAAAATTTCGAAAAAACCAGTTTTTGAGTGATTTTTTGCCAAAAAGTGATGTCTCCGACGGCCATGTTGTTTTTTTCTTGTGATTCCGAAATTGTTTTCTTAAAATTCCCAAGGAAGCTGTAGTCAAAATTTCAGCCATTTTGAAATTTTGTCTCCTTTCGTGGGTTTTTTTGCTAATTTCCCCGGACTATAATGAATATTACATTGCTTTCACCTGCGACTGCATGATTAGTGCAGTAAAAAAAGCAGTTTAATTTGCACAGTCTGGTAACAGCAAGATTATGGTTTTATCCTGTTTGGGATATCACCAGGAGTATAATGCTAAGTTTTGGTCCTCGAAAAGCTTATGCTTTTTATAAACAATTAAAGTTTTTATACCACGTTTTTCAAGCTTAAAATGTGAATTACTCCGGTTCTATAAGTCGGATCGGGGTAAACTAAATACCAGTCTCTTCGTAATAAAATTTCCAATAAATCCTCGTTGGTTTCAAGTTTATGAAGTACATACATAGCCTATAAAACTGAAAAAACGAGAAAAAAACATTATTTTTTCATTTTAGTGCCCAAGACAGACAACTGGACCAATTTGCATCGAACTTTCAAAAAATATACTTATTGATGTTATAAAAAGATCCTGAAAAATTGGTGTCAAAATACTGAACCCGTTTGCCAATATTGCATTTGTTATCTAAAATTTGAAATACCCGGCATTTTAGACTGGTATTTAGTTTGCCACGATCCGACTTATAGAACCGGAGTAATTCACATTTTAAGCTCGAAAAACGTGGTAAAAAAACTTCAATTGTTTATAAAAAAAAGTAGCACAAGTTTTTCGAGGTCCAAAACTTAGCAATATGCTCCTGATGATATCCCAAACAGGATAAAATCATAATCTTGCTGTTACCAGACTATACCTATCTTTTCATTTTTTTGGCCTTTTTTCACTGCACTAGATATGTTTTATGGAAATCGCTACCTACGCTCATCGTACATAAGGCGTTGTCCAGGACGTCTGTAAAATCGATCGGTGTGAATTTCGTTAGTAGAGTCCATGGGTCTTAAGGTGAATCCCCAATGTAGGCTTGGCTTGCTTTTGCTTGAACTTGGTGAGCTTTTCAGGTACCACGTGCCAAAGCAAAACAAGTCCAACAAGCCAAAGCAAAACAAACCCAAATACACGCTTTGCTTTAGTTACTTTATAGTTTGCTTTTCATGAGCACAGGAAATAGAAATAGTACACGAAAGAGGTAAGAGGTATGAAATTTGCGGAATTTTTCCTTTGGAATGGACATTATTGTTTCATAAAAAGAACAAAGGATCGAATGTAAATATCCATTGTTGTGTAGAGTGATAAAGAAGCACAAATGGTTTATGGCAATAACTCTTCAAACATTTACGAGAAATTTGTTAAAATGAGATATAGAAATAGTTGTCTCAGATTAATTTTGAACTCTTAAATATATAGTTAATGTTATTCCCAAAAAAATAATTTCTTTATGAAATAAATTTTCTCAAACCTCTACATACATTTATTTCTCTAAGGGCCTGTTTCACCGCTTGCTGATAAAGTTTCAGATAGTTATCTGCCTTATAACAGTATCTAACAGATAAAGGTTGCTGATATGTTTTTTCAGTTTCACCATCGAACTCCCTGATAAACTAACTGGCAGATAAATATATCTGCCACTTAATTTAGCAGGGTCACTCAATCTTTGCTTAATACGGGAGTTATTAGAAATTGTTTGTTTATGACATGATCAAGACAATCTGGCAACTACGTCCACGATTTAATTTGGAGTCCCAGTTAAAAAATATCGGAGAGTTATAAGCAATCGTTGCATAGGTGGATTTGCAAAGTTACTGAAAATCAAATCACTGAAAGACATTTTTAGTTACCACAACCAAAATATTACTAAAATTTTTAGTTAAATACGGCATCAAATAAATATATTTAGTTGTCGTTATTAAAAAAAATGCTTCTCATGAGCAGAAAAAATTGTTGGAGTAACAAATATGTCCACTATAGTCGTATAGTAATAGTTCGCGAGAGCCCAGGCCCGCCAGACCTTCGTAATTTTCTTAAAGCTGATATTTCGTATATACATAGTGCGATACGCAGTTAAGAACGTATGCACACTCGCTAGCCCGGAGAATGGACCCTTTTGTAGATAGAGGGGTTGGGGGGTAAAAAAGGGGTTAAAATTGAAAAAAAATTCCGTCGCTGCGTATATAGGTTCTACTAATAATCTAATAACCGTTAAATACTAGTGGCAGACATTTTTGAACATTTGCACCCTCCCCACGCTAACCATAGCTGAAGTTGTCATTTCGAAAACTCACCCCCCGGCAAATTGGTAAGGCGGAATCAAATCCTAAAATGGAGTGATTAAAAATAATTTGGGCAAAACTCGGTTCCTGCGAGGTCGCGTAATATGTTCGTAATATTCATCAAATTCGTCTTCTAAGAATTCAAATAAATCCATCTGGAACTCTTTTGCGACCGCAGTCTACGATTTTTAACGTAAAAATGCTTAAAGAGGAGTATTATTATACCAAAAAATGTTCTAAAACTATCTCTATTCCCGCTACTTGCAACATTTTTTTATTATCTTCCAGATAAAATTTTTAACAGGCAGTAGAATCGGCTGATAAGTTACCAGCAACTTTATCTGCAAGATATTTCTATCCAAGACCTGTGAAACCAAAATTTGTAGTTTATCTTGCAGATAAGTTCTGAATAGGCTATCAGGACCTTAATCAGCAAGTGGTGAAACAGGCCCTAAGCAAAATAAATATTAAACGAACGCGAAAGCATACAAAGCATCAAAAAATTTAACATTTGTCATTTCGAGCTTTGCTTTGGCTTTGCTTTGACTTTGCCACTTTGTCATTTGGTTTTTTCCCATAACAAAGCACTGGTTTATTTGATATGCCAAAGCAAAGCAAAGCATTAAAGCAAGTCAAGCCTACATTGGGGTTTCACCTTTAGAAAAAGAACGCTTTCCAAACGTTTTCAAATACCGCTGGTGGATTCTTCAACTGGATGTCCTTGTAAGGTTAACAACGTTTATTAACTATGATAGTGGATGCTTTTGTAGAAATGCACTTTCTAACAAAAAATAGACAATAAAATTCGGGCGCACCGCGAACTAGCCATAGTCTTTAAACCAGATGAAAAGTCGGATTCTTATTTTCAGTGTTAACTTGAAAAATTGACATTACATGAATTAATCAGATACGTTCGTTAGCTCCCGAATAGTGTGGACAGTGTGCTAGTGAGCATTCTATTGATATAATTGGTTGATTTTGTTAGCCTGTTTTTAACATCTTCTACCTAGTCCTGTGGACTACTGTAAGTATTGAATATACTCATTATTGATGTTTTATACAGTAAAACTTTATAAATTTTAATGAGAAAGAAAAGACTACCTGGGTTTTATCTAAACTGTGCACTGAATGGATTTTTTCAAATGGCTTTCTTGGGTTATGCTGTTATGACTACATAGAGTTACTTTTTTAATTAAGGCGGTGTCTTCTTTTATTATTCTTAGAGATTTTCACTGTCTGTGTTAGATGTGTATAAGTTGTTAGACATTTTTAAACGCATTTGATTCTGTTTGTGGTAAACCATTTTACCTTTTATACAATCAAAAATATTTACTAGATAAAAAAGTTTTTCAAGATCTCAAAGGAAAATATATTCTTTGTTAAGAAAAATGAATTTCTAAAATAAATAAAAAGTACAACAAAACTAACCAATTTGTTCTCTCGAAAATTTTCAACACAATTTAAACACATAAACTAAAACCATTTTACAAAACTTTTCCAGGTGGGCAGGTACGACCCTTTGGAATAGCTTACTTCAGCCAGCCGGCTTCAAAGACGTTACATGGTCATCTCCCCATAAGAAGTTCTTGTGTCCAACAAAGGAGAACCCTTACATTTTGACATATGATAACATATTCTACTAAGGCAAATTACACAGGAGGCGTGTAGGGGTGACTGAGCGGAATATAGGATAGGTAGAAACCAAAAGGAAGCAAACAAAAGGAGCAGGGAGCAGTAATCACCGGCGTCAAGCTCCTTTCGCTTTATTTTCCGTGACTTAAGTGTTAAATTAATATTTAAATGTTTGAGCAATTTACAGGGGCCCAATGCATACAGCCACGCACAAAACGTACTTAGCAAATAAACAAGCGGATTACCACCCCTCCCGAAGACACTTCATTAAGTTACCTAGGGTTAAAGTTGAGTAAATTTTATAGGTAATTATACCTGACTAAAATTTTCCAGCAGCGGCATGTCTCATCTGAATAGGGCTCTGGCTGCAGACCGAACTTACGGGTTTTACACTGTGTCACACTAACGTTGGGCGCTGAACAAACTTCTTCGGCTCGCACGAGCCAAAATCTAGTTGAGTTGAAAATTGGTTCAATTTTACCGGCTTAACTTCGTAATGTATCGGGTTACCTGTAAGAGGATTACTACATTGTTAGGAGCTAGTTGTAAGGAAATTAGTCAATATTTGTTTTATGTGATATTGTTTTTGTTGAATTATTGGAATAAATTTTATGTAATTGATATAGGATTTAGATTTTCAGTATCACGTTTCAATGACATCTGATCTTAAAAGTCTTTAGGCTTTGTTAACTATTTAGAACTTAGTTGAAAAAGGATTTATTTTGATTTTGATTTAATTTATTGATTCAGATCTAAATAAATAAATTAAATAAAAATATTTTGCTTTGCGTTGTGAATTTTTATTGGAGAAAGAACTGAAATGTTTTCGTATAACAAACTGGAGAACAACTAGCAGGACGTAGAGACGATTGTAAGAAGAGACTTCCAGAGACAAGATTAGGAATCACATTTTGTACTAGCAGTTCGTCATGCCATGCAGGTTATGAGGCAATGTCCAGTAGTCATCTTAATTTTAAGGGCGAGAGGTGCTTGAGTAGATGCCGATAAACCTTACCTTTGAATTCTGGGATGTAAACAGAACTGGGTTGCACAATGCACACGCAATCAAAAATTGTGAAACATCGTCGATAATAATGGAGCATATTTGGTTTAAATAAATTCATTTTCACACTATAACAAAACCAGTAGAAATTTTACTAAAAAAAATACTTTTTTCCAGACCTAATAATTAATTAAAAAATTTTCACGAGGACAGTTACTAGCGGAACAACAATTTCGACTAATAATAAAATAGTCTCTGAAAATGCAGGGGGCGTTTTATGTTTTAGGCCGATTTTGTTTGGCCGCCATTTTGGTTTGGCTGTTATTTTTTGTCAGTTCATGTTTGACAGTTCTTAATACTTTTTTCGTTTTAAGCTCCTTTAATCTCTCATGGGACATAGGGCGAAAACAGTTGCTCTCCAGCGGACTCTGTTTTGCGCGACAGCTCTCAGCTCTGACCAGGATCTCCCAGTTGTTGTGGCCTCTGCTAATAGTGTTCTTCTACACATTGTTTTGGGTCTTCCGACTTGATGGGTTCCTTGCGGACTCCAGTCAAGAGCCTGTTTGGCTAGATTCTGGTTTTCGCATCGCAAGGTGTGGCCAATCCAATTCCATTTCTTTCCCCTGATTTCGTCGTCAATCCTTTCTGGCCGGGACGGCGCCATAGCTCTTCATTTGAAATTCTATCTTGCCAGTGGATTTTTAGTATACGACGTAGGCTTCTGTTGATGAAAACTTCAAGGCGCCTTGTGATGAATTGGATGACTTTCCATGTTTCTCAACCATACAACTGCCCTTAACGTTGGATTTGAACAGACGCAATTTGGTGTTAATTGAGATCTCCATATGCGGAACAAGCAGGCATATGCGCTTCGTGCTGTATTTATTCTGGAATTGACGTCTTCTTCTGCCCCGCCTTTTTCGGTAATGATGCTACCGAGATGTCAGAATTTATCTACCAATTCCACGTCACGGTTTTTCAGCGCTGTGCGTTCAATGCTGTTTGGTTTTAGTCGGACTTAACCTCAAGCCTGGTGGACTACTTTCTGTTGCCAAATTGTTTAACATGGTTTTAGGTCCTGATGTCTGTGGGCCAGCAAACAGATATCATCCGTGTAGTCGAGATCCTTAAGGCGGTCTGACAATCCCCATTGTATGATACCTATTCTGCTATCTAGAGCAGTGGTCTCCAAAGTGTGGTACGCGTACCCCAAGGGGTACGCAGAAAATTCTAGTGGGTACGCCAAATTTCTCTTCAAATTACTTTATGTCCTCTCCTGACGACAGGATGTCCTCTGAGATATTTAATATTGTTTCGAATTTTTATTTTTTAACCCTTATTTTTGAAAGAAAGAAAAAAAGTATTTATATCCATACTAAACTAACAGATATAAACATTAAGAGGAACAAAAAAAGGCAAATAATCGTCAACACCCTTTTTTGGCTGCTCGCACACTGCATCAGAATTTGTACAAATTTGTGCAATTCTGATGAAATTGTATCGAAATGGGCGGAGCTTTACAGCCTATTGTTGGCCTTGACTTTCTCCAGCGTTCGCCTCCATGATTGTCGATCTCTTTTTCAGTTCTTTCGTATTAATTTTGTCTTATGTCTTCCTCGACGCCGTCTTCTTTTCTTATGTCGTCTTGGTCTGCTTTTTCCTGTGGGTTCTTTCCGCAGCACAATTTTTGCCGGGTTCCGTGTCGGACCTTGTTCGATATGATCAATCCATATTATTTTAATCACTTTGACAATATTTAAGAGGCATAGCCAGAAATTTGGGTGTTTATAAAATTTTATTGAGAGATGATCATCTGCTATGTCAATGCTGTCGGGGCTGGATGTTATCGCACAACCCTTCGCACGATGTTCATATATCGGGGAGCAATGGATCCTTTTTACATTTACAAGAAATGTGCGGTTTGTGAAGAAATGTTCGTTTTACTTTTGTTCGATGAAGATACTTATTGCCTGTACCTGAAATAGTTCAGGCTACTCTCATGTCCTTTTCCATACAGAGCCATGAGAAACACGTTTCCTACTTTGGCAATCTTGCATGAGGGTCTTTGAAAACATCAACGTCTGGTTGCAAGTCATCGTTATTCTGCAGGACTTTCAGAAGTTTCAGTTTCGCCTGATTAAAGAAACCGGAAATGGTGTCATAACTATTCAAAATCATGTCGTGCAGGAACAATATATGGTCTGAAAGGGTTTTGCCCTGCAGCAAGATGGAGATTCTAGACGGTTTGAGACACCTTTAATTTTTCATGTTTAAAAAAAAAGACACTTTTTATATCAGGGCTACACAGACCAATCAGAATCACCAAACGGTCCCCTACTAATGTCACATATTCATTTGACTAGGCCAACCGCGGGTGTGATCATTAGGACATCAGCGTCCTCCACAGCTTGGTGATTATGTCACTTTTAGCATTGTGACAGTGACTTCCAGTGTGGCTCGTGCTTAAACCCATTAACTTGTTATTTTTTGTTTTCATATTGAACCTCAGATGTTTATAAGATATAATAAACATGATCTAACTTCGCCATTGTGATGTCCAAGGCACAACATTAGATATCAGCCGGCTCTTATTTGTAGAGTTTGGTAGGACACTTCCAAAGAACATCGAAAATGACAACGGCATTTGATTCGTAGTTTGACTTGACATAATGATACATAACTGTTGCAAATTTCTGCATAAGTCTGGCCGTGGTGTCGTTTGAACCAATGTAACAAAAACCCTCCATCGATGAAATATTTTCTATTGTTCAAATCCGCCTGTTTAGTAGGTGAAACAGACCTGTACAGATTCAGTTTTGTTCCTTTGCTCATCCCATGCTCATCGAAAAGAGAGAAAGAGAGGGTAGGAGCTAAGTTCGTAACGTAAAAATTCTCGCAGCACTTCATCTGAATGTTCTGCCCTGCCTCGTACCCGAGTAAAGGTATTCTAGACTGCTTCGCTTCGTTTGAATTTTACAGCTTGAAGAAGTGGGTTTTTACGACAATTTTCAACTAGCCCTTGACCCCAAACGAAGAAATAGAGGAATTTGAAAGAAATAACGAGGTTATTTAGGAAAAGTTGATAGTTTCCGAGTTATAAGCAACAAACCTACGTCCTTGATAACTTCCATCAAGAAGAATTTTATCTCTTCCACAACACCTCCTATTATTGATAATGAGGAGGTGATACCAGAATGCTGAATTAACACTTCGGTTCGCCTCAAATTCTTCTTTACCCGAAAACTGGCAATTCTGGTTCTCGAGTACAACGCCAATGGACCGAGTTTTTTTCAGGACTCGCGAGGTGTATAAATATCTTTACGTCAATAAGTAAAGTACCTCATCTTGTTACGTGCCAATTTTTGCACGAACGCCTCGGCCACGCTCAGCGTAGGGTGTGGTCCCAAAACAGAAGTTACAGGGTAAAATTAAATCGTTAAGAATGGGCGCCACGTAGTTTTAAGGTCTACGAACCTGTCTTAAAACACGTGGGGCTTGAACCCACAATAATTTCACTCAACAACAAAAAAAAGATATTCAAAATATTAATTAAAAGCCTAAGGAAGCGATTTATTTTCAACTATTTATTAAAAACAATATAATCAAAACTTTATATGGATATCAAACTAACCATAAAATAAATGTCAATAGTAAAATATTTAAAATGTAATAAATTATTCAAAATACACCTAGGGTACTTAACTTTGCACACACTCGTAGGGGCTCCACCAACGATCCTCCTTCTCGGATACCTTCTCTTGTTTCACTTCTTCTTTTTGAAGTGAAAACTTCTATAGGCACGTTGGGCACTTTTTGGCCTGGGGAAAAAACTAAAAACTCGCGTCACGCGCACTTTTTGTGTGCCATCACGCGCACGTACCATCACGTGAGAAAAATGTTTCCTTTGGGGGTTTTAGTTTTAATTATGTAGTATGAATTATATATTATATATTAAATATTATATATTAAATATTATATATTAAATATTATATATTGAATATTATATATTTAATGTTATCTGTTAAGTATTGTGTATTATGGACTATGCAGTGTACCACGTACTATGAGCTATGTACTAATTATTATGTATTAATTATTATGTTCTATGTGCTATGTATTATGAATTATGTAGTATGTACTATGTACTATGCACTATGTACTATGCACTATGTACTATGCACTATGTATTATGTACTATGTACTACACACTATTTACTATGTACTGTATATTATGCACTATTTCATCATCAGGAGCTCCACAGCCTATTGTTGGCCTTGGCTTCCTCCAGCATTCGCCTCCATGATTCTCGATCTCTGGCTCGACTTTTCCAGTTTCTTATTCCCAACTGCCTCAAGTCTTCTTCGACGTCATCTATATATCTTTTCTTAGGCCGGCCGGGTCTGCGTTTTCCTGACGGTACTTTCCCCAGCACTATCTTTGTCGGGTTCCGTTCCGCACCTCGTTGGACGTGACCAATCCATCGCAGTCTGTTTATTTTGATCACTTTGACAATGTTTGGAATCTTGCTGATTTCATACAACTATGAGTTGTATCTTCTTCTCCAAATGCCATCAACCTGTATTCCTTTGTAGATCGAACGAAGAATTCTCCTTTCAAATCTTCCTACCAATGCTTCGTCTGCGTTTTTCAATGTCCACACTTCCGAACCATATAGTAGGACAGGCCTTATTAGTGTCGTGTAAAGTGCCAGTTTCGTCTTCCTTGATATATTTCTAGACGTCAGGTGCCTGCGTAGACCAAAGTAGCATTTATTAGCCAGTGCTATTCGTCTTCTGATTTCGGCCGATGTATCATTACCTTTTGTTATAATCGTGCCGAGGTACACAAGCTCATCTACTGCTTCTATATTATAGGTGTCTATCTTTATGTTCTGTGTGCTACTTCTGGCGTTTTTTGTGTACATATACTTTGTTTTGTGCTCGTTTATTTCCAACCCGATTTTTTTTGCGGCTTGCTCAAGTGCTACAAAGGTCTCCTTCATGCTCTCAAATGATCTTCCAAGGATAGCTATATCGTCGGCAAAGGCTAATATTTGCACTGACCTATCGAAGATGCACCCTGATGTGTTAATCGATGCATCTCTTACTGCTTTATGCACTATTTACTATGTACTATATACTATATACTATGTACTATGTATTATGTTCTATGTACTATGTACAATGCATTATGTATTATATACTATGTAATATTTACTATGCACTATGTACTGTATATTATGCTTATTTACTATGTACTATATACTATATATTATGTACTATGTACTATGTACTATGTTATATGTACTATGTACAATGCATTATGTATTATATACTATGTACTATTTACTATGCACTATGTACTGTATATTATGCTTATTTACTATGTACTATATACTATGTAATATGTACTATGTACTATGTACTATGTACTATGTACTATGTACTATGTACTATGTACTATGTACTATGTTCTATGTATTATGTACTATGTACTATGTACTATGTACTATGTACTATGTACTATGTACTATGTACTATGTACTATGCCCTATGTACTATGTTCTATGTACTATGTACAATTCATTATGTATTATATACTGTGTACTATTTACTATGCACTATGTACTGTATATTATGCACTATTTACTATGTACTATATACTATGTATTATGTTCTATGTACTATGTACTATGTTCTATGTACTATGTACAATGCTATGTCCTATGTACTATGTTCTATGTACTATGTACAATGCATTATGTATTATATACTATGTACTATTTACTATGCACTATGTACTGTATATTATGCAATATTTACTATGTACTATATACTATGTATTATGTTCTATGTACTATGTACTATGTTCTATGTACTATGTACAATGCATTATGTATTATATACTATGTAATATTTACTATGCACTATGTACTGTATATTATGCTTATTTACTATGTACTATATACTATGTATTATGTACTATGTACTATGTATTATGTACTATGTACTATGTACTATGTTATATGTACTATGTACAATCCATTATGTATTATATACTATGTACTATTTACTATGCACTATGTACTGTATTTTATGCTTATTTACTATGTACTATATACTATGTATTATGTAGTATGTACTATGTACTATGTACTATGTACTATGTACTATGTACTATGTACTATGTACTATGTACTATGTACTATGTACTATGTACTATGTACTATGTACTATGTACTATGTACTATGTACTATGTATTATGTACTATGTACTATGTACTATGTAGTATGTACTATGTACTATGTACTATGTACTATGTACTATGTACTATGTACTATGTACTATGTACTATGTACTATGTACTATGTACTATGTACTATGTACTATGTACTATGTACTATGTACTATGTACTATGTACTATGTACTATGTACTATGTACTATGTACTATGTACTATGTACTATGTACTATGTACTATGTACTGTGTCCTATGTACTATGTTCTATGTACTATGTACAATGCATTATGTACTATATACTATGTACTATTTACTACGTACTATTTACAATGTATGCACTATGTACTATCCACTATTTACTATGTATTATGTACTGTGTATTATGTATTATGAATTATGTATTATGTACTATGTACTATGTATTATGCACTATGTGTTATGTACTAAATACTATGCACTATGTACTGTGTATTATGTGCTATATACTATGTACTAGGCACTATGTACTATGTACTACATATGGACTATGTATTATGTACTATTACTATGTGCTATTCACTGTGTACTATGTGCTATGCATTATGCACTATGTACTGTGTACTATGCACTATGTATTTTGTACTATGTACTATTTATTATGTACTACGCACTACGCACTATGTACTATTCATTATGTACTATGTATTAGGCATTATGAATTATATATTATGTATTGTGTATTGTTTTTTGTGAATTATCTATTACTTTGTTGTTCTTCTAATTTTATTGGAACATTAACAATAAAATAAACTTAAATGGAATATTCATAAACAAAATTTCTTGATCCTTATCCTACTGTAATATTAAGATTGATTTGGAAATATAGACTAGCCGGCCATAGAAGCTTTCACTTCCAACGTGTGGTCCTACGCACACTCATATTTTTTTTTTGGCACTTTTAACTATTTTCACTTTATATTACGTACTATACTTTCGTCAGAACTGAGCGAGTGACTGCTTCAGGGGCCCTGATTATAAGGAGAAATGCCCACTATTTTAGGGATTTCCAGCGCGCCTTCCAATCGGTTTAACCCGATTGGAATCGGGAATATAATATTATTGATAAAATTTAATTTTCCATTTCTGGAGGCGCACTGGGTCCTGGGCATTCCCTTTTCCATCCCCGGAAAAATTCTAGAGGCCGGGCTAGCCTAAATTTCATGTAATAAAGTGGGGCTTGACAGCCCCCGGCCACATTTCTAGTTTTCCTGTGGTGGACGATTATTCTCATAATTTTACGCGTTGGAGCTCGCTCTGCCTGCTAGTCAACCCTTTTAGTGCCACCATTCCGCCCTGAATATGGATTTCTGGGAGGAATCCTTAGCCAACGGTAGAGAGGTTAGGATCGTTGGAAAAGCCCTACGTCGCGCTTACAACCGCACTATCTAAAAAATTTTTAAACAATTCAAGTACGTCTTAACTATCTAAACGCTGTTATTAAAGTTATCCACTGGGAACGCTTTTAGGGGTCCTACAGCCAGTGGGGGGGTTCTGCTGGTGGATCGCGGATTGTTGCCTCGGATTCCTCCACGCTGCATTCCTGCTGACGGATCTGCTGAAACCTAAGATTCCCCGGGGTGATGGCTTCTCGAGCCCCTGGGTTGGTCGTCACCTGGAAAGAAATCGGATCAGCAGCCTCACAGTTTCAAAACACATAGGGGACAGAGACAAGGTATGTCACATATAATTTTCTTGATAAGGCTTTCTAACGCATTTCTATTTTAGGTCATCTCAAGCTTACGGGCTAACATACCTATCATAACAACCTTTGGTATGCCAACTTGAATTGAATAGGCAATTTCGAAAAGGTCACATCTCGCATATTTTGACAAATACGTTTTTTGATATCAGTGTGTTCTAAATTCTTCCCTGTACCTATTATGTTCAAAAAAGCCACATTTCCAGTATTCGGTCTACTGTCGACGTCATGTCGTGGCGCCAAATAATTTCGAAAAGGTCACAACTCTATATATAAGAGATGTGCTGTTTTCGAATTTATTGCTTAACATAAGACCGTTAACCGCCATATTAATTTTGTCTCTTTTGATTTTAGGTTGGAAAGAGAGCGATTGCACACTCTCCAATCTTAAACCCATATAGAAAGCAGTAGCCTGTAGAAGAAGATTTTTAATGAATATCTATTAATTATCTTTAATTTAAGTTTATGTTTAATTTTAGATACCTAAAATAAAATATTCGCCAAATTTATATAGTTTTTTCTTTAAATTCTGTTTACCCAATGCCGTGAATTTCGATAACGGCATATCTCATCAATTTAAAATAAATTAATATACATATATAATAACGTTAACATCAAAATCTTTTTGTACCTTTCGATTGCTAATTGGCCCCAAAATGTAACTCAAAAGTAAATTCTCTAAATATTATACTCCTTTAGAAAATAATTAGTTTTTTTCTTTTCCTGAAAAATTTATAGAGATATGCCCTTTTCGAAATTGCATATTCAATTCTAATATAAGCGTGACTGTCATTTATTAATGGCAGTTTCTCCCAAAAATCTCCGTATCCTTGTAGCTCCGTGACACGGTATGCCCGTGCACCTTTATATGTTGCAAGCAGCGCCGCTCATATAATTAGGGGGTACAATTCATGATTATTTTCGTCAAAAGGGTACGCGGTCAAAAAAGTTTGGAGACCACTGATCTAGAGCACTGACAAGGATTTCGTTTATTGCTATAAGAAATAGTAATGCGAAAGTAGGCATCCTTGTCGTACTCCTGAGCTCACCACAGCTATCGGATAATTTTCCATTGTGCAGAACTCTGCATTTGGAAATTATTTTTTCAATATTAGTCGATAACAATTTTTTATGAAGCATCTAACGTCGAAATGAAAACGATTTACAGCCTAGCGTCGTTACACATCAGGAGTAAGGAGTGCTAGATGGTGCGGGTGACGTAGGTCACTTGCCTTGTTACTTTTAATAAAACAATATTTTCAGTGGAGTATCGTTAGATTTATACCTCGAACGAAACCTTAAGTGATCAAATTATCATTTTATCTTTTGCAATGTGTTTTTGACATTTCTTCATATTAAAAAGTTTATATTTTGTTTTTTCAGCTTTTCAATTTTTTAATTTATTATTAATGCGCAAAACAGAGTCCGCTGGAGGGCAACTGTTGCCGCCCTATGTCCCATGGGGGATTAAAGGAGCAATCTGTTGGTTTCTTTTTGAAATTGTTACTAAAACTACACCTTTCCCAATTGTAATTCAGAAAGCGTCAATTGTTACTCAGATTTATCAGTTGTAATTCAGAAAGTATCAATTGTAATTTAGAAAGTATCAAATGTAATTCAGATTACATAGTCAATTGTAATTCAGAAAATTTCAACATTCATCTCATTGATACAACACTGGTAAGATATTGGAAATGAAGACTTGGTAATTGTTTCAGACAACGCACCTTGCCATTCAAACCTAGAAACAGTTATTAATGGAACGATGGCGTCTCTGCTGCGGCTAGGGCCATATTCGACAATGCTTACTCCTATCGAGACTTTTTGGTCAAAGATAATATATGAATACCCAGCGTTACAGGCCCTGGTGCTATGGCACAAAGACTGATCTATTTGGAGGTGATAATAGCTCAGGCAGCTTCTGCGTTCCATACAAAAAATTCCTGTTGCAGAAATTACTGCAATTGGATGAATGTTGAATTTTTCTGAATTACAATTGATACTTTCCGAATTACAATTGATACTTTCCGAATTACAATTGATACTTTCTGAATTACAATTGACTAATCTGAATTACAATTGACGCTTTCCGATTTACAATTGACTAATCTGAATTGCAATTGATACTATCTGAATTATAATTGATACTTTCTGAATTACAATTGGAAAAGGTGTAGACAGTTCAATATGTTGCTTTATTGAAAAGATTACACCTTCCAATTTTATTCAAATGACTGAAACGCCTGGCTTGGCAGTAGCTCATCTCTAGGCCAATTTTGTAGTATATTGTCGACCGTTTGTGGCCTTTTTTCGCGGATATCTCGAAGGATGTTTTCCTTAAGGGCGTCACTTGTTTGTGGATCGTGGGAGTAAGTTAAGATTGTAACACCTAAAGTGAAATTCTTTTAAATGCGAAGTCTCCGGCGCCGAAAAGGGGCTAGTTGGTAAGAAAAGGGTAATGAGGGGTGAAACGGCAGCAAACGAGGTCTTTTAAAGAGGCCCATTGTTCTTCATTTGTTGTAGGTTGGCCAAGTCCTCTTAGAGCTAATGCAAGCCTCCAGTGCGCTCCACCTAGTCAATAGCCTTTTGTCTCGCTTCCATGTTTCTATGTCCTGGCTGGAGCCCAGACGAGGGTCACGTTATGTTTTCCACCGAGCCATCTAGGTCAGCTCTACATCGCTCCACTAGCTTGGAACGCATCTTTACTGAATCTAAATATCTTATATGCCCGAGATACACGAGGCTAGTAATTCAAGCTAGGATAGCATGCTAGTGCTAGTAAGCTAGCAAGCTAGCAGGTCTGGCTTCGTGTAGAAAAAACTAGCATCATTTCTAGGCTAGTAAGCTAGTGAGAAAGCTAGTAAGCTAGCGTTTCAAGCTAGTAAAGTTTAATAGGATGGGGTTCTATTTTTTGAGCTAGTAGTAAAGCTAGTAATCCGATTAGTAGTGTACAGTGACGACTTGTTTTGTTTTTTGGACCGCTAACCACGTGTTTTTTCGAGGCAAACATGCCAAAACTTAATTCAGAAGTTAATTTAAAGTTTGTGCAAATATATCGCGAGGAGGAATGTTTATGGAACGCCACCAGTCCAACATATAAAGACAAGTCCATGCGTACTTCAGCACTTCAAAACATACGCGGCAAATTATTGAAAATCGGCATGCAAATGACGATTCAAGAGATAAAAAATAAAATAAAAAATTTAAGAGCAACTTATTGCCAAGAATTGTCGAAAATTGAAAAATCAACCAGGTCTGGGGCAGGTTCTAATGAGGAGTATAAGTCAAAATTAAGTTGGTTCGATGAAATTCACAGTTTTATAAAAAATGTGCCTATGAAAAGGAAAACAACGGTAAGTTGCATTGCATTAATTTGTTTATTATTATCATTAGTTGCAATAACAATGGGACTTAATTTTGACCGCATAAATTTCTTTAGGATTAAAAAAAATTGTCGACTTCATGAAAAGTATATAATATCTTTGTGATTGTGACTGTAATAAGAGTACAAAACGGAATTCAAACCGCGGTTCTCATATTTTGTGAAGGAAATTCCTCTTGCGGCCCGTTATGTCGGTTATTATAGCCGTGTTCCATTTCTGCTCTTTTTTACTCGTATTTACTTGGAACCACTCCTGCTCTCACAGAGAATTCATACGTTTTACTCAAATCGACAAATTTTGCGTTCCATTAATTTTTTACTCCGGAGTACTTAAAAGTAGAAAAGGAACACGGCTAATATTTCACGTGGTGTTGCAATCATTCTTGATTGCCAAGGCACTGAACCTTCGTTGTTAAAATACCTTTTAAAGATATCCCTTTTCTCGATTGCTGAAATCGAAGAATGGTTACTCCCTTGTTGACATAAACTTTGTAAGCCCACAGTTTCTTTTCTCCACGAACCAAGAGAGTTGGTTCCTGTTTCAATTTCTTCCCGCTCGACATCACTGCTGATTAAATAAGCGTTTTGACTTTCTTTTCTTAACCAATTATGCAAAGCACATGCTGCCAATACAACTTTGTCCACTGTATTTACACCAGTTGCAATTGGTTTTTGAAATACACGAAATCGGCTTGCCAATATGCCAAAGGCATTTTCCACTATACGTCTGGCTCTGGAAAGTCGATAATTGAAAACTTTCTGTTCCAATGTTAAATTGTCACCTGGGTAAGGTTTCATAATATACGGTTTTAATGGGAATGCGGCATCTGCAACAATCACTCCACCATTTGGCAAAAGATTATTCTCTAGTTTATTATATATGGAGCAATTTCTAAATACATTTCCATCTGATGACATTCCACAAGCTCCGATATCAATATATCGAAAGCAATAGTCGTCATCCACTATTGCCATAAGAACAATACTGAATACTTTTTTATAATTAAAGTATATACTTCCACTATTGTCAGGAGCTAGAATTTGAATATGTTTTCCATCAATGGCACCGTAACATAACGGAAAGTTCCATCTGTTTCTAAATCCATTTTCTATTTCCGCCCACTCTTCGGCATTAGTTGGGACCTGTAAAAAATGTATATTTATAATATTTTAATTCGAAGCAGAAATGAAAAAAGTAAGATTTATTTTATAATTTTAGGACAGCCAAGAATCAGCAATAGATGCAGAGCAAGATAATAGCCAAGTCTATATAGAAAATAATCAAGACAAAACTATCTATACTGACAACAGTAATGGCAATATTGATTACGAAGACCTTGTCGCAAATTCAGAAAATTTGATACTACGGACATCTGTTGTAAATATCAAAATATAGTAGCATTACCGCCATCTATTGTATGGATGTTATAACTTCTCTTATAATAAATCGTCAGTCTGTGCTGAACAACCAATGTGTTTTAATAGGTTATGGGCCCAGTCCCGAATTTTTATTAAAAATAAGTGGTATAATTTACATTGTGTTGCACAAGAATGGCTGCAAATTTATTAGTTAATGTTCCCAAGTTGCGCGGTCGAGAAAACTACGACGAATGGGCATTTGCCGCAGAAAATTATCTCATCTTAGAAGGTTTGGAACAGAATATTAAGCATGAGGTTGTAGCGGATCCTGAAGGTATCAACGCTTCAAATGATGCAAAGACGAAGGCAAAATTGATTATGACCATAGAGCCGTCGTTATACGTCCACATTAAAGGAGTGAGTTCGACTAAAGCGTTATGGGATAAACTAAAAAATATGTTTGACGATTCAGGATTCACTCGCAGAATAAGTTTACTTCGAAACCTCATCTCTATAAGACTAGAAAACTGCGAATCTATGACAAGTTATGTTACTCAAATCATAGAAACATCGCAAAAACTCAGTGGAACAGGTTTCAACATTAATGATGAGTGGATAGGTTCATTACTTTTGGCCGGATTACCAGAAAAATATTCACCAATGATAATGGCGATCGAACATTCGGGAATAAACATAACGGCAGATGCGATTAAAACAAAATTGTTGGATTTGGAGATTGGCGCTGGAAGTGAAAGCGGGACAGAAACTGCGTTTGCTGCTAAACCCATCCAACGAAAACATGGCAACCCTCATTCGTGGAACAAAAGTAAAGAAAAAAAAACATTGAATACGTCAGATGTCAAATCGACAAATGAAAAAATAATTACTTGCTACAATTGTAAAAGAATTGGCCATTTTAAGAATAAATGTCCGTATAAAATGCAACCAAATCAGAAAACTCAACAAATGAATGCATTTAAAGCTGCATTTTTAAATGGCAACTTCAGTAAACAAGACTGGTACATTGACTCGGGGACAAGTTTACATATGACTTGTAACAAAGATTGGTTGATAAACGCCTCAGATAATCCACAGATTACGAGTATTATGGTAGCGAATAACAACAAACTTCAGGTTGACAGTTCTGGCGAGGTACAAATTACGACTTTATTACATGAAAATGAGTGCGATGTGATAGTAAAGAATGTATTGTATGTACCCGATCTGGCAACTAACCTATTGTCTGTTAGCCAAATAATTAGAAGTGGAAACAGAATATCGTTTGAGCCAAATGGATGTTGTGTATTTAACCAGTGTAATGAGTTGGTTGCTACAGCGGCACTGGAGAATGGCATTTATAGGTTGATATTGAGTGATAATACCAATTCTAGTCCAGCGATAGCGGCAGCGGTTAATAGCAGAACTTGGCATAGGCGGATGGCGCATATCAACAACAAAGATCTCAATTTAATGAAAAATGGAGCTGTTGTAGGTATAAATTTTCCTAGTGAGAGCAATATCGACATGACAACATGCCAGGTTTGTTGTGAGGGAAAATCTGCAAGGTTACCTTTCAATCATATAGGTACAAGGAGCTCAGAAGTCTTAGATGTGATACACGCCGATATTTGTGGACCCATGGAAACGAAGTCAATTGGTGGTTCAAGGTATTTTTTAACTTTCGTGGATGATTATAGCCGCATGCTATTTATCTATTTTTTAAAAAGTAAAGATGAAGCATTGAATTATTTTAGAGAATTTAAGAGCATGGTAGAAAACCACAAAGACAGGAAAATCAAAGTACTAAGAACGGATAACGGTAAAGAGTTCTGCAATAATGCTTTTGATAGTTTCCTGAAAAGTAGTGGAATTGTACACCAGAAAACCAACCCTTATACCCCAGAACAAAATGGTTTATGTGAACGATTAAACCGTACAATTGTAGAAAAAGCTAGATGCTTGCTTTTTGATGCAAATCTAACAAAAAGATTCTGGGCAGAGGCTTCACATACTGCTGTATATTTAAGGAACCGATCTATTTGTTCAGGATTAAATAATAAAACACCTTATGAAATGTGGACAGGGCAGAAACCAAATTTAGAACATATTCGTATATTTGGTAGTAAAATTATGGTTCACGTTCCCAAGGAAAAGAGATTTAAATGGGACAAGAAAGCTACAGAGCATATATTCTTAGGCTATCAAGAAAATGTGAAGGGATACAGAGTGTATAATCCTAGCAATGGTATGATAACAACAAGTAGAAACGTCATTGTAA
This sequence comes from Thereva nobilitata, assembly GCA_963855945.1. Classification (NCBI taxonomy): domain Eukaryota; kingdom Metazoa; phylum Arthropoda; class Insecta; order Diptera; family Therevidae; genus Thereva; species Thereva nobilitata. The sequence goes on from OY979694.1 coordinate 181,163,105, forward strand.
TGGAAAAGATAGATGAAGACCACTGTAACAATAATTTGGACGCCCAGATGTATGTAGAAAATGGTAAAGAAATGACATTAGATACAGTTTCAGTGAGGGGCAGTCCAGAGTTCGGAGAGGAAAACCAAAGTACTTCAGAAGAAGAAAGAGAATTTCTAGAATGCCAAGATATCCCGGAAAATGCTATACAACCTACGGTGATGGAAAAACAAAGTGAAGAAAACATACCACCTGAAATAAAAGAGAAAAGAGTTAGACGTCCACCGGAAAGGTTTGGCTTTCTAAATATGATGGTCGCAAATGAAAATGTTTTGGAGGAAGATTTTCTAACATTTAACGAAGCGATGAATGCACCTGATCAAGAAAATTGGAGAAAAGCAATAGAAGAAGAGTTGAGATCATTCGAAGACAACGCAGCATGGGAATTAGTGAATGCGTCTGAGAGTGGAACACTAGTAAAATGTAAGTGGGTTTTTAAAAGGAAGTGTGATGTGGACAATAATGTGCGTTATAGAGCCAGACTAGTGGCAAAAGGTTATACGCAAGTACCAGGTGTTGATTATGAAGAAACATTCTCTCCTGTCGTGAGACATTCAACCTTAAGGCTATTATTTGCTTTATCAGTTAAGTTAGGATTAAATATAAGGCACTTGGATGTCACTACAGCATTTCTAAATGGCGATTTAAAAGAAAATATTTTTATGGAAATGCCTGAAGGTTATAGTAAAACTAAGAATTGTGAGAATAAAGTTTTGTTGTTAAAAAAGGCAATTTATGGACTCAAACAATCTTCTCGTGCGTGGTATGAGAAGGTTGACTCTTGTTTGAATAATCTAGGATTTAAAAGATCTGAGTTAGAGCCTTGCCTATATACAAAAATAAATAAAAAGGTAAAGCTGATTATTGCATTATATGTGGACGATTTCTTCGTATTTTCGAATAATGCTACTGAAACTAGTGACTTAATGGAAATATTGAGTAAAAATTTCAAAATAAAGGACTTAGGCGAAATAAAACAATGTTTGGGAATGCGAGTTACTATTGATAAAAAATTGAATGTAATTAAATTAGACCAAGAGCAGTACATTGAAAAATTGTTAAAAAAATTTGGTATGTTAAACTGTAAAATGGCAGACACTCCAATGGAAGCAAAGATTAGTTTAGAGAAAGCAGAAGTTTGTGATAAACAATTACCATATCAAAAACTAATTGGTAGTTTAATGTATCTTGCTGTATTAACTAGGCCTGATATAGGTTATTCTGTTAGTTTTTTAAGTCAGTACAATAATTGCTTTGATCAATCTCATTGGAAACACGCTAAAAGAATTCTAAAATATTTAAAGAAAACTAAAAGTTATTGTATAAAATATGTAAATGGGAAATCAGAATTGCAAGGTTATGTAGATGCAGATTGGGCTAGTAATTCACTAGACAGAAAATCCTTTACAGGATATTGTTTTTTAATGTGCGGTTCTGGTCATGGCAAACAAAAAAACAAAGTACTGTAGCCTTGTCAAGCACTGAGGCTGAATATATGGCCATTTCAGAAGCTTGCAGAGAAGCTGTCTATCTGAGAAATTTACATTATGAGATTACTGGTGCTTTGTATACTCTCAATTTGTACAATGACAGTCAAAGTGCTCAAAAATTGTTACATAATCAGATGTTACATTATGCCCCAGTTACACGAATGACAAAAAATGACAATTGTCATAATCTCTGGTCATAATTAATGGCATTGTTGTTGTTTATTTTTTATGACAGAAATAATGACACAAATTATGACCGTGTATGACGATAATGACAAATTATGACAGAAAAAATGGCAAGTGTGTCATTCGTGTAACAGCACCATAAGAGATCCAAGCACATTGACGTGCGTCATCATTTTGTTAAAGATTTAATTGCTGATGATATCATTAAAATTAATTATTTAGAAACAAATAAAATGCCAGCTGATCTCTTGACAAAAAGTTTACCTGCTGTAAAACATTATTTTTTGCTAAAAATATTAGGTATAATGTTGTAACTTCGTATTTGCTTATATATGTAATATTTTGATATAGTGAGGGTGTTGTAAATATCAAAATATAGTAGCATTACCGCCATCTATTGTATGGATGTTATAACTTCTCTTATAATAAATCGTCAGTCTGTGCTGAACAACCAATGTGTTTTAATAACATCTATACCTGAAAATCTATCACCTACTAAAAGGCAACGCAAAGAGTCCACGGCACCAACTGCTATAACATTTACAGCACCAACTGCAAACACATCTACAGCAGCAGTTGGGACATCTGCGTATTCTAATAAATCACAGACCAAAGTGCCGGCGGCAAGAGCTACTAAAGCGGGAAAAATTGCGAAAGTGACAACATTGGTAAACGAAATAAGATCAATCAAGGATGATTTAAATAGTATACCAACTACTCCAGTAACCCAACAAAATGAGCATGATATTTTTGGCACTTTTGTAGCTAGTCAACTCAAAATGTTATCTACTGCACGGGTTATTATGGCTCGCGACCAAATCAATGCTATATTATCTCGTTATCGAATGGATGAAATAAATTATGGGAACACAATAATTTCATACCAGACGCCTAGTCACTCGCACACGACAGGCAATACTGCACCAACGCCGCTTCTATCGGGTGACTCGACCTCGAATTTATCATCAACCGAATATCAAGCTAATTATCAGCAACAAGATCCACCTGATCACTTTAATTTCGCAGAAGAAGAAAATCTTATCTCTGAAGCATTTGACAAAGCATAATTTTTATTTTTGAATATCTTTTGCTTTAGCAAACTTTAATTTTCCGAAAAGAATCTTAATTTTACGTTACACTTAATTTTGGAATAAATAAAAAATAAGGAAAGCTAATAGTACAAACCTTAATATTTTCTTTCAATGCCTTGTAGATTTCGACACATACTTCTAGTATAAATCTTGATATGGCACATCTTGAAACCCGATAAAAGTGACTGAGCCTCCTGTAACTGATTCCGGACGAAAGAAAATCTAAAGTGATCTCCAATTTTAATCTTGCTGGTAATGCCTCCCTCATAATAGTATCCATTCGTTGTATTTTTGGCATCACAAGACTTAACAGAATATCAAACATATTTGGCGACATTCGCAGAACACTCTTGTACTCGCCTAGGTCTTCATTGCGAACTTCTTCTAAAAGTAATGCAGATGATCCACGTTCATTCCTTCTTAAAATCCATGGTCTTGTCCAAATACGTTTTTCTATCAAATCTTCTGTTATTTCTAGTACTTCGTCTAGTGCAAATTTGCATAGTGTCCTAAGTAACTGTTTCAGGCGTATATTGTTTTTCTTACTAATGTCGTTCATTTTTTTTTGATCGGACGTGTCGTCACCTTAGTCACTGCAAAGATACTGGGTTCAAATTTCCTAGCATCATGTACACAATTCTAGCTTGTGCCAAGCCAGGACAGCAAGCCAGGATAGGATACAGGACAGTAGAGATTAACTGGCTTGCTATCCTAGCTTTGAAAAACTAGCCTCGTGTATCTCGGGCAATAGAGGCTAACTATGAAAATTCTAATGCTACATCCTTCTGTAAGTTCAAGGTTGAATGTAATTCTCTAAATATAAATGTGATCTCTTTAAATCGATTGGAAACAAAATGGCGAATGTTTAAAAAAATTTCAACGGATTTGTGAGATTTTTTTTGTTAAAAAGTTCTGTAATAAATTCTTGAAATTTGTCCATTCTACATTGTAGCTGAATGCTTGAAGTAATTTTCCAGAAAGTTTTAGATCAAAATTAGTTGACGCTCGTCATTGCACTCCACACCTTTTTGGGATCTTCCAATTTTAAAATAGGTCAGCATATTTATCAAAAATGAGTTTTGATTGATATTTAATTGGATTTTGTCTTCTACCCGAATAAAAATTTATATAAAGAATTATAATGGTGCTGTTACACGAATGACACACTTGCCATTTTTTCTGTCATAATTTGTCATTATCGTCATACACGGTCATAATTTGTGTCATTATTTCTGTCATAAAAAATAAACAACAACAATGCCATTAATTATGACCAGAGATTATGACAATTGTCATTTTTTGTCATTCGTGTAACTGGGGCATAATGCATTAAGTTGATGCATGGCAAAAACGTTTCTTTAGCGCATGTGAATGAGATTTTAGCCCCAGGTCATTTGCGTGAAAGATATGAACGGTAAAAATTTGCATAACTTTAGGCTTTAGGCTTAAATATTCATAACTTATTTTTTAACAATAAACTCTTGTATGGGATTTTAGTCCCAGGTCTCTTTGTGTAAGTGGTTGCAAGCAGGTGTAAATGGCGGAAAATGGTAAGAGAAAAAGCACTAGTGTATTCTTTGCTCGATTATATATTTCCACTAGTTGGGACCCGGCGCGCCTATGCTGCTCCCATAAGCCAGTAGTAGTAATCAGGTGATATGAATTTTCATATACAGTAGGAGAGTTTGAAAAAGGCAATTTTTTTGGTATTTTTGATTCCAAATAACAAAATGTGTAACTATTAGGGATCTGACATTTTGATCGAGACAATAAAAACCATCCATTTACATGTCATTTTTCGAGATATGAATTTTCATACACAGATGAAGTGTCTCAATGACCGCTTATTTTCTTCTGACATGCTATCTCTATTTGCTGGATAGCAAACATTTAAAATCAATCCAAACCTTCAAAATTCAACTCTTCTTAACCATTAACGAAAAACCAAGTATTCCTATAAAAGTTGGAGTCATTAGATTCAAAATACATTTATTTGAACTATGACCAAAATTGCCTGTCATTCTGTTAAAACCATGAACGTTAAAAGATTTAAAATTAATGCAAATAGCAGCATCCACTCGAAATTCGAGGCCATTTTCTATAGCTTTTTTTAATTTAAATCTCTCTTCAATAACAAAATTTTTCGAGAACAACAAAACAAAATCAAAAAAATAAAACAAATATTTTATAGTTGGAAAAAGCAATGCCAAAAAACCAACTTTTATTTTCTCTTATATTGCGAAATTGTGTTCGTCAAAATATGTGAAATTAATGCAAATATTGAAAATCAAACTATTTGCAATATCTAATAGTCCAGTAGAAATAGGGTTCGAACAACAAAAAAACTCGTTACAGCAATCTGACAGCGGGATATTGTCGAACAAGCTCTTGTAAAAGAGGGAAAAATAAATCGAACCATCAGCTGCTATCCGGGGTGGAATAGGGGGGTTTTTAGGGTCGACAACAGTTTTTCGCGATTTCTGGCTAAACTGTGCATCCTATCGAAAAAAGTCAAAGGTACAAGTTGTAGGAAATAAAAAGATCTACAACTTTTGTGCGAACCGTTTTTACCCTAACTTCAAAATTTTTCGAAAAAAAAGGTGGAAAACGGTTTTTTTTGTTTTTAATTTTTTTCGTTGACAAAAAAATTTTTAAGTTGCTCAAACTTTGGCAAAAGATACCTTTTAGGGTTCCAAAAAGGCAATAATTTTTTCAGACGGAAATATTTAGAGGTTGTAAAAATTTAATTTTTTTTTAAAAAAAAGCGACATTTTAACTGCGATTCCTCTTAAAACTACGCTTCCTACGGACTTCTGTTTCGGCTCACTTAGTCGTTGTTACGTCCCCTTTCGATAAATGCTAAAAGGTATACTGCAATGGAAAAAATTACCGGAAAATTGAAAAAATCGAAAAAATGACTTTTTTTGTGGCAATTTGATTTTATCTTTGCAGAGTGGTTTTCAATCATAAGACAGTATTTGCATGTTACACGGAACTAGTTTATCTTAATAGTATTTTTATGAATCAAAATTGTATAAAAAATAATACGTCATGAAAAAATCGAAGCATTTCACTGCGGGTTTCAGCTAATAAATAGCAGCATGAAATTCGTAAATGGGGTAAACAAATTAAATAATTCTTTAAACATGCTTAAAAAGGCTTTTTGCCAGTTATGGCACTGTCTATTGCCAGTGATGCAGTCAGTGCAATGTAAACATCATGTCAGTGCACTGGTTGGGGCACTGGCATAAACACTGACACGATTTTTCTCGTGCAGTCTAAACACGCAAAAACGTGCACTAACGTCTTTCTCGTGAGCACTGACAACTATACAAACTTGTTAGTAAAGTTGTACGAGTTTTTTATACAGAATCATTGACGAAAACGGTTTTAAATTGGAAAACTATTAAAAAAAGTTCTAGGCGGTTATTAAAAAAAGTTCTAGGCGGTTATTGCACAAAAGAAGAGGTTTAAATTTTAATATCTTTGTACGAGAATTGTCCAGAATATTTACAGCAATATTTACTGTTTCTGTCGGCATTTAACTGAAAAAATCACTTGTTAATAGTTACTACTGGGTCGCCACATCAAATCTATCAATTCTCAGGATCTCACCACTTCACTGAGCTATAATTTTTTAATATTTGTTCTTCTGTTGAAAACTAAGAAAAATATAAATTTTCAGATTGTTTGGGCTTCTAATTTTTTATTATTAATTTTAAAAAAATCGAGAATTGCATAATAAAATCGAGAACTGCTTTAATTTGATATACAACATAGTCTTATTAGTAGGAATAAAACTTTTTCCATCATTCACAAAATTATTTTTTTTAAAAAACTCAAAAACAGATTTTTTATTGTTTTGAGAAAAATATATTTTGTGCATACACTCTTAAGGTACGTAATTTAGGATGGGACGACATTGGAATCATATTGAAATAAAATATTTTGTACCTATTTACACTTCAAAGTTAAAGTGGAAGTGCAGCTGTGGAGTTCTTTTATCGCACAAAAATTTGTATGCTTTTCTCCCTGTTGCACGAAAGTTTCTGCGCGATAAAAGAGCGCCAGAGTTGCGCTTCCACTTTGACTTTGAGATGTAAATCAGGTTTAATTGTGCCAAAAGAATTAAGAGAGAAGAAACCCACCACTACGTATTTACAATCTCCCTCGCCTCATTTTATCTTGATACGAGCTCATATACCAGTAGGACATTATTTTTGAACCGGGACATTTAGAAACGAGTATGATAAAATAAAACGTGATGAATTAAGTTATGGAGTACTTAAGATTTCCCAAAAAAATCGTAGATTTGACCAAAATGGCGATGAAAGAGATAATATGCCGAATAAGAATAGCAGGAGACCTGTCAGAACCATTCAACGCCACAGTAGGCGTAAAACAAGGAGATGCCCTGCAAGGAGTTACGATTTCGGCCAGTTAGGGGGCTCAAACTTCCTTTCAACTCAGTAATATTGAGCGAATAAATATTTAAAATTTATAAAAGAAGGGAAAAAGCGTATATAAGCCATTGAGTCACTCCTGTATTTGCGCGAATCTGTGTTGTAGGCTTCATTAGACAGCTTCTATAGCGCAATGACGACGCGAAGTAGTTCAGCTCCGCCGGAGTATAGAGTATAGGTGGTCCTAGTTTTGCTTGTCTAAATAAATCAAAAATAAAATCTCTTGTTCTCTTGTAGTGGATAGCTGTATGAAATTTCAACAATCCAATCAGAATTAGACTTCTCCAAGCTTTATATTGGATTAGACATGATGATTACAAAAGGTACGTGAGGGCTCTGTTTATGCAGCAGTCTGCAATAACCTCAAAGGATAGAGAATGTCATCGATGACTGGCAGATTCACGGGAGTATTTTTATAGTTTCCTTCCCGTTTTCGTACGAGTTTAAGTAGAGTGCGTATCCAGTAGAATATCTAAGGAAAATTCGTGTACTACCTTTGATTCCAACCATTGCCAGCGTGCTATAACATAAAGATACTTTGCCCTGCTAGCAGCATTCTTCAATTTTCAATCATATCTTCGTAATCTTGACCAACGGCCAAACAAAAATTGGTTCAGAGTTTCAGATCATTATTTTCTTTTCACCTTGTTTCATTTTTCCTCCTTGACAGAAGGCAAAACACCAAAAGGCAGAAGTGTTTCATACCACAGAGTGCTCTTGAAATATCCTTGGCTTGGTTATCCGGTCGAAGGGAAATTTGACGGAGTTAATAAAAATACAGCCAAATCAACCTGCTCGGGTGAAGGGGAATGAACTTTTCTCGGTTCGAATAATAATATTTTATTTAGTTTTAAAAATTTTGGCTGGCGAGTTCGTTGTATAGCATGAATCTTAGCTGTTCTTCTAAATGTAACAAATTTCATTAGAAACACTATAGACTGAGCCACACTGAATTCGTTCGTCAATGCACGAGTTTAATTATTTCATGCTATAAACGATTCATCTTGACTAATCCATATCGCATCTTTTTGTTATACCTAAGTGGGTTTTAAACTGTCCCAATAAATCATCTCCGCGCTCACGAACTTCTAATTTACGTTTTTAAGGTTTTTTTGTGAGATACAGATAGCGTCGAACAAGATCTACGAACTCTAGGTATAAGAAATTGGAGAATTCAACACAGGGACGACAGTTCTGGAGGAGGATGTTGCAGGAAGCCAAGGCCAATAACAGACTGTGGAGCTATTGATGATGACTTAAAAAAATTGAGGTCTCAGTACAATTTACCATCTCGTAAGTCCGGCTCAACTCTACTACGAGATTAATAAGCAAAGAAGCGGTGACTAATCGTATGTTATTGTAATTTTCTACGCTACCTGTGCAAGTTCGAGGCACATTGCTTTGCCTTCACATTCCCGGTACCAGTACCAGGACAACCAGCAGAGCTAGCGAAGCTAGCAAAAAACCCGCGTGCGTTGCAACGCTTTAAATAACAAAAAAATATGTGTGAACAGTCCGCGGTAGGAAAAAGGTATAATAAAAAAAGAACAAATCCGCAAAAATTGATTTTGGATACATATAAAAATTTAGAGTTGCCTGTAAAAACAGAAAGTGCGTGTCAACTCTAGTGTTGGGTAGGACACGATTATAAAATGAGTTTGTAAGAGGTGCCTCTTTTTTCTTTTGAGCCAGTACAATGTCATACTTCAAATGAGGCGAGGTTCTATTCTAATGCCAAAATGACAAAAACAAGCAGATTAAAAAAAAGAAAGAAAATAAATACCAATGAAGTGCATTTTTACAAGTTTAATTCTAATATTCATTAAACTGCCTTAGAGTAAATAAGAAATCTATGCCTCCACAATGTACAGTCACGGACAACTAATTAGAAACAGTTTCATAAAAATTGCATTTATACATTTTTTATTTTTTATGTAGCAATCCTGTTAGGAATTCATTATGATATTGTTATTGATTTCCTTCAATCATTATATATTTAAAAAAATTAAGAGGAGGTGGTGTGAATTCTTTAATTTGATTCCTACATAAAAACTGTATAAATGCAATTTTTATGAAACTGTTTCTAATTAGTTGTCCGTTGCCATATATTTATTTGCCATATATATACGGGGGTCAAATGGTAGTAACGGCCTCAGAGACCTTTGTTGGTGCCGGTACATCAAAGAGATAAATCCTGAGAAACGCCATCTGCGATCTGAAGTCTACGTGATCTAAGATCTTCCGATATGCTACCGAATCCTACCTCCACCTCCACGAAGATGTTGACTTTACATCGGGTGGCCCCTGGATGCTCTTGTCTATACAAGAGTAACAGACGGAGGAGGGTGAAAGGCGAGTGTTTCGCGCCTCAAAACGAAGCAAATACCGGACTGGTCCTCCAGGTTGGGGGTTGGGCGGCAGGCTGACAACCTTCCACCGTAAAAACCCACCCGTCACGAATCCTCAAGGCAGGCCTCGGACAGGACGGACTCAACGGCAACGACTCAGGCAACGGAATATGGAATTCGATCTTGGAACATGGAACGTCAGGACGCTCAACAGAACAGGCGCTCTGCATTCGCTTTTATTAGTACTAAAAAAATATGACATAAAGATCACAGCTCTTCAAGAAACCAAATGGACCCATAGTGATATAATGGATCTTAAAACCCACACGGTACTCTCCAGTGGATCACCGAATGGAAGAAGAGAGTTTGGAGTGGCATTTATCGTAGAGAAGGAATTGAAATCACTGATTCTGGACTTCAAGCCAGTAAGCAATAGAATATGCACGCTTCGCATCAAAACAAGGCTACATAACATTAGTCTGATAAACGCCCATGCTCCCACAGAAGAGAAGTCAGATGAAGAAAAAGAGGAATTCTACCAAGAGCTAACAAACGCCATCAGGTTAATACCTTCAAATGATATTAAAATCGTGCTTGGAGATATGAATGCCAAAGTAGGAAAGGAAGAGGAGTTCCTAGGAGTCATAGGAAGGCATAGTCTACACAACGCTACCAATGACAATGGTAGTAGATTGATCGATCTCGCAAGCTCAAACTCAATGGTAGTCAGTTCAACAATGTTCCCGCACAAAAATATTCATAAGATGACATGGCAGTCACCAGACGGGGTAACAAATAATCAAATTGACCATGTCCTAATTGAGAGAAGAGGGGCCACGAATATATTGGACGTTAGAACAATGAGAGGAGCGTGCTGCGGCTCAGACCACTATCTAGTCAAGGTGAAATTGAGAACCCGGATAACAATCAAAACGCATAGGGGGCAAACTCATCCAAAATACGATATAGATAAACTAAAACTGGAAGAAAGAAGAGATGCTTACCAGCAAGCTGTCGAACAAAATCTAAGAGAGGCAGAAGAACCGCCCAACATCAACGACAAATGGGAGCAAATTAAAAGCAGCATAAAGGGGGCGGCAGAAGAGGCACTAGGCTGGGCCCCCAGACAGACTAGAGTTGACTGGTTTGACCAGGAGTGTAGAGCCGCAATTGAAGAGAGAAACCAGAGCCACCGGGAGTACATCGCAAGGACAACAAGAGCAAGGATGGAAGTTTTCAAGCAAAAAAGAAGAATCGCAGACAAGCTCTGCAGAAAGAAGAAGAGAGAGTATCTAAACAGGAGGATCTTACAAATACAGGAAGACTTCGATGAGGGGAGAATTAGACAAGCGTACAAAGGAACTCGCCAGATCACCAATAAATTTCAGCCAAGGACGGACATCTGCAAAGACATAGATGGGAACCTATTAGCAGACCCTGATAAGATAAAAGAAAGGTGGAAAGAATATTTTCAAAACCTATTGAATCCTACTCCCACACTAAACGAGGATCCACAGACAGAGGCATTTGTGATTCCTCAAGATAACATCTCAATAGAACCACCAACACTCGATGAGATACGTGAAGCTGTAAAAAGGCAAAAAGGCAACAAGTCGCCGGGCGTCGACGGAATAACAGCTGAGTTGCTAAAGGAAGGAGGGCCGCAACTCTTGCGTACCTTACACCAACTCATATGCAGCATCTGGGAGGAGGAAGTCATACCAGATGATTGGAAGAAAGCGATTATATGCCCAATATATAAAAAAGGAGATAAATTAACCTGCAAAAATTACAGAGGCATCTCACTCCTCAGCACCAGCTACAAAACCTTCACAATCCTTGTGAAACAAAAACTAGAACCTATAGCGGAAAGCCTTATAGGAGAATATCAAGCTGGTTTCAGGGCAAACAGGTCAACATCGGACCAGCTGCTGACCTTAAAGCAAATTCTGGAGAAAACCTGGGAAAGGAATGTAGATATATACCAGATATTTGTCGATTTTCAACAGGCATATGACTCAATAAACAGACAGAGGCTGTACGAGATCCTATCGGAATTAGGAGTCCCCTCAAAGCTGGTACAACTGATCAAATGCGCAACAAATAGCTCATTGGCGAAGGTAAGGATCCAAAATGTTATAACAGAAGAGTTCGAAGTTCGACAAGGAATTAGACAAGGGGATGGGCTGGCCCCAATGCTCTTCAACCTCGCCCTAGAATGGGTGATAAGGCAAACGTCAGTCCAGAGAAGAGCATCAATAGCAACACAGTCGGTACAATTACTTGGTTATGCGGATGACGTTAACATCGTGGGAAGGTCCTTTTTGGCAGCAAAGGAAGCTTATGTCGAATTAAAAGAGGCGGCAAAGGACATAGGCCTGAAGATCAATGAAGAAAAAACTAAGGTGATGCAACAATCCAGAGCTGGAAGATTTAGAATGGGGAGAAATATAACTATCGACGAACATAACCTAGAAGTAGTCGATAAAACAGTCTACCTTGGGTCTACAATCACAAAAAGAAACGAAGAAAAAGAAGAAATAACTAGACGAATACTACTGGCTAATAGAGCCTTTTATGCCCAAAAAAAAATACTGCACTCCAGATTTGTGCACAGAAAAACCAAACTCTCACTCTACAAAACAGTAATACGACCAGTACTTTGCTATGGCAGCGAGACTTGGACTATGACCCAGGACATAGAGGAACGAGTCAACAGGTTTGAGAGAAAAGTCCTCAGGTGCATAATAGGCCCAACCAGAGAGGATGGAATATGGAGAAGGAGATACAACAGCGAGTTGTACGAAATTTTTGACGACCCAGAACTCTCAATTTTAATAAAAATTAACAGATTAAGACTAGCCGGTCACGTAGTCAGGATGGAAGACAATCGCATCCCAAAACGGCTTATGATATCAGAAATTTCGGGAAATAGGCCAGTAGGTAGACCCAGGAGGAGATGGATAGACTCTGTGACGGCTGACGCAGAGACAATGCTGAACATCCGGAACTGGAGACATGCTGCAAGGGACCGTCAAACATGGAGAAATGCCCTAGAGGAGGCCAAGGCTCGATTTGGGCTGTAGCGCCATTGGATGGATGGATGGATATATTTATATTTTGCAATCCCACCTCGCCTAATTTCAAGTTGGAAATTCTGCTACTGCAAAAAAAGTAAGAAATGTCTCTCCAGCACAAAATTTCACTCCCTCAAAAAATGTAAGAATTGTCTCTTCAGGACAAAACCTCACTCCCTCGAAAAATGTAAAAAATGTCTGACAAAACCTCACTCCCTCGAAAAATGTAAGAATTGTCTCTTCAGGACAAAACCTCATTCCCTCGAAAAATGTAAGAAATGTCTCTTCATTACAAAACCTCACTCCCTCGAAAAATGTAAGAATTGTCTCTTTAGGACAAAACCTCACTCCCTCGAAAAATGTAAGAAATGTCTCTCCATCCAATTCGTATTTACAATCTCACCACGGCTCAGCTTAAAGTGGATATTTTACTGTCGCAAAAGAAGTGAGAAATGTCTCTCCAGTTCGTGTTTACAATCTCACCTCGACGCAATTCACATTGGAAATTTTACTGTGGCAAAAGAAGTGAGAAATGTCTCTCCAGTTCGTGTTTACAATCTCACCTCGCCGCAATTCACATTGGAAATTTTACTGTGGCAAAAGAAGGAAGAAATGTCTTTCCACTAAGTAATTTACAATCACACCTCGCTTCATTTATCTTGATACACGCTCATATACCAGTAGGACATTATTTTTGAACCGGGACATTTAAAAAAACTGAGGCCTCAGTACAATTTACATCATGTAAGAGGCAAATGTACTGCCTCGTGTAAGTCCGGCTCAACACTAGTCAACTCCGACGCGTGAGTGGAGTTTACTCCTGAAAAACGATTGACTTCAAATATATGCAATAGCCAAAGGTAGTAGATGAAGCCACATATTTATTTATATTGATAAAATATATCACATACATTTTATTTCCTACTTTTTAGTCTATTATGTCTTCCGCCATTTTGTGGTGGCCGCCATATTAGATTTGAAATGAGGTCGTACAGATTACTGTATTGTAATCGTCACACCCTTTCATTTGATACCCATACTGAGAGCGTCATGAAGAAAAAGTAATCCGCCATTTTAAATTTGGAATGACGCCACACAACTAATTGTATTCTACCTGTCATGCCCTTCCATTTGATACCCATGCGGGTGGGTCGGTGAAACCAATTGCAAAAATTGGCCTCAATTTTAGAGCCGCCATCTTGATTTTTTTACTAAATGGTCGGATTGCATTGTCAGGCGAACTATGCGTATGTACAAAATTTTAAGTTGATCGGCTATATTTTCTACTTTTTAGTCTAAGATGTCTTCCGCCATTTTGTGTTGGCCGCTATTTTGAATTTAGAATGACGTTACACCAATAATTGTATTCTGCCTGTCATACTCTTTCATTTGATACACATGTCGGGGGTCAGGAAACAAAATGTTCACCTTGCATTGTCAAGCATTTGAAGTTGATCGGTTATATTTTCTACTTTTTGGTCGAAGATATATCTTCCGTCATTTTGTGTTAGCCCCAATTTTGAATTTGGAGTGACGCTACACCGCTAATTGTATTCTACCTGTCATACTCTTTCATTTGATACCCATGTCGTGGGTGGAGGAAAACAAATGCAAAAGTCGGCCGCCAAAATGGTCACATTGCATTGTCAAGAAAACTACGCATATGCGCAAAATTTGAAGTTTATCGGTTTCAAATGGTGGGTGGCATTAATAATTTTATACGCAATAGCTGGAAGGCGTTGCGCCTCGCTGCATCTATCAAAGCTAAATAAAGGAAGTAGTAAAACATGTTCGAATAACGAAGAAGTTAATCCACGTAAGCCCCAAGTGACTCAGATGGAATATCCAGTTGTGACAAAGCAGCTTTGCCATTGGAACAGCACATTCCAGGTCCCCCTGATCTCCCAATTGAATAATAGTTCACGTTACCATAGTGGTAATTTTGTCGTAGGCCGATAGTAGTGAGGGTTTTTTACTGCGGCAAATAGGCGGAGGTCTTCAACATCAAATTGTTATTCTCTCAATAAATCTAACTAACTAAATATCAAAAGGAGAGCTTTCTGACGCTACCATTCTAAGCTCTTCGTTGTTGATGTCTAGTCATATTCCTTTAATTTTGATCAAAGCTTCATTAAAATACTATGCGAAAATGAGATAATATCTATTGTTTCGGCTAACGGTGCGAACGGGACATCAATCGCTTTCTCGTACCCAAAACCCCTACATAAAAAATCTCAGCTTTACAACCAGGATCCTGTCCTGGCCTCTCACAACTGCTCTTTCCACTGGTCCCGATTCTGAGCCGATGTCATCCAGTTTGGCATCCCTAAGCTTTGAGCGTCCTGGTCTACGCCATCCTTCCAGAGGAGCTTGGGTCTCCCTCGCTTCCTTCTTATCCATTATATATACCTAAATCCCACATTTCCGCATCTCCTTACCATCTTTCCAAAAAACTTTGTTAATCAATTCTGAACCGATTGCTTAGAGAGCTTCAGGATTCACTATGTTCAATGTTTTTCCGTTTGTAGCTAGAATGTCAAGATTTTCGGATTATCTAACTCTTGAAAAACTTACATACGGCTAACCGGGAAATGACACTTAGCCCCACAATTTTTAATTTATAGGTTTTGATCATAAATTCAATATTTGCTACCTTATAAACTCCCATATACCGATTGACCAAAAATTCGTTATTTGCGACCATAAAACCCCTAGATACCCACTTTCATTGGAATCGGAACAAAATTAACAAAATTCGTCCGCCATATTGGCGCGGCCATTTTGAATTTATAAGTTCTGATCATAAATTCGTTATTTGCTACCTTAAAAAATCCCAGATACCGATTTTCATTGGACAATCTTAAAAACCACTAGATACCCACTTTTATTGGAATCGGGATAAAATTGGCGAATTCAACCATATTTCGGCGGCCATTTTGAATTACGAGAATCTGGCTTCAAGGTGCATTATGGGAGACCCCCACGAACGTTCATGCAAAAATTCAAAGCTCTGCGATGATTTTTAACGAAGCTCTCCAAGACAGCGCCATATAGGAGTGGCTTTAGAAAGTAATAGAATAGCCAATGTTCTTTCTTTTAATGTAAATAGCACATGGTTAAAATTGCCTATTGCGTACAGACAGACATTCAGTTTTATATATAAGATAATAACGGACTTCCATACAAACTTTCATCCCCTCTTTCAACCCCTTCAAACCTTTTTTTCGCGACGCGTAGCCTATGTCCTTCTCCAAGGTCTAATCTATCTCTGTACCAAATTTCATCCAAATCGGTTCAGCGGTTTAGGTCTGAAAGCGTAACAGACAGACACACAGAGTTACTTTCGCATTTATAATATTAGTAAGGATTTTCGTAGGATGAAAAGGAGGCAAACCCCTTCGCGGACCCCACCCCAGCGTGGCGGGTGATATTCTATTTTAGTTCAGTCAATCTGGCAGATTGATGGTACAAAAAAAACCAATTGGATGAAATATAGGTGAGTCGTTAGAGAATGATGTAAGGAAGCTTACTTGGGCATGGCCACCTGCTTGCTACCTGTTTGGGTTTTTGAGAAAACCCAAAAAAATTTTGAAATGCATTTTTCTCGAAAACTATGCATGTTACAGAAAAATTTATTCAACAAAAAATGTAGAGGGCATTGTTATCTACAATTAATGTCATTGGTGCAATGTTGTAAAACAAAAAATGTGCGCAGTAGGTGGCGCCAAAGTGCCAAAAAAAGGGTTTTTCAACTTGTTTGCCCTTAAATTTTCATTTTTCCGCTACGATCTAAATGGACAAATTATTCCTTATAATTGTACGAACAACTTTTATTCAAAATTTTTTTTCATACAACTTACCGTTTCAGAGCTGCAGCTTGTTAAAGTATGAAAATTCCAATATTACGCTTTTACAAAGTATAAAGACAAGGTGCGTTTCTTGAAGAATAGGGCAGCTGACTGAATTGGCCCTTTTGTTAAAACTATGCCAATACAACACCGCCGGAGAAATTCCGAATAGGACCGAGAAAATTACCGTTAGCACCACTGCGCTGTACATGCAGCGCTGTATTACACTATAACTTTCGAATGATAGGTTGTATGAAAAAAATTTTTGAATAAAAGTTTGTCCATTTGTCCATTTAGATCGTAGCGGAAAAATGAAAATTTAAGGGCAAAAAAGTTTAAAACCCCTTTTTTTGGCACTTTAGCGCCACCTACTGAGCACATTTTTTGTTTTACAACATTGCACCAATGACATTAATTGTAGATAACAATGCCCTCTACATTTTTTGTTGAATAAGTTTTTCTGTAACATGCATAGTTTTCGAGAAAAATGCATTTCAAAATTTTTTTGGGTTTTCTCAAAAACCCAAACAGGTAGCAGGTGGCCATGCCCAAGTAAGCTTCCTTACATCATTCTCTAACTACTCACCTATATTTCATCCAATTGGTTTTTTTTGTACCATTCCTATTTTTTTCGCCAGATTGACTGAACTATTTCCCAAAAAATTCATCTGACCTATTAGCCCCCACCCTCCCCTTATTCAGAATCTAGATCTGTCGCTGGTCAAGGGTGCCACCCGCGATTTTATATTTTTCAGTCAGGGGTGCCACTCAATGAAAAGGGTTGAAAAACACTGCGCTAGCCAGTGAACCAGCTACAATAAATTTTACGTCGATTGAGAGTGGGCACTCGAATACCAACCGGCACAAAATATACTCATAGCAGTTTTTCAGTCCTTAAGGCTGTATTGAGCAGCAGCAGAAGCAGAGGCAGAAGCAGAATTCTGCCAGCTGAATCAGATCCAAGTAATGCAGCAGCAGCGGCAGAATTTTTATTCGACAGTAAACTCTTTGTAAATAATTCTTTAATAATAATAAATTCTTTTTAAAATATCACACAACAATAATATCTCAATTTTTGCGTCCATTAGTCATTTAAAAACAACTTGCCAAGTGAAAGATAGATGTTTGAAATGTCAAAAAATTAGCAGCAAAATTAGGATTTGAGATGAAAAAGCAGCGGCAGAACTCTCTTCTGCTTTCAATAGAAACAATCCTCTGCCGACGGTTCTGCTTTTCTGCTTTGGATTAGTGATGTGCGATTCTGTATCGATTTAAGACAAAATCGATTTTTGCGTTTAAAAAAATCGGGTTTTTCCAATTGTTTTCCAGCCGATACGATTTTCGATAATCGATTCTTTTTTAGAGAATCGTAATCATCAATTGCACCTTACTTCTCACTATACAGGGTGTTCCCGACTAAGATGCTAATCCGTTAAGGGATGATTCCTGGGTATATTTGGAGAAAAAAATTGTTCTACAGAATAGGGCTATCGGACTTAACCACTGAGACACCCTAGTAAAAATGTGCACTGCGCATTTGTTCACTATGCGTGCTAGTGCGTACCGGGCGAGAATAATTTTTTCTCGGGCACAGGGTGTTTAAGAAAACACGTTTGAAGCATTTTTTAATTTACTTAAACTTACTTAAATTTACTTATTACTCCTCAACTATTTATCGTAGAGCAAAGTAATTAGGCTCATTTTTTAGAGAAATGTACATTCTTTAATGTGTGATATCAATATCATAAACCTCAGTCGAATATGTTCGTTCAAAGTCAAAATTTTGTTTTTTTTAACTAAACTTTCAACTAAAACCACCTTTTTCTCCAAAAAATACCTCATTAACCTATAATTTTTTTTCCATAATTAGAAAGCTTGGAGTATGCCCTATGAATAATGTTAAAACAATTTTTATGCTACGGTCTTTACTGTTGAAGTTATAAGCAATTTTTATGTTAAAATTGGCTCTATTTCGTACATTTTTAGTACCTTTTCACCTAAGCTTTGTCGAAAAGCACCAAACCTGCCTGGATGCCTTTATATTTTTATAATAATGAATTATTCATGTAAATGTCTTTAGTTTTTATAATATAGTGAATTATTTATTTTAATTTGGCAGTGAATTCGTTTTTTTTTGTTTTGTTAAATTTAATAAAAAAATTATCAAATAAATGTAATTTTTCTTTAAATATTGTAATCGATTTTTATAAAATCGATTTTTTTAGGCCAATTTTTTGAAAAATCGATTTCATTAAAACAAAAATCGATTTCCAAAATCGATTTTATTTTTTGAAAATCGCACATCACTACTTTGGATCTGAGCCTTTAGATCTGGGCCTTTACTCAAACAGAAATGAAGACTTGATTTATTCTGAAATTGAAACAACGATAACTTGAAGCTCATTTTCCGATTTCACTTTGTTATTTACTTGTCCCTACTTTTGACTTAGCACACAATTTTAAAGTAAGTTCAAAAGGTTAACGAACGCACTCTCACTTCAAACACAGCGATTTAGCATAAAAAATCAAGATACAAAGGCGCCACCAAATCTCATCTACATTCCTTTTATATGTAATAAGCCTCTCTGCTGGTTGATAGTAATGCGAGTAAATCTGCTTGAATTTTATTACCTACTGCTTCGCATATATATTGCCCCATCAATTGAATCTGAACCTAAAATCGACTTGACGAAACACCTTCCGCCATGCAAGGGCCCGACTTAACGGATCGAAGGAATTGAATGCATCCAGTTTGTTTCCTTATGGGATGGAACTGTTTACTTATTGGAACATATACTTTTTGGTTTACTGTGCGCGTATCGTTGCCAACAGTGCTCTATCTTGTGATATCCTTTTCGTTGAGGATGCTACTTTTCGTTATGCTTTGCTATTCACAGCCAGACGCTTTATGCAAAGAGTCAACACGGTCGAAGCAAATGTAAATTCCCCAAATGTGTCGTTCCTGCAAAATGAATTCCAGTCTTCCGTTTATGGTAAGTCGATGCCAGGAGCGTGATGAAATTGTTATCGCTATTTGTATAGGCAGAGAGCACTACTAAATTCCGAATGGGGCGCTGCAATCGATCATAATATAAGATGGTATGCGACTCCTGTTCTACAAGTTCAGGGAATGTGTGAGAGCTAATGACAAATTTGTGGTTTGAATTTAAATTTTAAGATGTGCTCATGAAAATATTTTTTTTGTTCATTGCAATTGGAAATATATTTACATATGTATTGTATATGCTACGAGACGAATCGTTCTTACCGATACGGGGCGCCCGCCGAGAGTATAGTGAATAAGAAAATGTAGATATATGTATAGTATTGGTCCGGAGGGCCTCATGCAGCCAATTGAACCAGGATGTAGGGTATAATCGGTTAATTAAACGTATCGTCAGCTGCTGCGTTATATATTTAATATCGCTTAGAAGTCATGCCTTATAGCTGGTGATCCATTGGTGTAACTGTAATGGTATGTTTATTCAGTAGTCATAATGGAAAGACAGCCCGATACAGAGTCTAAAAATTATTAAATTCTATAACTAAAATCAGCGTTCTACTGTGTTTCACTGTGTGAATGTGTTTCATGTGCTTAGAGCAACTTGTGGTCTACCTAATCGGCCTACCGAACGCACAATTCGCGATACCATCGACAAATTTTGAAACCAAATTTTCATTATTGGATAATACGTGAGCAAATATACCACATCCAGCACACAGTGAAGAAAATATAGTAGCGGTAGAGAGCAGGGGCGGTCCAACCTTCAAAAAACGTTGTGGTCACAGCCACCCGAAAATCGGCCAAGTGCGAGTCGGAGTATGAACTCGCTCATGATCGATATAGTGCATTCCTACAAAGGAGATGTTTACAAAGTATATGACGGCCTGACCAAGATTTTGTACAGTGTATAATTCAACGTGGGCAAAGCCGTGGGGCAAACACTAGTAGGTAAATTAATTACCCTGTAAAATGTTAGTTTGTTCGCTCACGAAAATTACAAAAGTAAATGAGTGTTTGTTTACACATCACAATGTCACATTTAGACAGGCGGAATTGTTTTCACATTCTCTTTTCCATTTGGCCATCCAGAGTCGGTATTCATTTATAACAGTCGATTCACTATCGTTAATGAATAGCCGGTAGGAACATCTGGAATACTTTTTTCACTGTTTCGATATCGATATTCCAGTCCCGGCACTAACATTTGGTTTAGGTGGAAAACTCCCAACTGAAACAGGTCGAGTATGGATCTTTTCAAAGTCCGTGACATTTAGCGCATGTTGGGGTAAAAAGCTCTTAAAAATGTTTAAAAGCTTGAAATAAATTTTCTTCTTTGTTTTTTACATATTTGCTACAGAGATAATTTGTAGCAATGTCTATTAAAAAATATGAAATTTGTGTTTGTAATACGAAGAAACAATCCGGGGCTTAAATTCTTCATAAAGGATTGTACTAACATGTGTCCCACTCATTAGCCTCGATATTATTACCATGCCACATTTGCAACTGCAAATAAACTCGCATTGAATGCTGTTTTGCAGCTCCTTCTGTTGGTGGTAAACTTCCCAATTGAAAAGTAGCTCGAGATGTCGATCGCTTAAAAATATCGAATCGAAGCTCTTTTAAAGTTCCTTTCCAAGTTTTACAACTTGATTTTTATTCATTTTAATTGAGGTTATAAAGAGATAAAACAAAATTTTTCGTACGACGCATGATAGTAGAATCCTTTATGAAGAATTGAAGCCCCGGATTGTTTCTCTAGGCCATCCCAATCCTGGGCAATGACCGATTTAAAAAAAGACCTTTTTTCCGAAAATTCGCTCTAAAAGGCGCAATTTTAATTTTTTTTCAATTTTTCAAAAATGCTCGTTTTCTACTTGGCAGAGGTAACAGTATGTGTTAATTACAAATAATTATAATAAAAATTGAACCGTTCACAGCGAAAACAAAAACGACGATTTTCGATGAAGTTTCGCGATTTACTCGGGCGATAACTAACGAAATCGTATCAAACAAGTGCCATTCGATAGGTATTTTTATTCTCTACAACTTTCCAATTTAACTTTTTTTTGTATATTGCTTTGTTTTTTTATAAATGCGAAAAACCATTTTTTCGACTGTTTCCCATTTTTTAGGTTGTGTTCTGCACCAGCTGGAAAGATGCAAAAAACGCTATCTTTCTTAGAATTTTTTCTTCTACCCGACCAAATTTTTTGCATCTCGATAGCATGCTTTTGGACTTTACCATTGAGTCATTCCTAGATTCCCTGGACTACTTGTATCAAGTCCCTCGGTAGGCTCGTCACTATTCTTCCTGCATCTGCCGTTGCACATACCTCCACTATATCAATTGCATATTACTAGCTGGTTAATATTTTAATAATTGCGGCATTGTTGGGTAAAAAAGTTTTACTTCTAAAGTGTGGTCTTAAGCACACTCATATATTTTTTATTTTATTAAGGCTTACGATATAATATCATCAACCTATCAATCTCAATATACCGTGAAAGTGTGACGTCACAAGTCTATTAGGGTTGTGGGCATGCCCATCGTGCCCACAACGGTGGATCCGCGCTTGGTAGAGGGAGTGTACGCGCTAACCGAGATGTATCGATTCTGAGCCGTTCTCAATAGCTGGGCTTGTCCTATGGAACAACTTGGGGTATTCTACGTAAAGATTTCGGTAAAAGCATACAAAATTCAACTCGTTCAGGAATTCAAACGGGCCGAACTTCCGAATCGTCACCGTTTCAGTGTTTGGGCTCTTGAAAAGCTTGAAGAAGATCCACTATTTTCGACCAACATTTTGTTCACCATTTCAAAGTTGCCGCACTTAGGATGAAGGAAGGGCAAGCCGAAGAGTTTCAAGAGCATCCAACACATCCAGACAACACAACGGTTTGGTCTGGATGGGTTGGTGGAATCATCGGTCCATATTTCTGCAAAAATGCGGCTGGCCGGAACGTAACTGTGAAAGGCGCCCGTTATTGCGCCATGACAATGGACTATTTGCTGCCCGATTGACGCCCATGATCTCGACGACATTTGGTTCAAACATAGACCGAGCTACTTACCACAGTGAAACCATGGCTTTATTGCAATAAAAATTCGGTGAGCAGCGAAATGGCAGACCAAATTCACTGATATCACACCTATAGATTTTCCTACGGATATGTAAAACCCAAAGTCTACAAGCACGATAGAGGAATTTTAAGCCAACATTACTCTCGTCACTGGGCAACTACCTTTTGAAAAAAACCTTAAAGAATAGTTCTTTTGTAAAGATTACCCGATAACATTGATTTTTTTTTATTTTCGAAAGAAGTACCTCTAAATAAATCAACCAATACTACCAGTCCTTCATGTTTTTGAGGTCATGGTGTAATTTTTAGTAGAAGGCCTAGCTGGAAGGGTAGGCGAACAATAGGTTATGATGAGTCTGGTACTGCATGAGGAGGGCCGATGAACCTGCGTTTTAGCTGTTAAATGTAGGTAGGGTAATTTATTTAAACATTGGCAAGCCACGCTATGTACTTTTTCGTAGCCCCAGCCCAGATAAACGAGCCCAAGGGTGTCTCAATAAGAGTGCACTATTTAATTTAAAAATAAAAACACGTATTTTTTCCACAGTCGGCTAAACAACTACTAACCGGTATGCCAAAGTTCTAATTGCACCACCGATCACACAGGACGCAGCCCTGCACTGCCCTACTTAGAGAACTTTTGAGGACATACACTGCGAGAAGTCTATTCATCATATAATAAATAGTCCTATATACATATTAAGAAAACTTGCAGAACTATCATATCGCCGATACGGACATCTCGGAACTGCTGGAGCCGTAGGTCTGTCTGCTCATTCAACTTTGTCACTTTAAACATTGTATTCGTCGCTATAATACATATCATCACTGTAACCATTCCCGTATTATTACATGGGAGACTTCAAAACCACACCTCACACACCATCCCTGCAGTCGCGACACCTTGTATCCCTTAAGGATTCAATTCATCTGCACGTCGCTCAACACTAAGCGGGTAGGGGTGGAATAGCATACCTTTAACCCGAAATACACTCGTAGGACCTGAAGGAATCACTCCTGAACCATACCCATACCCATGTCTCTGACCAACTTACATTCCAGATTTCTGCCAGCCACCACCTCAGTAAGTTAAGTAGAAGGTTCTCGTCACAAAAGTAACTTAACACTTGTGTGATTTCCAAAAAATGAAATAGGTATGGGGGCTGCTAATAGTATAGTATTCTCACATTACTGTCGCGTTGTTTCTTGAGCCTGAATACTTTTGCTTAGGATTTTTTTTATAACAAAGCAGAAAACAGATTCAATTTTTCATGTTGCCAACATAGACTGAAAAGTTCACTTGTTTAATTAAATACAAGTTTAGTCAATATTTGAGTTTCACAACATTTAAATTCGTAGACTTCGTTGATAAGTTGAACTTTAAAATTATATTAAATTCAGACGGGTCCCAATAATATCACTCCTTTAATATTACTTTCAAAGATATTGAAACATATTTTTCTGTTCTTAAAAAACTACCACTACCCACTGTTTGTCAAAAGTCCTCACAGATCCTCAAGAATACCCGCAAACGGTATCAACAGCAGCCCATTTTCCAAAGAGCAACCAACTAATCGAGCTAAAGCCATGGCTAGAGCACAAGAAGCTCTTGTTGCACTTTTGCATTGCCAGATCCATTCCCAAAGGTACCACCACCACCGTTGACATCAGCCACAGGAGCTGGAAACTAAGCAGATTTCAAAAGACAACTTTCCAATTTATTTTAAGTCTGTTGCTCGTCCAAGGAAACCACTTAAAGAAATTAATAAATCAACGAAAGGTTGGAGTATGGGGCGCAGAAGTCCTGTCATGTAACTACAACTGCAACTGGTCCAGGACTTAAGTGCGCCTTTTGCGGGCGATAATGAAGATTATGAGAGCCGCAGAAATACGGCAGGAAGGTAAAGCGCTCCAGCAAAACAATGCCTAAGCTATAGGAAGGATACCAGGACAAATTAAATGAAAGAAACCCTAGATTCTCTAAAATGTTTCAGATGATAGCGAACGTTGCGCTTACGCCGAGAGGAGAAAGAATTTTTGAAGACTTCCCCGCGCTCACGTACTAGATAATCAGTAGATGAAGCTGCGAGCAAGAAGTTTCCGTTTTTTCGCTTCGTGCTAGCTCTTTGTACTAAGCTATGTCGCCCCAAAGGAACGCTATTTATGAAATTGTTTCTTCCAAGGTACCTCAGGGTGGAAGTAGGTCGTTGTACCTAAGATATAGCAAGCAGCCCACAACCAAATAGGCTGTGGGGGATGTTTTTTGCTACCAAGAACGAAACGAACACGGAGAGAAAGAGCATCGCAAAATTACCGAGATTTACTCGACCCTTGGATGAGAAATTATTGTGGCTTATCCTAGATTTTATAATATGGAGGCCGAACCTTTACTGCAAAAGTACATTAGACTCTTATCTGCAAGATAATACATGAGTCACGTTAATAAGGTCTGCATGGAAGGCATCATCGTGGAAACCTCCGCATTTTTTATACTAATCTAAGCCTATATCATTTAAAAGATGATTCGGTGACGTTCACGAAAGAAGCTACCAAATTGATTACAAGAAAAATGTTTGCTTTTAGGTAAGATAAAGACGTGATGGTGGGCAAAAAAAAAATTTGCATACAGAAAAGGTTCTAAGAAAATGAGTGAAATAGCCTTGAAAATTTTTATGAAGTACTTTGTAAAGTAGCTTTGGGGTATTTCTTTGAGGGATGAGTTTCTTTCGGTGGATTTCCGTGTAATATTCTGAATGGCAAATCTTTTAAATAAAGGTGACATTACGATGAAAAATAATGGGACATGATATGAAAAATAAATAATAAAAGTACAGATATAGAAGAAATTAGATAATATTTTTTAGGGGATCATACTGGACTGAATTTGACTAATGAAAAATGTGCTTTGGCATATTTTAAAATTGTATGCTGTATAATCAAAGAACTTTTTTGGTAATTTTCTTAAGAAAACACAGAAATAGCACAAATATGTTAAACAATAAAAAACAAAATCAAAAAAATGTTAACGCAAACATGCTATAGAGAAGACGTGATTATACCAGTGCTGACAAAAGGCTCTTTAGGGGGAGCCTTAGCGGGGACGCGACTTACTTTATTTGGTCTATTGTACCAACCCCGTCGTTAAATTGATTTGAGATTCTTATCCCAAATCTCCCTAGAAGCAGGGAAGTCGCGATGGCGGACACTTAATCTCCTTCTCGCTGTATCCTTACCAGTGCACTGCAAGTATCGGACAATGAGAGTATTGGGCCCAGGTTTAGTTCCTTGATAAGTCATCCACAAGGTCTCTTGGCTTAAAGGAGAATAGCCGCTTAGATGCAGCGCCCTTGCCAGAGCCTCTTTTTTCACTACTAGGTTGAGCGGATAAAGGTTCAGTAAGGCTGGTCGCACACTGCAGCAGATTCGGCCGAATTTTGTACGGCCGTATTCGGCCGAATTTTTTACGTCCGTATTGAACCGAATTTCAACTTTAAATTCGGCCGAACTTTAGGTTAGTTTCCATCTTAAATGCTAGTTGTTTCATTTTAAATGGTCACACATATAAATATATCCTAAATAAAATAAAAGGAAGATTAATAAACATTTCTACGGGAGCGCACTTCCATTATCAACTTCAAATCTGATCGGATAAAACCTACGGACGTCAACGGCCGAAAAACCGGTGTAATGTGCGAATGAGAATAGGAAAATAATTGTTTGAAAAATTCGGCCGATTGCGGCCGTAAAAAATTCGGCCGAATCGGCTGCAGTGTGCGACCAGCCTAAGGCTTCCATAGCCGCAGTCGGACAGGTGCTTTTAGCCCCCGTGACACCAAGGCGGGCCAGTCTTTGCACCTTGGCCACCTAAATTACAGCACACTTTTGTTTGATCTTGACCCACCATGCAATGGATGCATCTGTGACCAGAGGCCTGATTACCGTCGTGTATAGCCAAAGCAGTAAGCTCGGTCTGAGGCCCCTAATTTTGCCTACAAATTGACCACAAATGTGGAGAGATGTAATTCCCTTGTCTTGTATTAGTAAAGGGAACAATGGCAGTTATTTGTGGGTTAATACCTAAACTCTTGCCCCAACACGAGCTATGGACATATGATAGAGCGACTTGCATGAGGTCTGATATAAAACCTTCTCAAAGATGCCTGTCTAAAACCTTCCTATCGTTTTCAGGAGAAAAGAGGAGAGGCTGATGGGTCGATAGTATTTTGCTCCCTTTTACGATCTTCTCCCCGATTTAGGGATAAAAACCACCTTCTCTTCAGCACTTCGAAATATGGAGCAGCGCAAAGCTACCACGGAATATTGGCAGCAGGGTTGGTAAGATCTCTTCCAAGCACCTCTGAAGTAGAGCCGGGAAGATCAGTTCGTTTCCAGCTGTTTTGGTGCCATTGGCCTATTCGATCTTACCAGCAGTGAAAATCCTGTTTGCGAGGGCTTTGTTGCTATTGCAGTGGCCCACTCTTGCAAAAGAATAAAACACACCCAGCTAAGGCAAAGTCCAGAGAATGGCATATGTCGGTATAATAGGGTTTTATGTGCAATGGCGACTTCGAAACTGAACCTAATTATCGATCTGCTGACAGCTGATCTATACATCCGACAACAGGGCACCTGCGTAGCCCTGAGGCTACGATACGCTAAGTGGGACAGACAGCATGAATCAGCGATAAACCGCTCTATACCACTGGGAATAGTAGAAGGAATATGTGAATATACCGACAGATAGGGATACGAAATCGGTACTCGATCCTTTTAGTCTAAGATATGTAGAAGAGCGACCTTCACCGATCCTACAAATTTTGTCTTCACGGTTTTTTCAAATTCCGCATAGTTTCGCCGCTAGCCGCGTTTTTTCAAATTCTGTTGATAAATCAAACCTACAACTACAACTTTGATCTCATTTAATTTTTCATACAAATGCATAATGTTAGCTCAAAATCTAAAAAAGGCGCAAAACAGCCGCTAGGGGCGAAACTATGCGGAATTCGAAAAAACAGTGAATACAAAATTTGTGCTCTACAACTTTGGTCTTTTGATATTTTCACCAAAATGCATAGTTTCTCCTCAAAATAGAGAAAAGGACAGAAAATGGGGAAAAAACGCCTATTAAATATAGCCTTGAACATATTTCGTTAGGCAACCCATCACCGTTACTTTTGTTAGCATATATTTTATCATATAAAAAAGATTTCATTCGGTTACTTGATCGGTGAAGGTCGCTCTTCTACGGATCCTGTACTATTTACTCATATGAGTATTAGGCTTTCGAGTCTACTCATATCAGTACTCGATACTTTTGACCGAGTACTTTTACTCATATTTTACTTTTTTTTTTTTTTTTTATGTGGAAGACTAGAGCTCAGGGAAAGCCCTTTGTACTGTCGACAATCTATTTTCTTCGAACAGCAAGCTCTAGTCGATAGATAGTGAAGGGGAAGAGAGGGTGGAATTAATTCAAAGCCGAATTCATTCTAACTGCAAGTTTATCTTAGTTTTGAATAATTTCCATATGAGGCATTCTTTTACAAATCGAACACTTATTAATCAACATTTTTGATTAGCTTCAAATGTTTTTACGGAGTTCCTATACAAAATAAGCCGACACGTATTTTTTCTTTTTTTTCGGGCAATAAATTCAAAAATAATTGGGGAGGGGGGTAAAATTTACGTCACTCGCCAATTATACCTTTTTTCAAATCGCTATAACTCCGGTTCTATTCATCGTATCGAGTTAAATGAGGTATCATTTTAAAGGTAATGAAGAGATCTTTATTTATATATTAATAGTGGTAAAAACTGTTGCAAATTAGTATTTGTTATTAATTATTATTAATATTTGGAGTTCAGTTTACTATTCGTCGCGTTTTTTTCAAAAAAATTAAAAAACACTATCGTATTCCCCATTTTCCAGGAGTGGTATCAAAATAGGGTCTATATGAAATACATTGAAAACAACTGAAAAATGCACTTCTGGACAGTAAATTTATGCAATATTATGTCAGTAAATTACGTTTTGTAATATACGCTCCAGTAAATATGCAATATTACCAAACATAATTTACCTCAAGTAGGTAATATTGCATAAATTTACTGCCCGAAGTGCATTTTTCAGTCGTTTTTAATGTATTTCATATAGACCCTATTCTGATACCACTCTAGCAAAATACGTTTTTTATAGGAAATTTTCAGGGGAATACAATAGTATTTTGTAAAATTTTTTAGAAAATGGCGAACTATTAGTAAACTTAATATTAAATATTAAATTGTTAATAGAAAATACTATTTTAAAACGCTTGTTACAACTTTTAATACATAAATAAAGATCTCTTCATTGCCTTTAAAATGATACCTCACTCAACTCAATACGATGAATAGAGGCGGAGTTAAAGCGATTTGAAAAAGTGAATAATCGGCGAGGGACGTAAATTTTGGCTCTATTTTGTACTTTTTTAGTACTTTTTCACCTAAGTTTATGTCGAAGAGTACCAAATGAGTCCAATTTTAACATCAAAATTGTTTATAACTTCAAAAGTAAAAGCCGTAGCATAAAAATTGTCTGCACATTATTCATAGGAAACACTCCAAGCTTTCTAATTTGAAAAAAAATATAGGTTAACTACGTATTTTATGGAGGAAAATGTTGCTGAATGTGAAATTTTAGTAAAAAAACCAAAATTTTGACTTTGACGACGCATTAACTCTGAAAGCTGGTAGGGTGGAACCGTCGCTTTTATTGGTGGGAGTATTCTGCGTACACTGATACCTCATTAATCAAAATACGTTGAAGCGTCACAAAAATACAGGGTTATATTAGGTATTTCGCCTGAATAAATAGAAATAGCAATATTAACACCTTAGCCAGAGTTACGGGACATAGAAAGTATACAGAATTTCAATACTCATCATAATAGATTATCGGTAATGATGAGTATTGAAATTCTGCATACTTTCTATGTCCCGTAACTGTGGCTAAGGTGTTAATATTGCTATTTCAATTTATTCAGGCGAAATACCTAATATAACCCTGTATTTTTGTAACGCTTTAACGTATTTAGATGAATGAGGTATCAGTGTACTTTTCTTTTGAGCCGGGCCTAGGGCTATTTTGACCCACCTCCTCTAATTTAATTTTTTTTTATTAGGAATAATAGATGTAAAACCACCACAACACATAGTCAAGCAAGAAGTGATGGAAGATATTAAAAAAGTCCTGGGAAATTTTAGACGCTCTGGAACGACAATGGAAATGTTTCAAAGTAATTAAAAATTGCCAATTATTTTTTTTTAATTTTTTTCTTTTGAATAAAAAAAATTTAAATTGAATTTAAATTCAAACAAATCGTGAATTTTATTTATTTATTTATTTTTTTGGTGGCCGAATTTCGGTAACAGGCTTTCCTACTAGTATTTATTAATTTGGAAACATTTTCATATAACAAATTGCCATTTCAAGCGAATACTATAACAAGTATTTATCAGCTCTTAATAAACCGCTTTTCAACACTTTTAGGTTCATTTTTCAGCAAGAGTCTTAAAGCAATCTCTTTAACGATATCAGAATCTGAGCCGATTATCCCTTAACCTAAAGTGAGAGCAACCCTAACCTTCCAGAAAATGTTTTCAGACTAAAAAGTTGCCGGTGAAAATTCACTGCTTTCATGCTCGGAATGGTGAAGGTTTATTCATCGCTTAATGTTCACACATAAATCAAGCCGTAATCCTGTAATGTGAACCCTATTCAGGATTCCTCTCTACTCAATAAAATGTAAAATTTGACAGTCTAAGCACGAATAATCAATCCCATTTCCGCCTTAATGCTTTTATATTTCGTTTAACAAAATCCGGACCAGAAGACATCCTAAGACGATAACAAGTTTTGTGCTCTCCTAACAATGTACGATTGTCAGTAAATTTGGTTTTAATTTAATGGCTTAAGTGTAGCCTTGTGAATCTACTCAATGAAATTCTTACAATCTCGAGTTTTAAGAGGAAATCATGGGGAATGTTTAGGAATCCTTGTCCATCACATTTCAAAGTACCCAAAAGTATGCAAATGTTTAGAGCACATCCAGCGCCAGTTGCTGTTCTAGCCTATCCGTTGTAAGTGTTCATAAAGTTCTTTGTAAAGGAACACTGTTCCAGGGGCAGGGACTTTATAGGCAACCACAGAAATGTCCTTAGAACAAATTGGTTATGAGAGAATAGCAGCCCAAGACAACAACAGGCTCCCTTTGTAGCTACCACCATCCCAGGAAACCAATTGTGGGTGAAATTTGTTGGTGTTCGCCTTGTGTAAACAAAATTTAATGCAAATTAAAAATTTATCCACCAACGATAAGAAATATTATCAAGCATCATCCCTTGCAGCTGTTGGCATTTAACGTCGCCTAATAAGGCTTCAATAAATCTAGTCTATAGCTAGACGTAATCTTATTCTTAAAATCAAGACCATAACTTTAAAATAATATATCTGGCGCCAATTCAAGAAAGAACCACCACATCCTTTATTCACTGTCAATATTTGTTTTACATTTCAGGCATTGTAGGTTGTCTTTATGTCCTTAGAGTCAGGACTGTGTCTGCTTCTATCAATTCTGGCGGAGAGATGCATTGAATACCCACCAACGACAACGGTCTATAAAAGTTTCCAATTGACCTATGAAAATAAACTTGGATATGTTTTCATGTTATCCACTCTCCATTCCAGTTCAGGTCTTTTGCTGATTTTGACATCATGTGGATCCTGGAATAGATTCTATCAAACTTCGATTTTATTCCTTTTCTACATTGGTCGATGTACTACACAACGAATATAAGAAAATGCCAATCGCTTTGTTGACTTTTCTTTGATTGAAAATAAGTTTTGCGGCATTTGAGGAAATGAAATTTTAATAGGAAAAGATAAAATTCTGTTCTAATTTGATCTCCATTGTGTAGCCAGGAAAGTTTTGGATAATTAAAAAGTTTAACAGGATGCGACTCCATGGTGAGAGTTTAGCGCTTGATTGAATTTAGAATATTTTATTATGAAACTATTTTGTAGTTTTATTTTTATTGTTTTTAGTTGCAAGAGTTTAATACAGAATAGTTTGCTATTGTGCAGTGATATTGTACTGATGTATACTATGATCCCTTGATTCTATTTCCATCGAAACCAAACTTTAATGCAACTTCAAACAATTGAATCGAGAGATCGTTGCCTTAGTTTTGATATAAGTTAGGGATTTATTAATGTCTGAATATAATAATATTGCACAGGCAAGACTTACCCTTTTCTTCTTAAATTTTGCTACAGCCCTTATAGAACTTAGGCCTCTTGAAGTCTCGGCATGCAGTCGTCTCTAAGTTATGCTAACTCTCTCCAATTTTATATAGTAGGTTTATATTTTAGAACGGCATTCATACACATAGCTTTCCGTTCTCCTATCATTATTTTTGTTGCTGGTTTGCAATTGAAAATCCGGGCTCGCATGATTTCTTCAGAGGTTCATACTTCGCACCGTACCAATAGCAAAAAAAGTTTTATGTGTGCAGCCACATTTATTTCGTCTTGAGTTTCTTTAAGGGGGTCCCCCCCTATAGAATTTTGAAAAAATCGATTTTTTTTTATTTGCTGATTAGATTCCTCTACTATTAAAGAACTTAAATCCAAAATATTAAAGAGATTTACAATGTATATTTCGGTCAAGAGCACTCGCAAGGCACCCAAAATATTTGTAAAGCACGTCCGATTTTTATTACTTATGATTTTTACACTATATATTTTCAGTTTTTATTGCTAGATAAATCGGTTCATATATTCAAGATGGCCATTATTTACACACGTGCGCTACAAAATAATCACCCTAGAGATACAGCCGGATCCAAATCAGTTGAGGTTTTGTTCGCGGATGTGGGGAAATAAAAATTGCAAACATTACGCACGTCGGGATAAAACAGCATTTTTCTCGAAACAGCATTTTTCAAACTGGCGTGCAAGCCTCAGACCGCAATTTTTGTCCGATTGACTTCAGACAAAAAGCAATCGAAAGAAATTGAAATTTCGCAGAAATTGACGAGACGAAAATTCGGAAAAAAAATTTTCCCTGGCTTAGGTCTTCCGAAACACCTGGAAAATGTTCATGAATTTTTGAACTTTTTTTTCAAACTTTGTTTTTTTTTATGAAAAAAAATTTATTTTTATTTTTCTCTTCGACAAGTTGTGGGCATTAGTTCAAATAACAAGTAAATTTTGGTATTTCCTGTTTCAGATGAGATGCGGAAGGTGGGGAGTGCACGCCGTTTCGCCTATGCGCGCGGAGGCCTGTCACATTTACGGACCATATCTACGGACCATATCTCAATTTTCCGAAAAAAATTTTTTTTTTGTACAGTTAAAGGATCAAATAAATGTATGCCAAAGTTTCATGAAATTGTCTCATTCCAAACTGTCATAAAAAAATTTCCAATAATGCCTATTTTTCTACCGTCTATAAGGGGGGACCCCCTTAAGCTCTTCGATTCTTCTGATGGTTATCGCTAAATAGGCCCAACAAGTTTTTTTAAGATTTTCCTTTCGACGGTTTTGGGCTAATTGTCTGCTTACCGATTAAAATCGTGTTTAAAGTTTGAAGTTTCCAACTCATTAGTGACGAGAGAAAATAAAATTAAAACTCAAATAAATAAATTATATTTAATTCAAAGCCAGACCCGCTCAAGCCACAAGAAATTAACCATTCAGAATCCACATGACCTTTGCTTACCCTCGACAGACTAGCACCCTTAATCTAGATTATGACGTCAGAATGACGTAAACTCCATTTAATTTCCATATCTTTTAGATGGTTCTGCGTCATTCTGACGTCATAATCTAGATTAAGTTTCTAGTCTGTCCCCGGTATTACTTGGTTACTATTAGAGTAATCCTTACAACAAAGACTAAGAACGAAAACGATTTTAAATATTATCTACCATTCCATTTGTTTATTATACATTTAACCCAAAAATATAGCAAGTTCCCGGGATAGCCCCCGAAATAGTATAAGAAATCAAGAATCCCTATCTGGCTCGCCAAGGGACAAATTCTACATTCATGACGGAAGGATTCTTAAAATATTTACGGAAAACGAATTGCACCCTTAGAAGTTGTGGATTTATGTGGAAGTTTCTGAGGTTTTTGTATTTTATTTTCTATTTTTTATCTTGGTGTTTTCTTCTCGCAAAAGGTTTTTGTATTTATATTCTTTTCGGGAACTGGTGTTTTAGGAATAATTTAGCTTTTAGTTTAGTTATTCATGGAACATCTCTCATAGGAACCATACCATAGGAAAAAATCTTTTAGTGAAAAAAAGCATGGGCGCCACGAAATCGAGTCTTATCTCAAACTTTTTGTGATTTCTTCCATAGAAAGCATTTTCTCTTTTATGACTTTTAATTGAGTTAGTAGACTTTTAAAAGAGAATAATAATGTTTTATCACTTCTCTTTTGAGAATCATTAATAAATGACTGAATCTATTTGTGAAGACTATAATATGACAAATAGTCAATATAAAATCAATGAAGGGAGCACCGCCCTTAGATCCGAAAACCCTATATTCCACACTTTAATTTCTTTAAACTGATTATATTTTTGAATGGTCGATTCGAGCCAAACAAATTAGGTGCAGGATACATTTCGATGTTCGTTTGGCTTGTATTTGGTTGCTCGCTTTGATTTCATTACAGTCCTTTTGTCTAGAGGTGTACTGATTAGCGTAAAAGCAATCGCTTTCTAATTATAACTATTTAATCGCTTTTCCCCCAAACACTAACCGAGTTAATTTTACAACAGTATGCCTAGTCAATTGAGGAAGCATTAGGGTGTTTTTAAATCTAAATGATGTTTGAGGTGGAACTTTTTATTATGGATTATATTTTCCTGTGATATGTTTCTTTCCCGACGGACTTTTGCTGGCCCGCAGGCTCTGCGTTCGGCATTCCCAGTTCAGAGCCTGCGTTCAATTCCACTGATTCTATTCATTCCTGGATTCAAACTGATGGTTATAATTAAAATGAAATTGTTCATGATTCCCTTCATGGGTTTACATAAGGTTTATGAATCACTTTAACGTAACATATCTGCAAACTTCCGCAAACACAGTGGCCATTTTGTGTACGCCTGCTAACTTATATTACTTTTTTTTAAATCCTGGTTTACTAATAGCGTGATCCAGGATGTTTATCCATCTGTAGATCCCTGGGCTCGCTTCATAAATAGTCACCACCGATGTGCTTATAGTTATTTATTGAATTATAATGATGTCACTTTCTAATTTACGCTGCAATATTTCGAACCACCATCGTGATGCTTTCGCTATTTGCGGTCGTCAATAAATTACGTGAGGCGCTTTTGGGGATTTTTCGACCCCCTCCCCCTTTGGTGAGATGCCGTGAGATTTGGCTCGACCCCCTCCCCCCCCAAATCACACGTGAGATTTTTAAAAATTAAAAAAATTTCTAGTATTTACACTATTATGCGTATTTATAGTGTAAATACGTTCATGTGTGCTTGATTGCGTTGGATTTATTTAAAAAAACATAATTTGTGTTGAGGAACAATATCGCAAAATCATCCCATCTCCAACTCGGCATGCACCCAGTATAAACTACAAAACCTGTGGATTACCATTTAGCAGGCGATTCAGCCTATCCTTTGGAAATCAATCTCATGATGCCTTACAGGGATAATGCTTTCTTAACAAGAGAACTGACAAATTTAATTTCTAGTTTAAGCTCAACTGGTGTATTTGTAGAACAAGTATATTGAATTTAAAAAAAATAGTATTTTACATTATACTGACATACGAAGGTTGACATATACCATATAATTATGCCATGAATAGTCAATCACAATATTATTGTAAAGATGGAGATATACAAACTTCGGAGCATTCTTCTATAGATGTCACCTTAGGGTAAAAAACCTGTGACTGAATTACCCAGGCCTTAAGGTGCCAGCCCATAGAACGCGTTTCATACGTCGCTTTCATGCTTTGCGTTAATAACAAATGTGCGACGCGTATGACCGTCCCAATGAAAGCGGCACGGCGCGGCTTTGACATTTAACATTACTTCCAACTTTATTTATCATGCCAGTCAAAAATTTGTTTATTATAATTTATCGAGTATTTTTTGATAAATAAAATGCTTATAAGCAGTGCTTATGTAATTAAAACTGCCGGTATACTGGTTTTGTTCAGATAAAGATATACATAATTCTTTTACAAAAGCACAGCTGATTGTCATCGAATGCCAGACGCATGAAAAGTTGAAAGTTGGGCTACTTTGCGCGTTACATGCAACGCGCCTACGTTTTTCTTCCGTCATTGGGCCGGTTGCTATTTAGAAGCATGTATTCCAACTTAAATGTCAACGCAAGGCATGAAAGCGACGCATGAAACGCGTTCTATGGGCTGGTGCCTTTAGAAAGGCGGAGTCTGAAGTCACAACCAACTTCTCAAATTGGCGTTTGAGCTGCCTGCACACCAGGATATAGATTCAAGAAGTGCGAATCTGTAAAGGGACAAACAGATTGGCGCGGCAGCTGTGGCGTCACCACCGCCGCGCCAATCTGTTTCTGCCTTTAGACTTCCTTTCTTCACAGTTCTTGATATCACAACAAAAGGTTTTCAAAATCTATCTTGGCCTCTACTATGTCAGAGCAGATGGTCGATTCAAAATTGGAATCATGTAAGATGCTTTGATAACTAATTATGCCGCCTGGTGTAAATGTCTGCTTTTTGTAGTGACAATGCCCCACAGACAGCATGTGTTCTGACCAGGGTTGTTGTTCGACACGAGTTTTTTGGATTCGTAAGTAATTTACGTCGAAAATTGTATTTTACGTTTTCGACGGTCGAAAACCTCGCGTATGTCAAAAACTCCTAAACATTCAAAAATACACAGTGTGAGTCATTAAACAACGTTTTCTGCGCTCAATAAGTATGTGGCTCCAGATTATGTATACACTCGGGCAAGCTGCTAGACAAAACGCATGAAACAATTGAGCAACGCAATAAAGAATTGATCGGCAAAATGGACAAACTAGTTATTTTATTAGTCGACGGCTGGCAAAACTCGTCGACAAACCGTCATTGCGAGGTGATGATGCTCGCAACAGCAAACGATCAAAAAGTATTCTTGGAGTCATACGACTTTTCTGGCAAACGAGAAGCAGGCTAGAATCTGTTCAAAGCCCTTGATGAAGCAATCGTATTGGCCAAAGAACGCTTTGATGCTACTGCCTATGCCGTCTTGACAGATACCGCGTACAATATGCAGAAAATGGGAAAATCCGCCCAAGAAAAGAATTTGTTATATTCGACACGCAATGCGCAATCTGCCAATCTATTGGCTTGCGATATTTTAAAAAAGCCAAGTAAGGCTAATGTCACATGAGTCTGAATTCAGACTCTGAATTTTTAAGAGTGTCTAAAATGCACAGAAATGAATGCCATGTCACATGAATCAGAAATTCCAAACGGTCTGAAAAAATTCAGACTACTCAGTCTGAAAATGTAGTCTAAAATTTTCAGAATTGGAATAAAAATCCGCTCTCTACATGTTTCCTTATCGCGCCATGTCAGATGAGCCTGAATTTTTCAGTTAAACAAAAGGCGTGCGTCTGTAAGGTTATACTAAAAAATGACGGCGAAAAATTAATTTCGTGCATTGAACGCAAAGAAAATCTGTGGAAAATAGACCATCCCGATTATTTATAAACTGGAATTCATCGGAAATTAAAAAAATTAAATGTACAAGATCTGCGTTGGAGTAATCATATATTCCAAATTGCAAAACAAGCTTCACAATGCTTGGGATTTCTCAAAGGATGCAATTTCCTCCTCCAGCCGTCGCGTCGGCCAGGGCTACAAATCCTACATTCTTCCCTATCCTAGGTTCATCGCCATCTCCTCATGCACACCCCAGGCTCTCCTTAACCTTTCTTATTCCAGACATCGGACCATAACGTGAACGATATGATGGACTGGTGTACAAAGGGTGACACCTGAACTTAGACTTCCACACTTTGTACAAAATTTCGCACAACACTGGTCTACGGTATATGAAATATTCAGACTTATGTGACACTAAAATCTGAGCTGAAAAAATCCGAATTTGAAAAATTCAGAGTCTGAATTCAGACTCATGTGACATTAGCCTAACTCTCGCGTAATGGCAAAAGTAATGAACGTCCAGAAAGATTTTAAAATAACTTCCTTGGAAAAACTGTTGTTAGAGGCCGAAGGTTACAAGCCAGTGTTATCCTGTGCAACACGTTGGACATCGCAACGAAATGCAATTGAATCGTTTTTGAAAAATTTGTCCAGCATGAAAACGGTTTCGGTCAATTGTGGAGCAGAATCTGATCCAGAAGCAATAACACCAAAACCGGGCGATTCTGCTAGTCTGTTTGATCAAGACTTCATACCGGTGAAGACATTGCTCGAAATACTAAATCCGGTGGCAGAATTGACGAGCTTTTGTCAAAAGAACACCTCTTCTGCTGCTGATGAATCCGAAAAATGGATGAAATTGTTGCAGGATGGGCCAGGCGAATTGCGTGAATTTTTGGAAAACCGCATGATCAAAAGCAACATTTTGAATATTGTAACGATGACGGCCAATTTCTTACATCCAATTTATCGCGGTAACAGATTGAACCCGGATGAACGTAAGAATGTTACGGCCTACCTTTTTGAAAAGCTTGAAGGAGCTGCCCTTGACTCGTTACGCGAATTCACAGAAGGTGAAAAAACATTCGCGACATTGTTTCGAAAAAATCTCATTTCACCAAAGACGATTTGGCATTTCGCCGCCGAACTGGGTCATGACAATCTGGCTTCATTCGCTATGGACTACTTAAAAATCTCCTCATCCACCGCACAGTTGGAACGCCTATTCTCCAACTGGTCCTACGTACACAGCGATATTCGAATCCGACTCTCGGATGACACGCCTAAAAAGCTCGGGAACACTTACTTCACGCTACGGTCAACCGAAAAGTTGGTAGATGATGACGACGATTTTGAAATACAATTGGACCACTAGGAAATTGATGAATAGAATCAAGGATTTCAAATAAAATAAATTCATTTTCATCGCATAAAAATGTTCATTTTTTATGTAAAAATCCAACAATAAACTCAAATATTTTGTATTTTTCCACTTAAATCAACTATAGTTTACAATTTTTCCTGATATATGTAATTGTACAAAAAAAATTTTATAGAGTTTTCGACGAACCTATGTCGAATATTCGTTTTTGAAGAGGTAATTTACCATGAATTTTCGACGTCGACCACGTGTCGAAAATGACATGACATTTTCGATATAACAACCCTGGTTCTGACTGACGTGAAAAAGCCAATTCTTAATATAATCTCGATGATTGCAGTAGGATTAGGTATATTATGCACTTGAGATACTTATCAGGCCATTAGGTTCCAGGTTTTTCAATTGGGCTTCTGGGCGTTTTTGTTTTGTTAGGCCACCACACTAGTTCAGCGTAGGGTCACAATCTGTCTAAAAATGAGCGTATAAGTCAACAAACATTCCCAGTTTTTCCCAGGCCATTGTATAAAATAATAAGGATTTTTCATCACGCCATACACTCTTCATTCCCAGATATTTAAAATATTTTCATTGCTTTTTTTGGATGTTCCATTTGGATGGTATGTATTCTTTGAGTCGAAATATCACGTAAGTATCAGGAGTATCACGTATACTTTCTATGTAATGGATTCATTATTCCTTCTGACCATTTTCCGGTGTTATCTATCTATGTGCAATATGTATTGATAAAACCTTTCACCATGTTCATCTGAGACTGCCACAAGCTTTTCGTGAATGATAAGTGCCTATCCAAAAAGACGATTTTAAAGATTTTCTCATTTACAGATATTTGTACTTAAAATTGAAGAAAACAAAAAGATATTAAGAAAAATTGCAAAAAAAATTGCAGAAAAATCGAAAATACACATTTTGAGGGCTAAAACCCTCAAAAAGAGGGCTTCCCGGGGTAGGTAGACTTTATAACCCCTTATTAAGAACCCTAAAAGGAAGCTCTCTGCCAATGTTCAGCCTGTACCTAATTATTTCCGCTATATCGCTTTTTTCGGCTTAATTTACCTGTTCTATTAATTTAACTCAGTTTTCTCGCAATTTTACACTGTTTCTTGTGGAAAAAAAATTACGTGATATTTGCCGAGACCCCCTCCCTCCCCCACATGAGATTTGGAGGGATTCGGCTCGACCCCCTCCCCCCTAAACACCTCACGTAATTTTTGGATGACCCCTTTCGTAACTCCTCTTTTTCAAAGACGGTTGTCGGTGTTAATTCCTGGGCCGCTTTTAATAATAACTCCACTTATTTAAATATTTTTAATACTCATTTCCAGGTTTCTCTTATAGGCTAGTCGGTGAAGCATTTTCATTGCATTTTTGGCCCATAGGCGAGATTATTGTTGGAATCGCTTCGTTTTAGGGTGTAGTTAAACACCCTAAGTATGCCCACAATTTGGTTGAACGCATTACTTTTTAATTAATTTATTGTGAATAAAATAGGCACTTTTATATTTCTTTCAATATCTCCCGTTGAAATTTACAAGTGTAGTGATAAATATAATTGTATAGGTTTCATTCATTAACATTTGACATAGACCTTTCTTCGCAATTGATACTTATCAGCTGTAGTAAGTTCTACAAATATGTATATACATACGCTAATTTGGCCGTTCGTATAGAATGCAATACAAAAAAAATGTGATGCTCCACGAAAATAACACAAAAACAGGGATAACAGCACAGAAGTCGTTTCAACTCAATAATTTGTTACGAGTTTTAAATGGAAAAATTCAATGGAAAACTCGAAACATATGACTTGAAACGACTTCTGTGCTGCCACACCAGCCATACTTCCTCGAAATTTAAGAATGAGTGATAAATAGCAGATAATAGCAGGTACATAATACGCTCAACTGTCGCTTATAGAGATACAAACAATTAATTCTGTTATAGAGGTCCACGAGAGAAAAACGACTTTCTCTTATAGAGGTTTCTGTTTCTCACTTATAGAGGTTTTAGAGGGTTAAAATGATAGGACCTGGGAGTTACTCTCACTTATAGAGTTTTCTCGCTTATCCAGTTGTCACTCACCCAGGTTTGACTGTATAGGAGAAAAACACTCACTCACTTGGCATCACGATATCTCCGGAACTATTAGACCTACACACTTGAAATTTGTTACGCATGTTTCTTTTGTTTCGGTACTATTTGCAATTCAAGTCAGAATCCAAGCTAATTTCAAATTTATCTCAGTCGTGAATATTTTCCATATAAACGCTTTACACATATATGTATTTTTAAGGAGAGTTTATGGCCAATGTAAAGTGGAAACGCAAATTTGGAATAGCATACAAATTTGCGTTTCCACTTTGCCGTTGGGATGTACATGTGCGTTTATTAGGTTTCAATTTATATCCCATGTAAGCAATCTTTCCCAGGCGACAGGCACTGCAGTGAAGAATCTTCGTTTTCCGTACTATAGCCATCCTTAATAGTGACTTAGCAAAATCCTTAAATTATCGTGTTTATTGACGAATTTTTCAACCACTTTGTGGATCGCAAAAAATATAAATATTTAATACATTTATGTTTATTCTTTTGTATGGCTTTTTTCCATTATTAAAATATTTTTCCTTTTTTTTGTTAATTTATGGGCGGCAAATCTTATAGGTCCAGGGCGCCAAATTTTAAAATACGGCACTGAGTACATAGAGGAGTCACCTAGAACAAAAATTTGTGCACGGCATTTATCTTCTTCTTCCCTCGGGGACTAGTGATGGGCAAGACTCGTCTTGCAGTGGTCTTGCATTCTTCCCCGTTTTTGCACATTTAGCAAGACCAAAGCAAAACCAAGACAAGTCAAGACAAGACTGCAAGATCAAGATAGCAAGACTTTTTGGTCATCACTAAGTGCCAAAAGTCTTGCAGTGATGAGCAATAATGCCGGGTTTTCACTAGTAGAATTAGTGGTAGAGTATACTGGTAGAATACTAACTATTCTGGGAACTCACCTAATGAAAACTCGGTTATAGTAGAGTAGAGTGGGATAGCACCGTGGTAAAGTTACTCTACCGCTTAAAAGTAGGCCAGTTACTCTACCACTAATTCTACTAGTGAAAACCCGGCATAAGTCTGCAAGAAGTCTTGCAGTCTTGTTCTTGCAAGCTGAGCACATTTAGCAAAACCAAGACAAGACAAGGCTTTTTGCTCATCACTGCCAGTCTTTTGGCACTTAGTGATGACCAAAAAGTCTTGCTATCTTGATCTTGCAGTCTTGTCTTGTCCTGTCTTTTCTTGGTTTGCTTTGGTCTTGCTAAATGTGGAAGACCAGGCAAACTGCAAGACTAGTTTTGTCCAGCTGGGACCCAGCGCTGTTGCTACTATAACACCAAATCTGCTTCAGAGTTCTAGGTTGGAAGCAGATTATTGTAAAGGAAGTTGATGCGAGCATTCCGGTGAGGTAAGGGAATATGGCGGGAGGGATGGCCTGGATTGAGTTTTTTTCCTTTTATGCATATTCAAAGAAAAAAATCAAAGTCGTCTGCCCGTGAACAAAATTAAATTTTGGTCGATAGCAAAAGAAATGTACTTTTCTGTTTTAGCTTAGGAATATTCTCTGGGATATGTTTTTTTCTAGGAATCATTGTAAAATTAAAATCTGAGATTACATACTTTATTTAATTTATAACTGAGTTCCATAAAAGCAGAACTTTGTGGGCACCTTTGTAATGGTGATCTTAAGGCCGCAATACACGAGCGCTCCATCCATAGCCAAAGATTGAGATATTCTTTTGATTTGAAATTCACAGCGCGCCGCCATGTGAATGTCCCTCAATACAAATGTCCCTAGGCAACAAGTGACCCGAGATACAAATGTTCCTGAAATATAATTTCTTTTTCATATAAATTTTGCGATGAAACAATCATAGTTATTTTAAGATATGACGCATTTGATTCTTTTTTCCATACTTCGTTTTTTTTTGCGGAATTTTTCTATTCGGATATGCTCATTTTGAGAGCAATAAAATAACGAAATTTATTTGTAACCATTTTTCCTTTGTCTGAGGGAGATGCAACCAGTGTGAAAACAAAATTAAATTACTGTGTTCGTAGTAACCGATTGCAATCGGCTAACTGGCTCAGGCGCTA
Organism: Thereva nobilitata; assembly: GCA_963855945.1. NCBI lineage: Eukaryota > Metazoa > Arthropoda > Insecta > Diptera > Therevidae > Thereva > Thereva nobilitata. Next base: position 181,205,986 of record OY979694.1, read on the forward strand.
TCGTGTGTGTGCCCAAATTTTGGACCGGGTCCAATGGACTGGCAACATTGGAGTGTCGCCATAATGGGACGCTCGTGTATGGGGGCCTTTAGGGCAAGTTGAGTACCCTAAAATTTCACCCGAAGAGGTTTTTTCCTTGAATATTAGTATTTTTGTTTAACATGAATACAAGTAGTAGAGTACAAGGTGAGTTTTTTGGTAATTGTAAAGTTTAACCCCCACCCCTCCAATTTTCTTGAAATTTTAGTATGTTGTAGTATTCGTCACCCTGACCAAGAATATATATATATATATGTTGGGCGCGGAAACCACATCTAAGCATAGTTTTAATGTTGAAAATAACAATAATTAGTCTAATTTGTAATCGATTTCTTGGAAATTGATAAATTGTAGGCTGGAAAGAGGGGAGGGGTTGTTAAAAATTACCCAACTTAAAAAAACTGTTAAAAATCATTTTCCCACCATCCTCTTCCACCCACTGCCATCCGCGAGTTTATATATGTAATTCCCAACGTGTAATGGGGAATTCTGTTTTTACCTTTTGTGTAGGTTGATAAATAGTGGGCGCAAAATGGCGAAGGGCGGGAGGCGGGTGGCGGGGAACGGGCGGAGCAGATTTGGTGTTATAATAGCAGGGGCGTTGGGTTCCCGAGGGAAGAAGAAGATAAATGCCGTGCACAAATTTTTGTTCTACGTGACTCCTCTATGTGCTATGCTTAGTCTAGTGATTGGGCCCACCTCGAATGCAATATGCCTATTGTGGCAGCCGCTTTGAACCCCTTTTTTCTTTAAATACTGCAATCTGTCCTATAAATTGGAGTTATTTTCATAAATTTTTACAAGTACATCCCAAATGCGATTAGTGCAATTAAATTGTTGTTGTTAAATAGTTTTTGACCTATCTTGAAATGAAGTGTTACAAAAAATGACTTGCCAAATTAAGAATTGAACACACTAAACTAATGAAATTTAGTTTTTTACGTAAAAATTATCTTTTAAAATAAATAAGATTGTGCAGCTGATGGAATAAAACATCACAATACTTTTTACCAAGAACACTCAATAGATTTCAAACAAAAAATCTAGTCTTCACCATTAACAATGGACTTATTCTCTTACAAAATAACGCCCAATTAATTGAAACTAAATTAATGGGACCATACAGGTTGAAATTGTCTCACAACCTAAAGCTTTATAATCCTGCACTTCAGTCGACGATTAATTATTGTTAACGTAGATGCTACAAACTTCATAATATGATTTAATTAATTAAAACTTAAAATTGCATCTTGCATCTTTAATTAATAACCCTTCATCAATCCACTTTGAGTGTGATTTATAACTAATTATAAAGTTCCGTGTACTGTTGAAATTCCACCGTGGTTACCATCAATATTAGCGACATTTAATCATTCCCAAATGCTATCAGGAAAAAAAATCAGTAATATCCTTATGTAAATACTTTTCAAATATAAATTGCCTTTGAAAGAAAAATTACTACGCACACAAAAGATTGTCGCTTTATCGTTATACATGGAACAGAAGAGAATCATTTCTTATTAAAATTCCCATCAAGCAAAATGCTCATGTGTGTAACAAATTTTATTTACGACAATATCATACACAAAATTTAACGACAAATTCGTGTCTGAACACAAATTATCTTAAGCTCATACTTCATAGCTTTAAAATTTTCGCCATGTTACGCCCATTCATGGAGAGGTTAAAATAAAGTTCAGTCCTTTGTGGACTTCCTTTCTTCCTTTTAAGAATGGCCTTAAAGCCTTAAACAGAACCCAAAAAAGGTACACAGTCAGGAAATTTGTTACAAATTGCGAACAAGTATTATGACGATATTGCGGCACCATATGGAAAGGTTGCTCCAGATTCCACCCAAGTTTCACACAACTCCCCGGCCTCCCCAACTCCTTTTTATAGTACCAGCTACGCCTCATGGTGTTTTATATAAAAACAAGGAAAATTGAATTAATTAAACCTGAGCCGCAATTATTTCGATTTTTCCAACGCACTTCGCCCACTTGCTCTCGTCCCTGATTGAAAAGATTTAGAACCAAATTTTAATTACTTTCACAGCGGATTAAATCCTTTAGGCCTCTTTGATAAACAGTTTTACGTAAAAAAAAGCCAGCAAGGATTTCGCCAGTTGCAGTAGAAAACAGGACATGTTCGTCCTTTAAAGCAACGAAGTCGACTAAATTTCCAAAAAGGACTTTCCACTGAGGCTCCCCTATAGCCAGTTGGGGAAGTCCTGTGCAACTATAATTCCCCCCAATTTCCCATGTTTTCCCGTTAAAAAGGCAATAGGGGAGAATTTCCCAGGACATGAAAAGGGGAGCCCGCAGTTAGCATCCTTAAAGAAGTCACAGACGCGTTCATTGAACTGAAAACGGAAAAAATTGATTGATAGATCGAAGGAGCCGGCGACCGGCACCTCCCCGGGGGAGTGTGCACTTTTCAAATCACTTAATGTATGCCCCATTAGGCCTTCAATTGTCCTCGAATGAGATGTGTGTGCGGCAGGATAATGTAAATATCGTGGAATGCGACGATGGGAATTTTCAGTTTTTTAAGGGAAATATTAAAGGAGATCGGCAGCTGCTGATTGATGAGATTAGAAAGGAGCTGACTAAGGAGAAATTGATGACTAAAGACGTATTCACCGGCACATGAGATGCCTACGTAACGAGTTTAATTTCGAGGCGTGCGAGTTTCGTAATTTAATTATAATTTAGAAGTTTTAAAGGAGTCTTTTCCTTTTAGGGTTTCTGGTTGTAATATTTTCAATTGTTCAGTTCATGTAAGGAACTTTATGAAGGGCTTTAATACTCCTTCAAATAAAATTAGCATATGTTAAATTTATTTTCTTTTTTGGGTATGCATAATTATTTTGTTCTGTTTTAATTTTAGAAACTTTCATGTGTCATCTTCGAAGGGATAAAATTGGTTACTTTGATATAATTTTGACAGGTGATATTTCCAATATTTTTAAATATTATTTTAATTGCAGATAAGTGTGGCATTACTAATATGAGTGATGTGTCTTTCAAACATAGAGGTGTCGTTTCTATTAATGGACATAAGCAGTCGCGTGAATAACAACAAATTTATTAATAATAACAACAAATTTATTAATAATTATTAATAATAAGTCCAAATAAGGGTTAAGTCAAAGTGAAGTTAAAAAATGCGTATTTTGGAATGTCATGCTGCATATGTATTTGGAACGATTTTTCTAGACTTTCTCCAAAATACTGGGTTGGTCGACCCAGCTTTTGTGAAGAATTCTCATCAAATATCGCGATGGGCCAGTGAGTTTAATAGTGGATATTCAAAGATTTTATAAGAGCAGCGTGAAGTTCCGCCGAAGTCGCATATCGCGCCCGAAAATATCAATGTCCCTAGTAAATTAGGACTATTTTCAAGGAGAGACTTAAAGCAGGCTGCTTGGTAAAAACTGAGTACATTCTTTTCAACAAGTTTATTTGATCTTATTATAGTAAAACTTGTCTCAACTGACTGAAATAGAAATTTTAATATGCTAACTACATTAACACTATAAAATGGGTGAGAGTTCTACTTTTTTTTACTGAGTCGGTTATCTGGAACATAAACGACTTATCACCAAATAAGCGCGAAATTGCTATACTGCTCAACAAACTACTTTAATACCTAAACTCGCTGGCCACCTTAGCGGTGTGAACTTTTGCATGGTCATGTTGGAAAATCCATGGTTGACCTTCCATTATTTCTTCTACCAGCGGTTTAACGCCTTCTACCATGTCCCAGTGTATTCCTGTCTTACAGGGCCACCCTAACCACAGGGCTAAATGGGCTATAGCCCCGGGGCGCAAGCCTTTTTGGGGCGGCAATTTTTTATTAGTTGTTTCTATTTAAAATCTTTTTATAACAAAAATAAGAACAGGTAATTTTCTAATGAAATAGAAAACATTATATGTACATATGTGGGGATCTGCTTTTGGTAAACCGCGTTATTTTAAGATGTAGGCTTCTGCGACTTGAGTGGTCGCCCGCAATTAAACAAAACTCCACTTCTTTACAAAACTTTATACCAAAAATGATTCTCGAAAAAATGCGTCTTTCTAATGACTGTCTCTTTCTAGGACTCACAATTTAGTTTACTTCAATAGAATGGAAAAGCCCCTTCTTGTTGGGGTATTATTTATCATTTGTTAAGCTCGATCAACGCGCTTGTACTACGCGTTTGGCCCCGCAATTGATAATTTGGTTAGAATCGGTATTAGGATGCGATTTACCCTTTCTGCTTGGCTGTTTCCCCTCGGGATGCAAGTTGTCATTAACGAATGTGGTATGCCTTCTTCTATGCACTCATTTTTAAACAGATAGGCTGTAAAATCTGATTTTCTCCTTGGGTTATCAAAAATAACTGTCAGCATCCTTAACCAGTCGACAAGCTTCACTCTTAGTATGGTGCAACCAAACAAATTTATAAAACGCATCCACTATTACTATTATGGTTGTATCTTTACTTAGTTACCTTCATGGGACCTACATATATATGAGCTATATGCAATGTCTGAAGTGGACTATCCTCTTTATCAATGGGTGTTAGTAAGCCTCCTGTTTCTCGGCCTTGCCTTCTGCCATTACGCGTTCTATGCATCTTTTGATTAACTGGAATACTCAATTCACTTTAATAAAAGTTCCGCTGGGCTTGTCTTACCACTCATGTATTGCACTGGATGCAACTGTTGAGCGGTACTATCCCGCAGCAAGACAATAGCCCGAATTCGTCCTTACTAGCATCGGCATGAATCTCCCCATGCGCCTCTTGGTCAAATAACTTCAAAAATGGTGTTTTGCCAATATTTTTTTTAATGCTTTAAATGCATTTTGCTGTTCGGTTTCTATTTTAAATATGGCGCTCTTTCTTAGCATTCGCTGAACGGCTTTACTACGACTGCATAAGTCTGCTATAAATCTTCTGAAGTAGGACGTTAGTCCCAGAAACCTTGATAAAGTTTGGTATAGGAAGCTCAGTTTCTACTTTTGTCCTTTCCTCTCAAGAGGGCGCTTAATTTTTAGTAGCCCAAGGGCGCGGAATATCTTAGAACGGCCTGTCTTGATTCCCTTGATGAATTTGAGCATCACTGGTCCTATAACTGAAGTGGCTCCCCATATCATTATTCTTCCTTCTCCGCGGTGATTTCGAGTCCCTTCCTTCCGTAAATGGAAATAATATGCGTTTCCGTCCGGTCCATGAAGGCAGAATCGCTTTTCGTCTAAAAAGATAACTTGGTTCCACTCTTCTTTCCAGGACATGTGAGCCCGAGCGAATTCCAGGCGTTTTTCCTTGTGCCTAGGTATTAAAAGCGGCTTTTTCGGAAGTCGGCGACGTTGTAGAACTGGTGAGCCCTTTAAAATCCTCTGCAAAGTGGGTAAACTTTCATTAACTCCGACTTCAGTCCCAATTTCCCTGGAAGTCATGGATGAATTTGACTCGGTTAGCAGGATCCCACTCCTTTCTCTCTCTGTTGTGGCCCTTGATCTCCCTGATATCGGGTTCCTACAGTAATTTTCGATGTCCTTAAGCAAGTAACTGATGACTCGGCGGCTTCTACTTAATCTAACGGCGATATGCCTGTTGGAGTTCCCTTCTTTTTTCAACGTTCTGATTCGCTCGATTTCTTCACGCCATAAGGGCTTTCCACTGCCCGTATTTGTACCGATTTATTCAAAAAATATGAGTGTGCTTAAGACCACACTTTGGAAATAAAACTTGGATGCTCAATAACTGCCGGAATTATTAAAATAATAACCAGCAAGAAATATGCAAAAGAAGTACAATAAAGTTTTTTTTTAATACGAGGGAATGGTGAGAATCTTACATCTGTCTAGCAGCAAAAAATGCCGGCGACCGCCTGTCTAAAAGAGACACCGGCAGGGGGCGGGGGTCCGCACCGGTAGTGTCTGATTCCTACTGACTAAACTCAACAACCCTATTGGATGACGTCATCAATTTGGGGTCCCTCAAAAGTTTTCACCAGAGCCGCGGCAACGGGGCTTACCGATCAGCGACCTGCCGCCTATGCTTTCTTTGCGGGAAACGTGACTTCTGCGGAGCTTGCTACCCAATTCACCAGCTACGTTAGTGCCCGTAGGTGCTTCTGAAGGTTGATAGCACTTGAAACCATTTCCTACTTAAATCTTATTTCCGTCGCTTAATCGACTTACGACATTGCGCCAGGGGCTGGATCAGCTATCTAGCAATATTTATTAACTAGTAAAAAACCCGCGTGCGTTGCAACGCCTCCAAATAAAAAAAGTTTATGTGTGCACAGTCCGCGGTAGGCAAAAAGTATAATGAAAACAACAAAAAATCTGGAAAAAATTATTTTGGATACCATACAGAAATTTAGAGTTACCTATAAAAATATTGTAATATTTCTTCTCGAGCGTCCTCGGATTCGTCAGGGATTAATTGGAACAATTTGTTTCTTTTTAACAACTTCAATTTCAAAACAAAACTTCTTGCACACATGTGCTCCTCCTTTCTCTTCTTGGCGGTTCAGTTAGAACAACCGTACTAAATTGAGATGTGACACTGCGTTATGTATGCATTCAAGTAGGTGCCTCTGAACATGAAACTTCTGGGTGAATTGGAATTTTAACTTTCTCTTTTCGGTTAGCCGTTACATTGCCCCCTTCTTACTTAATATTCGTCCCGAACATAGTTCCTACAGGTCCCGTTCTTACCGATCGAACCTTTTGATTACTGTGGAGGGGCCGTTCCATTTCCTTTGTAGTTTTGACAATTTACCTTTTATTCGTGGAGGATTATATAGCTAGACTCGATCGCCTTCCTTAGGTCGCCCTTAGGTCGTAGTGGGTCTTCATCCTGTTGGGCGATTCCCAAATTTAAATCACTTGGCAGCGTAATCTGTTTCCCGAAAATCATCTTTGCAGGCGTCTGACCGGTAGAACGTGGATAACTGTCCTGTACAGCGTTTTTTTTATTGAATTTTATAGAGATGTTCTTCATATTAATTTGAAAACCTATTTCTACCGTTTTTACTATTTCTATACTGGTTAGGGCAAATTCAAGAAATTTCCTACATATTCTTCCATTTGGAGCTAGGATGTGAAAATTTATCGATTTCCTAACCCTTGAACAACCTACATACAGCTGACCGGGAAATGACACTTATTTGGCCCCGAAATTTAAAATTTATAAGTTTTGATTATAAATTCTTATTTGTTACCTTAAAATCCCCCAGATACCGATTTTCATTGGAATCGGAATACAATTGGCAAACTCATTGGCCATATTGGTGCGGCCATTTTGAAGTTATAAGTTTTGATCATAAATTCTATATTTGCAACCGTAAAAACCCTAGATATCCACTTTCATTGGAATCGGAATACAATTGCAAAAATTCGTCCACCATATTGGCGCGGCCATTTTGAATTTATAAGTTTTGATTAAACATTCGTTATTTGCTACCTCAAAAAACCCCAGATACCGATTTTCATTGGAATCGGAACACAATTGGCAAATTCGTCGGCCATATTGGCGCGGCCATTTTGAATTTGTAAGTTTTGATTTAACATTCTTTATTTACTACCTCAAGAAACCCCAGATACCGATTTTCATTGGAATCGGAATACAATTGGCAAATTCGTCAGCCATATTGGCGCGGCCATTTTGAATTTATAAGTTCTGATCATAAATTAGTTATTTGTTACCTTTAAAAACCCCAGATAGGGATTTTCTTTGGAATCGGAACACAACTGGCAACTTCGTCGGCCATTTTGAATTTATAAGTTTTGATTAAACATTCGTTATTTGCTAACTCAAGAAACCCCAGATACCGATTTTCATTGGAATCGGAAGACAATTGGCAAATTCGTCGGCCATATTGGCGCAGCCATTTTGAATTTAATTCTATAACCACCCCCTGGATGTAAGTAATATGTGGTTAAATTTTTGTGGCAATCGGTTGGATGGTTTCAAAGTCTATAACGGACAAAGAAACATTTTTTGTGTTTTATATATATAGGTTTCTATTTACATTAAAACCTAAAAACGAAACAATCGGTTTATGATAACTGAAATATGTAATATATTTTTTTCATGTAGAAAACGTAGTAAGGGACACGTCGTTTCTGATGAAAAATTTATATTAAAATCGCCACTCAAAATCATGGGGATTTCGTTGAAGTTTCGACCTAATAAAGTTGAACCTTCCAAAGTGTATATGAAGAGATTGTCATGTATGAATTTCATTATTTCGCCTACAGTTTTATGTGGTGATACCAAAGCCTTCTGTATTTACAAGCCATGCACTAGAAAAATATTGAGAGCCAATTTCCCCTGAATAGGACTTCAATTCTCCAAATTACACTAACAACATAACGTGACTTCAGAGAATTGAAGTCCTATTGAGAGGAAATTTAGAGAGCCAAATTATCTAGTGCATGGCTTGTAAATACAGAAGGCTTTGGGTGATACACATCTTCGTGAACGCTCTCTTGCTAATTCTCTCTTTCGTTTAAGTTTTTTATCGCAAGGGTCTTCAGTTTGTATATTTGAGTGAACATGAAGATTTATTTTTGATGGTACTGAAATTTGTCGAGGGAGCGAATTTTGTATTTGTACAACAGTATCTTGATGAACTACAGGATAAAGATTATCCTGTTGCGTGTACCTTTGATTTATTTTTTCGCGATATCTTTGTGAATGCTCTCTTGCTAATTCTCTGGAGTCAACATAAATATTTTCTCGTTCGTGCTCCCTTTTTCTTTTGAGAAAATCCCATTGGCGCTCTCTGGCCAATTTATTTTACCGTTCATCATAGTTATTATTTTGGTTATTAGTACTCATCTTTAAATAACTAATATACCTTAAATAATACTGGTCACGACCAACGACTACTAATCTAAAGTAAATTTCCGAATTACTTTTTATTAGAATATACAAAATGTAAAAATTAAAATTAATGGTAACTTATTTTTTTTATGTTGTGTGAATTTCAAAAGACACGAGACACATAATAATTGTTACGTTAAACTACAATTACTAGATTGGCACTACATGCATAGGCAATAACATTAACAACAATAATAGCCACAGCACAATAATAAAACAGCGACAATATTAATAAATAAATTTCACTAAACAAACGCTTAAAAATTTGCAATCCAAGCACAAAAAAACTATAATAATTATTTTGTCACAACATGCACAACTAATAATCCTAACAACAACAATATAACTACATCACCAATAGCGGCAATATTAATAATTAAATTTCACTAAACAAAATATTAAAAATTTGCCTCCAATTCACCAAAAACCACAAAAAACAAAAATATATTTGGAAGTCACTTTCACTGTCACCGATTTATTAATCTAAATAAAAATAGGTGCGTTTCAGTTTCATTGGAGTACGTACGCCGGCGTACCTATTAATGTCTATGCAACCCACACAGACCCAAGTTTCTTCGCCTCTTGTGCCCCGTCCTCCAAATTTCCCATCATTATACGGTCTCGAGTTTCTTCGCCTCTCGTTCCCAGCGTTATACGAAGCTCTGACGATGTTTCAATGCCCAAGTAGCAAAATCTAACCTAGGTTATTTTATAACTTTCGCTTTTGTTAAAAACAGGTTACTTAAGCGTTATAATCTAACCGGATTACCTTCTAACTAAACTCTAACTTAGTTTTTAAGTTAGAATATTACTTAATTTTTAAGTTAGAATATAACTTCAAAATTCCGTTGCTACTGAGTTACTTCAGCACTTATTTTTAATTTGTAATACTTTTGGTTACATATATACACAAACTTAACCATGCAAACGTGTTTTGGGTTTTCAGAGGATAGAAAAAAACTCGAAAATAATGTATAAGTTTATTATAAGTTAGAAATATATTCTGATTTAACAAGTAATTTTGCAGGTTAGAAATATTCTTCAAAATAACGTATGATCATATTATGAGTTAAAAATGTACTCTCCTATAACAGTTAGGGAATAAACTCGAAAATAACCCGATGATTGAAATGAAACAAAATTTTTGAATATGTGAAAAAGCCAACAGACAGACGTCGCTGAAAGTAAGGAAAAGAGAAGCAGTATTTCGCGATGTAAAGAAATTAATATAAGGGTTTATATCTAGTTCGAAATATAACTCGTTATTAATGCATGGGTTAGGCCGAGTTGGAAATATACCTAAGCGTAACATAAGAGTTTATTGCGAGCTAGAAACATACTCGCTATTAATGCTTAGGTTTATTATAAGTTAGAATTGTACGAAAAAGTAAAATATAAGAACAAGCTTGCCGAAACGTGTTCATTTACAACCAAGCATCAGTGAAGTGAAGAAGTTCACGGGCGTAAAAAGTATCTACAATTAATATTTTTTTGGAGAAAGTAAACGTGGGTAAGTTTTTAATTACTATTAATTCTATATACATATTTAAAGTCTTTAATAAAACTCATATTTTTTTAATTTTCTTATATTTTTAGGTAAAAATGCTCTACAGGTTTGGGGGAATAGGACAGGAAGAACCATCTACAAATATCTTTTTAAAATGTTTAATTTAGTAATAACAATACTTGTATTTTTATTATTATTATTTAATAAAACATATTTTCTTTACGTAAATTCGTTGCATTTTTTTCACTCATTGCATTCTTATATAACAGTTATAAAATATCAAATTTGTAGTTAGATTTCTGTTACAAAATCACTTTTAGGTTAATTAACGGTAAGTATGTACTATCTGAAAAACGTTTTCCTCAGGTTATTTTCTAACCAATGTTTATAAAAGGTTGATAATGAAGGTTTTACTAACGTTTGCTTCAGGTTATTTACTAAACAACGTTTACATCAGGCTAATGATAGAAGTTTTAGAAACGTTTGCTTCAGGTTATTTTGTAACTGCTAAGTTATGTAGAGGTATATTTTAGAAGTTCTATAAACCTTAGACATAGGTAATCTAATAACTAGAGTTATAAAATAACTGACCATTTACGGTTTAATAAATGTCTAGGAAACGTTTTACAAACGTTTTACTAAGTTATGATGGTTAAATAACTCTGGCTAGTTTCTGGTTAATTAACCGGATTCTAACCAAATTGTGCTGCTTGGGTGTGTGAGAGCGTGATGCGAATGAAACCTGTTCGCTCTAAAGGAAATTTTTAAGTATAGGCGCGCGTAAAGAAGTTTTGCTTCAAAAAATATTAAATAAGTTAAATTTGCAAATCACTAACAACCACTCGCTCTTAGTCTTAAGGGAGTTTTTTAAAACTGGTGAGGTCAAACTTTTGATGTGGCGGTTTTCTCCAATTATTTACAAATTGCACCATATTTCTTAATAGAGTTAACCCTTCTAACACAGAAGGCGTACTTCTCAGCTAACCTGAGAAACATTTACCACTGCCCTGTGGCTCAGCTAAAGCATGCAAACATAACATATTATAGGTACAGGGTGTATCCGCAAATTTTACAAAGGGCCCGGCTGTTGATAGGTTTTAGTTAAACGAACAAAAAGTCGTTTGAGAGGGGGAGATCGTAACGGTACCGGCGTTTTGAACTTTTTTGATATGAAACATCTTTGCGCGCGTTGAGAGTAATTCTTCAAGGTTGCAGCATTTTGCTTAATGCAATCGTTGTTGTGATTTGCAACGATTCGAAAACGACTCAAGATCTGTATTGAGGAAGACAGAATAAGATGGAGATATTAAAAAAAGTAACACCAAAAAAAAGTGTTTGTATGCGACGAGCGAGAATAACAAACCAAGAATCCTAGAATGGGCGAGTTGGTTGGGTGTATGATATTTGACGTTGATATTCCAAAAAAGTCGCAGGTTCAATTCTTGAACTCGGCATTTGAATTTTTTATTTTTATTTCAAAGCTTTTAATAAAAATTATTTCCAAAAAGGTATAATAAGTATAATAAGTTTAGAAATTTTAGAAATCTCGACGGTGTCAGCTTATTTGCTGAAGCGTTCTCACTCGACTGGAGTAATATATATTCGATGTCAGACGTTAATATTCAGGTTGAACACTTTAACAAACTCTGCATATATCTCCTAGACAAATACGTGCCTTTAAAGTACTCCAGGTCCAATAAAAAGATATGTCCTTGGTTTTCGCCTATAATAGAATCTCTCCTACGACAGCGTGATAAAGCCTATGCTCACTGGAAAAGGTGCAAATCAAATGAAAACTGGAACGTATTCCGCTTGCTCAGAAATCGTACTACGAACGCAATAAAAAAAGCCAAATCGGACTATTATACAGCCAAACTTGATGCTAATTTACCCCCTCAAGTGCTCTGGAAGAACCATCGTAACATCGGAGTTACCGGCTTACATCTATCAAATATTGACATTGATCCCACTGTTCTTAACAACTTTTTTACGTCTATTGGCTCTGCTTCCGAGGACAACAATGATATACTCAATTCAGTTTCAATGCCAGAATGCTCCAGTGATTTCTCCAATGTCGGTTCGAACATCGGTTCGGACTCCGGTTTTAGCTTTCAGAGGGTGTCAGAGGAGAATGTCATTTCTGTCATCAACTCTATTAAGTCAAATGCAGTCGGCGTTAACGGCATTAGCTTACAATTTCTTCGAATTATCCTTCCTTGTATACTTCCTTTTCTCACCCACATTCTTAACTCCTGTCTAACGTTTTCTAACTTCCCGTCTTTATGGAAGAAAGCTAAAGTTATCCCAATTCCTAAAAAACCCAATGCCTCTCTTCCACAGGATTTCCGACCCATTATTATCCTTTCTTGCCTCTCGAAAATCTTAGAAAAGTTAATGTACATTCAAATGGCTCAATACCTTGAATCTAATTCCTTTTTAACCGAATTCCAACATGGCTTTAGGAAGGACCACAGTTATAGTACTGCCCTCCTAAAATTAACGGATGATCTACGCCTGAACATTGATCATGCCCAGTTAACCATTCTCTCATTACTGGACTTCTCTAAGGCTTTCGACTCCGTAAATCACACGCTCTTATGCCAAAAAATATATTCTCAATTCAACTTCTCATCGTCCGCAGTTCGTCTTATATGGAATTTCATAAGCGGTAGATCTCAAATGGTTTGCACAGACAATCAAGAGTCCAGTTTCTCATCCCTATCTAAGGGTGTACCTCAAGGTTCTATACTTGGTCCGCTCCTCTTTTCTCTCTTCATCAATGATCTTCCAAAAGAACTAAATTTCTGTAAAGCCCTGTTGTACGCCGACGATGTTCAAATTTACCTGAGCTGCCGGCTTGGCATGGTTGAGGATTGTATATGGCGAATCAATAAAGACCTCGAGGCGTTATCTGGATGGGCGAGTATGAATAAATTGCAACTAAACCCTGACAAGTCTCAAGCAATAGTCATATCTAAGAATGTTCTAAATACCAATGGATTTCCTGCAGTATTATTAAACCGTAACATCATTCCGTTTTGTGACAAGGTAAAGAGTCTGGGGGTTTTCCTGAATAAGAACTTAACATGGTCGGATCATATTAACTACATAATTGGCAAGATCTATGGTAGCCTACGAAAACTTTGGTGTACGTTGAACTTTATACCCCTTAATACACGCTCTAAGCTTGCGAAATCTCTCTTAATGCCCTTAATAACATATAGTGACGTAATCTTCTGTAAACTGGACTCATTCTCGCAGATGAAATTGAATGTAGCATTCAATTCTATTGTCCGATACGTTTATAAAATCCGCCGTTTCAATCACGTCTCATCATATACTCGCGTATTTCTTGGTTGCCCCTTCTCGACATATCTTAAAATTCGGCTTATCATATTCCTCTACAAACTTCTCCTTTCTGGTAAACCGCAATGTCTCCGAGAAAAACTCACATTCCTTCAGTCTACTAGAACTAATAATTTACTTATGCCCCATTACTCGTGTTTTCAATCTAAACGTTTATTTTTCGTTCACGTCACTAGTCTGTGGAGCTCCCTACCAGTAGATGTTAAGCGTGCTGGTGCTGTGGGAAAGCTCAGAAGACAACTTATGGTTTATTTTTCAGCCCCCTAGTTTAGTCAATTAGTATAGTAGTAATTTCGTCCTAACTTTTTCGATTTCTTTTTAATTTTTGTTTGTAGTTTCATTTAAAGAAATGTAGGTTACCACATTCATATATGATCAACACCTCCTTTGGCCTATGTACATATGTAAAGGCTTGTTCTTATTTTGTACAAATATGTTTAATTAAATAAATAAATAAATAAATAAATAAATAAATAAGAAAGCAAGGAGTACACAAGAGTTTAAAAGGACGTAAAAGGACTCTTACTAATGTTAATTCCACAAAATATTACTGAGACGGTAAATTTCTTAACTACAATAACTTACAAAAATTTAGATGGAGCATACGGATATCTTAGAATTCTGTCTTTAAAAGTTACGGAATGCCAGGAATGCCGATTAATGAAAATGATTATTTAGCTTAATTTACTTGATTTTTTATATAAATGGTTAATGGGCGGACTTAAATTTCTTTTTATCTAACAATTTAAGTTCTGGACTTATGCACTCATGTACATACATATATCTGTATTTTGTAGCACAATAATGCGCAAAAGTCAATCTATTGTGTTAATTGTAAGCATATAGCGGCAGCTAAGAATTGAAACACTTTAGTTATCACAACTATTTTTCATTCGTTGCTATAATGTAGGTTCTATAAAAATATTTTATATGAAATTGTGATTTCAAATATTTAAAACAAATCCGATGCTATTAAATTGTAAGACATATTCCTTTTGATTTCAAAGAAATATTTCTTAAAATTCCCTGCAAATATTGCAAATATTCCCTACACAGAAAAAAATTTCTGGTCAAAATTGAAAAATTACTAAAGTTTTTAGAAAATACATGATTAAGTAAATGGATGAAGTAACAGTGTTTTCTTAAATAATTAAAAATATGTTCTTAAATCCTTTGAAATTTGTATGAAATTCAAACTTTTGAAATAATTACGAGTTTTTGACTTTTGGACAAGCGTAATATATAATTCGAGGGCGATTCAAATGATACCAAAACAGTACACACCGAAAATTAAAATTGTTAGTGGAATGTTTTTCCCTTCTTCTGAATCTTCCACATTTAAAAAAAAGCGCCGCCGTCAGGCTTCGAACCCACGACGCGACCCGATTCTTGGCGCTGATCCTACCTTTTAACCGTTCGGCTACCAAAGCCAATGGAGCGGAAGTAAGGAAATCGATAATTATAGGCTTCTGGCTGGATTTATGGGCTTCATCTAAGCGATAGACTAAATATGTAATACATATATTTGTATGAATAAATTAAAATTTTAAAAAGACAGTTTGCTACCACGATACACAAATCTCAAGGAAGCACGTATTCCGAAATCGTCTACGATTATGATAAGCAACATTCGCTATCATTAGTTTATGTGGCTTTGTCAGGTGTAACAAGTATCCAAGGACTATGGATTACTATACGTAGTAATGATCTGACCATTCATCATTGCCAAAGGGCATCAATGGCAATGGTACATTTACGAGACGAGTTCCGAAGACTCTCCACAAATGGTTTGGAAACTATTGACAAACAAATGCTAAATTTTATACGTCAGAGAAATGGATTATCGATATACACTCTCAATTCCCAGAGTTTCGAAGTCCTTCCCAGGATCTTACGGATATTGTTTTAAAAAATTCGAATATCCTTATTCTTACTGAGACTTGGATAAATGAAGTGGAGTATATTAGTGTACCTAACTTTAATTGTGTTTTTAAATATAAACGACCGAACGTTTGAGAAGGAGTGGGAATCTATCATAATCAACACGAAAGTTGAACATAATCACGCCAAACCCCGAGATGACTCAACTGCAAAAGTCAATGATGACACTTGTTGGTGATTTTGTATTACTGAGTGTAAAACTCTGAATGGGAAAATAATTGTCATTGTAGCTATTTATATATCTGTTAATCAAAAGCTCGACGACATTACATATTTTATACATCGCTCATTACTAGTATATAGTAATGTAGGTGGTGCTACTATTGGTAAGAGAGGTAAGAAAGATAAAGATCGCCAAAGATGTTTCACATCTTTCACGTGCACTGGGTACCCGCGCTCTTTTTTTTATTGTTTTGCATATCGCCCTTTGGGTCATCCCAAGGGAGGTGACTGACTGCAAATCGGACAAACTTCATTTGAACCGATTCGATTCTTCCAACTTGGGAGGAGTAGTAAGGAGACCATACCTCGGTGGCGTATTCGAGTAAAGGACATGAACAAATGCTTAGTGATGAGGGGGTTGTTAAATTCCTTGGACTACCTTTTTATAAATCCCAGGACTAAACTGCCCTTGGAAGAGATGTGAGTGGAAAAATCCAGCTTGTTTTCAAACCTAACCCCTAGATCGACGACAGGGTTAACGCGGGAGACTATGTTGTCGAGAAAAGTATATTCATAAGTTATCGCACGACGTTTCCTACAAAAAGTCATGACCTCACACTTACCAGGTTGTTGTTGTAACACCAAGAATAGAAAGTGTTTAGGTCAACTTGCAAAAGTTTGGAATCCTCGATATTCCTTATGTGACGGTACAGTTTGATGTCAACAGCGTAAATAAAGATTTTACAGTGCTTTAAGGTAGAAACAGAATGGCACGGAGACCGTGGCGGAGTCCGCCGCTCAGAGAGTTTCCCATACATTTAATTTGTCCGCGCCGCCTGGGGAGAAATTAAATGTATGGGAAACTCTCTGAGCGGCGGACTCCGCCACGGTCGCCGTGCCATTCTGTTTCTACCTTTAGCAGGGTAAAAATGTCATCAATTGATAAAATAAATAGGAAAGGACTAAGATGACTGCCTTGCAGAACACCAGAGGACGCTTCAATGTTTCTAGATTTGACTCCGCAGAATAGGACCTTCTAGGTTCTGTCGGCTAAGTACGACTGGAACCATATTCCAAGGGCATGCGAAAAGCCTAATTTTTTTTAGTTTGAGAACTTTAATAGAGAGAGAGCTTGTTAAAAGCCTTACTGAAGTCAGTGTAAACACTGTCGGTTTGGCAGCCAGTAACAAAGCCTCGAACTCGCAGTGCCTTTCCTCTTCAAGTACGTTTTCCAGAGTTTATTCTTTTGGTTTTTGGTACGTCTCAACTCATTGTTGTACCAGGATGGAGATGATTTGGACAACTTTAAAGGCTCAATAGGTATACAGGATGCAAAGGTTTCATACAGAACGGAGTAAAATCTTGCTACATCGTCATCCAACTCATTTGAGGAAAGCAACCTATTAATATCGATCGAAGTAACCTTAGATGCAGTTCTTCAAGATTGGCTTTTTTAAAGTTAAAGGTAAATGTTGACTCCTCCGGGATTAGCTTATTGTCAAAGGCAGAACAATAGCTCAGTAGGAGTGGAGGGTGATAATTATCGACAGGCGACAAGACTATCGAACTATAGGCTCAACATTCATGTTGTCTGACTCGGAAATAAGATCTAACCGCCTTCCTAAAATATTATTCACACCGCTCATTTGGTTCAAACGGTAAGAAAATAAGAAATTCAGAAAGCCGGACTCCCTAAAATTAAGGCTGTTTTCAAGGAGGAAGTTATCGTCGTCATCGCAAGGTACCTACTGAACATTAGGTAAATTAAAATCACCTAAAAGTAGGAGTGGTGAACATAGCTGGTGGGATGTAACAGCAAATCAAAAAAAGGTGTCGTTATTGTGGACGACAAGGGAGACTTTAAGAGGGAGGAGCTCAATGTTCAAAGAGTTCTAAAAACTAGGAAGCGTTTTTAAGCAACAATTAAGAAGGTTACTACAGGCAAGTAGTACACTACCTACGAGTCAATATATCTATCCTTTCGAAAAACTTGGAAGGAGGGATCGAAAAGTTTGGCATTAAGGATCCCACTGTGTAACCATGTTTCAGTAAAAGCGATTATATCGAAATCGCTGGCCGAAGTTGGCAGAAATACATCACGGGTTTTGGATCTGATTCCGCTCACGTTTTGGTAATAGAGGGAGGGAGTCTTAAGTTTTTTTCAAATCTGTAGAGTGTCAGGAGTATGATGTGACGTGTGCGGGGAACAAAACACTTTGGGCGGTGCCTTCCCACCAGAAACAAATTTATAAAATTTTGCAAAAGAACCAACGCAAAAAAACAAAAATAGCAGACCACAAAATTATAAAGCACTGGATTTTCAAATGAAATGTGTCTTGGATATGGTTGTTACACAAGCTATTTTCGTATCACAGATTTTGATCCTGGATTTTGAGCTGGCCAACTAAGATGGCAAAACTAGGTAAATCTTCATAATCCAAATATTTTGATTCACTTGTAAATTGAAGTATCCAAAAAAGGTGTTTCAGAAGTCCCTAAAATTGAAATTAATTTAGCTAGTAACGATACTCGGGTTTCTTATAAAAATAAGACGTACAGTTCCCGCTTGAATATGCGTAATTGTAATTGAGTCTCAAAAGTTTAAAAATATTTTTATTTATAAAATCTATTTTGGTCAATACTAAATTTCCTCGCCTATTTCAATCAACACCGTCAAATAGAGCCGAAAGGAGTTTTAAAAAATTATTTTTTGATACATAAAAAAGATTAAAAGCTTAGAGTCCTGTATTTTGATACTTTACCCTAAATATTTTCTGTAGAAAAAATAGGGGTTAAGAGCAATTTTATGATTTTATGCTTCCCAGAAAGGAACATAGATAAAGAACACCTTTTGTTTATATATATCCTTCGACTTTATTATGGCTTGGTAAAAAGTAGAAATAAAAAAAATCATCAAAGTTTAAAAGGTCAGAAAGACGACCCAAAAAAATATTCCCCCGCAAACCAGTAAATATTCTCAGATGGGATCTTAAGGAAAGCTGTTACGATGAATTTCATTTGCTCAATTCCTTTTGATCAAAAGAGGTTTTCACAAAATCCAAACAAGCTTAAAAATCAACCAAAGAACATTTTTATTCCACCGTGTAGAGTAGACCAAAGGATAGCGAATACAAATAGTATATATATACACAAAAAAATAAAGGGGTGAGATGTTGTTTTGTTAGAGTTCTACTTATGCAATCTTCCATGAAACTTCATATAAGGAGTTATGCGAAAAAAAATATCTCCGCCAAGAGAGACTACAAAAGATATCCTTGCCTCCTTTGAGAGTTGAGTTGGTTAAAAAAAAGTCGAGAAAAAACAACAACATTGAAAAATGAAAAAGGATAACCAGCGCAAAAAAAGATTAAAGGATAATTTTTTTTTCAGCATAGAATCAGGAAAAAATTACGAAGGAATTTCCTCTTGATGTGATTAACTTAAAGAAGGGATTTCTCTTAATCAAGCATCTTTTATATTCTTGGGGATAGCGGACATGAAATCTTTGCATAAATTGAAATTAGGAAAGAATTAAAACAAAAAAAAGAAAATGGATTTATGTATAGGTTATATTTCGCCATTGTTGTATATATGATGTGCTTTTCAAAGGGTTCCATTTTTGTTTGAAATTTATACGCAATTAAATTATATTTGATGCTAAATTATAATAATTACGTCTGGTAGCTATAAGTTAAATTTAATCCCCTTCTATAAGGTAGTTGTCAGCTTATGGCCTAAAGTCGTACTGTGAAACCGTCTTTACGATAACTTAATCTTGTATGTAGTTACCAGTTGGCTTCAAGTGAAAAAGAAGAACTACAGCCCAGCTGTGCAGAAAGAAGAAGAGAGAATATCTAAACAGGAGCGTCCAACAGATATAGGAAGACTCCGATTCGATGTAGGGAGACTTAGCTAAGCGTACAAAAGGACACGGCATATCAGCAAAAAGTTTCCGCCAAGAACGGAAGTCTGCAGAGACATAGATGGCGACCTGAGATTGAATCAGATCTCCATAGTAAACGAGGAGCCACTGACGGAGACATTTGTTATTCCTCAAGATAATCATACAATAGAACCACCGACACTGGATGAGGTGCGGGAAGCTGTAGAGAAGCAAAAAAGCAAGGCGTCGATGGAAGGAGGACTGCAACTTTAAGTACCTGCCATCCGTCCATCCGATGGCGCTACAGCCCAAATCCTCCTCTAGGGCATTTCTCCATGTCTGACGGTCGCTTGCAGCATGTCTCCAGTTCCGGATGTCCAGCATTGTCTCTGCGTCAGCCGTCACAGAGTCTATCCATCTCCTCCTACTGGCCTATTTCCCGAGTTTTCTGATATCATAAGCCGTTTTGGGATGCGATTGTCTTCCATCGTGACTACTTGACCGGCTAGTCTTAGGGCCTGTTTCACCGCTTGCTGATAAAGTTTCAGATAGTTATCTGCCTTATAACAGTATCTAACAGATAAAGGTTGCTGATATGTTTTTTCAGTTTCACCATCAAACTCGCTGATAAACTAACTGGCAGATAAATATATCTGCCACTTACTATTTAGCTGGGTCACTCAATCTTTGCTTAATATGGGAGTTATTAAAAATAGTTTGTTTATGACATGATCAAGGCAGTCCAATCTGGCAACTATGTCCACGATTCTTAATTCAGTTTAAAAATATCGGAGAGTTATAATCCATCGTTGCATAGGTGGAATTGCAAAGTTACTGAAAATCAAATCACTGAAAGACATTTTTAGTTACCACAACCAAAATATTACTAAAATAATATTTGGTTGTCGTTATTAAAAAAAATGCTTCTCATGACCAGAAAAAATTGTTGGAGTAACAAATTTTTCCACTATAGTCGTATAGTAATAGTTCGAGAGCCCAGGCCCGCCAGACCTACGTCATTTTCTTAAAGCTGATATTTCGTATATACATAGTGTTGTAACTGCCTGCGTTAAGTTAGTTAGACATGATTGGGTGCGCCTACGCGCGAAGAGGACGACCTTACAAGGGTCGCCGGAGAGAGATCCCAAAAGCACAGATACAAAAAAAAATAAAAAGGGTGATCCCAAAGGAACCATTGGGGCACGGGACCAGCACCGAGGATTATCGCTGGTGGATTCCAACCCACTGTACCAGGGTTGCACGCCTTGCGATGCACAGCTTAGCTCGTCGTTGGGGGGGTTCGCAGTACAGTGGCAGTCGGAGGTTGACAGTTACTGTTATATCAAAACAAAAAAAAAATCCGCGTGCAATTAATTTAGAAAAAGGAAGCGATATCGGTGGTCGCGAAGTTACTAGCATCCGCCAAACGAAAGAAGGCAAGGTTCATGGTCATGGTAATCGGTCAGCCCGCTTGGGGGCAGCTGAGCGTCGAAGCCGAAGCATAATGGGAGGGGCACTTACCTTGACGTGGACATCTCTTATAGCCGTAGGACCATACTTACTCGCCTTAAGCGTTCATCTTCTAATCTTACTGTTAACCTCTGAAAATGTAATAGTGACAATAACCGATATTAAGTGGAGACAAACGTGTGATTCTAGTTCAAATATAATATATTTAATAATAACCTATGTTATACTTATTATGATGACATATTCACTGTACAGGGCATAAATGAAAACAATGTTAGAATTGACAAGCTTCAAGCTACTTCTTCCGTTTACACAAAGTTAAGTTAATTTCTTATACCCTCTTAAAGTTCTCAACATGATTTGGGTACTGGACTAAAGAAGATAATTCATATAATATTTGATTTGGTCAACAATTCATGTTCGCAAAAAAAAACTGATCCTTAACCATTCTAGAATACTCTACCTAACTAACAGACTTCTCGTCAGATATGACATTCTGGCTGACCGAGATCACAATTCCATGTCTTGCATTTCAATTCAAACTAATAATATGGTTATCTAGTACAAAGGGAAATGATTTGCTCTTATAAATATAAATGATTGATAACAATGTCGTCAAACTGCAAACAAAATTGCACTCTAATATACGCTTAACCAAAATAATTTGTCTGCTGTGAGAACGATTCTCTCAACTAAATGAAACGGCGTATCCCGTATAAGACTAGCAGAAAGTTTGGATAACGTTGTTATCAACCTGTACACCAGTGTATGACAACACCGTATTAATCCTAAATTGGGTTTTTCTTTGCTTCCTCCTTTTTTTTTTCTTTAAACATCATCCTCGCACTTAAATCTAAGTCAAATTTGCATAAAAAAAACGAGACAAACTAAGTATCCTTATAGATTATAATGGTTAATGACCTTTTTGTCAAACCGCCCAAAATGTGTTCATTTAAATAAATCCTTAATCCAACAAAAGGATATTAATTATATTTAGCTTTTTTTTTTTTCTTTTTTTTTCTTCAAGGAGCTACCACTAGATTGAATCTTGGCCGTACATAACTCATATCAAAAGGAAAACGGATTTCCCTTCTAATTCTGATAGTTCGTGTACATATGTAACGATTATACGCAAAAAAATATAAAAAAAAACTAACTCCTTAATCTACGCAAGAATTTTTATAGATTCTTAATCTGCGAAAACGAAAACAAAATCTCAAATAATTTCTTATTTAAAAGTTTGGCTCCGGTAAGTACTAATCGCTCAGTACGGTCAAATTAAAATGTTATATAATTTTTTTTTTTTTTATATCTATTCCTAAAGGAAATAAAATGCGTTTGCGAAAACACAAGCACATAGTTTAATATTATCGTTGGAGACGAAGCAATTTCTGGATACTTCGCAAAGAAATTGGGACGTACTCCAACCTCAAAATAAAAGTTTATATATATATATATATTTAATTATACGTTCAAGTACCATACCTTATGGCATCGAGCTCGATCCCCTTTGGTGTTAGTAGTATTTTATTAAAATTTCTATTTACTATGTGTTGGTTCTAACTGGTTTTCTTTTGTTTTTTTTTTTTATATGTATATATATATTTTTTTTTTTTGCTTTTCCTTTATTTTGTTTTCTTATTTCATTTTCGTTTCCGGTATTATATTTTCCTTTGTTTTCTTGTTTTTTTCTATTTTTTTTTGTTTATATTAAATGAACTGGCAAAGCTTAAAATTTAAAAAAATTATATGAATAATATAGAGATCGACTAAACTAGGGAATTTAACAAAGAAGTAACCTATTACGCCGCCTGAAGTGGTGAAAATCCCTCGTGGTAAAATGGTTATTGAAGCCTGGCTGGGACTGATGACTAATGTGGGCCGTTAACTCGGCCGACCTCATGGAGACGCCGCCAATATGACAATCGCCGAATAATTTGCTCTAACTCCACTAAGGTAATCCAGACAATTGCTTCCTCCAACTTGGAGACACGACCATCGGACAGTATCACCGGCCTTGGCCACGATTTTGACCATCCAGGTGGCTGGACGCCGCTACCATTCACCTTTTTCCCGCAAATTTCGCACTTGTACAGTATGATCTGAATATTTCTGATGATACCAGGAAACTTCTCCTCACTTGAACAATAACAATAACTTCTAACGGTCTTCGAACAGGCCTGAATATCCGATCTGACTTCCTTTATCGCTTAATTCCACACTATCCTGATTCGCCCGTAATTAAAATTTTAAATTTCTTTTTCTTTCTTCTTAAAAACAACCGGTGGTATAAAACTTTATTACTATCAGTAAAATTTTCTCTCGCGCCATCCGAAATTCGAGCCAACCTTTTTAATTTCCAACCGGCGTTCACGGCTACTACTTGCAGACTGTCTCCGTGCTGCCCGTTTTTCTTCCTCCGCTTCTTTTCACCGTCAACACACTATCACACCCAGCTTCTGCATAGGGGCCTTACCGGCTCACGCCACAAAATCCGACCAATCATCCGCATGTCATACGACATCCACTCATTCATGCGTTAGGCTGCCTTGGTTGCGCAAGGAACTTGCGTGCGCCGATTCTGAGTAAAAGTTGTCTGTGTGGGTTTTCCATGCGCCGTGCAATAAAGCTTTTTGTTTGTGGTGAGCGACGGAAATTGGCCTTTGCAGCCGGGGACAGTGTTGGTGGCTCACCAGAAATAGCACCAGAATTTCCATTTCCCGATTTTTGATTTGGTTCTTGATTTCGGTTTTGGTTTTTTTTTTTTTCTTTCTGTCTTCTGTTGGGGGGGCCTTGTATAGGGTTACGGAATGTATGGAATCAACCGAAAAGCTCTCGGCGAGTATTGTTTATTTTCCTTTGATGTGGAACTCTGATTATGGGCACCTAAGCTCCCTTGGCTACCTTGTACTACAGCATTAGGGCGCCTTTCTCAATTGACGATCCGCTTCGCCTATATGTTCCCTTCTGGGAGGACAAAAAAAAATCTGATAAGGACCTAACTACCTTTGCTCTGTTTCCAACTTGGTTAAACCTTGTATAAGGTTACTATTAATAATAATTCCTGGTTAAAGAATCCGAGGTGTAACCGCCTATTTAAATAGAAGGCTGAGGAAGCAGATAGATAAAAAAAATTTGCTAGGCAAGAATAGGTAAGAATGTTTTTGGCATTACAGGCTAAAACTAAGCTCCGCGGCAATTTAAGATGCAATTTGATCTGATACTTGGGGCGCTATTGGGAGAGGCTACCGGATTATGGTCTTACGAATTAGCTGTATTGAAAAATGAATTATTATTGATGTACATATTACTGTAAATAGAATCTAGGCTGGTGAAGGTTTCCAGTTTGTTTGGAGGGTGTATGTGCGGTGGGACTCACCGTTAGGGTGCGTAGGCAGTATTAGGCCATTAGGGCGTCCGTTACAACACGCTCCACTTTGAAGCCGTCAGGGGAGAAGGGGCGCGAAAAAAAACAAACGGTGCCTATTCTTGGCACTACCCTCTATCATCTGTCTATCGATGGTGTGGAATTCTTATCGCTAACAGAGATGACTGAATTTTACAATTGGCTGAGGATTTAAATTTCCCTTAAAAAGGGACATAGGGTTGGTTAGTTCAAACTGAAAAGTTGGAACGTGAGTGGGTATTACTCCAACGGGTGTAGCATGCCGACTTGGGCACTGAGAGACACGGACACTTCTGCGGCCTGGAGTTTACTTGTAAATGATTGGATTTTAATCAGTTCCGTTTATTAGCGAGTTTCCTATATCCCGGCTGATCGAGACACAATTTCCATGTAGTCTTGACATACTCCCGACCCGCGGTAGACATTTTTATTTTAATTAATTAATTTCGACGTGTGGCTCAACCACCCCTGACAATAAGAGTCTCATGTTCTACTGACTGATCTAGCCGGGCCGAGTTGGTGTGGGTGTTGAAAGGATGGGAACCACCCGTAAAAGAGGGTTATAAGGAGTAGTCGGTGCTGAGTGGTGGATAGTCAAATACGGTGTGTGTAGCGGTGCCGCGAGTAGTTAGTGGGCGCCCCAATACGGGTCTGGAGAAGGCCCATCAGGGATGGTAGCCTTCTCGAATTCAAATTTTTCAATTTGAAATTATAATTAGGTTTGAAAATATACTCTGGGAATCAGTGAAATAAATTCTCCTAAAGACTCCGACACGGCAATAGAACCCTGATGTGATCACAAATGTTAAATTTCCACCTAAGGTCTGTGCTGACATGTTTACTATTCAAGTTAAAAGAGCAAAACAGCGTTTCATTTAACAGATTGTAGAATTAGGAAATCACACGTCCTTTGGTAATATTGAGTTGACGAGAAGATTTGAAGGAAAACCAAACGTTCCAATTGGCAGATTCCGTTACATGCCTTGGCGATAAGAAGCAAAACGATTTCCTGCCAAACGTGTCACCGTCTGTTGTTTTGCATCTTCTTCCTAAAGGAGCATCCCGCCTGTAGCAGGCGCTTTCCTGGCGTTACGTCTGCGGAACAAAAGATTTCTAAAATGGAAATATTCGTACAAAGGCCACAATATGGGGAAGATTTGGGGAACTTGCGGTTCTCGAACCGATGACAGGCAGGGAAATATGGGGGGTGTGTCCTCAGATCCAAGCGGGGCTCACCATGGAGTTGCCGTACCCGATCCGGGGAAGAAAATTTGGGGGAGTGCCTGCAGCACCGTGAATCGCCTCTGAGTGGGGGGGGGGGGGGTTGGTCTGGCAACCCCGAAGTAACCAACATGAAAACTTGGCCCCAGACGGCCAAGGGAAACAAGGAGGTGTACCATCCGCTAGGGAAGCTACCTAAGCGGACCACGACGGGTACCCTAATAATAACCGGTTAAGCCGGCGAGATGCCTTATTAGGGCTACTCGGGGGGGTGAGCTTACTTCGTGGCTGGAGAGGGTTTAGCGCCGAATATCCTTGGCGTGATATATGCCTAAGGACTGTCCTTTTAAATCCTCTAACTCATAGCGACTGTGTCCTACCTTCCTTTTCACGCGTGCCTTCAAGAACTTAGCTGCCAACTTAGCATTGAAACAGTTCGCCTTGTTACTGACCGGAAAGGTTCTTCTGTACACTAATTCTCCGGGGTCGAAGCTTACCGCTCGACATCGCAGGTCATATGACTTTTGGTGCCGTAAGTGAGCTTCCGCTAGCTTCTGCTCCACCCTCTCTCGCAGCAACTGTAACCGGTCTGCTGAGGGGAGCGCGTCGATATCCGCATCCTGCAAGGCCCCTAGTTTCTTCAGTATGGGATAAGCGGATCCGTGTAAGATCATAGGGTATCCTAAGAGGGCTTGGCATGGCGACATTCCTATAGTTTCATGGTGGGAACTACGGAGCGCACATTCAATTGCGGACAAGTGATGTGCCCATTCTCGGTGGTCTTCGGACAGATAAGCTCTGATAGCGGCCAATACGGAACGGTTGACACGTTCGGAAGCGTTTGGGTGGGGGGAGTATATAGCTGTTCGGAGATGTTTTACCCCATAGTCATTCAACAACTTTTCAAATTCCTTCGAGGTGAAGTGTCGACCATTATCTGTAAATATCACTTCCGGCACTCCGAACGCGTGGAAAATGCGGTGTTCAAGGAAGTCAGTGGCCGCCTTTGAGGTTTCTGAAGCAACCGGATGAAGGAAGGGGTACTTGCTGAAAGCGTCTAGGACAACTAGAACGGCGGTGTATCCCTTTTTAGATCTAGGGTAAGGGCCCAAATAATCAACATATAGGAGTTGAAAGGGTCGTTGCACTTCCATGGCTTTGCCCATCGGCGGCCGTAAGGGAGTGTTCGGAGCCTTTGATTCCTTGCAGGGATCACATTGTGCGATATATCTTCGGACCTGACCAGTCATGCCCGGCCAATAATATTTCTCTCGGAGCCTTTGTAGCGTTTTACCAATACCGCCATGGGAAGCCTGGGGTGGCGCATGAGCGGACTCGATCAAGGAAGCAGTGAGTTCCTCAGGGATCCACAATTTCCAGGACAGGTCATCCGCTATAGGATCGCCAGTACGCGGAGACGAACGGTGGAACACGTATCCGTCTGACACCTGGAGATCGGGTAACTGACCGGCCCTCTCGCTGATTTGGTCAGCGAGGCGCTGGTAGTCCTCAGATCTGAAGGCGGGAGACGCAAGGTCCACGTCACGGCTGAAGGACAGATCGTCCACACAGTCGACACGTGACAAGGCATCCGGCACCACGTTCTGGCTACCCTTGCGGTGCTCTATTGAAAATTGGAAGCCCTGAAGTTTTAAACTCCAGCGAGCCAATCGGCCGCTTAGGTCGGTCTGGCTCATGAGCCACTTCAGGCTGGCATGGTCGGTGATGATGGTGAAGGTGTGGCCTTCCACGTATGCTCTGAACTTTTTGACGCTTAGAACAGCCGCGTAACACTCAAGCTCTGTGATCGAATAATTGCGTTGCGCGCTATTGAGTTTCTTTGAAAAATATGCAATGGGGTGCTCGTCATCGCCATATTTCTGGAACAGGACGCTGCCCACCCCCGTCCTGCTTGCGTCGCATTGAATAAAGAAAGGGCGGGTGAAGTCCGGAGTGACCAGCAAGGGAGCGGACATCATCAATTTCTTTAACTCCATGAAGGCTGTTTGGGCCTCATCAGTCCAAGCAAATTTGGCGCTTTTCAAGCAGTCCGTGATGGGAGAGGCAATGCTCGCATAGTTGCCTATGAAGCGCCTATACCATCCCGTCATGCCTAAAAATCGCCTCACCTGCTTGGTCGACTTGGGAGTTGGGAAATCTCGGATGGCCGCCACCTTATCGGGATCGGTTTTTAGTGACCCGTCACCTATTATAAATCCTAGGTACTTCACCTCCCTTACACAGAACCGGCTCTTGGCCAGGTTCACTGTTAAGCCAGCAAAGCGGAGGCAGTCAGCGACTCGTTCCAGCAATCTGACATGGGTCTCAAAATCTGGGGATACTACCAATAGATCGTCTAAATAGACAAACACATTTTCGCGAAGTGCACCCGGTATTACTTTATCCATCAGTCGGCACATGCGCTGTGGCGCGTTGCAAAGCCCGAAAGGCATCACGGTGTACTGATACAACGGTCGTCCTGGAACGGTAAAAGCCGTCTTTTCTCTAGATTTTTTCTCTAAGGGAATCTGCCAAAAGGCATCCTTTAGATCGATGGCGGAGATGTACTTGGTATCTTGCAACCGTCCCAGTAGACCGTCGATATGGGGCAATGGGTACGCATCCTTCACCGTAACTGCATTCACCCTGCGGGAGTCCAGGCAAAGCCGTACTTTTCCGGGCTTTCGAACCAGGACCACAGGCGAGTTCCACGGACTGTTGCTCTCTTCAATCACACCTAGACTCAGCATGCGATCGATCTCCTCATACATGAGGGTCTGGATGGCAGGAGAGACCGGATAGTGTCTCTGCTTCACGGGCACCGCCTCGCCAGTGTCGATAACATGCTGTTCTAAGAGTGTCTTGCCGAGGCCACAGGTGTCAGATGACGGGAACCGCGCTTTGCCCTGGTTCAAACGCGCCTGCTGGGCTTCCGTAAGATGATGGCAGTTTGGATCGGGTTGATGAGCTAGCTGTACTTCGTCTATGATATGTGGGGCCAGGTTAAAGGCTCTCCAAAAGTCTACTCCGAGATATAACTGTTGTGAAAGACTAGGGACTATATAAATGGTCAATGGCAATGTACGATGGCCATAGGTCACAGGGGCTGTGATGAAGCCCACAATTTGGTTAGAGGTACCATCGGCTGTCTTGACAGAGGTATGCAAGCGCTTTAGCTGTGCCTCTGGGTGGCTCTGGAGGAACGACTCTGCCCCTCTTCCCAGGCAACTAATGCTTGCCCCACTGTCCAACAAGCCGGTAATCGTCTCGCCCAAAATTCGAACATTGGCAAATGGTCGCTCATCAGCAACGGCCGTCAGTAATGTTGAAATAGCCTTCTTGGTCAAATTCTGTTTTTCGATGGCCTTCTGGCGAACGCGTGGGACCTTAGCGACTGGCTGCGCTTCGCCACTTTCCTCGAAGATTCGTTTGCGAACCTTGTGATAATTGGCCCATCGTCGCATGAAGGAGATTCTGGCCTGTTGAGAAGGGAAAACCGGCAAGGGCTCCATTTTCGACAGGTCAGAACCATCCATCGAGCTAGTTGACATGTCAGGTAGAATAAATTGATCGTCCGGTAGTTTAAAGGGATCGTCAGGGGCTAAGTAGGGCGCGGGCCTCCCCGGGGCCTCGCACCCAGGTTCGGGTTTCCCGAACAACTTGGACAGGTTGTGGTATAAACTTCTGGTCGCCCACATCGATAGCAAAAGATTTTTCGTTCCGGCGAGGGACAATCCATGAATGTGTGACCCTCTAGCCGGCAATTCCAGCAGTTGACCGGGCGGCGCGGCAAATGGCCTGCCTTCATCTCGTCGACAGCGGGTGGTGGTGTATCGTAGGCATGATTCGAATAAGCCGCGACCGTTGAGAATGGGTTTGCATCGTCCAGCTCATGCACTTTGTACTGATGCCGGCCTTCCTCCTTCTTAGTTTTCTGCCACTGTTCTACGCGTATGCACGCTTCGCGAAGTTGGCGCATATTGTCATATGTTGACCCTATTATTGCGGACCCTAGGGTGGCATTCAGGTTGGACATGACCATATGTATCAACTCCGCGGAGGGCATCGGACGCGACAGGCGGTTTGATAGTGCTAACATCTTAGATGCATAGGTGTCGTAGGACTGACCGAGTTGTTTGGTCTCTAGCATCTCCTTTATGATTTGGTAATCCGTCTCGCGACCACCGAAGTGGTCCGCCAGGCCGATCTTGAAATCAATCCACATTGGGCTCGGGCGTTGCCGACGAAACTGAGTCCAATACCACTCTTCCGCAGGTCCAGACAAAAGCGCGACTATGTTCCGAATTAGCTCTAAGTTAGAGATTCCATCGTCGCCAGCTCTGGCCTCGATCCGATAGAGGAATTCCTCGGCCGAGATTTCTCCCGGTCGACCCGAAAATTTTATATTCCAACTTAGCACTGGGGACTTCCGTTTGTATGCGGGTCCCGAGTACTCGTGGTGGGAGCTAGGTCGCTCACCAACGCTAGTGGACGGCGGCAGGGTGGTAGAGGACTCGTTCGCGGCCGGCATAGAGGAGCGACGGAGTCGATCGGAGGTCCCTTCCTGAGAGGTCTCCTGCGGCGCCAAATTCTGCCGATCTTTCATTCTATTGAATTCGTGTTGCAGGGCTGCTAGCTGTTCGACCAGACCTGCTAGCAGGTCATCCCGGTCTGACTCTTGGTGGTCTTGCTCAGATCGGGCGTCATCATCGTTATCCTCATCATTTCCGTCTGGGGCCGTGATGGCTCCTTTTGGCTTTCGCCCTATTGTGTCAAACGGCACTTAATTTTGCGGATACGGAAGGTAAGCCGTACCTGGCTGCTCTCCGACAATGTGAAATATCGGGGGGGGGGGGGGGGGGGTTATACCTTGAAACGCAAACGGACAACGAGATTCCTTCCAACAAACCCTTACCTAGGGAACAGGAATGGATCAAAAAAAAATGTTTTAAAGTTTTGGTATACCGACCTAGAGTGATCAATAGTTATATTAGACGGGACTAAAGAGAATGTTTGTTTATATGTGTAAGATAATAATTCTGACACACGAGCAGAAGTGAACTTATAACCCTACATTTACGGTACCTAAACTCGAGTAAGAAAACCTAAAACCCTAATCCCTAACTATGCGAATTTCTAATAACACTAACCTAATAGAAGACGAAGACAACGGAAGTTTGTCAGGATAAGTTTTTATGTTAAGTCTTAACGAACGTCTATCTAAATATAGCTATAATACTAATGATTCTATAAACACGCTAAAGAGAAGTAAAAATTCCTAAAATAAGTAGTAAGGTCCCCGGCAAAGGATGTTCCCTCACAGGTAGCAGCGGCTGACGGTGCAGACATCAATCAGTTGGGACTTACTATTCCATTGCAAACTGAGTGGAATCAGCATCGCCAGAAGCACCAAAATGCCCCATACAGGTGGCTCGTTGGAGGGGAAGGTGCTAGAACTAGGTATGACACCATCCTCCCCAAAAGAGACCTCATGGCTCAACACCCAAGTTTTCCAAACAAGCTGAACGACCGTAACCATGACAATGAATGTACCGCCACAATGGAGCTCCTTGCTGGTGACAGCAAGGCTACTGCCATCGTGCTGGGGTAAACATAAAAAAAATTTGAAAGACCGCATCCTCCCTAGGTTCCTAAATGTTTGTAGGGGATGCTAAACCGGCCACACGGTTGACGCTAGCTCGCCGGTGGGGGCGTGGGGTTGTGTGACCGGAACTCGACACCTATGATTCACCACTCACCTATTCTTTAAAATGGAGTTTTCTTCATAACGTTCTTGTCCTAGGTTAGCCAGAGATATTCCTCACTGGACGTTTCCATCTACCTGGTGGACCTATAAATGTTCAACACGACTTTGGGAGGACCCTGGAGAGAAAGCCAAAACACAACCATCCTGGACAACTTATCCCCTTAGGCTGTCATGCCTAGTAATACTAGTGGGGTTCAAGAAAGTGACAACAAATATATTTTAAAATAATTACAATATAGTACAATTACTCAACACCAAAACAGAGGTAAGTTAACTTTAACTAGTAGATGTAAATCAAACAACAAATACTACTATAATCTAGGTAATGTGGACACAGCCAACTATTACCACAAATAATAATGTTAATACAACAACGGAAGGAAACAAATCAATCGTCGCGCTGGTACCAGTCGAAGATTCCTTTCTTTCGTACAACACCAAATCGAACGATTAAATTTATAACTAAGGGCGTGTACTACAGTAAAATAGTAAATAGATTATAGGTTGAAAACTTGTTATATATATAAGATTATAATAATGATGGTGTGAATATATAATTATTTGATAAGTATTGTAAAATATGTAAATAGTGGACAATACAATTTCCTTTAGTGTGATGATTACCTAGGGTATATGAGAAAATATTCGGGGGGGAATATACATTTAAATAAAAGTTTGAATATAAACGTGTGAATATAAATTAATTAGCTACTAAAAATATGGTACAATAACCAACAATAATTTCAACACCGTTCGTTACCGCCACATAAGTTCTAGTGTTTGGGCAATCAAATTCTATGTTACTCTCCAAACAAAATTAACTTGAATTATCGTCAATACAGTGCTTTTCTAAATATTTATTTTTTTTTTTTGATAATCAAATACCTTGAATGCAGATCCTTGTCAAGAAACAAACCAGGAGCTGCTACAGGACACCCCTCTGGTTCCCACGTATAGATGAAGACCTCCTCTTCAAACCAAAACTTAGTTTCTTCTATGCGACTTTTACCAAGTTCTTGAAAAAAAACAGAGCGGAGTCAACGACACACCACAACACCGAGGAAGTTTGAAGGCGGCACCTCAAAGCAAACTTTCCACCACCAACACTGACTACTTCTTTACAACCATGAAAAAGTTCCGCCGATGCGAGTTAGGCCCGCTTTGTCCTTGTTTGGGGCGATGAAAATATGGTATAGTGATGATTTCCCCTGGAAACACCAAACGCATAACCAGTCACCTTATCACAAAGAGCCGGTACGTTATTGCATTGTAGCTTCCCGAGCCTGAATATCAGCTACTTGTATCCTGTCAATTCTACTTTCGTTCCTAGATAGTGAAAGTTTGCCTTGTAAAGACTCCCTGAGCTGCTGCGACCAAAAATAATATTATAATTTTAAAAGAAACCAAAATAATTAAATTGGAAAAATTTTAGGGATTTTCTCTTTTGTCTCCGTATTCGTAATGGATGACCTTCCTAATTAACGGGAGAAAATGCCTGGAGTTTAATGATGACTAGCTTTTGGCATTTGCTAGGAGCTCATTCCCAAACTGCAAAACGGCTGACTTTCTATTAGCTGCTCCTCCAATAGGATGAACCAGTTTATGGGGGGGCAAGAATTTATGAAACGGCAGACACTGCTATTTTTCAATTTTTCCACATAATTTCTTTATCCAAAGTCACGCACAAGTTTCCTGGAGCACATACGACAACTTAATTGACCAATACAACACAAACGGAATCTATTTGGGTCAATGCTCCAGCCCAGACTCTCAACGAAAGGAAACAACCACTTCTCGTTCTACTAAAATCCGGCCTTTTTATTAGCAAGCAAAATCCAGACTCTTTCTGGTCACGGTTCAATTCCAACTGTCAAGGTTTTTTCAATTTTTTTCCTTCCTAGAAAAATTTTGTTTTTCTTTGCCTACGTGATTCCAAAAAGGTGTCGCATCAAAAAGCTTCTTAAGTGATTGGACGATTAATTTATGAAATTTCCGATAGATGGGGGGGAATAATTAATAATAAGAATTTTGTAATAAATAACCGACCGTTACATACCCTCGGGTCCACAAGGCCGACTTGCGAGGCAGTGAGGAGCCGAAAAAAACGGAAGGTTTTTCTGTCGTAAGGTCCGGTATGTGGCGCCAATGTGGGGCTCGTCTCATTCCCTGAGATCCAGAGTCTCACGCCCCAGCTGCAAGGATAGCCGGGCATTTAGTATACAATGCTTTGCAAAAGAAAATCGGTGAGAATTTATTCGTGCTGCCAAAATTAAAATTGTGAGAGATGGACAGTCTGACGAGTCTCTCGGAGGATAAGTCTGGAGTTGTAAAGATCCGGCGGAAGGCAATACCACATTGTCCCCCTCCGAGTCTCTACCATCATCCAGGTCACCACGTCGAAAAAGTCTCCTTTCGATCCATCGGATCAGTCTCCAGCAATACCACATTGCCGTTGACATTCCCCGGTGGAAAGCCAAGACAACCATTCGCCGAGAGTTGTTCTTCAGACTGACCGAAAAGCAAGGAGGTGTACCATAATCAAATGTATAATACATCTAGGAAGAACCGATGCTGAGGCAACAGTATAAATGTTTAAAAGGTCGGAAGAACAGCATGGTGTAAAATATGAATATTACGTAAATGATGTCGATGTAGAAATAATTTCCTCGACAATCACCAACAGTCAGCCGTACGATGATATTAACGTGAAGAAAAAGGTGGGTATGGTCAGTGCGCGAAGTCGTATGTATATGGGTCTTCGTGACCTTGTCCGTGTTATAACGAACCGACGGACTCAATAGAAGAAACAGTCAACAAGGAGAATAGTCTTGAAGAAAAATTAATACCATCGACGGAGGCGATATGACAACAATAACACGTAACGAATGTCGATTGGTACTACCTGACTATAACTATAAACTATCACGCCACTAGCCACAAGGCTTGGAAAAACAAATTTTTTTTTTTTTATAACCAACTAAACGGATTATCGATCAATAACACAAAATAACGAGAACATGAAAAAGGAAGTAACAGTAACAAAGGCTTAACACTGCTTAAAATATTTAAGCCAGGACGTTCAACCAGGGTGACACCCTGTATAAATCGCGAAGGATAAGAGAAATTTGGTAGGGACAATCCTCCAAGAGTTCCCAACCTGCTGCTTGA
The DNA here is from genome assembly GCA_963855945.1 of Thereva nobilitata. Classification (NCBI taxonomy): domain Eukaryota; kingdom Metazoa; phylum Arthropoda; class Insecta; order Diptera; family Therevidae; genus Thereva; species Thereva nobilitata. The sequence continues at coordinate 181,240,806 of OY979694.1, forward strand.
CACGCTTGGCAGAAGCATTCCAAATTATCCGGAGTGGGCTCTTGGAGCAGCTGATTCGTCAGCCCATCAAGCATCTGGCCCAGTTCGCTTCCCAGCACACTAACCTCCTGTAATCGACGGTATGTTTCCGCCACGAGCAAAGTTATCCCGCGTATTTGATGTCCACCCGGCAGAAGGTACCGCTGAATGATTTCCTGTTGATATGCCAGGGTCATACGCAACAAATTCCTAAAGACGCTAGCATCCACAGGATTCATTGAATCTAACAGTTCATACAGCTTCGCTCCAGTGCGACAGAAGCTTGGCTCAGTCAGGGCATGGTGAAAAATAATCTCGACCACATGGACCAGAATTAGCGGTTTGGTGATAATATCTGCCAGCATGGTCAGTATCCTGGAGGCCATGGTGTCAAAAGCACCTGGGTGTGATTTCAAACATTTAATAATGTTCAGGGTGTAACGTATAGCGACACCCTCCATCGTTGTGGACAACCTCCTGGCTTTGATGGCTGCATAGACCGAAACAAATTCGGGGGCGTGTGGGGATAAAAAATATAAACGGTGCGGCTTCCTCAACACCTTATGCACCACCGGCCATCCATAAAATGTCCTTGATCCGGTCACGTCCATCGTTTTCAGAGCCGTTAACCCGGATATCCAGTACAAAAAAAGAAAGTATAATATATGGGGGGATAATAAAAAAATTCAACAATAAGACGCTGTAGTTAAAAGATTATGTATATGGTCACTAGGCCGTTAATACTGATATACCGCAAAAATGATAACAATATAAGATAAGTAATTCTACCACAATACGTTGTAGGAACCAGATTAATATGTAATATAGTGTAAATTTGTTTTTAATTGTGTGTTAATTTTCCAGGATGGTTGAAGCAAAACGATCTCTCTCTCCAGGACTCTCGGTGGCCGAGGTCATCGGTGTCAGTCGGTGGTAGCTATGAGACACAGCCAGCACCGAGTGCCATCGACAACTCCGGAAACATCACACGTCTTCCTCTACTTGAACGACATGAAGAGTTTACCTCCACATAAAAACAAGGAAATCTTCTCCGAAAATCATAAAAATTTAGTTGGATTCCGCTGTCCAACCACAACTGAGCTACACTACGGAAAATCAATCAGCAGTGGGGACAGACTGGAGAAAAAAACAATAAAAGCACAAGGAAGGAGCTGGATGTCCCTCAACAAAGTCCACAGGGCGCAGGTGATTAGCCAGACGGTTAAGCCTGTGCGGCCTCATAGAGGTTCACCTGAAGTGACCACATCCAGTACCACATTTCGACCAATTGTCTAAAATGAAAGAAAAGAAAAAAAATTTGAGGGGACTGAATGGATTAAAGATGTCCACGGGGCGCAGTGGGCAGGCGATAGCACGCCTGTTACCTCAGCCGGTTATGCCCGAGTTACAACTCAAACGTCCATCAGCAAAAAGTAACAAGGATCCTGTCCACTGAACGAAGCACTGGCAGGCGGTATGACGCCTGATACTCAGGACGACGAGCAAAAAAAACAGGACAAAAGAACTCCAGACTCAGCCTTCACCCATGGCCAAGCGGTCATACGCTTGTTAGCCAGCGGTGCCGGTAAGCCTAGTTCAAAGATGCCTAAAGCGAAGAAGATAAAATGATGCGGGATAACCGAAAAGGGAAAGCAAAGTAAAATTCACACTGAATTTAGACAACAGAGACGAATCTGTAAAAAGAGGCAGTGGTGGTGAACCATAGTCAAATATAATTTTAATAAGTTAACAGAATTTGGCCGCCATTTATGAAATAAATGGGCGCCTTAATTTAATCTCGAAACTGGTTTGCCGAAAACGTTGGCATGAAAGCATATCGTTGGGCGCCATTTTATGTACCGCCACAATGGAGCTCCTTGCTGGTGACAGCAAGGCTACTGCCATCGTGCTGGGGTAAACATAAAAAAAATTTGAAAGACCGCATCCTCCCTAGGTTCCTAAATGTTTGTAGGGGATGCTAAACCGGCCACACGGTTGACGCTAGCTCGCCGGTGGGGGCGTGGGGTTGTGTGACCGGAACTCGACACCTATGATTCACCACTCACCTATTCTTTAAAATGGAGTTTTCTTCATAACGTTCTTGTCCTAGGTTAGCCAGAGATATTCCTCACTGGACGTTTCCATCTACCTGGTGGACCTATAAATGTTCAACACGACTTTGGGAGGACCCTGGAGAGAAAGCCAAAACACAACCATCCTGGACAACTTATCCCCTTAGGCTGTCATGCCTAGTAATACTAGTGGGGTTCAAGAAAGTGACAACAAATATATTTTAAAATAATTACAATATAGTACAATTACTCAACACCAAAACAGAGGTAAGTTAACTTTAACTAGTAGATGTAAATCAAACAACAAATACTACTATAATCTAGGTAATGTGGACACAGCCAACTATTACCACAAATAATAATGTTAATACAACAACGGAAGGAAACAAATCAATCGTCGCGCTGGTACCAGTCGAAGATTCCTTTCTTTCGTACAACACCAAATCGAACGATTAAATTTATAACTAAGGGCGTGTACTACAGTAAAATAGTAAATAGATTATAGGTTGAAAACTTGTTATATATATAAGATTATAATAATGATGGTGTGAATATATAATTATTTGATAAGTATTGTAAAATATGTAAATAGTGGACAATACAATTTCCTTTAGTGTGATGATTACCTAGGGTATATGAGAAAATATTCGGGGGGGAATATACATTTAAATAAAAGTTTGAATATAAACGTGTGAATATAAATTAATTAGCTACTAAAAATATGGTACAATAACCAACAATAATTTCAACACCGTTCGTTACCGCCACATAAGTTCTAGTGTTTGGGCAATCAAATTCTATGTTACTCTCCAAACAAAATTAACTTGAATTATCGTCAATACAGTGCTTTTCTAAATATTTATTTTTTTTTTTTTGATAATCAAATACCTTGAATGCAGATCCTTGTCAAGAAACAAACCAGGAGCTGCTACAGGACACCCCTCTGGTTCCCACGTATAGATGAAGACCTCCTCTTCAAACCAAAACTTAGTTTCTTCTATGCGACTTTTACCAAGTTCTTGAAAAAAAACAGAGCGGAGTCAACGACACACCACAACACCGAGGAAGTTTGAAGGCGGCACCTCAAAGCAAACTTTCCACCACCAACACTGACTACTTCTTTACAACCATGAAAAAGTTCCGCCGATGCGAGTTAGGCCCGCTTTGTCCTTGTTTGGGGCGATGAAAATATGGTATAGTGATGATTTCCCCTGGAAACACCAAACGCATAACCAGTCACCTTATCACAAAGAGCCGGTACGTTATTGCATTGTAGCTTCCCGAGCCTGAATATCAGCTACTTGTATCCTGTCAATTCTACTTTCGTTCCTAGATAGTGAAAGTTTGCCTTGTAAAGACTCCCTGAGCTGCTGCGACCAAAAATAATATTATAATTTTAAAAGAAACCAAAATAATTAAATTGGAAAAATTTTAGGGATTTTCTCTTTTGTCTCCGTATTCGTAATGGATGACCTTCCTAATTAACGGGAGAAAATGCCTGGAGTTTAATGATGACTAGCTTTTGGCATTTGCTAGGAGCTCATTCCCAAACTGCAAAACGGCTGACTTTCTATTAGCTGCTCCTCCAATAGGATGAACCAGTTTATGGGGGGACAAGAATTTATGAAACGGCAGACACTGCTATTTTTCAATTTTTCCACATAATTTCTTTATCCAAAGTCACGCACAAGTTTCCTGGAGCACATACGACAACTTAATTGACCAATACAACACAAACGGAATCTATTTGGGTCAATGCTCCAGCCCAGACTCTCAACGAAAGGAAACAACCACTTCTCGTTCTACTAAAATCCGGCCTTTTTATTAGCAAGCAAAATCCAGACTCTTTCTGGTCACGGTTCAATTCCAACTGTCAAGGTTTTTTCAATTTTTTTCCTTCCTAGAAAAATTTTGTTTTTCTTTGCCTACGTGATTCCAAAAAGGTGTCGCATCAAAAAGCTTCTTAAGTGATTGGACGATTAATTTATGAAATTTCCGATAGATGGGGGGGAATAATTAATAATAAGAATTTTGTAATAAATAACCGACCGTTACATACCCTCGGGTCCACAAGGCCGACTTGCGAGGCAGTGAGGAGCCGAAAAAAACGGAAGGTTTTTCTGTCGTAAGGTCCGGTATGTGGCGCCAATGTGGGGCTCGTCTCATTCCCTGAGATCCAGAGTCTCACGCCCCAGCTGCAAGGATAGCCGGGCATTTAGTATACAATGCTTTGCAAAAGAAAATCGGTGAGAATTTATTCGTGCTGCCAAAATTAAAATTGTGAGAGATGGACAGTCTGACGAGTCTCTCGGAGGATAAGTCTGGAGTTGTAAAGATCCGGCGGAAGGCAATACCACATTGTCCCCCTCCGAGTCTCTACCATCATCCAGGTCACCACGTCGAAAAAGTCTCCTTTCGATCCATCGGATCAGTCTCCAGCAATACCACATTGCCGTTGACATTCCCCGGTGGAAAGCCAAGACAACCATTCGCCGAGAGTTGTTCTTCAGACTGACCGAAAAGCAAGGAGGTGTACCATAATCAAATGTATAATACATCTAGGAAGAACCGATGCTGAGGCAACAGTATAAATGTTTAAAAGGTCGGAAGAACAGCATGGTGTAAAATATGAATATTACGTAAATGATGTCGATGTAGAAATAATTTCCTCGACAATCACCAACAGTCAGCCGTACGATGATATTAACGTGAAGAAAAAGGTGGGTATGGTCAGTGCGCGAAGTCGTATGTATATGGGTCTTCGTGACCTTGTCCGTGTTATAACGAACCGACGGACTCAATAGAAGAAACAGTCAACAAGGAGAATAGTCTTGAAGAAAAATTAATACCATCGACGGAGGCGATATGACAACAATAACACGTAACGAATGTCGATTGGTACTACCTGACTATAACTATAAACTATCACGCCACTAGCCACAAGGCTTGGAAAAACAAATTTTTTTTTTTTTATAACCAACTAAACGGATTATCGATCAATAACACAAAATAACGAGAACATGAAAAAGGAAGTAACAGTAACAAAGGCTTAACACTGCTTAAAATATTTAAGCCAGGACGTTCAACCAGGGTGACACCCTGTATAAATCGCGAAGGATAAGAGAAATTTGGTAGGGACAATCCTCCAAGAGTTCCCAACCTGCTGCTTGACACGCTTGGCAGAAGCATTCCAAATTATCCGGAGTGGGCTCTTGGAGCAGCTGATTCGTCAGCCCATCAAGCATCTGGCCCAGTTCGCTTCCCAGCACACTAACCTCCTGTAATCGACGGTATGTTTCCGCCACGAGCAAAGTTATCCCGCGTATTTGATGTCCACCCGGCAGAAGGTACCGCTGAATGATTTCCTGTTGATATGCCAGGGTCATACGCAACAAATTCCTAAAGACGCTAGCATCCACAGGATTCATTGAATCTAACAGTTCATACAGCTTCGCTCCAGTGCGACAGAAGCTTGGCTCAGTCAGGGCATGGTGAAAAATAATCTCGACCACATGGACCAGAATTAGCGGTTTGGTGATAATATCTGCCAGCATGGTCAGTATCCTGGAGGCCATGGTGTCAAAAGCACCTGGGTGTGATTTCAAACATTTAATAATGTTCAGGGTGTAACGTATAGCGACACCCTCCATCGTTGTGGACAACCTCCTGGCTTTGATGGCTGCATAGACCGAAACAAATTCGGGGGCGTGTGGGGATAAAAAATATAAACGGTGCGGCTTCCTCAACACCTTATGCACCACCGGCCATCCATAAAATGTCCTTGATCCGGTCACGTCCATCGTTTTCAGAGCCGTTAACCCGGATATCCAGTACAAAAAAAGAAAGTATAATATATGGGGGGATAATAAAAAAATTCAACAATAAGACGCTGTAGTTAAAAGATTATGTATATGGTCACTAGGCCGTTAATACTGATATACCGCAAAAATGATAACAATATAAGATAAGTAATTCTACCACAATACGTTGTAGGAACCAGATTAATATGTAATATAGTGTAAATTTGTTTTTAATTGTGTGTTAATTTTCCAGGATGGTTGAAGCAAAACGATCTCTCTCTCCAGGACTCTCGGTGGCCGAGGTCATCGGTGTCAGTCGGTGGTAGCTATGAGACACAGCCAGCACCGAGTGCCATCGACAACTCCGGAAACATCACACGTCTTCCTCTACTTGAACGACATGAAGAGTTTACCTCCACATAAAAACAAGGAAATCTTCTCCGAAAATCATAAAAATTTAGTTGGATTCCGCTGTCCAACCACAACTGAGCTACACTACGGAAAATCAATCAGCAGTGGGGACAGACTGGAGAAAAAAACAATAAAAGCACAAGGAAGGAGCTGGATGTCCCTCAACAAAGTCCACAGGGCGCAGGTGATTAGCCAGACGGTTAAGCCTGTGCGGCCTCATAGAGGTTCACCTGAAGTGACCACATCCAGTACCACATTTCGACCAATTGTCTAAAATGAAAGAAAAGAAAAAAAATTTGAGGGGACTGAATGGATTAAAGATGTCCACGGGGCGCAGTGGGCAGGCGATAGCACGCCTGTTACCTCAGCCGGTTATGCCCGAGTTACAACTCAAACGTCCATCAGCAAAAAGTAACAAGGATCCTGTCCACTGAACGAAGCACTGGCAGGCGGTATGACGCCTGATACTCAGGACGACGAGCAAAAAAAACAGGACAAAAGAACTCCAGACTCAGCCTTCACCCATGGCCAAGCGGTCATACGCTTGTTAGCCAGCGGTGCCGGTAAGCCTAGTTCAAAGATGCCTAAAGCGAAGAAGATAAAATGATGCGGGATAACCGAAAAGGGAAAGCAAAGTAAAATTCACACTGAATTTAGACAACAGAGACGAATCTGTAAAAAGAGGCAGTGGTGGTGAACCATAGTCAAATATAATTTTAATAAGTTAACAGAATTTGGCCGCCATTTATGAAATAAATGGGCGCCTTAATTTAATCTCGAAACTGGTTTGCCGAAAACGTTGGCATGAAAGCATATCGTTGGGCGCCATTTTATGTACCGCCACAATGGAGCTCCTTGCTGGTGACAGCAAGGCTACTGCCATCGTGCTGGGGTAAACATAAAAAAAATTTGAAAGACCGCATCCTCCCTAGGTTCCTAAATGTTTGTAGGGGATGCTAAACCGGCCACACGGTTGACGCTAGCTCGCCGGTGGGGGCGTGGGGTTGTGTGACCGGAACTCGACACCTATGATTCACCACTCACCTATTCTTTAAAATGGAGTTTTCTTCATAACGTTCTTGTCCTAGGTTAGCCAGAGATATTCCTCACTGGACGTTTCCATCTACCTGGTGGACCTATAAATGTTCAACACGACTTTGGGAGGACCCTGGAGAGAAAGCCAAAACACAACCATCCTGGACAACTTATCCCCTTAGGCTGTCATGCCTAGTAATACTAGTGGGGTTCAAGAAAGTGACAACAAATATATTTTAAAATAATTACAATATAGTACAATTACTCAACACCAAAACAGAGGTAAGTTAACTTTAACTAGTAGATGTAAATCAAACAACAAATACTACTATAATCTAGGTAATGTGGACACAGCCAACTATTACCACAAATAATAATGTTAATACAACAACGGAAGGAAACAAATCAATCGTCGCGCTGGTACCAGTCGAAGATTCCTTTCTTTCGTACAACACCAAATCGAACGATTAAATTTATAACTAAGGGCGTGTACTACAGTAAAATAGTAAATAGATTATAGGTTGAAAACTTGTTATATATATAAGATTATAATAATGATGGTGTGAATATATAATTATTTGATAAGTATTGTAAAATATGTAAATAGTGGACAATACAATTTCCTTTAGTGTGATGATTACCTAGGGTATATGAGAAAATATTCGGGGGGGGGATATACATTTAAATAAAAGTTTGAATATAAACGTGTGAATATAAATTAATTAGCTACTAAAAATATGGTACAATAACCAACAATAATTTCAACACCGTTCGTTACCGCCACATAAGTTCTAGTGTTTGGGCAATCAAATTCTATGTTACTCTCCAAACAAAATTAACTTGAATTATCGTCAATACAGTGCTTTTCTAAATATTTATTTTTTTTTCTGATAATCAAATACCTTGAATGCAGATCCTTGTCAAGAAACAAACCAGGAGCTGCTACAGGACACCCCTCTGGTTCCCACGTATAGATGAAGACCTCCTCTTCAAACCAAAACTTCGTTTCTTCTATGCGACTTTTACCAAGTTCTTGAAAAAAAACAGAGCGGAGTCAACGACACACCACAACACCGAGGAAGTTTGAAGGCGGCACCTCAAAGCAAACTTTCCACCACCAACACTGACTACTTCTTTACAACCATGAAAAAGTTCCGCCGATGCGAGTTAGGCCCGCTTTGTCCTTGTTTGGGGCGATGAAAATATGGTATAGTGATGATTTCCCCTGGAAACACCAAACGCATAACCAGTCACCTTATCACAAAGAGCCGGTACGTTATTGCATTGTAGCTTCCCGAGCCTGAATATCAGCTACTTGTATCCTGTCAATTCTACTTTCGTTCCTAGATAGTGAAAGTTTGCCTTGTAAAGACTCCCTGAGCTGCTGCGACCAAAAATAATATTATAATTTTAAAAGAAACCAAAATAATTAAATTGGAAAAATTTTAGGGATTTTCTCTTTTGTCTCCGTATTCGTAATGGATGACCTTCCTAATTAACGGGAGAAAATGCCTGGAGTTTAATGATGACTAGCTTTTGGCATTTGCTAGGAGCTCATTCCCAAACTGCAAAACGGCTGACTTTCTATTAGCTGCTCCTCCAATAGGATGAACCAGTTTATGGGGGGACAAGAATTTATGAAACGGCAGACACTGCTATTTTTCAATTTTTCCACATAATTTCTTTATCCAAAGTCACGCACAAGTTTCCTGGAGCACATACGACAACTTAATTGACCAATACAACACAAACGGAATCTATTTGGGTCAATGCTCCAGCCCAGACTCTCAACGAAAGGAAACAACCACTTCTCGTTCTACTAAAATCCGGCCTTTTTATTAGCAAGCAAAATCCAGACTCTTTCTGGTCACGGTTCAATTCCAACTGTCAAGGTTTTTTCAATTTTTTCCCTTCCTAGAAAAATTTTGTTTTTCTTTGCCTACGTGATTCCAAAAAGGTGTCGCATCAAAAAGCTTCTTAAGTGATTGGACGATTAATTTATGAAATTTCCGATAGATGGGGGGGAATAATTAATAATAAGAATTTTGTAATAAATAACCGACCGTTACATACCCTCGGGTCCACAAGGCCGACTTGCGAGGCAGTGAGGAGCCGAAAAAAACGGAAGGTTTTTCTGTCGTAAGGTCCGGTATGTGGCGCCAATGTGGGGCTCGTCTCATTCCCTGAGATCCAGAGTCTCACGCCCCAGCTGCAAGGATAGCCGGGCATTTAGTATACAATGCTTTGCAAAAGAAAATCGGTGAGAATTTATTCGTGCTGCCAAAATTAAAATTGTGAGAGATGGACAGTCTGACGAGTCTCTCGGAGGATAAGTCTGGAGTTGTAAAGATCCGGCGGAAGGCAATACCACATTGTCCCCCTCCGAGTCTCTACCATCATCCAGGTCACCACGTCGAAAAAGTCTCCTTTCGATCCATCGGATCAGTCTCCAGCAATACCACATTGCCGTTGACATTCCCCGGTGGAAAGCCAAGACAACCATTCGCCGAGAGTTGTTCTTCAGACTGACCGAAAAGCAAGGAGGTGTACCATAATCAAATGTATAATACATCTAGGAAGAACCGATGCTGAGGCAACAGTATAAATGTTTAAAAGCTCGGAAGAACAGCATGGTGTAAAATATGAATATTACGTAAATGATGTCGATGTAGAAATAATTTCCTCGACAATCACCAACAGTCAGCCGTACGATGATATTAACGTGAAGAAAAAGGTGGGTATGGTCAGTGCGCGAAGTCGTATGTATATGGGTCTTCGTGACCTTGTCCGTGTTATAACGAACCGACGGACTCAATAGAAGAAACAGTCAACAAGGAGAATAGTCTTGAAGAAAAATTAATACCATCGACGGAGGCGATATGACAACAATAACACGTAACGAATGTCGATTGGTACTACCTGACTATAACTATAAACTATCACGCCACTAGCCACAAGGCTTGGAAAAACAAATTTTTTTTTTTTTATAACCAACTAAACGGATTATCGATCAATAACACAAAATAACGAGAACATGAAAAAGGAAGTAACAGTAACAAAGGCTTAACACTGCTTAAAATATTTAAGCCAGGACGTTCAACCAGGGTGACACCCTGTATAAATCGCGAAGGATAAGAGAAATTTGGTAGGGACAATCCTCCAAGAGTTCCCAACCTGCTGCTTGACACGCTTGGCAGAAGCATTCCAAATTATCCGGAGTGGGCTCTTGGAGCAGCTGATTCGTCAGCCCATCAAGCATCTGGCCCAGTTCGCTTCCCAGCACACTAACCTCCTGTAATCGACGGTATGTTTCCGCCACGAGCAAAGTTATCCCGCGTATTTGATGTCCACCCGGCAGAAGGTACCGCTGAATGATTTCCTGTTGATATGCCAGGGTCATACGCAACAAATTCCTAAAGACGCTAGCATCCACAGGATTCATTGAATCTAACAGTTCATACAGCTTCGCTCCAGTGCGACAGAAGCTTGGCTCAGTCAGGGCATGGTGAAAAATAATCTCGACCACATGGACCAGAATTAGCGGTTTGGTGATAATATCTGCCAGCATGGTCAGTATCCTGGAGGCCATGGTGTCAAAAGCACCTGGGTGTGATTTCAAACATTTAATAATGTTCAGGGTGTAACGTATAGCGACACCCTCCATCGTTGTGGACAACCTCCTGGCTTTGATGGCTGCATAGACCGAAACAAATTCGGGGGCGTGTGGGGATAAAAAATATAAACGGTGCGGCTTCCTCAACACCTTATGCACCACCGGCCATCCATAAAATGTCCTTGATCCGGTCACGTCCATCGTTTTCAGAGCCGTTAACCCGGATATCCAGTACAAAAAAAGAAAGTATAATATATGGGGGGATAATAAAAAAATTCAACAATAAGACGCTGTAGTTAAAAGATTATGTATATGGTCACTAGGCCGTTAATACTGATATACCGCAAAAATGATAACAATATAAGATAAGTAATTCTACCACAATACGTTGTAGGAACCAGATTAATATGTAATATAGTGTAAATTTGTTTTTAATTGTGTGTTAATTTTCCAGGATGGTTGAAGCAAAACGATCTCTCTCTCCAGGACTCTCGGTGGCCGAGGTCATCGGTGTCAGTCGGTGGTAGCTATGAGACACAGCCAGCACCGAGTGCCATCGACAACTCCGGAAACATCACACGTCTTCCTCTACTTGAACGACATGAAGAGTTTACCTCCACATAAAAACAAGGAAATCTTCTCCGAAAATCATAAAAATTTAGTTGGATTCCGCTGTCCAACCACAACTGAGCTACACTACGGAAAATCAATCAGCAGTGGGGACAGACTGGAGAAAAAAACAATAAAAGCACAAGGAAGGAGCTGGATGTCCCTCAACAAAGTCCACAGGGCGCAGGTGATTAGCCAGACGGTTAAGCCTGTGCGGCCTCATAGAGGTTCACCTGAAGTGACCACATCCAGTACCACATTTCGACCAATTGTCTAAAATGAAAGAAAAGAAAAAAAATTTGAGGGGACTGAATGGATTAAAGATGTCCACGGGGCGCAGTGGGCAGGCGATAGCACGCCTGTTACCTCAGCCGGTTATGCCCGAGTTACAACTCAAACGTCCATCAGCAAAAAGTAACAAGGATCCTGTCCACTGAACGAAGCACTGGCAGGCGGTATGACGCCTGATACTCAGGACGACGAGCAAAAAAAACAGGACAAAAGAACTCCAGACTCAGCCTTCACCCATGGCCAAGCGGTCATACGCTTGTTAGCCAGCGGTGCCGGTAAGCCTAGTTCAAAGATGCCTAAAGCGAAGAAGATAAAATGATGCGGGATAACCGAAAAGGGAAAGCAAAGTAAAATTCACACTGAATTTAGACAACAGAGACGAATCTGTAAAAAGAGGCAGTGGTGGTGAACCATAGTCAAATATAATTTTAATAAGTTAACAGAATTTGGCCGCCATTTATGAAATAAATGGGCGCCTTAATTTAATCTCGAAACTGGTTTGCCGAAAACGTTGGCATGAAAGCATATCGTTGGGCGCCATTTTATGTACCGCCACAATGGAGCTCCTTGCTGGTGACAGCAAGGCTACTGCCATCGTGCTGGGGTAAACATAAAAAAAATTTGAAAGACCGCATCCTCCCTAGGTTCCTAAATGTTTGTAGGGGATGCTAAACCGGCCACACGGTTGACGCTAGCTCGCCGGTGGGGGCGTGGGGTTGTGTGACCGGAACTCGACACCTATGATTCACCACTCACCTATTCTTTAAAATGGAGTTTTCTTCATAACGTTCTTGTCCTAGGTTAGCCAGAGATATTCCTCACTGGACGTTTCCATCTACCTGGTGGACCTATAAATGTTCAACACGACTTTGGGAGGACCCTGGAGAGAAAGCCAAAACACAACCATCCTGGACAACTTATCCCCTTAGGCTGTCATGCCTAGTAATACTAGTGGGGTTCAAGAAAGTGACAACAAATATATTTTAAAATAATTACAATATAGTACAATTACTCAACACCAAAACAGAGGTAAGTTAACTTTAACTAGTAGATGTAAATCAAACAACAAATACTACTATAATCTAGGTAATGTGGACACAGCCAACTATTACCACAAATAATAATGTTAATACAACAACGGAAGGAAACAAATCAATCGTCGCGCTGGTACCAGTCGAAGATTCCTTTCTTTCGTACAACACCAAATCGAACGATTAAATTTATAACTAAGGGCGTGTACTACAGTAAAATAGTAAATAGATTATAGGTTGAAAACTTGTTATATATATAAGATTATAATAATGATGGTGTGAATATATAATTATTTGATAAGTATTGTAAAATATGTAAATAGTGGACAATACAATTTCCTTTAGTGTGATGATTACCTAGGGTATATGAGAAAATATTCGGGGGGGAATATACATTTAAATAAAAGTTTGAATATAAACGTGTGAATATAAATTAATTAGCTACTAAAAATATGGTACAATAACCAACAATAATTTCAACACCGTTCGTTACCGCCACATAAGTTCTAGTGTTTGGGCAATCAAATTCTATGTTACTCTCCAAACAAAATTAACTTGAATTATCGTCAATACAGTGCTTTTCTAAATATTTATTTTTTTTTTTGATAATCAAATACCTTGAATGCAGATCCTTGTCAAGAAACAAACCAGGAGCTGCTACAGGACACCCCTCTGGTTCCCACGTATAGATGAAGACCTCCTCTTCAAACCAAAACTTCGTTTCTTCTATGCGACTTTTACCAAGTTCTTGAAAAAAAACAGAGCGGAGTCAACGACACACCACAACACCGAGGAAGTTTGAAGGCGGCACCTCAAAGCAAACTTTCCACCACCAACACTGACTACTTCTTTACAACCATGAAAAAGTTCCGCCGATGCGAGTTAGGCCCGCTTTGTCCTTGTTTGGGGCGATGAAAATATGGTATAGTGATGATTTCCCCTGGAAACACCAAACGCATAACCAGTCACCTTATCACAAAGAGCCGGTACGTTATTGCATTGTAGCTTCCCGAGCCTGAATATCAGCTACTTGTATCCTGTCAATTCTACTTTCGTTCCTAGATAGTGAAAGTTTGCCTTGTAAAGACTCCCTGAGCTGCTGCGACCAAAAATAATATTATAATTTTAAAAGAAACCAAAATAATTAAATTGGAAAAATTTTAGGGATTTTCTCTTTTGTCTCCGTATTCGTAATGGATGACCTTCCTAATTAACGGGAGAAAATGCCTGGAGTTTAATGATGACTAGCTTTTGGCATTTGCTAGGAGCTCATTCCCAAACTGCAAAACGGCTGACTTTCTATTAGCTGCTCCTCCAATAGGATGAACCAGTTTATGGGGGGACAAGAATTTATGAAACGGCAGACACTGCTATTTTTCAATTTTTCCACATAATTTCTTTATCCAAAGTCACGCACAAGTTTCCTGGAGCACATACGACAACTTAATTGACCAATACAACACAAACGGAATCTATTTGGGTCAATGCTCCAGCCCAGACTCTCAACGAAAGGAAACAACCACTTCTCGTTCTACTAAAATCCGGCCTTTTTATTAGCAAGCAAAATCCAGACTCTTTCTGGTCACGGTTCAATTCCAACTGTCAAGGTTTTTTCAATTTTTTTCCTTCCTAGAAAAATTTTGTTTTTCTTTGCCTACGTGATTCCAAAAAGGTGTCGCATCAAAAAGCTTCTTAAGTGATTGGACGATTAATTTATGAAATTTCCGATAGATGGGGGGGAATAATTAATAATAAGAATTTTGTAATAAATAACCGACCGTTACATGAAGAAGAAGGAAGTGATAGAAGTCTCCGTTAGATTAAATCTGGGAACCGCTCTGCCGTCTCGACACGACTGGTCAACATATACTGCTGATATCCAGGAAGGCGGGACGTAGAGAGTACTTTGACGGAGTCGGGTGGCTACCATGGTGCCGAACCTGTCACAAGGCCAAGCGGTGGAACGCCTGTTAGCCCAGATGGTGCAGGTCTGCCATCATGACATCCAACCGACCATACTAAGGGTTAACTCAACAAAAATGGCTTCTACTGTCCGAGCAGGATCGCGCTGAGCCAGGCGCTATACGCCTGCTAGCCAGACTCCGAGCCTGTTTGGCAGAGAATTTTTAGAATCGGAGGCTACCGCAGAAACAAAATTGAAAGAGTGAAATGGTGAAATAAGTGCGATAGAAAATAGGAAGGAAAAGCTTCGACGAGGGCTAAGGCACCGCGGTAAGTACCGTCGCCCATACATGCTCCTCTCCCTGGCGATGCTATTAACTTCGAGAAAGTTTTATTACAGTTCGGTTGATCTAGTGGGAAAACAAAACTGAAGAGCTAATTGTTTACGAAAATCTCTATATTAAGCGATATTGCCGATAACTGCGGACAGGATTGCCTCTTAAGGAAATTTACTACTCGTTATGTCTAATGAATGAATCGTTAGCCATATCGTTGGGCGCCATTTTTTTGTAACTGCCTGCGTTAAGTTAGTTAGACATGATTGGGTGCGCCTACGCGCGAAGAGGACGACCTTACAAGGGTCGCCGGAGAGAGATCCCAAAAGCACAGATACAAAAAAAAATAAAAAGGGTGATCCCAAAGGAACCATTGGGGCACGGGACCAGCACCGAGGATTATCGCTGGTGGATTCCAACCCACTGTACCAGGGTTGCACGCCTTGCGATGCACAGCTTAGCTCGTCGTTGGGGGGGTTCGCAGTACAGTGGCAGTCGGAGGTTGACAGTTACTGTTATATCAAAACAAAAAAAAAATCCGCGTGCAATTAATTTAGAAAAAGGAAGCGATATCGGTGGTCGCGAAGTTACTAGCATCCGCCAAACGAAAGAAGGCAAGGTTCATGGTCATGGTAATCGGTCAGCCCGCTTGGGGGCAGCTGAGCGTCGAAGCCGAAGCATAATGGGAGGGGCACTCACCTTGACGTGGACATCTCTTATAGCCGTAGGACCATACTTACTCGCCTTAAGCGTTCATCTTCTAATCTTACTGTTAACCTCTGAAAATGTAATAGTGACAATAACCGATATTAAGTGGAGACAAACGTGTGATTCTAGTTCAAATATAATATATTTAATAATAACCTATGTTATACTTATTATGATGACATATTCACTGTACAGGGCATAAATGAAAACAATGTTAGAATTGACAAGCTTCAAGCTACTTCTTCCGTTTACACAAAGTTAAGTTAATTTCTTATACCCTCTTAAAGTTCTCAACATGATTTGGGTACTGGACTAAAGAAGATAATTCATATAATATTTGATTTGGTCAACAATTCATGTTCGCAAAAAAAAAACTGATCCTTAACCATTCTAGAATACTCTACCTAACTAACAGACCACTCGTCAGATATGACATTCTGGCTGACCGAGATCACAATTCCATGTCTTGCATTTCAATTCAAACTAATAATATGGTTATCTAGTACAAAGGGAAATGATTTGCTCTTATAAATATAAATGATTGATAACAATGTCGTCAAACTGCAAACAAAATTGCACTCTAATATACGCTTAACCAAAATAATTTGTCTGCTGTGAGAACGATTCTCTCAACTAAATGAAACGGCGTATCCCGTATAAGACTAGCAGAAAGTTTGGATAACGTTGTTATCAACCTGTACACCAGTGTATGACAACACCGTATTAATCCTAAATTGGGTTTTTCTTTGCTTCCTCCTTTTTTTTTTCTTTAAACATCATCCTCGCACTTAAATCTAAGTCAAATTTGCATAAAAAAAACGAGACAAACTAAGTATCCTTATAGATTATAATGGTTAATGACCTTTTTGTCAAACCGCCCAAAATGTGTTCATTTAAATAAATCCTTAATCCAACAAAAGGATATTAATTATATTTAGCTTTTTTTTTTCTTTTTTTTTCTTCAAGGAGCTACCACTAGATTGAATCTTGGCCGTACATAACTCATACCAAAAGGAAAACGGATTTCCCTTCTAATTCTGATAGTTCGTGTACATATGTAACGATTATACGCAAAAAAATATAAAAAAAAACTAACTCCTTAATCTACGCAAGAATTTTTATAGATTCTTAATCTGCGAAAACGAAAACAAAATCTCAAATAATTTCTTATTTAAAAGTTTGGCTCCGGTAAGTACTAATCGCTCAGTACGGTCAAATTAAAATGTTATATAATTTTTTTTTTTTTTATATCTATTCCTAAAGGAAATAAAATGCGTTTGCGAAAACACAAGCACATAGTTTAATATTATCGTTGGAGACGAAGCAATTTCTGGATACTTCGCAAAGAAATTGGGACGTACTCCAACCTCAAAATAAAAGTTTATATATATATATATTTAATTATACGTTCAAGTACCATACCTTATGGCATCGAGCTCGATCCCCTTTGGTGTTAGTAGTATTTTATTAAAATTTCTATTTACTATGTGTTGGTTCTAGCTGGTTTTCTTTTGTTTTTTTTTTTTATATGTATATATATATTTTTTTTTTTGCTTTTCCTTTATTTTGTTTTCTTATTTCATTTTCGTTTCCGGTATTATATTTTCCTTTGTTTTCTTGTTTTTTTCTATTTTTTTTTGTTTATATTAAATGAACTGGCAAAGCTTAAAATTTAAAAAAATTATATGAATAATATAGAGATCGACTAAACTAGGGAATTTAACAAAGAAGTAACCTATTACGCCGCCTGAAGTGGTGAAAATCCCTCGTGGTAAAATGGTTATTGAAGCCTGGCTGGGACTGGTGACTAATGTGGGCCGTTAACTCGGCCGACCTCATGGAGACGCCGCCAATATGACAATCGCCGAATAATTTGCTCTAACTCCACTAAGGTAATCCAGACAATTGCTTCCTCCAACTTGGAGACACGACCATCGGACAGTATCACCGGCCTTGGCCACGATTTTGACCATCCAGGTGGCTGGACGCCGCTACCATTCACCTTTTTCCCGCAAATTTCGCACTTGTACAGTATGATCTGAATATTTCTGATGATACCAGGAAACTTCTCCTCACTTGAACAATAACAATAACTTCTAACGGTCTTCGAACAGGCCTGAATATCCGATCTGACTTCCTTTATCGCTTAATTCCACACTATCCTGATTCGCCCGTAATTAAAATTTTAAATTTCTTTTTCTTTCTTCTTAAAAACAACCGGTGGTATAAAACTTTATTACTATCAGTAAAATTTTCTCTCACGCCATCCGAAATTCGAGCCAACCTTTTTAATTTCCAACCGGCGTTCACGGCTACTACTTGCAGACTGTCTCCGTGCTGCCCGTTTTTCTTCCTCCGCTTCTTTTCACCGTCAACACACTATCACACCCAGCTTCTGCATAGGGGCCTTACCGGCTCACGCCACAAAATCCGACCAATCATCCGCATGTCATACGACATCCACTCATTCATGCGTTAGGCTGCCTTGGTTGCGCAAGGAACTTGCGTGCGCCGATTCTGAGTAAAAGTTGTCTGTGTGGGTTTTCCATGCGCCGTGCAATAAAGCTTTTTGTTTGTGGTGAGCGACGGAAATTGGCCTTTGCAGCCGGGGACAGTGTTGGTGGCTCACCAGAAATAGCACCAGAATTTCCATTTCCCGATTTTTGATTTGGTTCTTGATTTCGGTTTTGGTTTTTTTTTTTTTTTCTTTCTGTCTTCTGTTGGGGGGGCCTTGTATAGGGTTACGGAATGTATGGAATCAACCGAAAAGCTCTCGGCGAGTATTGTTTATTTTCCTTTGATGTGGAACTCTGATTATGGGCACCTAAGCTCCCTTGGCTACCTTGTACTACAGCATTAGGGCGCCTTTCTCAATTGACGATCCGCTTCGCCTATATGTTCCCTTCTGGGAGGACAAAAAAAAATCTGATAAGGACCTAACTACCTTTGCTCTGTTTCCAACTTGGTTAAACCTTGTATAAGGTTACTATTAATAATAATTCCTGGTTAAAGAATCCGAGGTGTAACCGCCTATTTAAATAGAAGGCTGAGGAAGCAGATAGATAAAAAAAATTTGCTAGGCAAGAATAGGTAAGAATGTTTTTGGCATTACAGGCTAAAACTAAGCTCCGCGGCAATTTAAGATGCAATTTGATCTGATACTTGGGGCGCTATTGGGAGAGGCTACCGGATTATGGTCTTACGAATTAGCTGTATTGAAAAATGAATTATTATTGATGTACATATTACTGTAAATAGAATCTAGGCTGGTGAAGGTTTCCAGTTTGTTTGGAGGGTGTATGTGCGGTGGGACTCACCGTTAGGGTGCGTAGGCAGTATTAGGCCATTAGGGCGTCCGTTACAGTGTGATACGCAGTTAAGAACGTATGCACACTCGCTAGCCCGGAGAATGGACCCTTTTGTAGATAGAGGGGTTGGGGGGTAAAAAGGGGGTTAAAATTGAAAAAACATTCTGTCGCTGCGTATATAGGTTCTACTAATAATCTAATAACCGTTAAATACTAGTTGCAGAGGTCTGTTAAATTTTTTTTAAGGTGAAGAGTTTTGGGTCGTCAAAAATTTCATACTACTCGCTGTTGTACATATCTCCTTCTTCATATTCCATCCTCTCTGGTTGGGCCTATTATGCACCTGAGGACTTTTCTATCAAACCTGTTGACTCGTTCCTCTATGTCGCTGCAAGAGCAAAGTGCTGGTCGTATTACTGTTTTGTAGAGTGGGAGTTTCGTTTTTCTGTGAACAAATCTGGAGTGCAGTATTTTTTTTGGGCATAAAAGGCTCTATTAGCCAGTAGTATTCGCCTAGTTATTTCTTATTTTTCTTCGTTTCTTTTTGTGATTGTAGACCCAAGGTAGACTGTTTTATCGACTATTTCTAGTTTATGTTCGTCGATAGTTATATTTCTCCCCTTCCCACGATGTTAACGTCATCCGCATAACTATGTAATTGTACCGAATGTGTTGCTATTGATGCACTTCTCTGGACTGACGTTTTCCTTATCACCCATTCTAGGGCGAGGTTGAAGAGCATTGGGGCCAGCCGATCCCCTTGTCTAAATCCTTGTTGAACTTCGAACTTTAAGAACCTTACACGGACTCATATGCAACATCTGGGAAGAAGAAGTTATAAGAAATGGAAACCATACTTTGCGAATGTGAGGACATTATTAATACACGACCATTAACTTACGTGTCGGAAGACCCTAACGATTTGGAACCACTAACACCGAACATGTTTTTGAAGGAGATTGACGTAGTTGGAGTTCCAGATCTGGATGCGATTGATAAAACAAGTTTAACACGACGCGTTAGATACAAACAACAATTGCGAGACACACTGAAGAAAAGATTTCGAGAGGAATACTTAGGACAATTAAACCTCCACGCGAAAGGGGTCAAAAGGGGCGATGTAAGAGTAGGAGAACTAGTGTTTCTGGAGAACAAGAATAGCAAGCGCTTGAATTGGCCATTAGCGAGAGTACAAGAAATATTACCCGGGAAAGATGGTGCCGTTCGGTTAGTGCGATTTAAGACGGTAAGCGGTACACTATTGAGACCAGTGCAGAGACTGTTTCTGATGAGAAGGATACGGTCTTGAACAAAACCAGTGACGGAGATGCAGAGATGTCAGAGACCAGAGAGAATATCAACACCAGAAGTGGAAGGACAATTAAGCGCCCCCTTAGGATGGATTCGTGATACCTTACGTTGGAGCATTTTCGTTATTTTTTAAATTAACTAGTAATGTTTAATTTAGGTGGGAGAATGTTACGAAAATACTTAATTTCTTATGTTTTGTAAAGTTGTCGAATTTATATTCTTCTCCCTTTGTTTTGTAATTGGTAGTCAGTCAAGAAGAAGATTTAGAACTGGACACACTTTTAAGTTTTTTGTAAGAGAGTAGCTTTAAAAGGTTTATATGAATTTGTTTTCGGTGGTTTTGATTATATGTATAAGTTAGTAGATTTAAAACGCTTTTCTAATAATAAAAAATTATTGAACTTTATTTAATCTTTAAAATCCGCGTTTAAATTTAACAATAGTCTCGATCTTAAGACGGCAACTTTTAGACTGCCTTGTGGCTCACAAAATTATTCCTACTTGGACACTAGTCTCTTTTGATTGTTATTTAATATTTTACTATTAAGCACTTATCATCTAATTTCTTGGTAATTGCAGTGGGTAAGTCACAGACGCTTCGTCAGCACCCACATGCAGTTGCGCGATTGGGGATTCCAGGAAAATCGCCGTGAGATATTTTGCCACCGATGGTGATGGTGTTAACTCTTCCCCTCTTAAATTGAATGTCCTCATTCATCCTTAGAAAAGCGATAGAGTGGGCTCTGCAGGTGCTTCGCTTTTCTATGCCTTTTTCAACTTCCTGGTTCTGTTGAATAACGATCTTTGTAGTCTTCTTTCGGTTGATAACAAAGGCGATGACGAGTGTCGACCCAATTAAGATGATAAGTCCGTATGTTATCCATTGGTGGGTTCTCTTCTCCGCTTCTAAGAGTTGGATTCTATTTGTGCCGTTAATTTGAAGTTCATTCATCATCTCTAACGACAGGATTTTTTGGTAATCTCGTTCCAATGCTGTTGGTTGAACGATCGGTGGTAAGGCCTGTAACGTTGAAACTTCCTTGGACTTAAATTCTTGACCGTTGATGTTTATGGTGCCGTTGTGGAATTTTATGAGGAATGTCCCTTGGAGGCTATGACCGAAATTTTGTGCGCTAATTGTTCCGTTAAACTGGTTCAATAGTATTATTCCTGGTTCTATTTCCTCTAAGGTGGGTATGTGTTGATTATTTATGATTGTGCAAGTGGCGTTGCGACTTCTAAGTAAATTCGGAATACAAGTAGAATTACTAATGTCGGAGATGCTGTCCTGGTTACAAATTGTTAAATAATTATAAGTTTTACATTCCTTTTTAATGCCAAAATACTTGTTACCATTTTTTAATATCATATTATAAGAAATTTTATTGACAAGATTACCTTTCTTTACTGGTTTTATAATTAGTTTTTGAAATATTTGTTCTGTTGTGATCGGAATATTAATTATGTAAAGTAAAGTAGAACTATTGCTTATGACTTTTGCTTGTGCAAACTCTAATGCTTCTTCTGCTGTAGAGTAAGGAAGATTTTCCTGATCAAGAGATTTTGTAGCCAAATTTATATCTGTTTTTGATAACATCATTGAATTTACTACACCGAGTTTCGCCCATTGGATGGCGTATCTAATATTTACTAATTCTTCCTTTATTAACCTAATCTTGTATTGTGTGCCTAATGCTAATTTTTTTCGTTTGCCTTCGCCTTCCTTGAATATTCTTAATATCTCATTAGTAATACGAGTAATATTATTTATTCTGTCGTTATGTAAATTATTAATTATGACCTGCTTATTATTATTTACTAAAACATTATTCATTCTGTCTTTTAGTAAGACGAAGTCATCATGGTCCGGATTCCCAGCGATCCATTTCCATGCGCTTCCTATGAAATTTAATGATCTTTTCTCTCTATGTGGCCTGATGTTCTCTAATGATTCTTGGATTTGGAGCAGCTCATGTTGAAGGAAGGGAATAAGGAATGGTTTTTCTTAATCTGTTTTTCGAGGACCAAATTCATATCGGAGATGAATTTTTGATATTGCTCAAGTTCTATGATGTGGATCAGCTTAAAATTTCCATTTTGTAGCTTGGCTATACCGGAATGAAAGGCGATAATCTGGGAATTGGAATAGTCAAGTATTTGGACTTCTCCCTCGCTGGTGGAAAGGATGAATCTGTAAAATTAATTTCTTATATTACTCTTGTGAACTGTTTTTCCTGACTGGGTAATTACTGTTGTATGTTTTTTTTCTTGTACGATTTCTTGCTTATACCTTACTGTTAACTTAGACCCTATTCTTTTGTTGTGTTTCACAAAAATGATTTGCCCTACATTATAATTTTTTATTGGTTTGCGCTTTTTATTATGATACCTTAGATCTTTTTCCTGTTTTTGTTTTAGTTTTTCGATATTTTTCGCTCGAACTATTTCGAACTGTTCAGGGGTAATTCGGGGGTTTCGACCATAGAATAATTCTACAGGTTTCTTACCCGTGACAGAATGAATGGTATGATTGTACTCATTTACTGCGCGTTCTACAAGTTCTTGAAAGGAGCGGGTTGTTCCATCATTGTTAAGACATCGCATGATCTCGGAAAGCGTGGAATGAAATCGTTCCACTTGACCATTTACTTCGCTCTTATAGGGGGGGGGTCTTGACAATGGTAATGTTAAGATCTTCAAACATAGATATTATGGTTGCGGAATTTAAGGATTTTTCATTGTCGAGTACTATGAATTCGGGGACGCTAAAGAAAAGTAAAATATCTCTTAAAGGTTGCTTTACGTCTTCTATTGCGCGCGACTTTATAATTTTGGCCTGGGCAAATTTAGTGAATTTGTCTATTGCCGTTAAGGCGAGATATCTTTTGGTGGAATAAATATCGATGTGGATAGTATGTCCAGGAAAGTTTGGGATAGGTGTAGGATTTAATTTTGGATTATTGGGATGTCTGTCGTACTTATTTTCTTTGCACACTTTACATGCTTTTAAAAGTCTTTTTACTTTATGGCTCATTCTGGGGAAATAGTATTTTTCCAAGATCTGTAACCTATTTTCATCTGCGTTTCTATGTGCTCTTCGATGAATTGATAGAATTATTTCTTCCTGATCTGTTTCGTTAGTAATGTCCTCGATTAATGTTTGCGTGAACCGAATTCTGTAATGTTTGAAATGAGTTGGATAAATCCTTTAGATTTTTCCCATAATATCTTCGTCTGTTTTGAGCCCGTTTAATGTGTGCGGATTTAAGTGTCTTTTAAAGATATTTATAAGTTCGGGATCTGTGTAATGAGGTCGGATAAAAATGTGCCTTTGGTAATTTGGGTGAGGGTTTATAATTTGGTAACTATTTTCGTTACCCTTTATCAGAATCAACTGGTTGCGGAAGGCATTTACTGGTATTTCTACCGTCGGGATTAAATTGTGAGGTGAGCTGTTGTCACTATGTGTTGCTGTCATTGAGTTAATTTGCACTTTTGGTGGTTGTCTTGATAGTGCATCAGCTACAACGTTAGCTTTGCCTGGTTTGTACTTAAGTTCATAATTGTACTCCTCCAGGATAGTCTTCCACCTTTTCATTTTGCTATTAGTATTTTTGTTACTCAACGCATACGTCAAAGGTTGATGATCAGTAAATATTTTCACCTTTCTTGAACCATACAAATAGTTTCGCAAGGAGTTGAG
Source organism: Thereva nobilitata (assembly GCA_963855945.1). Taxonomy (NCBI): domain Eukaryota; kingdom Metazoa; phylum Arthropoda; class Insecta; order Diptera; family Therevidae; genus Thereva; species Thereva nobilitata. The sequence continues at coordinate 181,264,953 of OY979694.1, forward strand.
CGCCCAAATGATGGCGAGCATCTCTTTCTCATTGGTAGCATAATTCTGCTCTGTTTTTGTTAGAGTTCGAGAAAGAAACGTTATTGGCTTTTCGTCCTGCGCAAGCACGGCACCAATTGCGAAGTCAGACGCGTCGGTGGTTAACTGAAATTCCTTGTTGAGATCCGGATGGATCAGTAGTACTTCTTGAGAAACAAGTGAATTTTTGATTTTATTAAATGCTTCGATAGCCTCTGCAGGAAGAACAATAGGTTTATTTTTCGAAATCTGTTTGGACACACGTCCATCTTCCCCTCTTAAAAGGGATGTCAAGGGTTTCGCGATTTTTGCGTAGTCTTTAATAAATCGGCGATAATATCCTGACATACCAAGAAATGATCGTAACTCTTTAAGAGTTTTTGGTGTAGACACATTGAAAATAGCCTCTACTTTTTTGTGGTTGGTCTTAATTCCATTTTTTGATATGACAAATCCGAGAAATTCGACTTCTTCTTTAAAAAATTCACACTTATATAGCTGAACTTTCAAATTCGCTGCCTCTAGGGTTTTAAAAACAAGTTCAACGTTTTTGAAATGTTCTTCTTCATTTTTACCGAAAATAATAATATCATCGATGTAGACGTAACATCTGATTCCGATATGATCTCTTAGTATGGTCATCCAGTGCTCTCTGGAAAATTGATGGTGCATTTTTCAGGCCAAATGGTAATCTCGTGAATTCATATTTCCCATTATTTACAGAGAACGCAGTTTTTTCAATATCGCATTCCCTAAGTGGTATTTGGTGGAAACCGCTCTTTAGGTCTGCTATAGTGAAATATTTATTTTCTCCTAAATTGGACAGAACTTCGCCTATCTCTGGTATAGGGTACCTATCTGGAATGGTAATTGTGTTCAGCTTACGGTAGTCAATTACCAATCGAAATTTTTTCTCTTTTGAAGCATCCAATTTTTTTGGGACCACCCAAACTGGGGAGTTATAGGGCGATCTTGAAGGTCTAATGATACCATCATTTAGCAGTGTTTTAATTTGTTTGTCGACTTCTGCTTTGAATGCCATCGGATAAGGATATGTTTTGGAATAAACAGGATCATTTGAATTTGTACGAATTTCGCCTTTTACTACCGTGGTGTAGGTGAGTTTTTCGTCAGGTTCAACAAATAAATTAGGACAGTTTTTTATAATATTATTCAATTTGAAATTTTGTGCCTGGCTCATGTGTGAAATTCGAAGATTTACAGAGTTAACAGATTCAGAGATGTGTTGTTGAAGAGGGACTTCAATACCGGGGGTAATAATCATAATATTATCATCGGTATAGATGACAGCTTTGAGCTGCTTGACACTATCGTAACCTATTATGCCGTCGAAGCCTAGAAGGCTTGGGAGAATAAAGAATTTCAATTTTTCTGTGATAGGGCCAAAAATGTCAATGAATGCGTGCTGAGTTATTCGAATATCGCCTGTTACGGAACTTGCGATAAAATTTTTTTCATTGGGGATAGGATTACGGATATAACGTGGCTTGATATAATTTTTATTCGAGCCTGTATCGAACAAAAATTTCAAAATATGCCCACTCTTCGCTACGTGTTCAATATAAGGCAGCGAAGAGTGCCTTAGTCTAAAAAATAAATGTCGTCGATAAATTCGACTTCTTCGATCGGGTTTTCTTTGGCTTCAATATAATCGACAAGTGTTTGGTCGTAATTGGCATCTTCACTTGTTACCTGTTCCTTGTAAGTTTCTATTTCACTTACTGGATTTTGAATATTTGTATTAAAAATTCTTTGTTGTTTACCTGAGGGATGCATTTGTTTAGATAATGGCCTTTCTTGCACGCGCTGTTGTGTTCTAGGATTATTCTGATAATTCAATGCTCGCGATTGAATAGTTCGATCGACGTCCATCGGCTCTGGTCTTGGTAAAGGTGTCGGTAAATATTGTGTTGGCCTCCAATTTTGATTTCGATTTGATTGATGGGGAATTTGTTTTTGGAAATAAGGTCTTTGAGGTCTTTGTGGATAATTTATTAATTCGGGTTTCGGGGTAAAATTTACTTCTAGGAGCAGGAGTAGGGTAATATTGCTGTGGAGGTGGAATATTCCTTATTGGTGGAATCGGTGGAGGTAAATTTCTTCGAGTGTTTCTTTCAAAACTATGGGCATATTGAGTGCGGAACTCCACATTTTCTAATTTTGTGCAAAGATGTAGGGCCTGTGGTAAGTCTGTAGGCTCCTTAATGCTTAACAGTCTAGGCAATTCGCCTTTTAAACCTCTCACAAACGTGTCTAAGGCTTTGTCCCTGTAGGACTTGGTTATAATATTTAAGGATTCTTGGCTCATATCGAGGGAACACAATTTATTTAAGATTAATGATAAATGATGGTAAACATTTTGATAAAATTCAGGGACCGTTAACCTCCCTTGCACCAGTGTCGTCATTTGGTATTCCAGTGTACCAAGATCACGTTTATCTGCGTAGTGCAGTGCAAGACATTTGGAAATCCTTACCCAATTAAGTGGGGTATTGTAGGACTCTAAGGCGATGTCAGCATGTCCTACTATTTTGTTACGAATAACACTCAGAATGCCGTAGTATCTTGCGGTGCCTTTTAATGGCTCATAAATGGTAAGAATTCGTTCTACACTTTTCTTCCATGAACCGAATTCTTCTGGTTTACCTGAAAATTCCCTCAGACCTTTCACAACATCTGGAATCTTGTCTAATTCAGAGTATCCTCTTTCTGAGTTAATATTAATTGGTTGGTCAATATCATTGCTATTATCTGCAGGTGGGTTTAAGAGTGAGCTTAAAATTACTCTCCCTTCTCTTTTTAGAACATCTCCGACTAGAGCTGTGATTTGCTCTACTAAAATTGGGGTAATGGGATTTGCGGAAGTAGATTGACTAGCTGCTCCTTCATCAGCGTTTTGTGCCATGTTTTTTTATCTTTTTAGATAGTAACAGAGAGAAAAAAAAAACCCTTAATTTTATTTAAAGAAATTGTGTCGAAAATTAAATTAATCAATGTAATAACAATAAAAACCTTTAAATTGACAAAATTGATCCACCCCTTTTTTTTTAAAAAAAATTATTCAGTACTTTAAAAAGGAATAAATGGAGCTATTTGACTTGAGCTAACTGAAGGAGAAAAACAAAGAAATTTGCGTTCATAAACTAAATTTTTGGAAAACAATTTTCAACCACTTTTCTCCTATCGAGTAAAATCAATTAAACTGAAGGCGATAACTAATGCCTTTATTCTAAACTATAAAAACAGTGCACACGCTACTCTCCCTAATTTTTATAGGATAATTAATAATTCCGATCACTTTTATTTTATTGAATTTTTTCCTTTTTGGTTTTTACTAAAAAAGTTCTTTTACAGAAATTCACTTTTTATTTATTTTTCGTTTCAAATTTTAAATTTAACTTTAAGTAATCACTTTCCTTTATTATTTATTTTCTGTTAAAAAAATTCTAAATAATTTCTTTGCTTAAGCGCAAGATAGAAATTCTAACTTACATTAGAATGCTAAGATTTTTCTGTCCCTAATAAATTTAATTAAAAAAATTTTTATTAAATATTTTTCTTGTATTATTATTTTTTTGTTTAGGAAAGGTACAAGTTTTTGACTTACATTAAAATAATAAGTCGAAGGACGAGCATCTTGATGAGTCCGTTGCTTTATTTTTTTCTCCGCACAATACCCGGTGAAATTTGTGCGGTGGGACCACTTGTGGTATTTCCTCCCCTGGAACAGGCGGCTGTCATCAAATTTTTTTGTCAGCTTGGTTGTCTGATCCTGAATCAGTGACTCCGTTTTTTCCGATGAGTTATGGTTTCTTCGGTGACTCCGGGGCCTCGTTTCCTATTCCTTTTTTTTGGGAATGATTTCAAAGGATTTTATCCCTTTTAATTGCCACTGAGTGACGTGACGTGATTCAACTTTCCAATGCTATTATCGCACTTTATGGTTATCTGCACTTTAATAGCTAATTAGTTGAACTGTAAATATGATTAATTTACACAGCAGTGAGTTAATCGGTAAATTATTTCACTTTGCTTTCACTTTTACACGTAGCACTACCGTGGTCCCTGCTCGGGCGCCAGTTAATAGATTTAAAACGCTTTTCTAATAATAAAAAATTATTGAACTTTATTTAATCTTTAAAATCCGCGTTTAAATTTAACAATAGTCTCGATCTTAAGACGGCAACTTTTAGACTGCCTTGTGGCTCACAAAATTATTCCTACTTGGACACTAGTCTCTTTTGATTGTTATTTAATATTTTACTATTAAGCACTTATCATCTAATTTCTTGGTAATTGCAGTGGGTAAGTCACAGACGCTTCGTCAGCACCCACATGTAGTTGCGCGATTGGGGATTCCAGGAAAATCGCCGTGAGATATTTTGCCACCGATGGTGATGGTGTTAACTTATATTTAATAAATTTAAATAGAATCACCCGAGTTTGTTTTCGTGAATAAGTTTTTCACAATATGTCCAATATAGACGAAAGGAGATAAATTAACGTTTAAAAACTGGAGAGACATCTCACTCCTCAGCACCGGTTACAAAACCTTCACAATTCTTGTAAAATAAAAATTAGAAGCTTTAGCGGAAAGCCTTATAAGAATTTCAAGCTGATTTAAGAACAAACAGGTCAACACCGGACCAGTTGCTGACCTTAAGAGGATCTTCTGGTCTAGCTTTTGCAAAATATCAATTTTTTTTAATTGATATTTCAAAAGTATAGGCTTTTAAAAGTATACTGTTAAATTTTTGTATAAATATTTCCAGTATTTTGACTTCTACAGCCTATTTAGCAGGTCAGCGCGGAAGCAGGTAAAAGGGTCAACCGGTCCGATGAATAGATCTATTGTTTGTAGGAATGCAGCTGCTCGTATTTTCTCCCTTCTCCTAAATATGAATAAGTCACACATATTCCCTATTGGCTACGTGTATTTCAAAATATTACCTAATTAATAGTAGGGTTAGAGTAGGATTAATAGTAAGCAGAGATTTATATCAGATTTTTTTGAGGATACATTTACTTTCTGCACGGTGCGAGGCAAAAAAAACTACTCAACCGATTCGTCTCAAATTTTACTACGCTATTCAGTAAACCAGTGCCTATCGTTGGAACTAAAACCCCCGTTTTCGGTTGAATATTTCTTATTTTTTACATACAAAAAGTAATGAAAAAACTGTCTGTTTTCGAAACGTAAATTTTAACTTTGTCAAATTTTTTTTTCATTCTAGTTCCTGCGATAAGTACACTTATACTAATTAGTGGAAATTTTTTTTTCGGTTTCGGATCAGTGGAAGAGTCAAAACATCACGCACCACCAAGATCCATTTTTTTGAAGGAGACACATTCCATTACATTTTTTATTATATTTTTGTATAGTTATAATGTAATAAAATATATCTGCAAAGTTTAAATATTATTGCTCATTATTTTCATAAAAAAAAATTCCTAAAAACTCGTCAAATTTAAGAACACTAGACCAGAAGGTCCCCTTAATACAAGATCTTATGAGGATTAGGAGTCCCCTCAAAACTGGTACGAATGGCCAAATAGGCAACGAACAACTCACTTGCGAAAGTAAAGATCCGAAATGCAGTAAAGCTACTGACAGAATCAGGCGCAAACGCGGTGCGGACATTGGCTTCGCGGTATGTGGCGACTTTTCACTGACATGATGTTGCGGTGTCGGCGGCGCGCTCAGACTTTGAACACAACAACGAAATCAAAGTGACAAGTGGACGTGATAGGAAAAAAATTGAAAAACCTGAATGATTTACATATAATTTTTCTATCCTACAGGACTTGTCTTTGTTTTAGGTGCTAATTTAATTACCCCAATTTGGAAAAATAAAGATTTTCATTAAATATAAAATCCAACAAATTTGCTATCCCGCCCAACACCAACACACGACTCCAAACATATGCCCAACACCATCAAAACCCGACTCAAAACACAAACATCTCTTGACACTACGCGGCGGCAACGCGCAGAGAGTAGAAAGTAAAGCAACTTGCGCGGTGTGTGCGTAGCGTAAATCAGCATTTCGTTAGTGCGCATTTGAATACACTACTTCTATTCTCTCTGTCATTACCCGCACGGCGTTTGCGCCTGTTTCTGTCAGCAGCTTAATGGAAGAATTCGAAGCACGACAAGGTCTTAAACAAGGGGATGGACTGAATTCAACGGTTTTCAAGGTCGCTCTAGAATGCATTATAAGGAAAAAGTCAGTCCAGAGCAATGCGTCAATAGCAATACAGTGTGCACAATTACTTGGATATGCAGATAACGTGAACATGTAGGGAAGATCTTTTTTGGCAGTAAAAAGAAGCTTAAGGTGCCAACCCATAGAACGCGTTTCAGGCGTCGCTTTCATGCGTTGCGTTGACATTTAAGTTGGAATACATGCTTCTAAATAGCAACCGGCCCAATGACGGAGGAAAAGCGTAGGCGCGTCGCATGTAACGCGTAAAGTTGCCCAACTTTCAACTTTTCTTGCGTCTGGCATTCGATTATTTGTCAACTGTGACATCGATGGCAATCAGCTGTGCTCTTGTACAAAAGAATTATATCTGGATCTGAACAAATCAAGTTTTAATTACATAACCACTGCTTATAAAAATTTTATTTCTCAAAACACACTCGATAAATTATATATAAACAAATTTTAGACTGAAATGATAAATAAAGTTGGAAGTAATGTTAAATGTCAAAGCCAGCGCGCCGCGTTCATTGGGACGGTGATAGGCGTCATACGTTTGTTATCAACGCAATGCATGAAAGCGACGCCAGAAACGCGTCCTATGGGCTGGCACCTTTATATCGAACTAAAAGAGGCTTCGACGACAAAACAGTATACTTTGGGTCTACAAACACAAACGAAGATAAAGAAGAGGTAACAAGACGAGTATACTACTGGCTAATAGAGCTTTTGATGCCCAAAAACAAATACTGCGGTCAAGAGTTTTGCCTATAAAACGATACTTAAACAGTAATACGACCAGTTCTGTGCTATGGTAGCGAGACTTGGACTAGAAGATGGAATATAGTAAAGGAGAAACAACAGCGACGACCCAGAAATCTCAACCTTTGTAAAAATTAACAGAATAAGTCGAGCCGGCTACTTAATCAGGATAGAGAACAACTGTATCCCTAAAGTGCTCCAGAATCGTAGCAGAAATTTCGGTAAGTAGACCTGTTCACAGTCCCAGGAGGAGTTGGATAGACTCTTGACGACTGACGCATAGGCGATGCTTAACATCCGGAACTGGAGGCATGCTGCAAAAGACCGGCGTCGTAGAGGCTCGATTTCGGCTGTAGCGCCATTGGATGGATGGAATATTAGCCGGTTAAGCCGGCGAGATGACTTATGAAGGGGCTTCTTTAAAACTCAAAGTGATATATGTATAAAATTTATTTTATAAGTGGACAGCGATGCTAGAGTAAAATAATGATTACGACAGTCAATCATCACCAATTTACCAAGTCACAAAGATTAATAAAACATGGTATTTTTATTCGCAGATGAAAAAGTCTCTATTATATTACATTTTCATACAAAAAGCACCTTTTCACATACAGTAAAGTTACAAAATAAAATATCCTTTATGCCGGGTTTTCACTAGTAGAATTAGTGGTAGAGTAACTGGCCTACTTTTAAGCGGTAGAGTAACTTTACCACGGTGCTATCCCACTCTACTCTACTATAACCGAGTTTTCATTAGGTGAGTTCCCAGAATAGTTAGTACTCTACCAGTATACTCTACCACTAATTCTACTAGTGAAAACCCGGCATTAAGGTAATAATTAAAATCCACCCGGTCTCACAAGACCGAGTGAAGCTCCTCCTTTCTTCGAAATAAGTGATGAGAGATGAAAGCATTACAATTCTAACAAAATGAGCATCCATGGACTCGAGAATTAAATTCGTTTTCAGCAGGACTAAATTTCCTCAAATTTTCCAGAGTGTTCCAATTTCCAGTTCATATCCGGATATTCGCTTTTGAAGCCGAGGCTTTATTACACTTTGCATCATGAGAAATTTCCTAGACTATTGCCATGTTTATATCCTTGTACCACTTGGAAGCCTTCCACAAACCAGAAGTGATCCATCTGTATACTTGTGCCATTGTACATATATGGACGGGTAGAACAGATAATTTATATGTAGCCATGTGGAACAGGGTAGATATGTGGGCTAACGCTAAATGATGCCCGCAGTGCAAATGTGGAAATGTTTTAATAGGTTGCACCCCGTATATTTGTTCTGCTGTCTGAATGACCATGAAATAATGCGTCTAGACTTTTTGGAAATTTTCCTATGCTTGGTGCACTGTGCAACCAGGACGGTAACGGAGGTAGTCCTTGTGCAAACGGATGTGCTAGAATTGTTTATGAAGCTATACTTTAAATAGTGGGGAGTTAAGTAGAAAAGTGATTCTCATGTATTTTCTGGACTTTGAAGTAACTCCAAGCGGAATGTTCTGGACATGTGAGGAGTTGCTGATTAGGTGATGAGATTAATGATTTTGGTGGTGAGAAAAAATTGTTGATAGTGCTTGTATAAATTGTTCAATGCTATGTTTAAATACTTTAGCAGAAACTGGGGTTAATGTTTTATGCCTTTCAGTTCTGCAAGATACTAATATATTTAGAAGCTCATATAGTTTTGGACATTGGAATTAACGAGACTCCTCGAGCAAGCACCATTCTCTGTGTACAATCCAAAATGCCTACTGCAAAGGCAAGTCCACGGAAACTGCACTCAGCGAAGTGGTCGGAACTGTTGAGCATTCCATATATTGTAAACAATCTACATTAGCCACATTCCTAGAAATAGGAGGCTCCTTAAATAATATAACGATTATAGCTTTCCTAGAATCCCTGACGGAGTTAGGGGTGAAGGCAACACTCGGCCGCTTGATAGTCATCTTGCTCATTACCGTTCATCAGCGTTCATCACCATTCGAGAATTTAACGAACATTCTGCAAGTTCGTTAAGTCAATTTAGATCGGTGCCATATGAACACCCATGTTCGTACGTTAGGGTACGTACGGTTACGGTCCGGCACGTCATATCTGGTTCAGGCTATTGGTTGGAGTACAGTTACATCAGGCCTAGAACGTAAAGTGCCTAGCTGCAACACTTGACCCGAAACTAAACAACTGAACTGGAGACTCAATATTAAGGAAAGAGTCAGGAGGGCCTATATAACTTTCTACTACTGCAAGAAAAAGGTCTTCAGCCACGAATGGTCTTATGGATGTACACAGCCATCGTACATCCCATCCTCACATATGAATGAATAATGTGATGCGCAGCATTAAGGAAGGAGTACAACTGTACCAATCTAGGCAGGGTCCAGTGAGTAACCCCAAGCCATAGAAATGTGAAAAGGAATGAGAGAGCCTTTCCAATATGGTATCACTCGTCCAGATCGGAGCTCCTTTTTAAAAAAGTGGAATAAGTGCATAGGAGTAACCAGCGCTAAAGGGCTAATTGGCGGTCAGCAGCGCGTATGTGGGCCTCGCCACTTGAACCAACCAACCATTGTTAGACATAATTGTAGGTTCATTTTCTGGACTAAGTCAGTGTGAAGTGCGAGCGTGTTCTTCAGGTGTGTATCCACACATGCATATAGTGAAAAAACAATTAACCGGATACAATAACAAAATTCAAACAATCCAAAACGTAAAACAATGCCTAAATTAAATGCATATTTACCATCGCAGTCAATTTACGAGCAGAATAAAGTTCCACGCTTGCTTGTGGAATCAAAGTGAAAGCTGCCAACGAAAAACTGATGGACGGCAAGTAATTTCTGTTACGCATTTTCTGTGTTCTTAGCTAGATAGCGACGGCGTGGCAGCATTTATATGTATAACAGTTGACGGAATTCACTTCGTTTCAGCGGGCACAACACTCCAAGGAGGTTGTTTCCCGTGATAAAGTTTGGATAGGTCTGCTACATTCCTACGGTGACTTAAAAAGGTGCGTTTCATTGTCCTTGGAGTACGTACTCCGGAGTAGTTGGGCGCACATCGGCGTAGTTTCAGCTACCTCAGCCAATATTGTGGGGTAGCAGTAGTTAACCGTAAATATCAATGAAGTCGCTTTAAATTTTATTCAAAAAAATGAAGAAACTGTTTTATACCATATAAGGTGCGTTTCATTTTCATTGGAGTACGTATAATGCCGGCGTAGTTGGGCGCACATCAGCTACACCAGCCCATTCTACTCCGATGTGCGCCCAACTACGCTGGGGTACGTACTCCAATGAAAATGAAACGCACCTTATATTGTCTAAAACAGTTTCTTCATTTTTTTGAATAAAAAAATTGGTGGGCATATGACCACACGTTGGAAGTGAAAACTTCTATGGCCAATCTTTATTTCCAAATTAATTTTAGCTCTACAGGAGGATAAGGATCAATAAATTTTGCCAATGAATATTCCATTTAAGTTTATTTTATTATTACTTGATGTCGCAATAAAATAAGAAAAACAAGAACAACATAGATAATAATAGATAATACATAGTGCATAGCATATAATACATAGTGCATAGTACATAGTACATATTTTTTGCGGACTTGGAAACACATTTTTCTAGACTAGTCGTTCTTATTTAATTATGCAGTCGTTATACCGGTTTTTATGCGCCCCATGTTTTTATTTTAGTCTGTTAAAAGTCCCAGATTATTACTTAATCTGCTGACGCAGCGCCCCTTGCCATTATTTTCTATTTTTTGGTACAGCTTATGATTTAAAATAAAACCATTTAACTTAAAAGTTTTTTACCTATTTTTATTGTATTCTTTTTTGTCTTAATTCAATCTTTTTTGGATTTTCCTTTCTACAAAATTCTGCTAAATTGATTTCTTATGCATACCATATTGCCAGCGCCATTTTGAATTTTCTAAATTTGACAACAAATTCATTATTTCCGACCTTAAACCCCCCAAATAGCGATTTTCAGTTAAATCGAATGGTAATTGCCAAAATCGTACCGCCATATTGGCGGCCGCCATTTTGAATTTCAAATTTTTACCACAGATTCCTCATTTGTGACCTTAAAAACTCCCCGATATCGATTTTCAATGGATTCAGAACACATTTGCAAAATTCATCCCCCATAATGGCGTCGCCATTTTGAATTTTCAAATTTTGATCACAGAATCGTCATTTGTGGCCCTAAAAACCCCCCGATACCGGTTTTCAATGGAATCGGAACACCGTTGCAAAATTCGTCCACCATCTTGGAACCGTCATCTTGATTTTTTTACAAAATTGTCAGATTGCATTGACACGGGATGTGTGTGCAAAGTTTCATAAGAATCGGATTGGTAGAAGTAGTTGAAAAAGCTGCCGCAAGATTTGAACCAAAGAAATATACGAGGTCAAGCTAAATAAAACCATTAATAATGCTTAATAATACATACTAATAATACATAATAATATTAAATACATATTAATCCATAACACATAATCATAAATAAGAATACATAATAATATATAATAATACATAAAACAAACTAAAACCCCCAAAATCAAATTTTTTTCGCATTGTACACAAAAAAAGTGCGCGTGATGGTACGCAAAAAAAGTGCGCGTGACCAGTGGCGTGGCGTGCTTTGAATTGTAGGGGATGCAATCTGGTAAAATTTGTGTGGAAAAACTCCGTTCCGCGGATGCACGTTATATATTCAAAAGGAGTATTAAGATTATCTATATTATGAATAAATAAAATAAGTCTTCCATTGAAATTGCAGCAAGTGTGAGCTACTTTCGGAAGTTTTTGCTTTAAAAACAAGTCGAGAATAGCGGTTCGTTGAGTTGAGTGACTAAAGAAATTTGAGAAACCTGTGATTGACTGAAAGAAGTTTCGCCACTCACGAATTTTTGTCACATGATTTCGATAAAACAATATTTAAGCGAAGGGCAAAGCAGTGTACAAAAAGAGCATTTGGAAGTTTCTTTAACTCTAACTTCACTTGCCTTAACTGAAGCTCCGTCATAGCAATTGTAACTTGGAACCACATACGAAATTCTGCATAACATGAACTACATGTTCATGCAAACGAGCTGCTCTTCCATCATCGGAAATATTTTTAAAACTAATGAATGTTTCTTTCGTGTCACCAGAGGAAGAAACGTATCTCAGAGTGGTTGACAACATAGATCGACAGGAAATATCCGTGGTTTCATCACAAATAATTGCGACAAACTCAGAATTTTGGATTTCAGAAGTCATTTTAATTTTTAGTATGAAATAGCCATTATTAAATCATTTTGAATATTGTTTGATAATCCAGAAAATACTGAGGCTGATTTTTAAGTTCTGGATTATGTTTTGCCAAAAGTGAAATTATTTCATCATAATTTTCCCGATTAATAGAATCTTGACCTTCGCGGTGTCCGCGAAAGGCTTGCTCCTGACATGCCAAGTGGCAAACATCTGTACAAATTTTAATAATTTTTCGAATCTTTTTAACTAACTCATTGTTCTCATAATTGAGGATTTATAATGAGTGTATACTAGATTTTCAATCCTTTGGCTTGTACCGAATTTAGAAAGAGCTAAACCAATTTTAAATGCTCGGACGATTTTTGACCATGCCTATCAACGGCTTATGAAAATTATTTAAATCATTAAATCCCGAAGACCGCCAAAGGTTCTTTTCATTTGAAAATAAAATGCAAGGCCAACAAAAAATGGTATGCTTATTTTGACAACAGGTAAGCCAATTCGCGCTATTTTATAATTTAATAGAAAAGTGCCTAGTGCATGTTTTATTTTCACTTAAAATATGTAATATTGGTTTCGGTCTACCATTTTCAATTATGGATTTCTTTTCCGTAAATGAACGCGAGCCAAAGGATTGCTGCAAAAAATCGTCCATTATGCAAAAATGCTTACCATCCCATTATATTTAATAAAGCAAAAAAAATGACATAAATAATATATAAATTTTTCAATTTATCCAATTTTATTTTCAAACTTACTTTTTAAAACTACTTGCACTATTTTTAACTCACAAAACAAATCGCACCAACTAAATTGCAAGCAAAACAATTTTGTATTTATTTTAATTACTTAATTAATTACTCTAAAAATACTGCTTTTTACTATTTTCTACAATTAAGTCATTAATTTCAAACCACATTGTACAAAACCATTTCCAATTAGATTGCTCATAGAATTGAATTCCCTCCAATCTTATTAGAAAACTTCTCTCCGCTCTCACCCAACAAAAAATATGTTCAAAACTTTGTATGGATGCAAAATCTGAATTGCTTCCCTTGGCTTTGGCCACAGGACCAAACGTTCGTTGTGTCTCCCAATCTCCACTTCCCTCTTCATCGACAAGCTCCCACCGAAGTGCGTTCCAACGGACAGTCAAGGGAAGCAATTCAAATTTTGCTTCTCGAAGTCCGCTGGCATGTTTCTTTGCGTTTTCGTATACGAATTCAGAGAGAAGGAGGAGAGAACTTTCGCTCATGGACATATTTTATGCTTCCATTTAATTGATCATTTGGAGGCAATGAATTTATATCTAACAGTGGAGGCTAGAAAAAGCTGTAAAAATATAAAGTTAATCTCAGAATGATAAAATAAAAAAGAAAAGTTTTGTAAAAGAAAAGAATAATTTATTGATATTTTGAATTTTTATTTTTATTTCCTAAGAAATTGTAAAGGATGCAATGCATCCCTTGCTTCCAAAGACGCCACGCCACTGCGCGTGACCCGAGTTTTTAGTTTTTTCCCCAGGCCAAAAAGTGCCCAACGTGCCTATAGAAGTTTTCAGTTCAAAAAGCGACTTCATTGATATTTACGTTTAACTACTGCTACACCACAATATGGGCTGGGGTAGCTGCAACTACGCCGATATGCGCCCAACTACTCCGGAGTACGTACTCCAATGAAAATGAAACGCACCTAAAGAGTCTATGGAAGCGCAAAAGGAGCTATCAGCAATGAGTTTGGTGGCGTAGTTTTGCACCTTTTCCAAAATGAGGAGATATACTAGTTGTAGTCAAGGCGAGGCCGAATGTAAGATTTGCAGGTTGTAGCCAGGGCAGTTGGAGGAGGAACTTCCATCTCTTGAGAAATCCAAGGAACTGAGAGACTTATCTGGCGATTTGGAATATGTTGTCATTCCATCGCAAATCCTCAGTTAAAGTTACCCTTAGGTTTTAAGAGTTGAGTTGAGTTGAGAGTTGTTCACCGAGATAGAAAATCAGATAATACTTCGTTTTCCATCGCAAATCCTCAGTTAAAGTTACCCTTAGGATTTTAAGAGTTGAGTTGAGTTGAGAGTTGTTCACCGAGATAGAAAATCAGATAATACTTCGTTTTGATGTTAATGAAGAATCCATTTGATATCTTGGTGGATTAAATTGGGCCGGCATCAGTGCACGATAGTGAAGACAGAGGCCAGGCGGTGAAGTATATTTTCTCCTAAAAGTTTAAAAAAAATCCTGACACTGATATTTTTTTAATTTGTTCATTGTGTACTTTAACCTCATGAAAAGTTATCACTTGCCGGGGGGGGGGGGGGGGGGGGAACCCCAAAAAACCACCCCTAAAAAATATTCCGTTTTTGACTAATACCTCTTAAACGGTAAGTGTTATCATAAAATAGTAGATATTTACAAAGTTTGTTGATTATACGATTACCTAAAAAAAGATATCATACATTTTCCCGTTCGAATTGCCGTTCATGAGATATCGCCGTAGGAAGTATAAAAAAATCGTGCAGAAAAATGTTCAACCTTTATATTATGACGTAGGTCTGGCGTTCACGGGCTCTTAGACTATTGGTATAAGCAGGCTAGAATGTAAAAAAGTAGGAAGCAAAGACAAGTGAAATAATGAACAAACAAAAAAAAAAGAATATTTGATTTGCTTACAAAAATTATAGAACACGCAACTACACACCATTTACAATACTCATTCACTTTCGTCCACACGCCCTAGAAATATAACCTACTAATATCAAAAACAGTTGTGATAAATCGACCCAATGATCCTATCACAATTGTGTTGGTATACATATAAAATAACATTTACTAAACAAACTACGCCATTAACTTTTTCCATCAAAAGCATATATCACACGTTCATATCAAGTTAAAAGCGTTTCATATTCTTTTGTTCCATCTGATTGAAAGAGCAGAGAAATCCTTGCACACGAATCCTTGCGTTTTCGACATGGTAGACTTCATCAGCCACGATTTGTACAGCTGTCATCAATCATGCTTAATAAAACCAAGATCGCATCCATCCCCTTAAGAAATCTGCCTAAACGAGAAAAATAATAAATAAATAAAGGAAGGTTGTAGCCACCATTTTTGCAGTAGCCCTCAACCTCCCCCACCCAACAGCAACTAGGACTGCAGACAGTCAAAACAGTTCCACTACTGTCTGCGATGGAACGGCAAGAATTATTATGAATCCCGGGTGATAAAGCTTGGAAGGAAACGCAGATACTAGGAAATATGTTACGTGTCTATTCCCCGGCAGGTTTATCTTGACAGGACTGATTTTTCTTGTCGCCTCATGTTTTCATAATTCTAGGTACCGTATCCCGGTAGCGCCCGGCTCAAACGGTGAACTTGTTCCAGAGATTTTCGAGTAAATTATTGCCCATATATCTTGGGCATGCAAATTTGAATAATGGCTTTGTTGGTGTTTGCTGCCGGTGGCTCGCGGATGGGTATTCCTTCTACCATACATTAACTGAATTGAATCCTGGCCCTGACTGGGTGTCATAGTTCAGTACTGCATCATGTGCACTGCGAATGGCCATATACAGATATCCGTTTGCGGCCACAAGAAGTATCCAAACAGGATTTTCGAAATTGCAATAATTAATGCAGTTTGCAAGTGAGTTTGTCGTAGTCAGCAACGGATTAGAGATGTATGAACAAGGATTAGTAAAAATTGAGATTTAAGAGTTTCAGGAAGTTTAAACAAAAGTGATGTTTTTTAATATAACTGTTAATACATTTATGAAAGTACAAATACAGTGATGGACAAAATTTTCAAGTATGTAAAACTAAACAGATTTGTTCTTTCAAATACGTTTGTATTAAGTAATACCAAAAACATAAACAGAAATATAAAAATAAAAAAGTTATAACAGAATACAGCTCACTTCCTATTTTAGAGCCGGTTTAGACGGTGCGCTCCAGCGCATGTGCCTCACGAACTTTGTGGATAAAGGGAGAAGTGGGGTGGTACCTCTATTCATTCCCACTCCTCCCTTCATCACCAACGGTTCATGAGGCACATGCGCTGGAGCGCACCGTCTAAAACAGCTCTTAGACGAACAAAATGTTGGTAGATTTGAAATTTAAGCAAAACTAGTTGGGATGTGGTATCAATATATAATATATAATACCTAACATTTGTCACATTTGTTTATCAATACTTTCGCTAGGTTGTCAAATGCTATGTACGTATTTACAAGATTAGGATGACGAAGTTGCAAACAAAATTAATGTGTTACTTTTAACACTGACACTTGGATGAAAAATGAAGAATATGTTGTTATTCCAAAACTGTATATTGTTAAATTTAAGGGACCTGAAGTGAAGTTGCAGCTATTGGAGTTACGATCTAGCAAAATAATGACCACTCTGCTAATTCCTTAACAACTCACGCGGACGTTACGTTACAAAATACTTAGTCACGATAAATCACTTATTCGTGAAGTGTGTGTAGGCAGATGTATGTCAGAAAATGGACAAATGATTGAAAATTTCGTGGGAAGCTATTGCTCGGGTGAATCCATAAAAGTTAACCTCATTTGGAACGGGTTTCATTCCAACGAGTATATAGTAGCCAAACCAATTAATTTCAGTTACTTGACACAATTCCCGAAGTCTCTTCATTTAAACACAAAAAAACACCCTCACCGAATGTTATGATAATATTTCAGATCATAAGAAGTCACCTATAGAGCCAATGGAAATTTAAATAATGAGCCAGTTAGTCATCTATCTATCTATATATATATAAATGAATGTATGTATGGGCGCTTTCGGAAATGCAGCCTGCGCTGAAGATCTAAACGCAAAGCATTCGGAAATTAAAGCCTGCAAAAATCGTGGGTTCGGAAATTCTTCCGTGTGGCAGGGCTGTAATATATTTGCTCAGATTTCGAGCTGCTTGCGTTGTAATTCTTAGTAAAGTGAGGTAATGTGTTGCTGAAGTGTGAAATTATATTTGAATGACTCGGTTGCAGATTCAAACAAATTAATCAAATTAAATTAAAATATAAACAAAATATTGGATTTTACATATATTTCAGAGGAATTGGACCCAGCATGGAAAATAATAACGACATTGAAACTTTATTGGGGTAATTATATATTGAAGTAATTTTTGAGTGAACTAAATAAATACCAAAATATTCAGACAATATGAAGATTATCGGCACTGGACTGGGGAGAGGATAAAAAAACTGATAATGCATCGACTGGATATGCAGAAGGAATTTGATGATGGAAAAAGGAAGAAGTCAGTGTAAGTATGGAGGCTTTGTGTTCGACAAATTCTAAACAATGATCCAAATTTTCCATTTACTTCGGGGGAATGTATGAAAAAGTACTGCAATTTACTTACTACATACAAAAGGAACAAAAATAAACATAGAACGTCTGGTGAAGCAAGAACAACATGGACTTATTTCGAGATATTTGACAGAGTACTTGGTAGTAAGCATTCAATTGTAACACCGGAAAACATTACATTCCCAACATTAGATCACAGCGGTCAGGAATATGAAATACAGGAAATAATCGTAGAAAACTTCGAAACTGCCGAAAATGTAATTGATAGTGGTGAATTATTAAACCCAACTCCAACTCGTAAAAAAAGTGAATATCAGTGAAATCATGGAAAAATTTGAGAAGAACGAGGAAAAACGGCATGAGGAGTTTATGTCAATTGAGAAAGAAAAACTTACTGTTGAGAAGGGGATATTAAAACTATTGTCAGAAGTAAAAGGGCTCCTACAAGAATGTATCAAACTCCGCTAATAGCATAAGATGAAAGCGAACTTTTTTTTAACAACGTTTTTTTTTATTTACATATGTATATCAAAGAGGTTTTTTTAATTGAATTGGATTTAATATTGAATTTTGTTTTTACTTAAATTTTTCATTATGTTTGAATTTTTTATTATGTAATATATGTGTATAGTATATAACTTATGTCTTTATATGTTTAAAAGTTGACGAGCTTTATTATCTCTTTTGGTTTTGGCAGATGTTTCTGGTATGCCATTGTAGCCTTGGCCGTCGTCAGAGTCATTTGATTCCTCTTGGACAATCCGGTCCGTCCGCAATTGTGACATACTATGTTTCAAAATGAAATTGTGTAATGTGATACATGCCATAACATAGTACTTCACTGTTTCTATCCTATTACAATTTAAATTTTCTAAACAGCGAAATTTTGATTTTAGCAAACCAAACGCTTGCTCTATGCAAACTCTACTTGAACTTAACGTAGTATTAAATTTTTTTCAGAAGAACTCAGATTCCCATAATCTTTAAAAGGTGTCAATAAATATGTTTCCAGACGATATGCAGAATCACCTAGTAAGTGACAATCGTTCGGCAGTTTAACTCGTCCTTCTGCTAGTGCTTTACCTATGGGACTATGTTCCCAAACTGAATCATCATGGGCACGCCCGGGCGATCCGACAAAAACATCAATGAATTTCAATTTACTATCGCATATTCCCTGTAATGGTTATAGTTTATTTAAAATAAAAACTACAAGCTGATGTTTTTACGTACTTGTACAAGTATTGAATGGAAACCTTTTCTATTATAATAGCTGCTCGGATCTACTGCAGGTGTTTTTATGCGGATATGAGTACCGTCGACAGCACCTGCAAGATTTGGAAACCGAAAACGACGACTCAGTAAGCTGAAGCCTTGAACTATATGTGCAAAGATACCACAATTATAACCAATTGGTGCGATTCGCAACTTATCTTGCCTTAACCTCGGAACTTAGAGTGCTGGCGAAATAAAAACCACCAATTCCAATTTTGTAATATTCTACAATCTATTCCAATAATAGGAATTAGTTTATTGGTAACAAATAATCAACTTGAATATACAAAGAGGGTTCTCTAAATTTCTATGATTTAACAAATGATACTGAAATACGTCGATTCAGTTCAACTTCGCTTCTAATCTCCTCTAATATTTTATTGACACTTCGATTCCTATAATTTTTCGATTTTTTCTTTCTTGTTTTTTAGAGTGCTGCGATCGGAACATGCTCCCCCCTTGGCACCGCTAACGTTAAGGAGCCAATAAATTTCTGTGTTAGTTTACTGAATTGTTTGGTTTGTGTCGATTGGAGTATCGGTTTTGTTCGTGAACGGTAGTGCGCAGATTTTTGCTATCGGGCGTTTTAATGTTGCTGTTTTTGTTTTAAGAGTAACTACGCGTACAAGTCCATCATCGCCTGGGTGTGTTTCTATAATGCGTGCTAGAGCCCAACGCGAAGGTGGTAGATTGTCTTCTTTTAAGATCACTAGATCCCCATCTCCTTAATACTGACGGTTCTGCAGGAGTAAGTAGAGAATCACCAATTAAAAAGTGTCCAGGTGTTAGCGGAATAAGATCTCGTGGATCTCGACTTTGTTCACATAGTGGCCGTGAGTTCAAACAAGCCTCGATCTGGGTTAGCACTGTTGTGAATTCTTCGTATGTCAGTACAGTGTTGCCTAAGACGCGTTTTAAGTGATGCTTGGTCGAGCGCACTCCAGATTCCCATAATCCACCGAAGTGTGGTGATGATGGTGGTATGAAATGGAACCTGACTCCTTCAGTTTCTAAAATCTCTGCAATTTCATTGTCCAGTTGTTGTATTTGTTGTTTCTGTTGCCTTGTGAGAACCTTTTGTGCTCCGATAAAATTACTGCCACAATCTGTATATAAATCGCTGCAAGCCCCTCGTCTAGCACAAAATCTTCGATAAGCAGCGATGAAGCCTTCTGTTGTCATATCAGTCACCACTTCGAGATGGATGGCCTTTACTGACATGCATATAAATACGGCGATGTAGGCCTTGTACTTCTTGTGACTGCGACCTTTATATGTTTTTAGCTCAAAAGGGCCGCAATAGTCCACGCCTGTGTGAGCAAACGGACGCCTGTAAGTCACTCTCACCTGAGGAAGATCTCCCATAAGCTGTGTTAGGCAACCAGCTCGTTGCTTGAAGCATGGCATACATTTGTGGATCTCATGGCGAATTGCATTCCTTGCGTTTAGTAGCCAGTACTTCTTTGTAAGTGTGGCTATCATCAGGGCGGGCCCTCCGTGGCAGGTATCTCTGTGTACTTTTCCTATCAAGAGATTGATTAAGGGACCTTTGTCGGGTAGGACGATCGGATGTTTTTCGTTGTAGGACAGCTCTGAATTTGTGAGCCGCCCTCCTACTCGAATGATTTCGTTTTCATCCAGGAATGGGTACAGTTTGATGAGTCGGCTATTGCGTTGAACGGATTGGTTTCGTTTCAGTGATTTTATTTCATCTCTAAAGTATTTCTGTTGGGTTTTCTGAATCCAAAATTGAAGTGCGGATTGTAGTTCAATCGAGGTCAAGTATTTGGGTTGGTTGCCTTTAGCTTTCGATTTCTTTGGTGTCTTGAGGTTTTCAATGAATCTAAAACAATACGCTGTCACTCGTAATAGTTTTGTAAATGAGGAGTATTTCGTTTCCAATTCGTCTACAACGATGTTTGCGATATTTACTGAGGTCGACTTTCGTTGTTCCAGTGTAGTGGGAATTTGCTCTTGTTTGGCTGGCCAGTAATTTTTAGATTTCCACAGCCAGTCTGGTCCGATCCACCATAGTTTGTGTTGTCGAAGACCTGTTGGGAGCATGCCTCTAGAAGCACAGTCCGCGGGGTTGTCTTTTGATGGAACATGATTCCAAATGCTTTGCCCGAGAAGTTCGTGTATTTGTGAGACTCGATTGGAGACGAAGGTGGTCCATTTACTCGGATGAGCTTTTATCCAGGCTATAACTATCTCCGAATCTGTCCAAGCGTATATTGGGGTGGTCTTTGAGATATCCATACTTCGCACCACTTGATTCAATAGTTTCGCTAGTAGACTTGCTGCACACAGTTCCAGACGTGGTAGGGAAATAGTTTTTATAGGGGAGACCTTTGTTTTGGCTGATAATAGACTTACATGCCGCTCTCCATTCTGGTCTGTCGTACATGCGTAGACCACTGCTGCGTAACCTTTCATCGATGCATCGGCAAATCCATGTATTTCGAGTTCCTGAGTTGATGTTGTTCTATGAATCCATCTATTTATTTGAATGGTCTCGATCTCCTTCATATTCCTTCGAAATTGATACCATTCGTGTTCTAGTTCTGGTATAACTTTGTCGTCCCAATCCAAACCTGATAACCATAGCCTCTGAATTAGAATTTTGGCGACCATGATTATTGGTGCAAGCCATCCTAAAGGATCATATAACTTGGCAACTTCTGATAAAATTGTTCTTTTTGTCCAGATTGGTACGTCCTTACACGTGGTTACCATATATGTAAAGCAGTCAGTGTGCGGGTTCCAATGGATGCCTAAAGTTCTGATGGTCTCATCCTTGTCAACACTTAAGGGTAGGATTATTTCCCGATGACTTTCCGGTAAGGTTTCTAACAGCTCGTTGGAATTTGATGCCCATTTGCGTAATTCAAAACCTCCTGATTTCATAAGGTTGATTAGCTGATCCCGTGCTTCCTTTGCTGATTCCACGGTGTCCGTGCCGGAAAGCAGATCATCTACATAGAAGTCTGAAAGAGTAAGTCGTGAGCCTATCGGGAATCGTTCTTTTTCATCGATTGCGAGTTGTTTCAGCACTCGAGTAGCCAAGTAGGGTGCACTTTTGGTGCCAAAGGTCACTGTCATTAGTTTATAATCTTCCAGTGGCTTGCTTTCGTATTCCCTCCAGATGATTCGTTGGAATTGGGTGTGTTTCTCCATGACTTGGATCTGACGGTACATCTTTTCGATGTCCGCTGTGAATGCTACCTTGTATTTCCTCCATCGTAAAAGAAGTGCGGCCAGATCATCCTGTATGACTGGTCCTTTCATTAGGACCTCGTTCAATGAGATTCCGCTTTGGGTCTTCCGTGAGGCATCGAATACGACACGCAATTTCGTAGTAGTACTACTTTCCTTTATGACGCAATGATGCGGGAGATAGCTACATGTATATGATGACATTCCATCTTTGCTAATCTGATGATGCTCTTCAGTAGTGTTGACTTTGACCATGTGATTAAGCGTAGTGTACTCCTCCAGGCACTTTGCATATTTGTCTTTCAGTACAGGGTTTCTCCGAAACTTATTCTCCATTTGGTGCATCCGGCATAGAGCAATGGCTCTTGATTTCCCTAAAACGCAATCGGCTGCCCTTTCTCTGAAAGGCAGGTGCACTTCGTAGCGTCCAGTTGACAATCGTTTATGGGTTGTTGCAAATATCTCTTCACATTGTTGTTCTTCTTCGCTGAACTCCTTCCGCGTTGGGACTTCTTCGACTTCCCAAAATTGTTTCAGCTGTTCGTCCAATTTCGTGATGACGTGGAAGTTGTTGATGGTTATTTGTTGGCTCATTGTTTGCTCTAACTGCCCAGACAAGATCCAGCCCAATGACGTCTTTTGAGCGACTGAACTTCCAGGCGTGCCTCTTTGTAGTCCATCCATGACGATTTGACAGTACACTTCTGCACCTAAAAGCAGGTCAATTTTGCCTGGAGTGTAGAAACTAGGGTCAGCCAAGGTGAGATTGCTAATGTGATCCCAATTTCGACTGGTAATGGTTACAGGTGGAAGTAGATGTGCCAGCTTTTTCAAAACCAATGCTGAAACATGAATAGTTGTGTTATTGCTTAGAGACTTTATGTGAAGTTGAGTTCTTGCATGAACATTGTCAATGACGCTCCTTCCAATGCCATGTACTGTCGCACTAATCGCTTCCCGTTTCAATTTTAGAGTTTGCACTAAGGATTCCGTGATGAATGAAGCTTGCGAACCTTGATCAATAAGAGCACGCACAAATATTTCCTGACCAAGAGGTGTGTTTAGCTGTCGACCGTTGCCTTCACCAAAAATCACCTGACGGTCAATGCGGGACACGTAGTGATGAAGGAGGTGAACTGTTGGGTGGACAAGTAAACTTTACCAGTTGTGCACAGTGATTTAAAACATAAACCACCTTGACTGGCTGTATGCAAAGAAAAAAGAATATCGTGGCAATTGATATTCTAGTCGTGATTACAAATGATAAGACTATATGTGAATTATGAAAATAAATTTATTAAAAATTCTTATGTCTTTTAGATATATATCAAAAATTAGTATTAAGGTAATTATGGTGGTATTGCATACAATTGCATGTGCTTCTTCCACGTTCACCAAGTTGGCATGTGTGGCTGGGCTTTCACAATGTATGGTTTACCTGTAGTTTGTTTATTATTATATTGTTAGTAATAATTGAATTTGAAATATATAATTTTATTTAATAAAAAAACCAAACACCTTTCTTGTACTTCGAAAAACATGCAGTTTATTCTCGTACTTGCACCAGTTTTGGCATGTATAAGAATACTCACAATGATTTTTCTAAAGTTGACACTTTCTGATTTCACAATATCACTGATGGTTAAAAGCATTTACAAGAAACTTCACCCAAAGGCATAAACTTGTCTTCACTTGGAACTCTATCAAACGAAAGAGACTGAGTCCTTGTTGGTTCCTGTTTATATATCCTCAAAAGTGGTACTTGGCGAACTGCCTTATCAAAGTACACTTATTTTCTTATTGCCTTATTCCAGTCATCTTTTTGACACCATTATTCATTTTTCTTTTCTCTAAATTAATTCTTGAAATTTCCAATTTATTCCAATTTTCTATCTAATTTTTTCTTAATAATTTCATTATTTTCGAAAATGCATATAATTTATCGACGCCATTTCCGGCATCCTTTTTTGCATAAATATTTTTTATTTCGCTCTATTTTTACATAATTGGCATCTCCTTTACTCCCATTAGCCTTATGGAAAATTATATTTTTTATAATATCTTTTTTAATAGATAGAATTCGTTTTTTATGGCATTCCCAGCGAATTCGCCACAAAAAACAACATAATACGGCGAAGTGGCTTTATGTCGCAACATAAAGTTTGACGTTTTATCTGCCGTCAAAGTTTCGCTGTGCGCGCGCCGTGTTTTTTACGCGAAAACTACCCGTTTTGGTGTTTTCATCAGGTGAGTTTAAGTGTTTTGTCCACCTGTAGTGTTTTTGCAGTGTTTTGAATGTTCAGTTTTGTGATGGTGTCATTATTTGTTTAGAAAAATGCCAGAAAGTGCGATGGCACATTGCCTGTCAGTGCTGCTTTGTTTTAAGTTGTTTTTAGTGCATATTTGTTACCTTTATCCCTTTATTAGCAAATACCTTTTACTTGTTTTGTGTGCAATATGTTTATTTTATGTCGTGTACGTGAATATATGTAATTATCAATGTTAATTATAAGTTCAAATTTTGCCTTGTTATTGTTGTTGTATTCCATGTATTGTTGTTTGTGTAATGTTTAAAATTCAATGTAAAGTTTATAATTCATTTGTTTATTTATATTATAAAATTCAATTTTATTTACATTTTCAAATTTATGTACTAATTCATTTATTTCTTTTCAGATAGTCCATACAGGTGAGTATACCATGTTATTTATTTGTTTTCAATTGTATGTTAATTTCTATATTTTTAGGTTGGGGCTCAACAAGGTGAGACGACCTTGACTAACGCGGTGGCTAAGAGGATTTGAGTCGACGGTGCCTTGGTGACGTTTAAGGAATTAATACTATAAGCATTTGTGTTTGGTGAAGCACTAAATCCTGCGACATCTTCGGAAGGTGTTGTTTGAGTTGAAGACATGTGAGACTGTATTTGATCTTGACTTTTGGCTTCTGCCGAATTTCCATGCATCCCTGGTGTTTCTTCTTTACCATTATGCCGATGTAGGAGTGTATGGTGGTGCTGTTTACAATGAAAGCATTTATGTTGACTTGGGCATGTCATTAATAGATGTCCGGCTCCAAGACAATTGAGACATAAACCTTTAGCTTTAACGATTTCTAATCTTTGAGACGAAGACATATTTAAGAACTTGGAGCACTGCCTTATGCTATGATTTCCCAAACAAACTATGCATACTACTTTCGGTGTAGTATGGAAGGCTTGATGCGATTGTTGCATAAATGGTTTCGGTTTCATGATTTGTGGCTTTGGTGGCTTCCAACCAAACTTCCTGGTTGCGATGGCTTCAAGAGTTCGAAACTTGACTTCTAGAAATTCACGAAGTTCACGCCAAGTTGGCAACGTCTTTTTCTTGCTGACTTCTTGCTCCCACATTTGATGCGTTTCTGGCGGCAGTTTTTGGACGATTATATACACTATTAATGGGTCCCATCCTTCAACACTAATGCCTCGGTTGCTTAAAGCTTGTAGACTTTCCCTGGTGTTGTCTAGCATTTCTTTAATTCCGTTAGTGGTTTCACTTGACAACGCTGGCTGGGACAAGATGACCTTCAAATGGGTATTGACTAAAACTCGTTCATTTTCGTACCTTTCCTTTAAAAGTTCCCATGCCGATTCGTAATTTTGATCTGTTACTTGCAGATGTCTAAGAAGGTGTTCAGGTTCACCGATTAAGTGCAATTTTAAGTATTGTAACTTTTGCACATCCGATAATGAATTGGTTTCATGCACTAGTGTTCTAAACAAATCGTGGAATGTTGGCCACTTTTTATAATCCCCAGCAAATTTTTCCAGGGTGATTTTCGGTAATTTCACCGCCAAACTAAACCCACTTGGTTTTCCACTGTTTGTGACTTGATTAGAATGATGAGAATCAGTTGGTTCCACGTTGGGTTTTGCTCGCAGTTCCATACTATTTTCTTCCAGCAGGGCATAGTTTGATGAGAAGAACTCATCGACATTTGAGTAGATGTCCTCATCTATGTAAGGTATTTTGTCGAATTCTTCTGCAGGTACTTGGTTTGCATATTTCATCACCAGCATTTCCTTATGAGACTTTTGAAATGCGTCCCACATATTTAGAAAGTCTGTCAGTTTTTTTTCAAAATAAATCCCCGTTTTTCTAGCTGGACCATCCTTTTTGTAGTTCCTGATTAACTGGGGCATCATCTCCTCCTGTGCATATTGGGCACTAGCTAACTCCTTGACCCTCTCCATTTCGTTGGGATCAAGTTATTATTTGCTTACACCAAACTGTTTTATATTTCGCTCTTCACTTTAAATTCCCTTGACAATTTTATTGCGTTTCGCCCGAATCCGGCTCGAAGGACCATGTGCAAAGATACCACAATTATAACCAATTGGTGCGATTCGCAACTTATCTTGCCTTAACCTCGGAACTTAGAGTGCTGGCGAAATAAAAACCACCAATTCCAATTTTGTAATATTCTACAATCTATTCCAATAATAGGAATTAGTTTATTGGTAACACTTGAATATACAAAGAGGGTTCTCTAAATTTCTATGATTTAACAAATGATACTGAAATACGTCGATTCAGTTCAACTTCGCTTCGCTATCTAATATTTTATTGACACTTCGATTCCTATAATTTTTCGATTTTTTCTTTCTTGTTTTTTAGAGTGCTGCGATCGGAACACTATACTCCTATGTTCGTCTCCATTTGGCCAGCGTACATAATGTTGGCTCAACTTTGTTAACAATTTACCGGTCCTTAATATTATTACGTGGGCTGTTGATTTCGATACACCAAAACGATCAGAAATTTCTCTGAAACAGTTTCGCTTACTCAAAAACCAAATTGTAACGTATAGTGACCATTCAATAGATGCACCTGGCCGACCAACAGTATTCGTGCGAAAGATGGGATGCAATTCATCCGCTAGTTTCTGTGAAATTTACAAAACTATCAAGTAAACAAATCGTCCTGGAGGTGGATTTTTCAAACGATATGCTGACGTGAAATCTTATATTATCATTATTATATAATCATTACCAGAAAAATGTGTTTGTCCATACGGAAATGTTGGTAAAAAATATGTGCTGGCATTTTTTGTATTACACGTAAATATTGTATTACTTTGGGTATCCTGTGTGGTAAGTCCATAGAATTTCCATAATACAGTGCAAAATTCAGATGTCGTAATCTTCTTTTTAGTTCAAAATAATGTGTTATCTCTTCAGTTTCCGGTTTTTCTAATAAATATTGCATCAGTTCCGTACTTAATATATCAAAACCCAATTCCATATTAATTTTTGTTCAAACAATTCTTCTCAATCACAAAATTCAAAACACTTTTTGCGAAATTCAAAAATCCGACAAGAATGCAGAAAAAACAAAGCGAACAGCCAAAAATGCACAGCGTTCGTAAATTCAGTTCTCATTTTCTCAGTCGGCGCAACTGCTCAGTTGCCTGCGCATTTGGCTTGCAAAAAAGAAGATATACAGCGCAGCCTGCATTTCCGAAAGCGCCCTATGTATGTATGTATGTATGTTCGCAATAGGCTCCTACACCGTGCAACCGATCTTAATGAAATTTTAACCAGGTGCTATTTACATTAAAACTTAGAACATAGGCTATTTTATTACTTTCTAAAGCCACCCCTAGATGGCGCTGTCATGGAGAGCTTCGTTGAAAATCATCGCAGAGATTTGAATTTTTGCATGAAGGTCCGTGGAGGTCTCCTATGATGCACATCGATGCCCGATTTTCGAAATTCAAATGGCCGCCGAAATATGACCGAAATTCAAAATTGCCGCAGAAATATGGTTGAATTTGCCAAATTTTATTCCGATTCCAATGAAAGTGGGTATCTAGGGGTTTTTAAGGTCGCAAATAACGAATTTGTGGTCAAAACTTATAAATTCAAAATGGCCGACGAATTTGCAAATCATGTTCCAATGAAAATCTGAATCTGAGGTTTTTTAAGGTAGCAAATAACGACTTTATGATCAAAATTTAAATTTAAAACGACCGAACCAATATGGCCGACGAGTTTGCGAATTGTATTCCGATTCCAATTAAAATCGGTATATGGGAGTTTTTAAGGTAGTAAATAACGAATTTATGATCAAAACGTATTCAAAATTGTAGGGTCAATATGACGGAAGAACTTTGCCAAATAAGTGTCATTTCGCGGTTAGCTGTATGTAGTGTCTTCAAGAGTTCGAAAATCGGAAAATCTTGAAATTCTAGCTACAAATGGAAAAACATTGAATATAATGTATCCTGAAGCTCTCTAAGCAATCGGTTCAGAATTGATCAACAAGGTTTTTTTTGAAAGATGATAAGGAGAAACGGAAATGTGGGATGATTTGTGTATAATGGATAAGAAGGAAAGAAACCCATCACCTCTGAATTTTTAGGTATAAGTCTAGGATTCTGCAATACGGGAAGAGGCTGGCATTTAGGTAAACACCGGGTCCCAGCTATCCAAAATAAAGAAAATAAGACGTGTTAAAATATTGCATTTTAGGAATAAACTTTGCAAAAATAATTCGGATAAAAAGACATACACACATGCAGCTTCTAATATTTTTTACACGCTAAAGAAATTGTAACGTCCCAGCGGGAAATTGAAGCGCTTTTGCACTGATTCTAAAGCACTGAAAAGGAATGTCAATGCGCTTCTTATTGATATCCCTATTCCTTTTCTTTAACACAGGCATGTCATCAGAGCGAAGCGGTTCTATTTTGTTGTTGAAAAAGCGCAATTGAAGCTGGGAAATTCAAGCGCTTGCGAAGCTCTTGAAGCTTTCGTGACCCATAGTATCAATATTATCGATATTGTGCTGAAATCCAACCCGTAATAATTTTTTAGTTTCAATAATTAATTTTTACACATTTTAATAGCAAAAATATATTTATTAAAAAAATTATTCCAACAAAATTAATTGAATAATAAAAACAAAATAAATAACGACTTTCTTATTTCTTCTTCGAAGACCAGAAAATGTTCATTTTTTACAGCTTCTCAAAAGTAACTTTGAATTAGTAATTTTTTTGAAGAAAAGAAATGAATTAAAACTTACCGTAAATATACTTGTTGAATAATCTCTTCTTCTTCCTTAACGGCTCTACAACCGGGGTCCCGTCCTGGCCTCTCGCAACTGTTCTCTCCACCGACTCCGATTCTGAGCCGATGTCATCCAGTTTGGCATCCCTATGCTCTGAGTGTCCTGGTCTACGCCATCCTTCCAGCGGAGGTTGGGTCTCCCTCGCTGTCGCACCCCATAAGTCTTACCGCAGAGAACTTTTCGAGCAGGGTCATCTTCACTCATACGAGCTAGATGTCCTGCCCACCGAAGTCTACCGAGCTTTATTTTCTTCACAACATCTATGTCGCGATAGCGCTCGTAAATCTCGTCATTGTAGAGTCTCCGGAATCGTCCTTCCTCACATACGGGGCCAACAATCCTCCGAAGTATTTTCCTCTCGAACACCGCCAAGAGGTTAGAGTGCTTTTTGCTAAGCACCCACGTTTCGGATGAATATGTGAGGACTGGCAAGACCATTGTCTTATATAGTAAAAGTTTAGACGTTATGGTTAGATGCTTGGATTTCAAGAGCCTTGACAGACTATTGTAGGCTTTGTTGGCTTTTAGCAGTCGTGCGCGTATTTCAGGTTCCATGCTATTGTCGGCTGCTACTATTGACCCAAGGTAGGTAAATGATTTTACCACATCAAACTCGTGTTCCTCTACCTTAATTGTGGGACCAATTTTAGGTGTTCTTGTAGACGAGGCCACCATGTACTTTGTTTTGCTTTCGTTGATGTGCAGTCCCAGATTTCCTGCCGCTCGCTCAATCTGGACGAGAGCTTCTTGTACAGCTGTTGATGTTCTTCCAATGATGTCAATGTCTTCTGCGTAAGCCAGTAATTGGGTGGACTTGTGGAGGATTGTGCCCCTTGATGTCACGCCAGAATCTCGGATCACTTTCTCCAACGCCAGGTTGAAAAGGAGGCAGGCCAGACCGTCCCCTTGTCGGAGTCCATTATAGATGTTGATTGGTCTGGACAGTGTTCCGGATACCTTTACTTGGCTTGTCACATTGTTCATGGTCAACCTAGATAGTCTTGCCAGCTTGTTGGGAATGCCGAATTCTCCCATGGCTTTGTAGAGTTCTACTCTGGCTATGCTATCAAAGGCGGCTTTAAAGTCTATGAAGAGGTGTTGGATTGAGTTTTGAAACTCTAACATTTTTCCGTAGCCTGCCTCAAAGTGAAAATCTGATCGGTTGTTGATTTGCCTGGGCTGAAGCCACACTGGAATTGGCCTACGATATTTCTAGCATATGGGGCCATCCTGTTTTGTAGGATGGCGAAAAAAATCTTATACGCGCTACTCAACAACGTTATACCACGATAATTGCTGCACGTTGTGATATCTCCTTTTTTATGTACCGGGCCTTTTCTCCAGTCTTCTGGCATCGCTTCCTGCTCCCAT
Source organism: Thereva nobilitata (assembly GCA_963855945.1). Taxonomy (NCBI): domain Eukaryota; kingdom Metazoa; phylum Arthropoda; class Insecta; order Diptera; family Therevidae; genus Thereva; species Thereva nobilitata. The sequence goes on from OY979694.1 coordinate 181,295,551, forward strand.
ACTTGCATAATTAATTCATGAATCGCTTGGTGTAATGTAGGCCCTCCACATTTAAACAGCTCCGCAGGGAAGCCGTCTGCACCCGAGGCCTTGTTGTTTTTGAGCCAGGTGATGGCGCTGCTAACTTCTGCTAAGCTTGGTGCTGACAGCATAGCATTATCGTCAGGTATTGGTGGAGCCTCCAAATCGTCAGTTAGCTCGCCATTTAGCAATTCATGAAAGTGCTCTTCCCATCGCTCCAAGATGCCTTGAGGATCGGTGATCAGATTCCCTTCTTTGTCCTTGCAGTATGTGCAACGAGGTGTGAATTGCGTCATACCGCGTACTCTTCGGTAGAACTCCCGCGCCTGGTGCGGCCGTCGTTCTCTGTACTGTTCTAGTTTACAAACGAGATTTTTCTCCCAGGCTTCCTTTTTTCGTTTGTGAATTCTCTTTTCTTCTTTTCTGAGCTCTTTATATATTTCTTCGCGTGCTCGTGTTCTCTGAGACTGCTGCATTGCTCGATACGCAGCATTCTTACGATCAGTTGCCAGCTTGCATTCATTATCGAACCAGTCGTTCCGATCTCTACGACTTCTGCCTAAGATGGAATCAGCAGTACTAATGACAGTATTTTTAAGGCGGGTCCAGCTCTCGTCGACGCCCGGCATCTCATCCCCAGGACTTACTCTTCTGAGCGCGAGTTCTAACGCCTGACCGTAGCTGTTTCTGGCCATTTCGTTGCGTCGTGCAGCTGTGTTGATTCGAGCATGATCAGCGGATACAAAGCTTTTCAGCGTTGTAATGCGCTCTCGGAGCACCATACCAACAAGATAGTGATCTGAGTCGAAGTTGACACCTCGGTACGTTCGTACCGTCATCAGACCCGAAAGGTGGCCGCGGTCTATCAACACATGGTCTATTTCAATGCGAGTCGCCCCATCAGGAGATATCCAGGTGGCTTTATGGATATCTTTACGCGCAAATCTGGTAATTGCAACGACCAAGTTCTTACATCTTTATAACTCGCTGTCCATTGTCATTAGTGTTCTCATGCAAGCTGTGGGTGCCGACATATTGCCTGTATACGGGCTCCCGGCCTACTTTGGCGTTCAGGTCTCCCAATATGATTTTTACATCATATCTGGGGCAGGCATTAAGTTCCCGTTCAACTACTTCGAAGAATTCTTCTTTTTCATCGTCCGGGGACTCTTCTGTAGGTGCGTGAACGTTTATGAGGCTGATTTTCTTAAATTAGCCTCGCACACGAAGGGTACATAAGCCTTTCGTTTATTGCTTTAAAGCCGATAATGGTAGGCTTCATCCTTTTGCTGACCTTAAAACCTACCCCGAGCACATGGTGTTTCGTATGACAGCTGTAATATACGTCATAATCAGGTTCTTGCAAAACACCATTCCCTGTCCATCGCATCTCCTGAATGGCGGTAGTGTCAGCTTTATATGTTGACAGGGTATCGGCCAGATGTTGTGCAGCTCGAGTTCTGTACAGAGTTCGTACGTTCCATGAGAAAATTCTTAAACCATTTTGCCTTTTTCGTTGCCTTGGTCGTCGTCGTTTTTTCCAGTATCGGAGGCATGTTGCTCGTTCCGTAATACTGTTTTTTCCGGGTGAGGTTATTAGCCTCACGCCAACCTTACTTGGAAGGGGCTAGCCCGATCATGTTAGCCTATCCTCTCTCATAGGATAGTTACCAGTGGCCACCGCTAGGAGGTTATGATCGCACTTCCATCAGTCCGGAATAGTTATTCCCCCTATTCCGCTGATGACTGACCACCACTTGTTGAATAATTGTTTTTCTTAATTGGAATTTGTTATATTAATTATCGAAAAAATATGAATACATTTACTAAATTAATATTTACAAGTACAAAATTGTTTTAAAGAGAATCCAAATTTCACTTTTACTTACTGTTTTCACCGCAAAATAATATTTCACAACTACGGATACAAAAGCCACAAATTTCCCAACTCAAGGTACATAATAAGAGAAAACTTGAGAAAAATAAAGCGTAAAATGGGACTATAGAGATCGTGCTTCCAGAGAGCTTCCATAACATATGAATTAGAAGCACTAAATTCTTGCTTCTTTTGGCAGCGCTTGATTAATTTCCCGATGGGGTTTTATCGTGTTCAGTCTTAAACGTGTGAAAAACAAACAGTATGTATCATTTCACACACTTCAATAAATTAACACACATGAGAGGATAACTGTAATCTCTTCTTCTCTTCTCTAAATAGTATAAATCAAAGTCGCTGTTTTCGTCTGTCTGTTTCTCCGCTTACTTCTTCTAAACCGGCTTTCACTATAATTTAGAGAATTTCTTCCGGAAGTTTTATATGTATAATACATGCATATTATAGTAGAGAAAAGCCGAGAATTTCAAAGATTTGTAATGATGTCGTAAAAGACAAATTTTTCTACGCTTTCATTCCTAACGCTGGCTAAACCTTACGAGATAGATCAAAATAATGTACTACGGAATTATATATCTTAAAAAGGCCTACAGAAAAGTCAGCGATGGTATATGTCTCTCTGCTAAGGATAACCGACAGTAACCATTTTTATCTTTTACATATTACTAAAAACAATGGGTTATTTACGAAGCTATTTTAAACAGTATTAATCCTTATCCAATTAAATACGTTAGATACCTTGTACATTTAATTTAGATAAAAATTGCCCTTTACAGCATATCATTAAAATGAATATCTTAGAAGTTATTACAGATTTAAAATTATTTATATTTCGCAGCGAAACGGGCGGTCGGCCGGGTGGGTGGTTCCCTATGCCAGTGGTTCTTAACCTTTTTACAGTCGCGGCTTTTGCAGATAGGAACTTACGAAAAAGTCAGGCGTTACAAAAATTTTATTATAAGGGGACACGAAATGGTCTTTTGAAAACCGGCCAGCAAGTGCTAACTGCTGATGTTAAAAATAATCAATTATCTTGGTTTAATGCTGAAGTTGTGAAGGGCTTAGGATGTCGAATGTACCTACATGTTAAAGTTGAAGGACGGGAAACTCATTAAAAGACTCATAGATAGAATTAAAGTAATTAAATAAATTGCAATGTTCATTCCAGCTCCAGCATCTCTATTTTCAAGTTGAATTGTTGTATTCTTATTATTAAGTGCATTATTGTGGCTTATGTTTTGCTATGTTTAAGTACACTAGTCATTAAGTAAAATGAGTTGGTAAATATAAAATCGAGGGATAAAAAAAGACAATAACATGTCACTTCACTAGAGCGTGCTGAATTATTTTTGAACGAAATGCAATGGCCTAACAGAAAAATGGTTTTTTTCATGTTCAGAGGTTATAAACAAAAATTATCTTCTAGGAGAATCATAGTTAAGTTGGCTTAGGTTAGGTTAAGAAAAAATTTATACTTAATAATGCCTAATGGCCAAAAAACAAAAGAATTTAAAATCCTAAAATTCCAAGAAAACCCCACATATTTCAAAATTGTCAACGTAATAAGAAAAGATCTAACCGCTAAGACACTTCGAATGAGACATGTTTCAAATCTTTGGAGGGTGGGGACGTTTTTTGCCATTGTCCTTTGTATTATGTATTGACACTGAATTAAATTATGGTAAAGGCTTAGTCTGGAGGGAAATGTATTATATTAGGCAAATAACAATTATATAAGAACCGTGAGTCATAGATGTCGCTATTCGTATGCATGCACTCTGGAATGCCACTGCAATATGCACATGTTTTCTAGCAGAGCTAAGAAAGGACATTCCCCCAAGATTTGGATATAAAAGTTAAGACTATAATAGCGAGAAGTATAGCCACGAGTGTAATATATCAAATAAACAGAAAAGTTTTAAGAGAGCGTTTTAATTATAAAACCCGAAACATCACAATAACTTAAAGGAAAGTTGACAATCATTGTAATTCTTTATTTAAATATTCAATGACACCCACACCAATATACCAGGAACTACATATGCTCTTCTACCAGAAAGTTCCACGACCTCTCTTTACAGTCAATCGGTAACATAAAGGAAGAGAGAGAGAACATTACAGTTTAGTACTCGTATCAAAGGTATCATAAATCTGTTTATTTGAAGATAATAACTCTGACCTATGTGTTATCGAATTTTGTTTAAACGGCATACGAGGCGCGCCAATTTTAGCTAATGGTGATTTTTCTAGGTTTACTCCCTGAAAAACGACGAAGAAATGCACATTTGGTGTGTTTAAAACACATGCATCGTGCTAAATTTACACACTTATCACGTGTTAAAAATTAACACATCTTAAACGCGTAAAAACTGACTACACGATTTTACACGCGAAATGCACATAGAATCACACATTTGGGTTTGCAGTGAACTCGCAAGACCAAGATTTACCTATACTCGCAAGACAAAGGCTAACTGAAAAAGACGAAGATCAGGAGAAAGACTTTAGCAAGAGTCTCGCAAAATTCTCACCAACATTATCATCATCAGATTCTGATGTTTGATTTTCCCGTAAAAACAAATGACACGGAACACAAAGAGAGTACCCCCTATATTCGAAAAAATTGTTTAAATAATAGTACATATGATACCTACTAATTATAAGACTTTTAATTTAAATTATCAATAATTTATTTACCAGCAGACATTAGAAATGATGTTTAAAACAAAAAATTTAAAAGTTATTTAAATTAAGATAAAATTACAAGATCCCTGGATTCCGTTTATATACATATTTTTACGAAAGTAACCCAATGTTGCTGTTAACATAACACCATTGCGGAGACTAAAGGTTCCATTTCGACCTCTTCAAGCTACACATTATTATTGTTATTATTTTTATTATTAGCATTCATATTACATGAAGGAATGTTTAATTAAGAATTGAATTAATATCTATAAAATAAAAATAAAGTACAATAACTATACACATATATTTTTTAATTTTTCTAAACTGTAACGATAAGTCTTGAAAAACAAGAACCGATCGCGCAAGGATAAGACAAAGACCAAGCCTTAGCTATGCTCACAAAACCAAGATCAAAACTAACTGAACAAGACCAAGACTATATTAGTCTTGTCTTGTTCTTGCGTTTGCTCATCACTACTTGTCTTACATTGTCAGACAGACAGAATTGACCACTGAGGTACACCAGCAGAGTTGGCCTCCTTCTCAATTCAGTCATGTAGAACGAAGTCAATACCCAGAGCTTAGAACTTAATGTAGATATTCATCAACGACATAAACATAATTTGTTGCCATACAATTTTTACATTGCATTCAAACATTCAATCACAATTTTTAGGTGCTATTAACTTCGCGACGCTTTAAATATGCTTCTACAACCAAAAGTCATTGATTGTAAGGCGGCCATTACACGTTCATGGAAGCGGCAATCAATTCAACCAGTCATGATTAATGGATATCAAAATATACGGAGGATTACGTCAGTCAACACCTTAGACGTTAGGTTTTCCGTCAGTCGTAGGCAAAACTGTGGAAAAACTGACAGCAAAACCTATCGTGTAATGGGCGCCTAAGAGAAAGTATTTTGAATGACAATAAAATGATCTTTCCAAAAAATAGTTGCGTCGTGTAAACAATTTTTGGAAATTTGGAAGTTTCCAAAATATTTTTTGTTTAGGGCCGTGTTACAATTGAGGCTTTGGCTTCGACTTCAACTCCGACTGCAAAGAAAGTCCCCGGAGACTTCGACTTTAAAATTAAATTGTAGCTTTGACTGCAATCAGCTGTTTCCTTTCAAAGCAGAAGCAAAGTAGAAAAATCAAAATTTTAAAATGTCTGAAAAGGTATTGGAATTTTTTTAATGTTGTTCGCAGTCTATAAAAAATACTCGGAATTCAAAACCGTTCCTTTCGCTTTAAAAAAGTTGTTTTCAGTTTTTTCAGATAAAGTGAAGTTGGCTGCAGGCGGACGAAACTTTGAATTTTCTTAAAGCCGGACTGCAGTCGAAATACAGTCGCAGACAAAGTTCAGTCGAAGCTTTTATTTAATCTGCTTTAATGACATTACATGTAATCAAAGCCCGAAGTTAAGTCAAAGTAAAGTCAAAGCCCCAATTGTAACATCGGCCTTATTTCCTTTTCGATAGACTAACTAGTAAAATTTTAGAAATGTCAGAACACGCATATCCTGTATATATAAAATTAAAGGGGACATTCAGTTAAAAAAATCCTCACAGATATATCGCGTTGAATTTAGCTAGAATTGCCGTCACGTGCCCCTAGTGTTTTTCATCCCTTCCTAACAAAAAAAGGCAATACAATTTTCTTTTCATATCGTTAAGGTTTTTCGCATGCAGGGGGTTTTCCTATTAAACTAGGACACCCAGCGTAGTCCAATAGCATCAAATTGCTTAAAATCCACAAATTCCCCCCCCCCCCATGAATTTTTCACAGGTTTATCTGCATCCGATTTCCGTGTTAGAAATTGCGGAAGAAAAAAATGTTGTAAAAGTTGCCAAATTCAAATGTGATACAATTAATTTTTAAATAAGTCGCTTAGGAAAAGTTTGTCTACATCCGCATATACCTGCAAAGAGCTTCAATAACGCTAATCCCTTTAGGATATTTAAAATTCTCAGGATCCCCGTTTTTTTAGAGAAAATCTAATTTCTTTAAAATTTTCTTGTACAAGAGGAATTTATTCATTTTTTAAGAGAAATTTTTTATTCGCAAACTTTTTTTGTTGCTATCACAGTGAAAATAATTATATTAAAAATGATTACCATGGTAAATCATGGCGTCATGACTGATCTCTGGATCATGCCACTTGCCATCATAAATTTGGTTATATAATTTTTTTATTCACGGAATTATTAACTATGAGGCACGGGACGAACCGACAGAAACCACGTAGCCGTTCGCTTTACATATCCAAATCAAACTTATATGATATAGAAGTTTAGTGCTAGTTTAGTGTAGTGCGCTCGTCTCGTAGAAAAGTAAGGCCACCATAAAAAAGGATGTCGGCGAGGAAACTACTGCATGAAATTTTCGATTTTTTTATGTTAATGGGGAAAGACCAGATGGAAATTGTGTTTAATGATTTTTTCAGCTTATAAAAACTTCTGGATCTCAAATATTTTTGCAGGCATCATCCATCCATTATAAGATGGATAAATTAAATCTCAAGTGTTTTGCGTCTTTTATAATGTATGGTAACAATCGTAAAATATTTTTTACCTAAACCTGGAAAAGAAGTTAAACATAAAAAATCAGGTGCGGTCAGAGGCAGTGGCGTAGCGTAGTAGGGGCGGCCCGCCCCGGGCGGCACCTTTAGGGGGCGGTAAAATTTCACAATAAATAATAATAATATCTTGTAAATATTATTTTTGTTGCACCTACGATTCAGACCGATCGAAATGAGCACGGAATTTTTTATTATTTATACTGTCTCGAAATCTGGGAATCCCCTTTCTTTAATTGAATGTATAATAATGACATCTTGCTCATTGTAGCGACTGGCAACACCGTCTGTACTGACTTGCACTTGGATTTTTTGTGACTAATATTCAACGAGAAAGACTTCTATCATATAAAGAATAGTGTTCAATATTGTACGAGGGTCGTCTCAAAATTAAGTTCCACTATTTTTTTAAATCCGTGTCGTTGGCGGAAAAAGTCTGGGAGTCTCAGGGAATTTGCGTCTGGTTGCAGTGGCAGCACTGTAAAATTTCTATAGGCGTGCGTTGATCGATGCGACTGTCAAGTGGGAACTACAATGTGGCGCTGGCGTTCTCTGGTGCGTGCCATTTAGCTGAGTGCAAATACAATGCCGTTGCGCTAAGTCCTTTCAAAACTTTAAAAAGGATGGAGCGGATTGGTTCTGCTTGAGGCTTAAGTTAGTCAAAATGGTGCAATGCAAAAAAAATTCATTGGAAATTAATATTTTTTACAGGAAAATCCAAAAGTTGATTAAATACGAATGTTTTTTGGGGTACTTTTGACTTCAGCGCCCTCGTTTATCAAAATTCCCAACTGGCTGATGTACTGGGGCGCACCAAAAGTAGAAAGTTGGCAAAAGTGAGCTACAGCGCCAGCACCACGCGCCAGCGCCAACTACACATTGTAGCTGCACTTTGGGTGGGCCACGTTTTCTACTTTTGATAGTTTGCAGTTTGCACATTGTAGTTCAGTCTACAGGCTTCAGCCACTACGGAGACTCCACTCGCTCCTACCGCCTAAACGCCAAATTGTAAGTATATCGCCAAAACGCCAAAGCGAAAGTTGTGGAATCCGGAATCCGGAAATCGCAAACGTGTTGTTGATCAATTACGTGCCCCATGGGACCACGATCACAGCTGCACGCTTTTGTGGGGTGTTGCAACAACTCGGAAAGGCGATCCAATACAAAAGCAGAGAAAATTTTGGCAAAAAACCGTCCTATCGCTCTGCTGAATCCAGAAAAAACATTTCAAACAAAAAAGGGGTTGACCGAATGTTATGAAAGTTTTCTCAGAGCATGTTTTCGTTAATATGCGCTGATCGGCACATCAACGAAGTCGGTATCATATTTGGTGCTCGCTGGGCGGTACACGAACTTCGTTCAAACAAAAAAACGGCTCGACCGATTTTTATGAAAATCTTTTCAGATTATAACTTCGGTAATACGCGTCGGTCGGCAGCTCAATGAGGTGGATATCTTTTTTGATTCGCGCAAGATCGGGCAGGAAAAAATGACCACATACGTTCGCACACACACACTACTTCTTCTCAAATTTGCTTAAAATGCTATTGGGACCTTGAAAAATGAAAATAAGTTGAAAATTACGATTCCGATTTTCGGACCGATTACAATAACTTCCCTATAAACTGGGAAGCTAATAAGAGGGCGGCAAAATTTTCTTCCGCCCCGGGCGGCTGACACCAACGCTACGCCACTGGTCAGAGGATCCCGTCAGGAACGAAGTTCCTTACGCTTTTTCTTCAACTCCGGATGTAGTTCGAAATACTCTGTCCCACGCTTTTTCACATTTAAGTAAGTTTTATTTGTAACTTTTACCAATAACTTCGTTAATTTATACTGGCTGGGGGAATAAAAACTTCACATTCAAAATTATTTTTATTAAAACGTTGTTATTAGTTCGCTGTTTGTCCGGTACAAATTTTGCAATCAATTTTTTGAATACTTCCGCATGCTGAAATTTTGTACACTGCTTTAGCTCCGATGACAATGCAATATAGATCCATGCACTGTTAGATCCATGGCGGCCGTCTCAAGAGGGCGCATTAACATTTCCTTCAGAACACCTCGACATGGGTATCAAATGAAAGAGTGTGATAAGTAAAATACAACAAGCAACAATAGTATATTCAATATACCGTTAGATCCATGGCGACCGTCTCAAGAGGGCGGATTACCATTGTCTTCACAACCCCCTCGACATGGGAACCAAATGAAGGGGTATGATAAGTAGAATACAATAAGCTGTGTCGTAAGATCCATGGCGGCCATCTCAAGAGGATTTTCTTCACAACACCCGCGATATGGGTGTCAAATGAAAGACTATGATAGTTTAAATGCAATAAGCTATGTGTCGTCATTCTAAATTCAACATGGCGGCCGACACAAACTGGCTAATTACCTAATTCTTTACAACAGACTCGACATGGGTATTAAATGAAAGGACATGCCATGTAGAATAAAATAAGCTATGTGACGTAATTCAAAATTCAATATGGACACCATGCCAAAATGACAGATTAAATATTTCTGAAAATATTGAAAATGATGAGAAAACGGACGCAGCTAATATTGAAATAAAAATCATAAAATAAATTTAGCTTACTTCTTTATTTATTTTTTCAAGAATATCAAAATTAAACAGATTGATATATTATTAGTAGATTTAGGTCACAATTTTCAGCATGCATTTGTCAGAATATCATCAAGCAGAAACTAATTAATTAAATAGAAAAAAACTTTTTAATATACCACGTTTTGAAAAGAACTAAAAAGTATAAAATATTTTCTCTTATCCCCATACAGATTTATAACCCCACACATATTCCTAACACCATACAGATAGTCCTCAAAATTTGTAATTGTGAATTTGTAATAGCTATGAAAATATTAGTAAGATTCAAAACGAAAAAACGTGGGGCACGGGGAGAAATCATTCGCATCAATCATGCATGCGCCACACGCCTTTTCATTTTAAATCTTACAAACATTTTGGTATTTGTGCAAGTGTGCTGTGGCTGGTACTAGCTGCACAACTGGCGATTGCCTCCACACTAGAGGCAAGCAAATTTTAATTTTTTTTGTTTCCTAAAGATCTCACGAGTAAGGCCGCGTTCCCAAGGGCTGCATGCCGCACGGCAAAAGCTCGACTTCGGCTTGCCTTCGTGTAGTATTCGGAAATTTTCATGAGAGGCTGCAAAAAGCTTGCCGCATGCCTGCATCTCCTCGTTCACATGGGTGCATCTGCTGGTTGCCAAAAATCAGCTGTTTTGTGATTTTGAAAAAGTGAAAAAGTCAAATGGATTACTTTAAAAATAAAAAAAAATTATGTTAACGAGTGCAATAGTACTAATAACTAAATATAAAGACATACAAAGTGACAAAAAAAGAAAATTAAGAAAAATACGGTTTTGGAATTGTCAACTTGAAAGCTCCGTAGCAGCACGGCAAAAGCTCGAACTTGACAGTTCCGTGATTTTGCCGCACGGATAAGAGATTTCCTTTTTGCATGATTTTTGCAGCAATGTTGTGCAAGAGAGAGAACATGTGCCGAGACAGATCTTTTTTCCTGGCCAATTAGAGAACATTAAGAGCTTTTGCCGTGCGGCATGCAGCCCATGTGAACGTGGCGTAATGCGGAAGTGTGTCTATCCTGCCAGAGCGGCTTACCAGGATAAGGGACTTATACACTCCGTCCTTGCCCGGGCATCGGAGGGAACCGTTTGCGACCAGCACTCTTTAACCACTAGCTGGCCACGCAGCCCTCGGCACGGTAAACACCTTGGTTTAAAAGTGCGGAAATGAGAAAAGGGAAGAGAGGGAGGACGGGGATATACCTAACTTTGTCTGGCCTCTTCGCAAAGTTCTATGCTTAAACTAAAAAAAAATCCCGTGTGGTGTTGCTTGCTGCGGGTATCAGTTGTGTTTGTCAATTTTTTATTTTGTTTCCAGAATAATTTTTTCAGTATGAATAATAAATTTCAATGGTTACTGGTAACAGCTTACTTCTAGTTAAAGAACTCATTTCGATTTGAAATCTTAAACCAAAATGAAAACCTATAGTGTGGGCAAGCTCAGCGTTCAAATAAATTTGAGACCAGCACTGTGGGACATGATTTAACTCATAAAACGTTGTAACCCAGCGGGAAATGAAGCGATTCAGAAAAGGTACTGAATAGCTTCTTTTGAAGCAGAGGAGTGCTTCTCTTAGCCTTGCCTTACATTTCTTTTTTTTAACATAGCGGACAAGCGATTCAATTAAGTTCATTTGGAACGATTCGAAAGCGTTTCATAGGAATGCAGAAGGAAGCACAATTGGCTCGGTTCCCTTACGCCAGTTGGGAAAAAGCTTTTTTTTTGATTTGATTTCCTACTGTTGTAGTTAAAAGTCTTTATAAATTTTATTTCGCGTTGACATCCATCCCAGTTCATTGATGAAATGACTTTAAAAAATATTGATTCTCTCTCTGAGACAACATGTGCTTATGAAGAGATTCCTTTGGCAGTGGCATAAAAGCGATTCTTTTGTGCTTCGGTTGGAAGCACGTCTAATATTTCCCGCTGGGTATGTATGGGCCCCTAATATGTGCAAGATACTTTGGACTGTTTTGGCTGAGGATTTGTTTGTTTGTTTGTTTCACTAGGTTCTCTCTTCGAAAATCCCAAATCAGTTCAAAGTATCGTGCACATATTTGGTGTGTTCTGAAAGTCAAATTATATTTGTACATACACCATTGCAGGGTTTCAAAGCAAACCCAGTCGGGAATATTGGAAGCCCTTACTTATGTACTTATTACTTCAGTTGCAGTTCTGATTTTACTGCAAAAAGGTAATCGGTTGAAATGTCATTAATACAGAATCCAGAACATCAATAAGCCATAAGAACTATTTACTTTTTGCATTACCTGGTAATGCAGAGGGTAATGCCTCTAATGTAGTAATCTTACCCGGTAATGCAAAAAGTAATAGCTTCTTTTGATTCTTTCTCCCTTTTACCAGGAATAACCTATGAAAGACCTTCCGTGGCTATGACTTTTCTATATTAATTGTAATTAACAAAATAACCCATCTGGTAATGTATACTATTTACAAAATCAGGCATTCAGCTTTAATGCTTCCCGACTGGGAAGTAAACTTAAAGCAAAGCACATGTTTTTAAGCTTACTTTGCTGTGTAGACGGTGAAAGCTGTTTGTTTCATTCCTGTTGCTTTCAAATTACTTAATCAGGAGCATACTGGTACGGCTGCAAATGCTTCGGCTTTAAAATACTTTGCTGTGAAATGCTTCCTGTTACCTTACAGTTTTTCAAAGCTTTGCTCTCCAAGGCTGTAAAGTTCTTTGCTTTCCTTCAGCAATTGTTTTTTTCATGGCCCAACTTTATATAGTAAAATGGTATTTGGTGTAGAGGGATCAAACAAGACCCTCTCAACTACAGGCCTTGCATAAAATCTTTGCACAAACACAACTAAGCGCAAACTTAGTCTGAATTTTTGTTGAGCAAGGTAGGCAAGTGATGGGATTTTTGACAATATGAATGGAATTATTTTCATGACAACCATTTTATTTAAGATTTTTTGCCTTTAGATAAATAAATTATACTGAATTTATTTATAAAAACTTCGACAATCAATTCATTTCTTAAATAATTTAGAATGACATACAAAATATGTAAATTATTCATCATAAATCATGTAACATAGATGAATTTTAAAATTTTAGTAGTACGGAAATGTTGTGTTACAAAAAGTGTTAGTAGATAATAATATTGAATTAACAACTTTTTTTTAGTACAATGAGATCATAAGAAAAGCATTCATAGATGCTTTTGCGAAAAATCTAAAACAACTTTTCTTAGTGTCGCCTTTGAAAGGAGAAGAGATATTAGGAATTGATTGAATAGTAAAATATTCTATCGTTTCGGAAATGTTATAAGGGTTTTACCAGCGCCCCGTTAGCCGCTTATTGCGTTTCCAGCTCCCACGGCGAGGACGAGGGGTTGGATTTTAGGAGCCACAGTATTGTTTGCATTTCTTTAATTAACTAGACTTATTTAAAAAATGTTTCAAATAAATGAAATGCTAACAATAAAATATAACAAAATAAATTTTCAAATAAATAAAAATCAAAGGCTATTTATCAAATTGGTAAACCTCGAACTACTTAAGATATAAGCTTATTAGTTTCACTTACGTACGTCTTGATTATGTACCAGCTTCTCTGCTTTTTTAAAATTTCTTTTTTTTATTTTAGAAACTTCATTTTTTATTTGATGTTCTATTAAAAGAGTATATTATTAAATTAGTTTTTTTAATTATTTTGCACTATAAAATAAAAATTGATTATTTCCACATTCCTCATTTAAGTAAATTATTCGCGATGCAATTAATTATTACTACTTTTTTTATAAAATTAAAAATTTTGTATATGGAAACCGACGAAATTCCATTTTAATCAATTTGGCGCCTTCACCATAACCTCAAAATTTTTGATTACATTCTTTAAAAAATAATTCTGACTTATGGTAAGGACGTTTTACCCTAAACGCAGAATTTAACCACTTCCTTATTTCATTTTGTTAATAAGAATATTCTTATTAGAAATAAACAAAAATTATTTTAAAAACCTTTTTCACTAAACGGCACAACAATTTTAAATTTTCACATAAAAGCAGGAATTACCCTAACACATTCACTATTTAACTTTATTATAAGAACTTGCCACTATTTATTATTACTATTTCACCTTTATTTTATATTATTAACTCCAAAATATCCTGTAATTTCTTTTACGAAACTTAAAAACTGCCCCGACTCGCGCACTTTCCATATAAATTTGACAGTTCTTCAACCAACTTTCAGACTACGTCACACATATGCAAAAATCTACAGCATGGCCTGTAGTTGACAGGGCCTTGGATCAAAGCTTTTTTTTATGTGTATGTGAAAGCATTCGCAGCCGGGCCAGCATGCCCCAGCATTTGTAAGCAACAGCATTCGTAGCAATATGAAACAAAAAGGTTTCACAGTATGCAGAAAAAAGTTTGAAAATATGATTACTGTAAAGCAAAACAAAGTAAATTGATGTGGTCTTCTTAGCAGCAAAGCAAAGTCAACAGCAACAGTATTAAAATTGCTGCAGCAATTTAAACCCTGCAAAATTGTGTACATAACCACTTTTGCCGACAAGCACAGCTCAGTTTGGCAAGACTTATAAAAACGATTAAGAATAAAATACTGAATACAAAAATGCTATCATCGAATTTGCACTTGAGCACTTTCGGCTTTTTACTGAAACCATGTCTAAGTAGCAGTGCGGTGTCCTACCTACAAGAAATGTTATCACAATTCACACTATATACTTCGGTGTATCCAGCTTTATCAACGCCTCTTCTTTCTTGGTCCACTTCGTGGAGTTGAAGTCATTTTTCTCGTCAATTGTTATTATTATGCGGCTATTAATAAGAGCCGCACAATAAAAACACTTGACGACTTCCCTCATAACCTATCACCTTCTATCCTTCACACTAAAGTTACTAGTAAACATTGCACCATAACCTGAACCACACCTTTGCATCACATAAGTTATATAAAAGAATAAGCAACAAATTAAGTATTTTAGTTCCATATGTGACAAATTGGGATAAGATTTTTTAACAAAAGAAAACTGTCTACAAATCCGCCACTGGGAAACGAAACTGTTGTCTTCTGTTTAATTACGATAAAAATAGCTTTATTTCTAGAGTATGTTTTCCGTTTTCTCACTCTGAAGCCTTAGGATTTTTTTAAAATCAACTCAATTTTGGCGAGGGTACAAAATAACTCAAATTGGGGTCGCTAACGGTCAGCGCTCTTCAGAATGGACAAATTTTGGCATCTATAACAAAAATAATTTCATCATTTTGACTGACCCTCAATAAAGCTTGTACTAAGCGTCAACAGTTGAACTCCCACGGCTCCAATGAAAAAAACGTAATAAATGCCCAAAATGGTAACATGACAGCCATCAGTCACTTCAGTATTCAGGACGTCACGCCCATTGTCGTAAAAACTGTCTGCGAAGATGTTGGTCATCGCCCCGAAGGCTGTTGTCCTGAAAGGCTCAAGCGAATGAATAAATAAGTGGAAACACTTTTTGTATTCATGGGACTTTTAAGAAACTTCTCAGCAGCAAGCGGGTCATCATGGCCATTCCTGCTGTCCCATCAGAAGCACAATACAGGATACCCTGGAGGAGCCGAACAGCTATTATCTGCCTCTAAGGATTCTGTGCGGGGGCGATTCTTGGAAGTTAGTTCGATATCACTTTTTTTGTCCATCTTAAATTTATCACATTAAGATGTGTTTGACCATCTGGTGCGCCCTCTAAACAGGCTTCCGGCTGCCATGAAGACGGATAACTTCGCCTCTATGACAATGTCCTGTCTCTTCTTTGGGATCTCCTTTTTGTCTCACTGATTTTCTATGGCACTTTTTCACACATTAGTCGCAGATGGTGGAAATCGGAACCGAACGGCGAAAAAGCAAATAACAGGAAACTTCCAGGAGGGAAGGATGCCTTTACGAAAGTGATAAGAGCCTCAACCTCTGTCACGGAGAGTATTAAAAGTTACCGACAAGTCGACTTCGAGTTAATAACAGTCCAGACGGGAGTGAAATGTTCAGATTCTGCATATAAAATCAGAACGATGGAGGGTGAATTTATTTGTCGGCGATGCCAGTGACATTTTTGTAATTTTGGATGTCCATTGACAGGAAATAAAAGCGGCATCTGGTTCCGCGAAGACTTCTTAATTATGAAGGGATCGTGTTTTACTGGGGTTTCGTTGCCTTTTATGTCACTTTTTATATTTTTTATGAATAATTTTTTTCGTGTGGAACTGAGAGGGATGTGTCAACAAATAAAGGACCTCCAATAAGAAGCAGAATTTAATTTTTGAGCAAAACACATTAGTTACATTAAAGTTGTGGTTACGTGTGGAAAACAATATGGGAGAAATTCCACCAAGACCCTCTTGAACCTGTTATTCTATTTACAAAAATTTTAATGCGATTTCACATTTCATAAACACGTGACTCGTCTAACCCCACAGAAGAATATCACCGGCCGTAATGTCGCACAATCTCCGTGGCCAATTCTCTTCTAGAAGGCGTGAGATAACACTACCCGAAAATCTCTCCTGCAGCAATGTATGTATGTAGTGTAGTGTCCCAGCGGGAAATAGAAGCATTCACTAATGCATGAAGAAGCTATCCTTGTGCATCTTAGAAGCGATTCCCTTCCGTATCCCTATCCATATCTTTTTTACCATTTTATGTCTTTAGCAAGACTAGCAAGACACCAAGCGATTCATGAATTAATTGTGCAAGTATGGGAGCAGGAAGCGATGCCAGAAGACTGGAGAAAAGGCATCCTCTGCCCGGTACATAAAAAAGGAGATATCACAACGTGCAGCAATTATCGTGGTATAACGTTGTTGAGTACCGCGTATAAGATATTCTCCGCCATCCTACAAAACAGGATGGCCCCATACGCTAGAAATATCGTAGGCCAATACCAGTGTGGCTTCAGCCCAGGCAAATCAACAACCGATCAGATTTTCACTTTGAGGCAGCCTATGGAAAAATGTCTAGAGTTTTAAAACTCAATCCAACACCTCTTCATAGACTTTAAAGCCGCCTATGATAGCATAGCCAGAGTAGAGCTCTACAAAGCCATGATAGAATTCGGCATTCCCAATAGGTTGACCATGACCAATGTGACAAGCCAAGTAAAGGTATCCGGAACACTGTCCAGACCAATCAACATCTATAATGGACTCCGACAAGGGGACGGTCTGGCCTGCCTCCTTTTCAACCTGGCGTTGGAGAAAGTGATCCGAGATTCGGGCGTGACATCAAGGGGCACAATCCTTCACAAGTCCACCCAATTACTGGCTTACGCAGACGACATTGACATCATTGGAAGAACATCAACAGCTGTACAAGAAGCTTTCATCCAGATTGAGCGAGCGGCAGGAAATCTGGGACTGCACATCAACGAAAGCAAAACAAAGTACATGGTGGCCTCGTCTGCAAGAACACCTAACATTGGTCCCACAATCAAGGTAGAGGAACACGAGTTTGATGTGGTAAAATCATTTACCTACCTTGGGTCAATAGTAGCAGCCGACAATAGCATGGAACCTGAAATACGCGCACGACTGTTAAAAGCCAACAAGGCCTACTATAGCCTGTCAAGGCTCTTAAAATCCAAGCATCTAACCATATCGTCTAAACTTTTACTATATAAGACAATGGTCTTGCCGGTCCTCACATATGCATCCGAAACGTGGGTGCTTCGCAAAAAGCACTCTAACCTCTTGGCGGTGTTCGAGAGGAAAATACTTCGGAGGATTGTTGGCCCCGTATGTGAGGACGGACGATTCCGGAGACTCTACAATGACGAGATCTACGAGCGCTATCGCGACATAGATGTTGTGAAGAAAATAAAGCTCGGTAGACTCCGGTGGGCAGGACATCTAGCTCGTATGAGTGAAGATGAGCCTGCTCGGAAAGTTCTCTGCGGTAAGACTTATGGGGTGCTACAGCGAGGGAGACCCAACCTCCGCTTGAAGGATGGCGTAGACCAGGACGCTCAGAGCATAGGGATGCCAAACTGGATGACATCGGCTCAGAATCGGGACCGGTGGAGAGAACAGTTGCGAGAGGCCAGGACCGGATCCCGGTTGTAGATCCGTTAAAGAAGAAGAAGATATAAAAAAATATACCAAATAAAATAGTATTAAATAATTTAAACTTTGTTTTTGGATCCTCACCAATTAATGCTAAGAATAGAAAACACTTGGACACCTCAGTTTTTCCTATCAATTCTCTAATGTAAGTTACCTGCAGAAGAAAGTTTAGTATCTTTTTTAGTAAAAAGTGTTACTGTAATAAATGTACCAGTTCATGTTCAGGAATTGCTTGTATTTTTTCATCCACCGATTTAAGCTCCTCCGAGGATTTAATTGGAAATATCTGAAATTGTCTTTTTGGTGGGACAATTTTGTGCTCTATTCTTTCGACAATTACATTAATTTTTGCCAAAAGTTCACCTTGTTTATTCTGTCTGTTAAATTATTAATTAAATCTGTATGTTTATCGAGTATTTGCTTAATATATTTAGTACCGGTATCTGAAAAAGTAAGTAACAAATAAAGAATAAAAATACTCAAAAAAAATTGTACCTTCATTTTCTTTATTAGAAAAGTTAAGTAAATTTTCTCTCACCGAATGATTGCAGCGGAAAACAGGAGTAGGTTCGAATGGTACATTGGTTTTAATTTTTTTTGTTACTGGTTCCATTTTTCTGAAAGTAAAACATTGTGGAGATCATTGCAGGATGCTTGATATATCTTAAAATATACAATTAGGATGCGCAATGATGTAAAATGGGAATAACTACTAATCCATGATTATTTGGTAAACACATTGCTTTGCAAAGTATATCCTCCATCTTGTATTTCTTTTCGTCTTCAGAAACCTGTTTAGAAAAACTAATGCCTAGTGTCATTATTGAGTCATACGGCTCTTCTATATATGGTGAAATGTCTAGTAATTCCAATCCGATGACGTTTCTTCTTCGTTTGAATCTTTAGTGAATCCAATAATTTTAATCGGCACCAAAGGTTTTATAAAGCTGTAATTATCCGGGGCAACTCACATAGATAAAACAAGTGGCAACTGTAATTTTGAAATATAGGTCTTGACGTTATTTATGTTTAGAAAATTTCCTTTTATAACATTTTCTATGCAAACGCAATTTCTTCATTAACCCGATTGTTGGTTTGTTCTAGAATTACCTTCGGTTGGCGGCAATAATGGTATGCAGAAAAATTGCCGACATTACCATACTGCTCCACGCAGTCAGCAAGATGTAATAAATTATGTACATTGTAGCTGAATTTTTCTTCTCCATATAAGAAAGCGAAATTATTTACAAATTGTGCAGCATTTCTTTTACGCAATTTAAATTATTTTTGCAATTTTTTGGGCAAGAGATCAATCTATATGCACCATACAATGTAACAAAGTTTTGAAAAAGATCTGGGTTTGTAGTAGGGTGGGTCACTCTAGTATGGAGAAAAAAAATGTTTTTCTTTTGACTTCTAATAGTAATAAAAATGTGTCACAGGGTTATAGGAACTAATACAGAAAATTTCATGACAATCGGATATTACCTTCTGCCTCCGGATTGACCTTGAAATTATGAAAATTTGAATATTAGGTATTTATCACATATTTCTTAAAACTCTTTTAATTATTTATTATTTATTGTAGGATAGATGTAATTAATGAAATTTAATTTATTGGGCAGGCTATATTTTATTAAATAATAAAGTTATAATAAGTACATAAGTAGGTTTTTGCTGTAAGAGGTATTTTACTACACGAAAATCCTTTTTACTATCAAATTTCGGCATAAGTTTACGAGACTCAAACTTTGTTTTAATGAAACCTTCACGCGCTGATTTTGTGTACATACTTCCAGAACTTCCGTCACAGTTTTGACGGACCTCTCAACTGTAAGACAAGGTAAACGCAGAAAAGCTATTTTGTTGCCCTTTCCTCGAGCAATAAGAGATTCAAGTTCTTCGTAGAGATTTGCTTCAGGATCGGTGGTTCTGTAACATTAGTTGCCAGTTAATAAGATCGTAATAAACTTTTGCATCCATGTTTACGTCTGGAACCTGGAATAGCCTTAACTTTTGTGTTTTTTCACTGTGTGCTTTTAGAACACGGCGCAAAGCCAATTCTCTTAGGTATATGCTTTTCAGAGTCGGATAACATTGCTAGGTGTCGATTTTCAGGATGGGCAAAGTAAATGCTGCGTTGTGTTACCGGATCAATAGCAGCCTTCAGCTTTGTTGATAAGTAACGAAACCTCGAGATTAATTGCCAAAAATGTCTTCCTCCAACTTTGCAACTTGGGTGGCTTTTAATGTCAAACCATGTTGGAGCGTATACTTTGACGATATAAGTTGCTAAACTAACAAGCTTATCAGATGGATCTAATGTTGCAATGTAGAGACGAAGAATTCTGTTAGCACGTGTGAGCCATCTGGCATGAGACATTTTCCCAGGCCATTTGTGAACTAAAGGCACTTTTACATCCCAAGCGCAAAGTGGAAACGAAAATTGGAGCTCTTTTATCGCACAGAAATTTGTGTGCTTTTCTCTCTCCCAGGAATCCACTTTTGTGCAACAGAGAGAAAAACATACAAATTTCTGTGCGATAAAAGAGCTCCAATTTGCCTTTCCATTTTGCGCTTCGGATGTAAAAGGGTCTTAAATCTACAGGACATTCACCAAATGTAATGGTTGATATTATTCTGTACAAATACAGTTGGAGGGAGCCTTTACTTAATCTGCCGTCTAGCAAACGAGACATATTTTCTGTCTTGACATTTGTCTGCCTTGCAATATGTTTCGTGTGGACCACAAAAATTTTCAAGTCAAGGCATGAGGACAGAAGTCAAGATATAGCGATGTCAAGACAGAAATGAAGACGGATTTTTGACAGTTGTCGAAAAGAAAATGTCAGCTTTCTTTATTTTAGGTGTTTATCGAATTATTTGTACGTGTCAATAGGACTAATGTCACCCTTGGGTTTATAAATTTTCAATTTCCTCGAGCTACTAATTCTGCGCACTATGTTGCTTCTTTGACTGTTATTTAATAATGAAGTGGCGCAACAGAATTTGCCCACAAAAATTTTTCTGTCGTGTTTCGAAACGGATGTCTTAACAAAAAATGTCTCGTCTAGACGGTGGGTAAGCTTTGTACTGTACGAGAGAAAATTATCAAAAAGAGCACGAGAAGAAGCTAAAATTCTCTGTGCTCCACTCCAGCATTGCATTGGAGTTAGCTCCAAGTTAAGTTAACGCACACAACCAAATGTTGCATACAATTGTTTTCCTAAAAAACGCATACACTTACATACATTTGCGTGTATCATAAATTACACGATCCATCATTTTTACACGACTGCCCCAAAAAAAATGAGTTTAATGTGTTTAGGTTTGTTGTGTGTATGTACGTTGTTTTGTACCACCATAACTTCTAAACGTCTGAACGGATTTAGATGGATGGGGTACCGTTAGAATTGTTTAATGAGTCTGAGTAACATCGGCTAGGTTAATTTTTAAAAAAACAATATGGCGGCCGTCAGATGCAATTTACGTCACACTCAATTTTGTTTTTTTTTCTGATTGGGTCAATATGGGTATCAAACGAAAGGTGAAATTGAGACGATTTCAAATATGTATAACACTTAATAGATATGTGTTAAATGCCAATTTTATGCTTAAATAAAATTAAATAACTCGAAACGTTTTATATTACCCGATCACCATGAATGAACATTTAATAGTTAAGCATAGTATGCTATTTAAGCAAAATGAAAATTCCCTATACAAACTCTATGTAACACCACAGTCCCAAAAAGGAGTGTAATGTTTTCAGGGTTCATGTATGTATGTTTGTATGTTTCTTTGTTCCAACGTAACTTCTAAACGCCTGAACGGATTTAGATGGCTGGGGTACCGCTAGAATCGTTTAATGAGTCCGAGTAACATATGCAAGAATAATTTTTAAAATAACAATATGGCCGTCAGACGCAATTCACATTACATTTTTCTTTCTGATTGGGCTAGATAGAGCTGTTCTAGATCTAGGCTCTAAAATGTTTGCCAGGGGCAAGCTTATGTCGCGCTTAGTCGCTTAAGGAAGTTAGAAGGTCTAGCTATTAGCTATTTAGAACCTTGTAAAGCTGTTCACGAGCCTCATGATTAAAAATCACTCAAAGGTTTAGATCGGTTTAGAAAGCTCGACCAATGAGAGCCAATGGAATTTTCGCTCACATCGATCTATACTAATTGATCCAAGCACCACTTGTGCCTAATCTGTCGGCGTGTCTAAATTTAGCTGGAATAAATCAAACTTCGATAACTTTACTTTGGCATTAAAACTGTATCTCAATAGTTGTAAGTCTTATAATAATGAGAACTAAAATAAAATCACTTAAAAAAAACTACATTGGTTTACGAATTATAATCACTAAAATACCATAAAATAAAAAACAAAATAATTAAAAAATTAAAAACACGACGTCCCTGTGAAAAAAAATGAACTAAAAAGCCAAAAACAAGTTTTAAGTACTAATGTAAGACAGAAACAAGATATAGAAGACATTGTTCTCTTAGTATAATAAATATGTATATAAGATATTGTCTAACTACTGTAGAAAATATTAACTTTATACATATAGTCATTTTTTTAAGTATTACACAACTATAGTATAGGTATAGGTAATCTGTATTTTTGCAGTCGGGGTACCGTTTTAATTACTGATTCTGTAACATTTGTACTCCGACTGCAAAAATACAGATTATACCTAGGTATATACTATAGTTGTGTGATACTTAAAAAAATGACTATTTAAAGTTAATATTTTCTAAAGCAGTTAGACAATATCTTATATACATATTTATTATACATACATTGACTATACTAAGAGAACCATGTCTTCTATATCTTGTTTCTGTCTTACATTAGTACTTAAAACTTGTTTTTGGCTTTTTAGTTCATTTTTTTGTCACAGGCACGTCGTGTTTTTTTTTCCTTCATCACTTCCAATACTTCTAGTAAACCGTTTTTTAAGGCAAGGGGTCGCAAGGAAGAATGTGTTATTTCCTCACTTGTGGACCACAAAAATTTTTGTTCTCAAGCCCATCACACTAAGCCAACCATAAATTCGTTCACGGGTTCTGCGAAAATTAACAGGAATTAACACAGGTACATTGAAATGAAAAAATTAATTTATTAAAAATTTCAAACGTTAAACCTGATCCGGAGGCAGTTATACTATACCGAATGCAATAATATTTGAAACACGTCCTATCAGTCCCAAATGACAACATATTATCGCTATTATAATCCATGATTCAAACAAAAAGTTTTTTGACCCACCCTAGTCTGTAGCACTCTTAAACAAAACAATTCCCGTGTAAAGCGCGATCTGCCGAAATTCGGTAGCTTTCCACCTCGGCATATCACTGAAGCTCAGGGGCGGATCCAGCCCTCAAAAAAGGTTGTGGTCACAGCCACCCGAAAATCGGCCAAGTGCGAGTCGGAGTATGAACTCGCTCATGATTGATATAGTGCATTCCTACAAAGGAGATGCTTACAAAATATTTGACGCCCTGACCAAGATTTTGTACGGTGGGCAAAGCCGTGAGGCAAACACTAGGTAAATTAATTAACCTGTAAAATGTTAGTTTGTTCGCTCACGAAAATTACCAAAGTAAATGTGCGTTTGTTTGCACATCATAATGTCACAGTTATACCTAAACTACTGAACCGATTTTGATGGACTTTTTACAACTTAAAAGGATATCAAATTAAATTAAACGCTAGTATACATTTTAAATTAAATAATTTTATTTAGGTGCTTACTTAAATTACTAACTCAAGCTCGTTTTTCGCGAAAACGTTGATAATTTCATCGATATCCAAGTTTATTTTTTTTTCTGTTTTTTGCTTAAAGTTTGGTTGAATAGGTATTATCAGCCAAAAATAAATTATCTTCAACCCTTAACGCCTAGTATGGAGTTCGCACGGAATTCCGTTCAGCATTTTTGGTAAATATTTCTACACGGAAATTTGCGTGTAGAATACCGTGGAGAAAAGCTAACAGTTGAAAAAAAGCGAATAGCTGACTGTTAAAAATCACATATAAAACCACCAACTGACGGCAATAGCTGTTTTTCATTCGTCCTGTCAAAATTACCTAACACACAACACGGAATAATTGTCTAACATTTATTCCGTTCCAACATGAACGGAAAAACGTCTCCAATACCCTGCAAGCCACCTGTTAGAGAATTGCACAAGCTAAATATTACCAATAGTTTTCCGTTCGAACTGCGTACTCATAAAACAAAAAGGGCACGGACATATTTGGTGAACGGAATTCCGTGCATCTTTTTACGTGTATTTTATATGGAATTCCGTTCGAACTCCATACTAGGCTTAAGGGAGTAAAACTACTCCTAAATCAAAGTTGAATTTAATAAAAGATTGACATTTTTCTTTCATTTCTTTTTGCTCCCTTTAAAATTGGGGCTTTAAAAATTGTATAGGACGAAGAAAACGGTCAATTATCCCATAAAGGGTACCAATAGCATACTCAGTAGGCCGGTTCTCGTTCGATTGCGTAGGTCAAGCAGCATTGGACGTCGTTAGTGCTTAGTTGGGGGACTGCTTGGTAAAACAACACCCGCTTTTGGAATCGTCTATGCCGATGCGGATGCATTTATAAATGTTCATGCCTGTAGCGGGAGCATGCATACTCGTGTGGCATTCGCATTTGTTCGCTATGCGTCCTAGGTGCGGCGTGTGCATGCTTTTAAGAAAATTAACCAACTAAATTATTTTTACTCGGGTTTGAATAGACAAGGATTATCAATACTTTCTCTAAATTGTCAAAGTATAGGTACGAACGTACAAGATTTAGATGACGAAGTTGTAAAAAGAAATGAATCTATACTACTTTTATCAGAATCTTGGATGAAAAATGAAGAATATGATGAGGACTCCGCTAATGTTGTAACATCTCATACAGATATACAAAAACGCTATCGCTTAGTCACCATAAATCACCATGAAATGTGTGTAGGCAGATCTATGGCAGAAAAGGACAGATGAATTTGATGGCACTTGTATCGCCGCATAAAACTTTACGCGAAATAATGGAATTCATACATGACAATCTCCACTTCTGAAGGTTTAATTTTACTAGGTCAAAACTTCAACGAAATCCCCATGATTTTGAGTGGCGATTTCAATATTATTTTTTCATTAGATACTAGGTCCGAACTTTCTGGATGAAGGCGGAAGTGGGGA
Organism: Thereva nobilitata; assembly: GCA_963855945.1. NCBI lineage: Eukaryota > Metazoa > Arthropoda > Insecta > Diptera > Therevidae > Thereva > Thereva nobilitata. The sequence continues at coordinate 181,320,674 of OY979694.1, forward strand.
TGATGAGATGTACCACCCCACTTCTCCCTACATTAACAAAGTTCGTGAGGAACGTTCTTCGGAGCGAAACGTCTAAACAGAACTAAATATTGACAAAAGTACCACGACATATGGAAGCTCACTTGATGCAGTTTTTACGCGATTTTTAGACCAGTTTCAATCGAAAATATTTCAGTTATCATAAAACCTTTGCTTTCGTTTTTAGGTTTTAATGTAAATAGGAATTCCTAAATATTGATATTTTGAAATTGTACTTGTATTAAGTCCCTCGTTAGGCTCGTCACTATACTTCCTGCATATGCCGTTGGCCTTATTTTTCTGAAAGCGTACTATGTATCCGACAGACCTCCACTATATAAATTGCATATTGCAGCTGGTTAATATTTTAATAATTGCGGCAGTTGTTGGGTAAACATTGTTTTTACTAAACAAGTTTTACTTCTAAAGTGTGCTCACACTCATATTTTTTCATTTTATTGAGGCATAGGATATAATATCATCAGCCTATCAATCTCAAAAGACCGTGAAAGTATGACGTCACAAGCCTATTAGGGTTGTGGGCATGCCCATCGTACCCACAACGGTGGATCCGCCCTTGCTGAAGCTCCTAGGTTTCCTTACAAATTCCCTAGGAATAAAAGGACCAAATGAAATCAATTTATTATCTAAATATTGTTTTTGAGCAGAATTTAATTTGGTGCCGTTATGTTTATTCGTCTAAATGCAATTCAATCACTTTTTTACTACGCCTAAATCTATTAAATGCATAACATCTAACGGAAGTTGGGTTATCATCTTAATATCAATTTCTTCCAAAATATGCTTATTTTCTCTGAAATACATTGTATGATAAGAAATATCAGATCACACATAAAAATCTACGTCAGTTCTTAAAGGTCCTGCTTCAGTTGAATATGCTAGTCTATTATTAATTTTTCTGGCTTGTTGCTGACATTTGAGTCCGCTGGAGGGCAACTGTTTCCGCCCTATGTCCCATGAGGGATTAAAGGAGCAACTAGTTAGTTAGTTGCTGACATTTAGAACAGCCGTTTCCAGCAGTATGACCCACAGCGCCAGTAATAAATGATTTAGCGGGAGCATCGCAAACAAATAGGCAGTCGTATATGTATATTTACTTTTCTACCACTTAGCATTATACCTTCATTTTGCAATATTTTTATTTCCTTGACAAATTCCAATAGCTATTCGTTGACATTTTCCGGTTTAGTGCGTCCAAGATATGCTCCAATTAAAAATGGTTTTATCCCAGAGCAATTAGATAGCGAACCCAAGATTGGCCACAACGTTTGCGCTGAGCTTTTATACAAGGGTAAACCATCTATCCCAATATCAATATGTAGGCTATTTACTTCTTCCGCAATATTAGGGTTTAATTTTTGTAGAGATTTTAAGAGTCCGTAATGATAATATTTCCCGGAGAGACAGAAATAGTGCTTATAGTATCGGTCACAATACCCATTAAAGTTTTTCTTGTTTTTGGTACATTCAGTCCGGCCTATAATCAAATCTCAATGAAATTGTGTCTAAACAAAATTTCCCTATATCGAAACTCCATGTGGTTTTATGTCCGCGATACAACGGGCCAAAGGTCAACGGAGAGGTATACGAATTTTTAGCTATTTAACAACTGAAAATGATAATTATGGGAAATAGTAGCTGAGAATCATCAGTTTTCACATTCTAAAAATGTGAATGTCAAAACTGATGATTCTCAGCTACTATTTCCCACACACAGCAAAAATAGACCACCTAAAATCAGCAAGATTGCCTTATTGAGCTATTTTAATATGGATCATGATTAAAACCAGGAAATAATATGATTTTTCCATAGAGAAATCTCTATGAATTTATAAAGAAAATCTTTTCAAAAATGCGAAGAGATTTTCATATTATTCCTGTACGCAATGCCATTTTAAATGATGAAAACAATGTGGTAATCTTATTATTTTATAGTTTTGAGAAATAGGGCTTGGCATTTTTTTTATTACTTACAGCTCATAAGAGTGACCAGCTGAAATCAATGAGAAAATAGAATAAAATTTCTCTTTGAAATCATTAGGTTTTCTTATGAAAATCGTTTCCCAAAGAGAAAATCGAGGCACTGGATTATAATCGTGAAGTGGGGATTTACAAAAAGTATTTCACAACGTAAATGCACATGATGAAATCCGTCAGTGCAGTAAGTTGCATTCCAGTTTCAGTTTCAAGTGAAGTTTAGTTAAAAACATGGAAAATAATCAAAATTTAAATAATTTAATAATAACTGTGCCTCCTTTGAACTGGAATGAGGATGAAATTGAAGAAACTCAGGAAATTTTTCGATCCTGGGGCTTGAGTGAGTCAATTTGTGCATTGTTAAAAATTTATGGTGTAAATTCAATTGAAGTGCTAGAAAGGGTGGAAATACAAGATGTGAATAAGTTGTTTGATGATATAGATAGCTCGGGTTATTTTGGCGATCACGTTAAATTTAAAGCAGGATTGAGGAAATGGAGAAAAGACAGAGTCAGTTATATAATTTTTGCTGTGATACATTTCATAAAGGGATTTTTTAATCTTTGTAAAGAATAAATCATTGCTGTGTGACCAAGACACCATGTCTCCACCATCAACTAGAAAGGTGTTAGAATGGTTGGAAAGAATTTCCAATGATTTGAATAATAGTAATTCTTCAAGAGTTTCAACAGTTCCACATGCAGGAGAGCCTATAAAAGTTTCATTTATTCCACACAGCAGGGATGTTCAAAATCTCCTTAAATCTTCTATAAAAGGGCAATTAATATTGACCCATTATGAAAAGCATGGAAATTTAGATAATAAAAAACAAAAGGACTTAACGCATTGTATTGTAGAGAGCTTTATTGGAAGAAAAATCAAGATGTCCTACATGGACATGCAAAATTGGGCTCAAGCAATCTCAGAATCTTTTCCTACAGAAAAACCTGTAAGTAATACAGCTTTAAACTAGATAGAATTTAACTTTAAGACTTCTTTTAAGGAAACGTATTTCTTGTCAAGAAAGACCGGGAAAAAGAATACTACGGGAAAACTATTTTCTCGCTGGTGTAATGTAAAACACATCATAGATTCTCCCCCAAAAGCCAACAAAATGCAATCAATTGAGGAGCCGGATCAAAGAACCGCACTTTCGCTCGCTCGACTCCAAAAAAACGTAAAATTAGTTCGAAAAAAAATTTTCTTCAAATAAAAAAATGAAAAATACTTATTTGTTTAGAAAAAAAAGGCGCATCTTTTTGTTTCATACAATTTTTTTGTTGCATCATTAGTTTTTAAATAAACAACAAAAAGCCGATTTTTTTTGAAACTTTTTTTTATCAATTTTTTTACTTCTACTCGTCATAAATCTCTTAATAATTATTCAATTGATCTGAAATTTTTTGTGTAAACTAATTACACATAGCTTTGAATGGTAGACAAATTCCGATTAAAAAATGACATGTCGTTTGTTTGTTATTAACTTTTTATTGCGTTGCCACGTGCGTCGCGCATCAGATTTTTCAACTTCAAAAAGTATCGACGGAATTTTTGATTTTAATTTGCTATAAGCGACAAAGTTGTTTATTAAGGTCTTATAAAGATTTCTGAAAAATTTCAAAGAGTTTCATTATCATGATACATAGTTATAATCAAATAGTCAGATGCGCTGAGCATAGTTATAAATACTGTAAAATGAAATAAGCAAAATATAATTAGCGTTTAATACATAAAAATAACTAACGAAAATTCAGATTTAATACAAATTTCACGGTTTCTTTTCCTGTTTGACGTATTTAGTCTTCAGAAAAGGGATCTTTTACGAAACGTTTTTCCATTTGTTTTGAACTTCTGATGGATATCCTTTTTCAATTCGCCTGATTGGACTTCGTCTTTTTCGGTCGTGGATGGATGCCGAGCTTGATGTTGTCCATCCTTGCTCCTGGGGTAGTTGTCGGCGCTGTGATGTTTGCACCGTGCCTCTTCTTTGGTCCATGGAGGTCTTGAGGGAGGTTCTTTCAACTCCCCAAACCGTTTTAGGTCGGCATCAGAGTTTACTTGGGCGAAGAAGTTCGCGAGAGTAGTCCTTACTTCTATTTTCCCAGTGATGGTTCACCTAAATAAGGTGTTTTGAGCTACTAAGGTTCTAACCGCGCCTTTCTTTACGCCATCCGTGATGATTGTGGAGAAAATGTCTGATCTCAAGAGGATGCCTGCTTATCCTCGCTTTTGGAACGTTGCATCCGCCAATTCGAGTCCTCTTAGATGGGCCCACTCTTTAATCGAGCATTCGATACTTAGTAATGGGTTCGTGATTTTGTTCAACACGAGTGCCTGTGTCTGAATAATCTCTGATTGTTGGTTTCGTGCCTTCAGCAGCAACGTGACCCTATTCGTGATTGCTCCGGCTGGCATTCTATCTAGTCCTGATACAGCAGTTTGTACTGATTCCCTTATGAGTGGTAGATTCTAGACTACTGCTTCTCGTACAAACGTTGATTGGGATTCAGGATCCATGAGAGCCCTACATATCTGTTGTAGTCCTGATGGGGATACCACGATGAATAATGCAGTGCCCAGTAACACTTTTGGGGTTCATCAGGAGATACCTGAGAGAAATTGACTGTTTCTTCGTGCTTCTTTATTTAAACATGGTGGATTCGAAGTGCCGATCCTCTGGTGTTCCATTGGTCTGATTCTCTGATAGATTTCTTCTCTACGTTGGACACACGATGGCTCGTTCCCAAACAATTGATGCGAAGCTCCTTTACCTTGACTGCCCTATAACTTCGATCCGTATTCCTTTGTAGATATTTGGCGCATTTCTTCATGAAGTGTAAATTTTTGAATAAACCACATATGTACATTGTTGTTGGATACGTGGAATATTCTAGTTCTTCATCTTCACCCTTTGAGTTGCTCTCATAGAGTTCACTCTTGTTTGTTGGCTTGCTGACGGCCTCTAAGGTCCTGAATCTGGTCTCCAGAAATTCGCGTAATTCCGACCATGTTGGTATTCTCGTCTTGATTTTGCGCTCTGTGATGGCTCCGATAGTTCATGTGTTTCGGTGTTTGCTTCGGATTTTTTGTATTGTGTGTAAAAGATATTAGTTGAGGCAATCCTAGTTGGCGGTTTATTTTAGTTGCCGCAATTTTTTTTAAATCGCGTTTTAAATGGACTGGGGTCCATTTGACCCCAATGCACAGAGTGAAGGTTAAAATAGATAAAAATAAAATCACATTACCGGTTTTTTTATACCTAGATGATTTCGAGGTAAACGACCCACTAGGCTCGAAATCAGGCCAACAAAAAGTTTGTGGGATATATTACAGTTTTCCTGTTATACCAAATTTTCAGCAAGGTAAACTTGCAAATATTTTTGTCGCCGGATTTATTAAATCTCGAGATCTTTCTGAATGTGATAATAATATTTCACTGACACCTTTAGCTGAAATTTTTAAAAACCTACAGCAAAATGGTCTAGAAGTAGAAACTAAAGATGGTGTATTCCGTTTATATATTGTATTAGCTCAAATTTTAGGAGACAATTTGGGGCTGAACAGCGTATTAGGTTATACAAAATCACTTTCTGCAAATTCGTTTTGCAGAATATGTAAACGCAATAGACTTCAAACAAAGGTTGATTGTGTAGAAATCCCTAGTTCTAGGAGAAATAAACAGAATTATGAGCAGGATTTAATACTTAATGATGTTCATAGCACTGGCATTAAGCAAGTGTCTATATTTAATACATTACCACACTTTCACGTTACTGAGAATTTAGCATGTGATATAATGCATGACTTATTCCATGGAGTATGTAAATACAATTTGTCCAAAATATTATATTATTTTATTTATGAGAAAGAGTTATTTTCGTTAGAAACTCTTAATTACAGAAAGCAGATGTTCCATTATGGTGATACTGAAATAGGAAATATTAGCCCTCCTATTGAAAAATGTCATATACAAAACGGTTCATTCAAAATGAGTGCCAAACAAATGAAAACGTTTATACATCTTGTACCTCTTATGATAGGAGATTTAGTTCATACAAATGATAAGGTCTACAAATTTTTGATTCTTTTTATTAAATTGGTGTATTTGCTACTACTACCAAATTTTAACGAAAAACTCCTAATTGATCTTGAATTAATTATAAAAAAGCATAACGAATTATATCAAAAATTGTTCAAAGATACCTTAAAACCTAAATTTCACAATCTTGTTCATTATCCTAGTGTTATTAAACAATTAGGCCCTATAAAATATTTATGGTGCTTTAGGTATGAATCGGAGCACCATTTGCATAAGCAGTATGCGCAAAGCATTACGTCTAGAGTTAACATTCCTTTAACACTGTCTATTAAAGCATCATTAAGATTTTCATATTGTTTCTTAGTAAATAATTTTTTTCAATCTGAATTTATTTATAATGCACTAGAAGTGGTTAATTTGGAAAATGAATTATATTTTTCTTTATTAAATATAGAAATTAAAAATTTGGAAGCATTTAAAAGAGCGGAATATATAATATTTAGAGGAATTAATTTCAAAAAAGGACATGTGGTTACAATAATGAAGAATAATGTATGCTTAGTTTATGAAATTAAAGATTTTCTCATTAGAGATGGAGATGTTAAAGTTGTTGTAAAGCAGTGGGAATGTTTAACCTACTCAGAACATTTTCAGTCTTTTTTGATAGGAAATGAAAATCAAACTTATACTATTATTGATTTTTTGTCTTTAGACGGGCCACTTATTCATTTTTATATGCTGAACAATGGACTTAAGGTTATTCGCAAAAAAAATATTGGAATTCAATTTTTTATTTTTAAGAAATTGTTTGTTCCATGAAGATGTTTATTTGTTATACATACATAATATTGAAAAGCATAGTTTATTTAATAATCATTGTTTTAATAAAAAAGTTATAAAAAATTAATTTTTTTTATTTATATGGTACCCTTTGACTTTTAATAAGATTCTTTTAATTTCAAAAAGATGGTCTTATGGATTTTCAATAATCTTTCTCATTAAATCAAGACGATTTTTACATATGTTCAATAAGATCCCCGCATTTTTTAAAGAAGAATCCCGTTTTGGTTCAAGAAGATTTTCAGATTACTTCAAGAAGAAATCACATTAACAGACAATAAGAATTCTTCTTAATATTATGTGGCTACCTTATGAAATTATTGTCAAAATTTAAATAAGATTTTCTCTATGGATTTGATAAGAACTTCTTCTTGGATGAAAACCATAGAGATATCTCATTACTTTTCTTCTATTTTATGTGGTCTATTTTTCTCTGTGCATAATTATAATTTTCCAAAGTTGTTAAATAGCTAAAAATTCGGAAACCTCTCGGTTGACCTTTGAACCGCTGTATCGCCGACATGAAACGACATGGAGTTTCGACCAATATTTCGTTGGAAAGATATTTTCATTGCCCATATTCCTGTCATTTACTTTGGCGTTAGATTGCTCGCAAACTACATAAGCGATAACGACGATTAAGGGCTCATTTTAAAAGTAATTACTAGGACTTTAAATTTGTTACTGGGCATTAAGTCAAAAAAATTAACATTTGGCGAGTTAATTGCAAAAAACTGCATTCAACCCTTACCACACGATCATGGTTGAACTTTGACCGGCCATTACTTTGAGCCAAATCAACTTACAGAGCTCGTTGAGGGCTCGTTTTTTAGATAATTTTAATCTCCATAACTTTGCCATTGATCATTATCAGCTATCATTGCATGCAAACGAGCGATTTAATATAAACAGCTCTCCTTTTTTTTCAAGATGGCGGCTTTTCCCAAGCCACTGCGACCCCACAAACTTGGTTTTATCATTGTCAGATGTACCCGAACAAATGCCAAAAAAAAAATTTTGTACCTCTTAAAATGCAATTTCATTTACTTTGACTGGACTAATATGAATACGTAACAAATTAACTTATGAAAATTAAATTAATTAATTAAATTAATTACTTACCGTTTTTCACTGGACTAATCGAACTCACAATTATTAAATAACAATTAACTGCAACTATTAACCGACTTCTTTAACGCTCGACCGCACAACTCCAAATGAAAATTTTTCAAAAGAGAATATTTCACAACAAAGGAAAACGTTACGAATCGAAATTCAGAGAATGTCTCGAAGCAGAAAATTTCCCAAGAAAGTTGAAAATGACTTATTTGTAGCACATGCATTTAAAGCAAAATCAAGTATTTTTAAAATTTTTGTCTCTTTGTATGCCTGTCTGTCTGTTTGTCTGGGCTAATCTCGGAAACGGTTAATCCGATCCGGCAAACTACCTTTTTCATTACAACCCACTCGGCATGGGTATCAAATGAAAGGGCGTGACAATTAGAATACTATTAGCTCTGTGGAGTCATTCCAAATACAAAATGGCGGCCAGCACAAAATAGCGGTTTACCTTTTTCTTTACAACGCCCTCGGTATGGGTATCAAATGAAAGTGTATGACGAGTATAGTACAGTAAACTGTGTGAAGTAATTTTAAATCTAATATGGCGGTCACGACAAAATGGTGGGAGACATATAATAAACTAGGAAGTAGAAAAAAAATAGTATAAAAAACCTCAAAAATACGCTTTTATTTTCAGATGAACTAAAAATTAAAAAATAATTTTGAATGTAAAGTTTTATTGCTCCATGGAGTATATGGAAACAACCTTCCTTCCGAAATGTAAAAAAGCGTGGGCGCTAGCGAAAAGTTCCGGTGTTAATAAAATAAGAATATAGCTAATGAGTTCCACGCTTTTTTAGATTTCGAAAGGTAGGTTGTTTCCATATACTGGCTAGAGCAATAAAAACTTTACATTCAAAATTATTTTTCAGTTTTTAGTTCATTTTAAAATAAAAGAGTATTTTTTAGTTTTTTTGAACTATATTTTTTATCATTGCAATTGTAAACCTCAAAACTAAAGAAGCCCAAGAAAATACTGAATCTTCCAGTGAAAGTCTCGTCGCAATCGGATTAGCCGTTTCCGAGATTAGCCCAGACAAACAGACAGACAGACATACAGAGAGACAACAAATTTAAAAATACTTGATTTTGCTTTAATATCATGTAAATAATATAGGCTTAGAAAATGCCAATTATTTAGACAGACATTCCAGATATATTTATATAGATGGAAGCATATGCAGAACTTTTCTTATAACTTCTCCGTTTGCATTGCTCCAAAATCAACAAAAACAACCCTAATTCAATAAGTGACCACATCAAATTATTCGCAATAAAATGTTCTACAAAAATGCTCTAAGCATTTTTTATGTAGAATCAATAATAAAAAAGTTATAGCGCTTTAAAACTCATCACCCCCAACATGTTTGTCAATTTTTCGTCCATATCTTTTTTATTATTAATATTACCGCAAAACGTTATTTACGAAAGTTGTAGATAATTTGATTATCTAAAAAATGTTTTTACAAAAAATCTGTACGACTCACGGTTTCCGAGCAATAATCAAAACCATTTTTCACCACTCAAAACAAGATGGCGGCCGAACGTCACGCTTCCGGATCCCCAAAACTCGGTTTTATACTCCCAACCAACCACCCTACACATTCAAAAAAAATTGCTGTTTACATAAAATGGTCAAATGGCCCTTTTTTGCACCATTTTACTGGACTACTTATTTTCTTTGAAACCAAAAAGCTAAACGTATCATGCTACCGAAAACGTACACCAAAACCTGTTTTAATTGTTGTGGGAGCATTCTCCTGGCCCCATTTTGATAAGTTTGTTGACGTAGCGGCCCGGATGGAAATGCGCCTCATCGCTAAAGATGATATTCCTCGCAAAATTGGCATCTATACATATTTTGAATTTGGAAGGCGCATTTGCGAATTCACGCCAATGCAAATGGCCAGTTTGTAGTAGCTTTTGGTTCAGCTAAAACTTGTAGCCCAAAGATTTGCCTAACTGGTAGAATTAATCAAGCGGTATTATTTTTGGAGGCTTAGCAAGAGGGGAAAAACTGCCGGGAGAACAAGCCGAATTTGATTTGCAGCTACATATGTATAAGATTGTAGTTTGAGCTGGGCTATCGGTAGTAACGAAATAAAAAGTGTGTTGTGCTTAGAGCATTCCCGTATGATCGGTCGTTTGACGGGATTCTGTTCGTTTCAAGTGGTGATTTTCTTTTCTAGTCCGCAGAGTTCTTTGCAGAGGCTAATAATCGGCATGGTGATCTCTATGCCGCTCTTGTTGGAGTTTCCCACTACCTCTTGAATGCCTTGGTAGACCTCTCTGGATAAGGAAAGTATGTTGAGGAGAGATAATGCGCTATGAAAATCTACATCTTTAAAGAAGCCAAATCTATGGTGGTGGATGAGAGCAATCACCTAGATCACTAAATACAGCGCAATTGTCGGCCACCCCCAATTCCTGTATAATACTATTTATTACTTATCTTGTTTTTGTTATGACTCTTGTTTTTTATGTGGCAGTGCTAAGCTCAGGAATCACCCTTTGTACTACCAGTCCGTCATGTCGTTTGTCATATCACGGTGCAATGTCCAGCAGTAAGCTTAGTACGGGGGGAATAGGTTAAGGGTTATGGGGGTTCCTGGGCGCCGGCCGGGGGGGGGGCTTGTTAAAGAAGGTGAAATCTTGGATGTTGTAGGAGCTCGGAAACACCGACTGCGAAAGATCATTTCACAGTCGAGTTGTTCTATACAGAAACGAATTGCTATATTCTTGAGTGCGCCAAAAAAGGGTTGCAGGTGGCGGGAGTGAGTCGAGTGGGCTAATCTGGTGTTGCGGGTATAATTTAAGGGCCCTTTTTAACTTCCCAGTAGGAAGTTATTGTAATCGGTCCGAAAATCGGATTCGAAATGTTCAATGTATTTACGCGTTTCAAGGTCCCAATAGCATTTTACGCAAAAATTTGAGAAGAAATATGTGCGTGTGTGCGTACGTATGTGGTCATTTCTTCCTGCACGATTTCGCGCGAACCAAAAAAGATATCGACTTCGTTGAGGTGCCGTTCGAAGCGCGTTCAAGGAAATATGATCTGAAAAGATTTTCATAAAAATCGGTCGAGCCGCTTTTTTGTTTGAACGACTTAAGTCATTTTTGTACCAGCACGATTTCGCGCGAACCAAAAAAGATACCGACTTCGTTGAGGTGCCGTTCAAAGCGTGTTAAAGGAAATATGATCTGAAAAGATTTTCATAGAAATCGGTCGAGTCGTTTTTTTGTTTGAACGAAGTTCGTGATTTTTGTACCTGCCCAATATCGTGCGAACCAAATATGATACCGACTTCGTTGAGGTGCCGATCGAAGTGTATTAACGAAGATATGATCTGAAAATTTATCGTTTTACCGTGAAAATCGGCGTTTTTTGTGTTTAAATAAAGAGACTTCGGCAAGTGTGCCAAGTAACTTAAATTAATTAGTTTTGCTACTGTATAATATACTCGTTGGAACGAAACCCGTTCCAAATGAGGTTAACTTTTATGGATTTAGCCGAGCAATAGCTTTCCACGAAATTTTCAATCATTTGTCCATTTCTGCCATACATCTGCCTACACACACTTCACGAATAGGTGATTTATTGTGACTAAGTGCTGGCGTATTTTGTAATCTAACGTTCGCATGAGTTGTTAAAGAATTAGCAGAGTGGTCCTTATTTTGGTAGATCGTAACTCCAATAGCTGCAACTTCAGGTCCCTTAAATTTAACAATGTACTTGTTAAATAAGTTTTGGAATAGTAACATATTCTTCGTTTTTCATCCAAGTGTCAGTGTTAAAAGTAATACACTAATTTTGTTTACAACTTCGTCATCCTAATCTTGTAAATACGCACATATCATTTGACAACCTAGCGAAAGTATTGATAAACAAATGTGACAAATGTTAGGTATTATATATTGATTTTTGTTTATTTATTATTAAAATATCCATTAATAATATTCCAAATTCATAATTACTGGGAAGTTGATCTTGTGGACCGAAAGGGTCAAAACCACATCCCAACTAGTTGTATTTTATCTAATCACGCCAAGGTGGTTATCGAAGCGCCGCCGCCCCAAATGAGAGAGTTGTATTCGAGAAGAGGTCGAATGTAGGATTTGCCAATGACTGGAGGAGGAACTTGCACTTCTTAAGAAATCCCAAGCACTGGGATCCTCGTTTGGCGATTTGGAATATGTGGTCGTTCCATCGCAAGTCTTTGGCTAATGTAACGCCTACGATGCGTAGGGATCGGTCGGCCATTAGTTCAACTTCACCCACTGTCACGGATGGAGAGGTGTTACACTTTTTATTTTTGGTGTGGTTGAATTCAACACGATTCTTGCTTCACCAACCTAGAATGAGTTCAATGTCTTTATTTATTGAGTTGGACACTCGTTCACGATCATCAAGACAGGGTCTGGCACGTGCTTGTCTTGCATTGTCGTAGCCGTAAGAGTAATGCAGGGTACCTTCGTCAGCGAAGCTGAAAACTGGGTTAGAGGGAATTGAAAGTAGGTCATTTATAAAGATAAGAAATAGAGCAGGTGATACAATTAACCGCTGGGGGACTCCCGCAGAGATAGGGTAAGATTCAGATTTGACGCCATCTAACGCCATTGATTGAACTGTCGGCAAGGAAACTCTCAATCCACTTCTGTAGAAGTGAGTCGACTCCAATAGCTTTAAGTTTAGCTAACAGGGCTAAGTGCCAAGATACATCGACTGCTGGGATTTCTACCAGCTCGCATAGTTCTATTGCGTTTATGGGTGCAGAGGACCATTCGCATCTTTAGGTGTTTTTCCAGCTAGAATGAGCCTATCCTTTTCTAGGCCGATCTCTCTGACGTTGAGCCGCCGGAATACTTTCTCCTTCAGTTGATTCAGCACCAATCAAGGCTTAGGGAAAGATTTTGGCCAGCGTCTGACTAGTGATGAGCTTAATTACGCTTAATTGTGCTCGAAAGAACAAGACCAAGACTAACTGGGCAAGAACTAGACCAAGACTTTAGCAAGAGTCTTGCACAATTTTCACCTAAATTCATTCTTTTAAAAACAAAAAATATAAAATTGATAATAATGTTCAAGTAATTATGATATAAATATATGTGTGTACTGCATTTTTGCTTTTTTGTATGATAATTGTAAAAACAATTACATATTCACATTTCTACATAAGTATGTACATAATGACGAGATTCACAATCAATATTTCTGCATTTCGAAGCAAAATTTGCCGAAATGATTTAGGTAGATGTTTCACACTGTCAAGTCTTATGTTAATCAATTGGGTGCTCTGTTACTTTCCTTCAATTACTGGTGCCTAGGAAATGAGTCCTACATCTGTTAGATCTTTCAGGATTTAAAAAGAAGACCATACAAAAATGAAGATTCCTACGTTTCTTTTTTTAATAACCAATTTTTAAAAATATATACAATACATACTTGACGAGCAAAAATAGCCTTGGTCTTGCAGTTTTGTCTTGTTTTGTCTTGGTCTTGCACATTTAGCAAGACCAAGACTTAGCTATGTTCGCAAGAACAATACCAAGACCAAGACTTGGCTATGGTTGCAAGAACAAGACCAAGACCAAGACTTGGCTATGCTCGGAAGACCAAGACCAAGACTGACTGAGCAAGAACAAGACAAGACAAGAACTATATTAGTCTTGTCTTGTTCTTGCGTTTGCTCATCACTATGTCTGACTGCTTTTCTGCGCATCAAATACCAAGTGAATCTCTTTCAGTGGCGGATCCTCTTTGGAAGCAAAGGAAGCACTGCTTCCGTCGACCAAATAGGCAACTTCATAAAAATTAATTTAAGTATATTAAGATTAATCAGAAAAAAAATCTTATTAAATTTCCTCTTCTGGTAACACTAAACAAACAATGTACAGATTTTTTTATATAAAATGTACAATTTAACTTTATCATACCACTGTATACAAAGAGTATACGAGCGAAGAGCCGAGAAATTTAATTTTTCTGGTGCCACTCGCCGCTCTTATCAAGGAGGAGGCTTAACACAACGTAGGGTAGGGAAGCAGTAAAGGCCCAACTATAATGCACGTAAGAAACGCACGTCGGTCGACGTGCGTAAATATCAAACTTTCGTCAAACGTATAATGGTTTGTGTATACGGAAAGTTTTCACAAGTTTAAAATTAGTAAAATGCATAAATATGATACATTGACTATTAAAACTTGGCTATTAATCTTTGCATATTAAAAATGATCATATTTATTTTCAATTATAATAAATTTCTCATCAAAATCACTCCCATAAATTTGAAGCACAACATTTTCCATACTCTTTCTTGTTTAAAACCCACAAAACAACAACAAGCAGGGTAGGGAAGCAGTAAAGGCCCAACTATAATGCACGTAAGAAACGCACGTCGGCCGACGTGCGTAAATATCAAACTTTCGTCAAACGTATAATGGTTTGTGTATACGGAAAGTTTTCACAAGTTTAAAATTAGTAAAATGCATAAATATGATTCATTGACTATTAAAACTTGGCTATTAATCTTTGCATATTAAAAATGATCATATTTATTTTCAATTATAATAAATTTCTCATCAAAATCACTCCCATAAATTTGAAGCACAACATTTTCCATACTCTTTCTTGTTTAAAACCCACAAAACAACAACAAAAAAAGCCAACTGTCATCAATTTAACTACAAATTCTCACAAAACGTACGTTGAGCGCGGTTCTTTTCGCATTTTTACGTTTAACGAAACTTAACGAAACAAAATATGACCGACGTACGTCCAATATGGCCGAACCCATTAATTTCCATGAGAGCGCCCAGATGACGTGCGTTTCTTACGTGCATTATAGTTGAGCCTTAACCCAGCAGGAAAAAAATCGCTTCGAAAAGCGTTTTAAAGCGCTTTTTGAAAAGCTTGAAACAGTTAAAGCGCTTACGCTTCATGTTATTTTAACATTGCAAGTCCGCAGAACTCAGCACTTTTATGATCCTGATCTGCTGAGATTCTGCTTTACTACCGCTGTTGTAGGAAGCAGAAGGAAGCTTTTACTGAGTTGTGCTTTAATACCACTGTTGTAGGAAGCAGAAAGAAGCTCTTACTGCTTTATATTTGCTCCGCAGCAAAGCACTTGTATTTTTTTCTACTGCCCAGTTGTGCAAACTGAACTGATTCCATAAGAATCAGTTCAGAATTAATAGCTAAGTAAGCAATTGATTCCTTTTTTAATTATTGGTATTGCAGGAAAGAATCAAATATGATTTCTTGTGTTTCAGAAAGATTAAAATGCAACGTAAAAACATGACATGTAATCGCTTTTGAATTGATTACAAGTTATGTAGGGGGTAATAAATTTATTACCACCTATGAAATGCCCGTGTAAAAGTAATCCATTCTTTACGTGTATGGTAATCCAAAGTGGAAGCGATTTAGAATCGATAGAATTAACCTAACATTGGTCCCACAATCAAGGTAGAGGAACACGAGTTTGATGTGGTAAAATCATATACCTACCTTGGGTCAATAGTAGCAGCCGACAATAGCATGGAACCTGAAATACGCGCACGACTGCTAAAAGCCAACAAAGCCTACTATAGCCTGTCAAGGCTCTTCAAATCCAAGCATCTTACCATATCGTCTAAACTTTTACTATATAAGACAACGGTCTTGCCAGTCCTCACATATGCATCCGAAACGTGGGTGCTTAGCGAAAAGCACTCTAACCTCTTGGCGGTGTTCGAGAGGAAAATACTTCGGAGGATTGTTGGCCCCGTATGTGAGGAAGGACGATTCCGGAGACTCTACAATGACGAGATCTACGAGCGCTATCGCGACATAGATGTTGTGAAGAAAATAAAGCTCGGTAGACTCCGGTGGGCAGGACATCTAGCTCGTATGACTGAAGATGAGCCTGCTCGGAAAGTTCTCTGCGGTAAGACTTATGGGGTGCGACAGCTAGGGAGACCCAACCTCCGCTGGAAGGATGGCGTAGACCAGGACGCTTAGAGCATAGGGATGCCAAACTGGATGACATCGGCTCAGAAGCGGGACCGGTGGAGAGAACAGTTGCGAGAGGCCAGGACCGGATACCGGTTGTAGAGCCGTTAAAGAAGAAGAAGAAGAATTAATTCTGAATTAGTCTGGAACAATACCAAGACCAAGACTTGGCTATGGTTGCAAGAACAAGACCAAGACCAAGACTTGGCTATGCTCGGAAGACCAAGACCAAGACTGACTGAGCAAGAACAAGACAAGACAAGAACTATATTAGTCTTGTCTTGTTCTTGCGTTTGCTCATCACTATGTCTGACTGCTTTTCTGCGCATCAAATACCAAGTGAATCTCTTTCAGTGGCGGATCCTCTTTGGAAGCAAAGGAAGCACTGCTTCCGTCGACCAAATAGGCAACTTCATAAAAATTAATTTAAGTATATTAAGATTAATCAGAAAAAAAATCTTATTAAATTTCCTCTTCTGGTAACACTAAACAAACAATGTACAGATTTTTTTATATAAAATGTACAATTTAACTTTATCATACCACTGTATACAAAGAGTATACGAGCGAAGAGCCGAGAAATTTAATTTTTCTGGTGCCACTCGCCGCTCTTATCAAGGAGGAGGCTTAACACAACGTAGGGTAGGGAAGCAGTAAAGGCCCAACTATAATGCACGTAAGAAACGCACGTCGGTCGACGTGCGTAAATATCAAACTTTCGTCAAACGTATAATGGTTTGTGTATACGGAAAGTTTTCACAAGTTTAAAATTAGTAAAATGCATAAATATGATACATTGACTATTAAAACTTGGCTATTAATCTTTGCATATTAAAAATGATCATATTTATTTTCAATTATAATAAATTTCTCATCAAAATCACTCCCATAAATTTGAAGCACAACATTTTCCATACTCTTTCTTGTTTAAAACCCACAAAACAACAACAAGCAGGGTAGGGAAGCAGTAAAGGCCCAACTATAATGCACGTAAGAAACGCACGTCGGCCGACGTGCGTAAATATCAAACTTTCGTCAAACGTATAATGGTTTGTGTATACGGAAAGTTTTCACAAGTTTAAAATTAGTAAAATGCATAAATATGATTCATTGACTATTAAAACTTGGCTATTAATCTTTGCATATTAAAAATGATCATATTTATTTTCAATTATAATAAATTTCTCATCAAAATCACTCCCATAAATTTGAAGCACAACATTTTCCATACTCTTTCTTGTTTAAAACCCACAAAACAACAACAAAAAAAGCCAACTGTCATCAATTTAACTACAAATTCTCACAAAACGTACGTTGAGCGCGGTTCTTTTCGCATTTTTACGTTTAACGAAACTTAACGAAACAAAATATGACCGACGTACGTCCAATATGGCCGAACCCATTAATTTCCATGAGAGCGCCCAGATGACGTGCGTTTCTTACGTGCATTATAGTTGAGCCTTAACCCAGCAGGAAAAAAATCGCTTCGAAAAGCGTTTTAAAGCGCTTTTTGAAAAGCTTGAAACAGTTAAAGCGCTTACGCTTCATGTTATTTTAACATTGCAAGTCCGCAGAACTCAGCACTTTTATGATCCTGATCTGCTGAGATTCTGCTTTACTACCGCTGTTGTAGGAAGCAGAAGGAAGCTTTTACTGAGTTGTGCTTTAATACCACTGTTGTAGGAAGCAGAAAGAAGCTCTTACTGCTTTATATTTGCTCCGCAGCAAAGCACTTGTATTTTTTTCTACTGCCCAGTTGTGCAAACTGAACTGATTCCATAAGAATCAGTTCAGAATTAATAGCTAAGTAAGCAATTGATTCCTTTTTTAATTATTGGTATTGCAGGAAAGAATCAAATATGATTTCTTGTGTTTCAGAAAGATTAAAATGCAACGTAAAAACATGACATGTAATCGCTTTTGAATTGATTACAAGTTATGTAGGGGGTAATAAATTTATTACCACCTATGAAATGCCCGTGTAAAAGTAATCCATTCTTTACGTGTATGGTAATCCAAAGTGGAAGCGATTTAGAATCGATAGAATTAACCTAACATTGGTCCCACAATCAAGGTAGAGGAACACGAGTTTGATGTGGTAAAATCATATACCTACCTTGGGTCAATAGTAGCAGCCGACAATAGCATGGAACCTGAAATACGCGCACGACTGCTAAAAGCCAACAAAGCCTACTATAGCCTGTCAAGGCTCTTCAAATCCAAGCATCTTACCATATCGTCTAAACTTTTACTATATAAGACAACGGTCTTGCCAGTCCTCACATATGCATCCGAAACGTGGGTGCTTAGCGAAAAGCACTCTAACCTCTTGGCGGTGTTCGAGAGGAAAATACTTCGGAGGATTGTTGGCCCCGTATGTGAGGAAGGACGATTCCGGAGACTCTACAATGACGAGATCTACGAGCGCTATCGCGACATAGATGTTGTGAAGAAAATAAAGCTCGGTAGACTCCGGTGGGCAGGACATCTAGCTCGTATGACTGAAGATGAGCCTGCTCGGAAAGTTCTCTGCGGTAAGACTTATGGGGTGCGACAGCTAGGGAGACCCAACCTCCGCTGGAAGGATGGCGTAGACCAGGACGCTTAGAGCATAGGGATGCCAAACTGGATGACATCGGCTCAGAAGCGGGACCGGTGGAGAGAACAGTTGCGAGAGGCCAGGACCGGATACCGGTTGTAGAGCCGTTAAAGAAGAAGAAGAAGAATTAATTCTGAATTAGTCTGGAATCAATTCCAGTTACAACTGGGTGGGAATATCTCCAGCTTCTTTTGCACCGAAAATCAACGTGAAAAGTCCAACACATTCCATTTAATTTAACTCACACTCATGCAAAGGTTTGCGTTGATACAGTTCCTTCAGAAGCTGCACTAAACGCAGCTTCTTCGGAACGAAACAGCGGGATATGTCAAGTCGAACATAGACAAATATTATCTATTTTTTTCTCGAAATTTGTTTTGAATTGAATTTTCGTTTGAGTCAAGAAAAAAGAGATCGATGATAGGTGAACTTTCTCTTTATCTATTGGTTTATTCTAATGGGGTGGCAGGAGATGTGTATTGAATAAGCTGATAACTTTGTAGCTTCCATTATGTTTTTTATGATTCTTTTTAATGATGATTTAAAGGGATAGAGAGATATTTGAATTTTGTTATACAGTGGCGAACAAAAGTCCACGTACACCATATAAAATAGCAAAAAATTCGTTAAATATAGCATAAAAAAATATTGTGATATTACAAAATAATTAATAATCGTTTGTACAAAAACATTACATCAAAATTGCATGATGAAATTGTTTCTACAAAAAATAATAATAAAAAAATAAATAATTAATTAAAATAAATAAAAAATTATTAGTGTATCTACATACGTAGCCTTTTGTTATTTGTGAACTCTGTAAATAGGCCGTCAGTCGTCAGAATTAATGATTTGATGTCGATTTTGGAGATATTTCGTGTCCATCAGATTTTTTGGATAGAATGATAGATCTAGGTGTAAATAACAATAAAATCATAGTGCGTAAGCATAGTTCGGGCTGGAACACATTTTTAAATGCACTTTTATGCAAAAAAGTGCATTTTTAACTATTTTTTCAGATTTTTCGATAGTTTAATAAATAATATTGACTAGAATTTTTTTATGTTATTATCACATAAACTTTATTGTGCATATAGAATCGTTTCTGACCCTCCAGATGTAATTGTAGCCCTTGATTGCACCCAAAAGTGCATTTTATGCATGATAGTCTAGGAAAGAATTTTTTTATCAATGTACGTATGTTTTATTTTATCAATGTACCTACGTATATTTTAGTAATATTTGATCAAAAATAAAATTTAAATGCAAATAAAAATTTCCATTTTTTTCAAATTCAACTTTGATCTAGGGGTAGTTTGACTCCTTTAAGGGTTGAAAATAATGTATTTTTGCTTGAAAATACGCATTCAATCGAATTTTAAGCATAAAGTTGGAATAGACTATCATGCATAAAATGCACTTTTGGATGCAATCAAGGGCTAAAATTGCAGGGTTAGAAACGATTTTGTATGCACAATAAAGTTTATGTGATAATAACATAAAAAAATTCTAGTCAATATTAATTATTAAACTATCAAAAAATCCGAAAAAATAGCTAAAAATTCACTTTTTTGCATAAAAGTGCATTTAAAAATGTGATTTTATTGTTATTTACACCTAGATCTATCATTCTATCCAAAAAAATCTGATGGACACGAAATATCTCCAAAATCGACATCAAATCATTAATTCTGACGGCCTAATATGTATTTCACTTTTTTGTTACTTTTTTTGTAGAAATAATTTATTATGGAATTTCAATAAAATGTTTTGGTACTTATATTGTAATATCACAATTTTTTACAATTTTTAAAAATAAAATAAAAATACTAAATTTCGCTATTTTATATGGTGTACGCATGGTGTATGTTGACTTGTGTTCGCCAATGTATCTTACTATATTATTTTTAATTATATATTAAAATAAACGCAAAATACATTGGTAGTACGGTTTTCTACATTTTGCATGGGATTAATTACTTAATTCGTTAGTTATTTTTCAGTTTCAGCCGTCGATACCTTTACTTTTATCGCTCGCGGCGCACATTAGCTTTGACGCCCTATATCAGCTTTTTCATTCAATTTTTCGATATTCGAACTATCAGATTTCTGGACTTGAACGAAATCGGTGTCTACATACGCGTTCAACTTTTTCTTTCAACTTTTAACTACAGTTTACAAAATGAATTTATCCGAGTCGGAAGAAGATTCGCGGTCGCCCCTGCGCGTTGTGGTGTTATTCTCCAAGATTCTGAAACTGATGAAAGTGCAAAAAAAAAGGAAAATGGATCGAGGAATGGAGGAAAAATTAAGAAAAACGATATTTCTTCCATTTTTTGCAATATGTCAAGGTTAACAGATAAGTAATCGTATAAAAACCAAAACCCACACTTTTAAAAAAAGTTGTAGGAAAAACCAAGACTGGAAGGAAAATTTTCGGCCAACTTTTAGTTGCCTTCAATGCTCGAATCACGACCAGTCTCTTTTTAACTCTACATGCGAGAAAGAGAAGGAACTTCCTAATTTCGAAAAGTTGAATGAAAAGTTGAATATGCAGACATGCTCTTACGCATTGCTTCCCTAAAATTCAAGGTCAGAATGTCAAAACTGATGATTCTCAGTTACTATTTCCCATAATTATAATTTTCCAAAGTTGTTAAATAACTAAAAATTCGAAAACCTCTCCGTTGACATTTGACCCACTGTATCGCGGACATAAAACGACATGGAGTTTCGACCAATACCTCATTGGAAAGATATTTTCATTGCCCATATTCCTGGCATTTACTACTTTTTCATATGAGCAACCGTTAACGAAATATTCCAAAAAAATGGAGTTATCAGTTATTTCAGGCACGTCCAGTGCGAACTTTGGCTTTGGATTGCTCGCAAACTACATAAGCGATAACGACGATTAAGGGCTCATTTGAAAGGTAATTACTAGGTCTTTAAATTTGTTAATGGGCATTAAGCCAAAAAAATTAACATTTGGCGAGTTAATTGCAAAAAACTGTATTCAACCCTCACCACACGATCATGGTTGAACTTTGACCGACCATAACTTTGAGCCAAATCAACTCATTGAGGGCTCATTTTTTAGATAATTTTATTCTCCACAACTTTGCCATTGATCATTCTCAGCTATCATTGCATGCAAATGAGGTATTTAATATAAACAAGCTCTTCCTCTCTTTCAAGATGGCGGCTTTTCCCAAGCCACTGCGACCCCACAAACTTGGTTTTATCATTGTCAGATGTACACGAACAAATGCCAAAAAAAAAATTCCGTACCTCTTAAAATGCAATTTCATTTACTAATTTGACTGGACTACACAAGCAAAGCTTGCCCCTCTATCTATTGAAAGGTACGCGATGCTTTTTTAAAAATGCCAACCTTGATCTATTTTTGCAAATATTACCAACATATCTTCTATCATCTTATCGTATTGATGTTACCAATATCCGTTTTTGATCATCTAAGAAGATTCCTTCTTTCACAAGAAATGTCAAGTGTGTCTCCTGAAACTCTCCTCATATGTAATATCGGAAAGAATAACGCTTTTATATTGAAATTTAACACCCTCGGTTTGTTGCTATTAGAATTTATTCTAGAAGAGTGATAGGCGGAGGTCTTTATAGGTATATTTCTGTACTGGTCTGAGAGTTTTACTTCTCTTTACCTTTAGTTTCCTTTTCACCTTTCTGCTACTTAAAGGCAGACTTTTCAAAAGGAATGTTTTTCCAAAACTGTTTATGGGGCATTCCGCTTCTTTCCGTATTAATGGCTTAGCGAGAAAGGCATTTTGAGGAATATACATGCCAAATAGCATCCGAAAACAATGACAGACGCATAACATCAATTAAATTGTAATTCAGAATATAGTTTAGCTAAAATATACCGAATTTCAATGCATTCTGTTTCATTTATATGGAACTCTAATTTCTTATTTTCACAACGTATATTAAATTTCATGTGATTTGACTAAGTTATAAAACAATAGCTTTTTCTAAAGCATCGACCAACTGTCACTAATGATCTTCATCGTTTTCCTCTCTCGGATTAAATTGGTGCTGCCTCATGCACATTTAAACAAATTTCATCTCTTGATTTATCAGACTACTGAATTTTTATTAGAATCTTTGTTTGGGTGTAATTCTTTAGCAGACAACTCTGAAATGGGGTGTTGGTATAATTAAATATCCTGTTGGCCAAACTCCATCTCATTGCAATATGCTATGCGCGTATTGCCAATAATATTTTCATTAATATATATTTAGATAAACTTTAAGTTTTTATTTTATATTGTTATTTTATTTTAATATACAAACTTTAATAGTTACGTATTTGAAAGAATTAAAAATTACATAATATTTTTATATAACCGTTATAATCTTACATAGTCGAAGTTCGAAATCGAATGAGCTTCTAACTAACACTATTACAATATTTCAAAATTATTTTATTGAACAATATTTGTGTGTCTATGTTTTTTAAATTTCGTTTCTGTGTACAGTGTATACATACGTGATATGTCAAGCTAAATTCTCCAAGTGTATTTCCTAGTAGTAGTGAGAATCCAAACTATGACGTATTCAAAAACACTCTATTAAAAATTAACGAGTACAGAAACTGAGTAACTACCTGAATAAAACTTACTACAAAAAAACGTATATACATGATAAGTAGCGACTGCTACAAACTCTATGAAGACCACTCCCAGGCATTGATATTGAGTTCGTTTTAATGATCTGGATCTAAACCCCCACCCCCACCAACATCTCTGTTAGCGTTCCCGAAGGTTCAATTTTATAACCAATTCTTTTGCTAATAGCTATAACCAATTCTTTTGTTAGTAGCATCTTTTCTCATTCAACCCACTTTACAGTTTCACTGATTATGGTTCAATATAAGAACAGCAGGTGGCAGACCTAGCCTGATTAACCGAGTGCTCATGAACAACTCTATCAACCAACAGGGACTTATTCGTGATTGGTGCCGTAATAATCGTGTAAAGTTCAACGGTTCCAAATTGAAATACTGACTAATCTTTAAACAAACCTGCACAGATTTTTCTTCTATCTCAATCGACAGTGGGTGCCTTCCATTTAGACACAGAAAGACAATTGTGTCCGACACAGTGTGTCGTTCTGTGAAAGCCCAAATGGAACACATAAGTTCATGAAAAACCCGCCACTACGCATTTTTCTTACACTTCACATCCTAGACATAACAGTGAGCGGGATTTGGAATGGAATTACCCTATTTTTCATATTGCCAACCAAGTATCCTAATGTCTGTAAGTTTCTCGGAAAGGGTTGCAATATAATACTAGTCCTATATTAGGTCCAACTCATATATTCGGGCTGGCTTGTCGAAAATCGACTAAGTCTGGCCCAACAAGGCGAAAACAGTGCGGATGCGATCTGGCATTCAACCCGGGCAAAACTGAGCTAATGCTATTCACCGGGAAAACGAAAATTTCCAATTTCAGTTTCAATTTCCCAGATTCACTCTCATTTTATCCTCCAGGACTGCTTCTACACGTTAAATTTTTCGTCCACACTTTGACGTTTTCAACACTTTTTTTCTTTTTCGTTCGCATGCAACTTGAAAAAGGGATAATCTTACCCCTTCCATAATGGTGTTCGAGCGAAAGAGAAAAAAAAGTTGAAAACGTCAAAGCGTTGATCGAAAAATTTAACGTGTAGAACCAGTCCAGGGTGATATTTCTGGGTCTAATACCAACATCGCGAAATGGCTAAAGAAAGGCTGCATAGCCTTCTTCGCCTGTAAAAAGACTTTCGGCAAAAGATGCGGTCTTAGTGTAAAAACGCAGTGGTAGCCGGTTTCCTGCTTGCCGAAACCCACCGCCTTTCGGCGCTGGTTTCTCGCGCCTAGGTCGTACACAGTGGCGACCTAAAACTAAAGCAGAAAATCACTTCAGTTGTGCTCGTAACGTTGGAACTATTACATGATGTCTTCATCCGATGATGATTTGTTTGCGCTCGATTGTGTAGTTGGTACAATAAAACCAAATGGGTATAGATACTCTGAATCGGGTGAGAAGAGTTCATAGAGAATTTATTTAAAAAAATTAGACACCATAACGACAGATTGTTTCAATATATGAGAATGTCAGACTTAAAATTATTAATGAATATTCGATAATTAATTTCAAGCCTGATCGAAGCAGACAACCGGCAAGAAAAAAATAAATTTTCATTTCGGTAAATTCATCAGCTCCGACAGCCGGCGCCGACAAGCCTGAACCTGCTGCGACTGTGTTATGGCTCCATTAAAAGCATGCGCTAATTCAAAATGCTTATAAGCGCGCATCGGCGCCGACTACCAGGAAGCAGGAAACCTTGTATTTAGATGTTTTTGGTTAGCGATTAGCAATGTCCCGTTGGCACCGATACCGGAAACAATGCTATCTCATTTTCCCATAGCATTTTCAATAAAGCTTTGACCAAAATTTAAGAAATAATAACTTAGAATGGTAGCGCCAGAAAGTTCTAGCAGCGAGCAATAATAACAAGAGTGATTAGGCAGAGCTCAAGGACAAGTAAAAGAGTTAAAGATATGAAAGAAGAGATTAGCAATAACATTAAGCAAAAAGTCCAAAAAAAAATTAACAAAGGCGCGATGGATATATGTACATTTTATGCAAAAAACACAAGAATATGAAAGAAACAGAAGATGTTCCTTGTTTCCCCTATTCGAATGTTTACATTCAAATGGAAGCAACAATGGAACAGAGCACGTGTAAATTGGGTTTGCACGGATTGTATGTATGCGTAAAATTTCGTGTTGATACACAATATTAGGAATGGATTTCCACTTGTATTGTCCGTTAAAAAAGGCGGGAATCTTGCAAGGCGAGGAAGTCACTTCCCCTTCATTTTGTATCTTTCTTTCATATACATTGCGGGTAGTATGGAAGTAATTCTGCCTCCTTTTATCATAGATATTACTTCTTTGATATTTTGACTTTTTCACTCCCATTGAATTTTTTATCAGCTGATCTCAAGGGCATTGAAACATTTTTAAAAATTTGTTCTAGCTCATCACTCTTATTATTATTGCTCGCTGGTTCTAGTTTTGATATTTCTGAGTTAGTTTTATTGAGAGAACAACAATGCGATCTTGAAGGCCTCCGTACATTTAGCACAGTAAAAAAACACTCTTGGTTGGAGAACAACAATGGACAAAATTACCACTGCAGTGAGAAATGGTAACTGCGAACTATTTTTCCTTGATACACTATATTTAATATGACCTATATATATAAGACTTAGGACATACATGTAAAGTTGAGTTTGAGGAGGCCAACAAAATATTTTGCCACCCAAGAAAATTCCAACCGCACATGTGAGACAAATGCCTGCAATTAGAGCGGCTAAGAGAAACGAACAGCGTGACGTAAGATTGCAAAGTAATCGGAACAGAGCCTCTACTTCAAAAGCTGTTTAAGAACGTGAACATCGCCACGGACGCTTGCAAGACAAACAAACAAGAACTCCTACTTTGAGAATGAGAACCGATTTTAAGATGGAAGCACCAATTACCATCAAGATCACGATTACAGGATGCACCCCGATGTTATGATTGGTCCAATGGATAAATTGTGAAAATATTGTCATGCTTTAAAATTTCAAAAGGAAGCACCTGGTTCCAATGGCAAAGTTGATTAGCCACATCGGAATAATTCACCATAGAGTCACTTGGCGCTTATGTGAATAGAACTTCTTCGTTGTCCAACCATTTTTTACTATTTCTTTTGTTTCGCTTCTTTGGGTGCAGTGAGGCGCCCCGGATTTCAGCTAGTAACGTCATAAAGTTGGGAAGATATCAGAGGACGGCAACAATATGGTCAATAGGGGTCATGAACACCTGCCCCACGAACGCCCTTGATATTCTCTTGCACCTACTCGCTCGACCATCACATTAAACCTAGCCTCGTGTAGTGCCCTCCGATTGAGGGGATCCGGGCCTGCCCCTCAAAACCCTATGGACATAGGAACCTGTAGCACCTGCTAGCTGAGCCTATGATAGCTAAAGACACGCACCACCTCCCCCATAGATTGAGCTTAAGGAAGAACTTTTCCGACGAAATTCCCTCAGGAAGATAGTGGAGAAACGGAGATGTCCTGAGGAACTCGATATATCAGAGGGCATGGGGCAGGGGTATATCAAGAGACCAGTAACAGTTCACTGCCCTGGTACCTCCCGGTGCAAGCTTATATCTTTCAGGCGGAAGTGCTGGTGGACCTACACAAGGATGTAGTTTTGAAATTTTCAAAGATAGCCAAGCCTCTATTAAAGGTGTGGATTCAGTAATGATGCGCTCCAAACTAGTGGAGAGATGCAGAGCTTAGCTAGGTAGGCTTCGTAGAAAGCACAACGTGACTCTCGTCTGGGTTCCCGGAGATATAGAGACATAGATGGGAACGAGAAAGCCAACTACCTAGACAAGCAGGGAGTCTCTCTCCGGGGTTCAGAGATCAAGATTTTTGGCAACCCAAAGGGGGAGGGGCAAAAATCGCAACCACTACCACCTGCTGCTAGTCCGCCAAAAATTGAGAGCACTGGAGACCCGAATTTCTTTAAGGAGACATGGCCCACTTAGAATAAAGAAAAAATAATGGGCCTCCTAAACAGACCCCGATATTGCCAGAATCACGCCAATCATCAAGAGACATCATAGGCTACAACGCTACCAAGTTGGGCATCTCGTAGAACGTCTGTTGCCGTAGCTACGGGGAGACAATGAGAGGGAAACACTTTATACTTCCTGTGTAAAGGCCCGGCTTTGAGTAACGCCAGTCTAGGAAGTTATATTCTACAAGACTTAACAGAGATTTCCAGACTGGAGATCAGATCACTAATAAGCTTCCTAAAATCCTCAGTATAGCTTTAAGCATCCGACACAGCCACTAAGCGATCACTAAACTTCAGGTACACGAGTTGAAGCAACAAAACGGCGCCGGCGCACCAAAATGCTAAATTGGGCCTCCGGTCGCACTAGAAGCAGTTCACCTAGCCTAACCTAACTATATCGACTATTTCACTGAAAGCCTACCTGCACGGCAATATTTTCCCCGCAATTCAAAGCTGGTTATCTGGGCTCATACTTAAGCCAATGTTTTCACACATACTGCGATCTATAGGTAAGTTCCATCATTAACTAACTGACTTAGCATTATCACATAAAAACCCTTCATTTTTTATTAGCAAGCGTATTCTACGAGTAAGTAAAATGTGCCCCATTGCCATCACTATTCTAGAATCTTATTTCAATATTTGAAACAACAAAGAATGAACGATAACACGATAGTCCAAAATTGCCATTTTATTGGTTGTGGGATTTTTGACTTATGTTATTGCCACTGGACAAACTACAATCATTCTCTGGCATAATAGTTATGGCGGCAACCCAATAAATACGAATTTACTTTAATTGTCTTGTAAATACCGAAAATTTGGCCATTTGGCCCATTTTATATGCTCCAGTTCCCCTTGCACGTTGGCCACCTCAACCTCACGAGCGAACATTACAACCAAATTAAGTTGAATAATTAAATGAAAGCGAGAATAAAAAGTATCTTATTAGGGATGTAGAGTAGTTACAAAAACGAGACTGGCTCCCAATGAAGCGATTTCTACGTAAAATTGTGTCCCTCAAGTGCCAAACTGCAGATGTCTTTCGTACGTGATCCGAGTGCAAAAAGTCCTGGAACTTATGCCCGAAAAAAGCTCCACAGCGATTCCTGGCACAAATGTATGGTGGATACCCTGCCGAACGTGAAAAAGCAGCTCGCAGCATCCTCCAACGGCAAAACAAACGCCCAGACAATTTGTGTTCTATTGCAGGTCATGGATTGAAGGGCTCCCCTGGGAGATGTCTAGGAACCGAGCCTAAAAACAAAGAATCATTTTGAGAAGGAGAGCAACAAAACTAGGTGGATCCGCCGCTAGTAAAATTTTAATTAAACTAAAATTAAGTTGACATTATTCTGAGCAAGATTAATGCGAAACAAGTGAACTCCCTGTGGGTGTCGCTCCAGTTAGGGACGGTATCTTTGGAACAATGTTGTTATGCAGATTTCCTGTCTTATTACTCGCGTGACTTGTGCTGAACTAGGTTGTAGCAACTTGGTCGTTCCCGAATTGATTGCATTTCCCCTGCATGTGTACTTTAGGTATCATTATAAATCTCTGCTTATGGAATCATATTATACCCAGACCTAAACAAATTTATACATTGCAGCACATTGATTGTTGGGTAATTTCATTTTATTTTGGGCTATTTTGTTGCAGTTATTGTTAGTGCGATAGAAACTACGGTAGTTTTGATTTTAACACAAATATCCATTATTAAAACAAATAGCGGATACAACTTATCAACATTAATATTCTCTTGTAGAATTTTGATAATCCCTCTGAGGCGTGGTAGAAATTATTACATTTTACTATTTGTCGATATGGCAAATTGGCCAATAAATCTATCGATATTGACTATCGATTTTCATTAGGAAATTGTATTCATTAATCAACGTTTTTTTTATCTTTTATTTGTAATTATGTTTCTGCACTCCAAAAATGTTTTTTATGTGATAAACTATTGCCAAGAAATAAGGCCCCATTATACTGGCGACAGTTCATCATTCAGTGCAACTGCAACAACAGACAGCAAGATATATGTACATATTTGGAAATATAGTAGACAGAATAATAGGAAATAAAATAAATAATTAAGGAAGACAAGAAAAAAGGAAAGTTATCTAGGTGCGAAAAATGGAAAGACACCGGACGATGACGCGACACAGTCGAGTTGTTCTATTTAGAAACAAATTTCAAGCTTGTAGTTTGCGCGAAAAGGGGGCTGTATGCAGAAGTAATGAGCCCAGCAGACTAATAGAGTCTTGTGGAAATAAGATTCAGGAGACAGAAGAGCGCTTATTTCGACGGGACAGCAGCTTTGATAACGATAAAATGTTTCTGCTACCTGTTACATTCTTACTCTCAAAGGGTCGATCGGGTTGTGTAGGGGGGTCGGTGTAAGTTTAAATTTGAGTTTTCGGGCTCGGGGCGCCCCCCATTTGGCCGCCACCTTGGAAAACGTGTGCAAATGGATTTTCCACTATATCTCCGTAACAGTACATCTTACAGAAAATTTGTAAGGAGATTTTTTGTTTAGGGTTAAATTATCTACATTTTATTATACAAGTTTTTTTGTCGTAAAATGAATAATTAAGAAGTTATAAGCCTTAGAATACAAAAATTAGTCACAATATTTTCTTTAAGGGCTATAACTTTTTTTCCTTCAATTTTAACAAAAAAAAAATTCACAAGTTTTTTTAGAAGGTTTCATAGCGAATAAATTTCATTCATCTTTTTTTAATTTCATTCACAACGATGGGTTTTACAGCGCCCCGAAGGTATCAAAATGTCAGATTTTCTGAATAATTTTTTTTTACGTTTTTACCTCCCCTCACCCTAAAAATTCTCAATATCAGGTAGCAAGTAATAATAATGTTTGAATGACTTTACGTTCTAAGAAATGCCGATGTTTGAGTTATGTTATAAAATTGTTTAGCAATTTATTGGGGTTTTTCATTATTGTTATGGTATGGTTGTTGATAATGAAATGATTACTGCAACTTTAACAGCTCATGGTTGCTGAGCCATTTTCAATAGAAAAACGACATTCCAAAGCAGAAAAAGCTTGTATAGATGTTCAAATGCTAAACACTGTAACTTAACTTAATTGCTCCTTTAATCCCTCATGGGACATAGGGCGGAAACAGTTGCCCTCCAGCGGACTCTGTTTTGCGCGACTGCTCTCAGCTCTGACCAGGATCTCTCGGTTGTTGCGGCCTCTGCTAATAGGGTTCTCCTCCATGTTGCTGTAGGTCTGCCGACTCGACGGGGTCCTTGCGGATTCCAATCAAGGGCCTGTTTGGCTAGATTCTCGTTTACGCGTCGCAAGGTGTGGCTAACCCAATTTCATTTCCTTCGCCTGATTTGGTCGTCTATCCTTTCTTGGCCGGCACGGCGCCATAGTTCCTCATTTGTAATTCTATCATGCCAGCGGATTTTTAGGATACGACGTAGGCATCTGTTGATGAAAACTTGTAGGCGCCTGAGATGAATTGGGTGACTTTCCATGTTTCGCAACCGTACAAAAGAACTGCCTTAACGTTGGAGTTGAACAGCCGCAATTTGGTGTTAATTCAGATCTCCGTTGATCTCCATATGTGAAACAGGCATTCATATGCGCTTCTTGCTTTATTTATTCTGGAACTGACGTCTTCTTCTATACCGCCGTTTTCGGTAATAATGCTACCGAGGTAACAGAATTTATCTACCAGTTCCACGTCACGGTTATTTAGCGCTGTCCGTTCAAGGGTGTTTGCATTTATCCGCATTTCTTTAGTTTTAGTCGGATTTAGCCTTAAGCCAGCCGAACTACTTTCTGTTGCCAAATTGTTTAACATGTTTTTGAGGTCGTGGTGTCTGTGGGCTAACAAACAGATATCATTCGCGTAGTCGAGATCCTTAAGGCGATCTAGCAATCCCCATTGTATGCCACCTGTTCTTCTATCTAGAGCGCTGACCAGAATGTCGTTTATTACTATAAGAAATAGTAATGGTGAAAGTAGGCATCGTTAGCGTACTCCTGAGCTCATCTCAAAGCTCTCGGATAATTTTCCATTATGGAGAACTCTGCATTTGGAATTGTTGTATAGAGCTTTTATCAATTCTATTATTTTGTCCGGCAGTCCACGTTGGCGTAGAGCTCGCCATATAAAGCTCCTATTAACCGAGTCGAACGCTTTCTCATAGTCTACGAAAGCAAGGTAAAGGGGGATGGGAATTCAGTAGACTGCTCCACTATGATTCGCAAGGTGTTAGTGTGATCTATGCGACCCTTTCTGAATCCAACCTGCTGCCTTCTAAGCGTTCGATCTACTGCCTCTCTTATCCTTGATAGTAATATGTGGGACAAGATTTTGCCCTCAGTAGATAATAGGCAGATGCCTCTCTAGTTGTCACATATTGTTAGGTCCCCTTGTAAAGCAGTACAATTCTAAGAGGAGAGTAGATCTCCATAACCGAATAATAACACAGAACCGATTTCGTCACAAGACGCTAAAGTAACCTGTACGATATTTAGAGCAGTTCGTAGATATGGATTGTGTCAACAGATAACTGTGAGAACACCGGAGTTAGAAAAGAAGTCATCATGGATCTGCATTATTTCTAAATAAAGATTGCTCAGCTACTTGTTATTGATAAAAAGCAAATATTGAATCTGGCACAGAATCAGATGAGCATAATGAACCATATTAAAGATAAGATGGAACGGGATCTCTACCTCTTCCTTTAACATGGGACAGAGCAGAAGCAAATTTCTTACAAATATATCAAAAATGTCGCAACCTTTGATGCTTTGGAACGTTATGGTATTTTTATGTGACCTGTGCCATCTACCTGCATCCTAAAAGAACGGAATTGCTTTTTGTTCTTCATAGACTATGAAAAAAACCTTCATATTTTCTAACCTTATAATTGTTTTAAATATCAGATTTTATAGGAAACAAATGCGGGCATATACATATGTAGCTCTCAATATCCATTCCCTGCGTCCATGTCGTGGGAGCTGGGTGACGTATATAATATATAAGGCTAACAGGGGCTATAGACCTAGGGTCTGCAGGTATAGCCACCTTTTTATTGGGGTATAATATAATGAATTATCGCTGAATAGTCCAGTCAAATTAGTCGAAAAAAGAGGATTAAATTGCATTTTAAGAGGTACAGAATTTTTTGTTTGGAATTTGTTCGGGCGCATCTGACAATGATAAGACCAAGTTTGTGGGGTCGCAGTGGCTTGGGAAAAGCCGCCATCTTGAAACAGAGGGAGAGCTTGTTTATATTAAATAGCTCGTTTGAATGCAATGATAGCTGACAATGATCAATGGCAAAGTTGTGGAGAATAAAATTACCTAAAAAATGAGCCCTCAACGAGCCCTGTAAGTTTATTTGGCTCAAAGTTATGGCCGGTCAAAGTTCAACCATGATCGTGTGGTGAGGGTTGAATGCAGTTTTTTGCAATTAACTCGCCAAATGTTAACTTTTTTGGGTTAATGCCCATTAGCAAATTTAAAGTCCTAGTAATTACCTTTAGAATGAGCCCTTAATCGTCGTTATCGCTTATGTTTGCGAGCAATCCAACACCAAAGTTCGCACTGGACGTGCCTGAAATAACTAATAACGCCATTTTTTTGAGTATTTCGTTAACGGTTGCTCATATGAAAAAGTAGTGAATAACAGGAATATGGGCAATGAAAATATCTTTCCAACGAGGTATTGGTCGAAACTCCATGTCGTTTTATGTCCGCGATACAGCGGGTTGAAGGTCAACGGAGAGTTTGACGAATTTTTAGCTATTTAACAACTGAAAATTATAATTATGGGAAATAGTAGCTAAGAATCACCAGTTTTCACATTCTAAAAATAAAATTTTTGACGAGAAACAATAATTAACAATCGAAGGTTTAAGAGCCAAGATACTTTTCCGGAACTGTGTGGGTTGAGTTTAGTTGACTTGGGTTGAATTTAGTTGAGTTTAGTTGAGTTCAGTAGAGCTTGGTTGAGTTTAGTTGAGTTTAGTTGCTAAGAGTTAGAATAATAGTTAAGTTTAGTTGAGTTGGGTTGACTTTAGTTGAGTTTAGTTGCTAAAAGTTGGGTTGAGTTTGCATTTCATGGCCATTATTGTTAATAGGTTTTTTTTAAACAAGTCACGTTCATAACATTCTCTTGTCCAGTGATTTACTAAAAAAATTCAAGGTCAGA
This sequence comes from Thereva nobilitata, assembly GCA_963855945.1. Classification (NCBI taxonomy): domain Eukaryota; kingdom Metazoa; phylum Arthropoda; class Insecta; order Diptera; family Therevidae; genus Thereva; species Thereva nobilitata. Next base: position 181,354,143 of record OY979694.1, read on the forward strand.
ATGTCAAAACTGATGATTCTTCTCAGCTACTATTTCCCATAATTATAATTTTCCAAAGTTATTAAATAGCTAAAAATTCGTAAACCTCTCGGTTGACCTTTGACCCGCCGCTGTATCGCGGACATAATCGACATGGAGTTTCGACCAACACCTCGTTGGAAAGATATTTTCATTGCCCATATTCCTGCCATTCACTACTTTTTCATATGAGCAACCGTTAACGAAATACTCAAAAAACATGGCGTTAACAGTTATTTCAGACACGTCCAGTGCGAACTTTGGCGTTGGATTAAGGGCTCATTCTAAAGGTATTTACTAGGACTTTAAATTTGCTAATGGACATTAACCCAAAAAAATTAACATTTGGCGAGTTAATTGCAAAAAACTGCATTCAACCCTCACCACACGATCATGGTTGAAATTTGACCGGCCATAACTTTGAGCCAAATAAACTTACAGGGGTTGTTGAGGGCTCATTTTTTAGGTAATTTTATTCTCCACAACTTTGCCATTGATCATTATCAGCTATCAATGCATGCAAACGAGCTATTTAATATAAACAAGCTCTCCCTATTTTTCAAGATGGCGGCTTTTCCCAAGCCACTGCGACCCCACAAACTTGGTCTTATCATTGTCAGATGCGCCCGAACAAATGCCAAACAAAAAATTGTGTACCTCTTAAAATGCAATTTCATTTACTAATTTGACTGGACTAGAAGGCTAATCACACAATAGTATCTATCGATTACAGAAACTGAAACAGTCTCGAAATCGGATAGACACCACGGCAACGACTTTTGGACACGAAACAGGACTGTGGAAAGTAAGAACAATGAGAGAAGCTTCTAGACTCGTTCTGGTCGAAGAAGAAGTGAACAAATTTAAAATGGTGATATTTGGAATATGTGAAATGGAGGCAGGAGGAGGAGATAGAGGCAAATTTCGAGCGAACCATTAAAACAATCCGTAGGAGAACTATTTGATCATGACCATACTATGGGCTGTTTCACACGAGACGACGGCCAACCAACAAAATCTGCTGTCATCGTCCATTCCCTTTTAAAATTTGACGAAAAGTCGTACGGGCTTTCACACGGCCAATTTTTCCAACGAACTGTACGTCAGAATGCTTTAGCTTATTGTTGTTGTTTTTAATCTTCTGCTATTTCTCTCTTTTCTCCCAGAAAGAAAAAACAACAACAACCCTGCCAAAAAGTCGTATCGAAAATCGTGTGAGAGGGTTGGAAGGGAAAATCTTCCCTCCCCATCGTCCTCTCTTACCCTTTTCTCTAAAAATGACGTTTCCGGACGATTTCTGTTGGTTGGCCGTCGTCGTCCCGTGTGAAACAAGCCTATACGATGAAGCGGAGCCAAGAATTGTCCATAATGGACCATTAAGTGACCCAATAACAACGAGAACTGGAGTGAAACAAGGTTGCCCCCAGTATTGTATGCGTACTTGACGAAATAATGAAGAAAACTAGCAGAGAAGCAGAAAGAATGCGATGGGGGATGGTAGAACGGCTAGAAGATACTCAGATGATATCGAACTTCTAGCTCATTCAAGAGAAGAGAGAAGAAAAATAGAAAGTTTAGAAATGTGTGCATTGGAAGCAGGTCTAAAAATAAATGTACAAAATAAACTAAATCGAGAGAATTAATATTACAAACACAAATACGAAAGAACATAATGGAATCCGCATGGAAGTAGAGGTGGTGGTAGACTGAAAAATACCTGGAGAAGAACATTAATGAAAGAAATCGAAAATTATGCCAAAACCTGGATTGAAACCAATAATATACTCGTAGCTCAAAACAGAGATTGATGAAAAAGCTTTGTGGAACCCCTGTGCCAAAAGGATAGTATCTAATAATATTAGTGCGCCCATTTCTGTACAAATTATTGTTAACTAACAAAATTAATTGAAAAATAAAATTTGGTTTTAAATGACATCTAACCCCTAAAAATAGATTTTTTAGAAAAAAATGGAAAATAGGATCATGGGAGCGAAGAAACTGTAGAACGTAATTTGCCTTACCTATGGCACTAGACGTTAACTTTTTTATTATTTCCCGACTTTGCCCCTCATTTAAGAATTTATTGATGAAATTTAAATTTATTGTAGTTAAATTAAAGCAACCAAATTTAAAACAAGCACGTGAACATGGCCTCACCAAGCTCAATAATTTTAGTAATTTTAACAAAAATTCACCAACATTCTACAATAGGAAAAATTCCTTTCCTGTCCTATTCATCAGTAATGGAAGTATCGTAGAGTGGTCAGGGGGCGCTTTTGAATTAAACCAACCCAAATTGAATATATTCCTCTTCCTGCCCATCCCCGAGGATTTGACATGTTAGACAACACAAAAGGATAACGGCGACTGCCTCCACTGACTAGCGCTTCAGATGAATGCAAATAGCGTTATCACGTTGCGATTCACTGGGACATTCTGCATTGTTATTCCGGGCTATAGGAACGAAAAAGTTTTCCGCAAACAGAAATAAATGGGGGGAAAGGATATGCATTCGACTTTTTTCGATGTCGATCGAATGGTGCGAAATTTCACTTTTGCATTTTATTGAATCCTTGCATCCCGTCATACCGATCCTATTCAATGGAGCGCTTTGTGGGTTAGTTAAGGGCATTATGGCGGCTTTCTGTTGTGTTGTGCAATTTTAAATTAGAAAAAAAAAATACATTCGGAAGTTTTTAAAATTAAAGGTTGGGTAAAAACTGTGCATTCCGAATCAAATTTCAAAGTTCGGTTTAGAATTTGATGTGCAGTTTATGTGGTCAGAGTGCGTCCTAACAATCTTTGTGGTTGAGCCCTTGTGGAGTCCGTTTTCCTACAAATGTATACCAGTGAGCCTAAAAATAATACAGCAAAATAAAATTGGTTTCGCGAAATTTAATCCAATTTTAACACATTTCTATTCATTGCAAATACCTAAAAATTCATTTTTTTCACAATTTTTTGTACAAATACATACATATAATAGTTACGAACAAAAAGATTATAACAACTCTAATAAATTTTCACGAACAAGCGATATACTTTCACATTCGTTGTTATTGGAAATATTACACCAGTAGCTGCAGCTGAGGTGCAGACAACTTGTGCTTTTAGGCAATTCAATCACAATTTTTCTATATGCAAAAAGTTTTCAACGAATTTTGTTGTCACTATTTGTCTCATGCACAAAATTTCACTGGTAATTGTTTCGAGTGAAATATATTTCATGATAATTGAGTTATTTAGTTTAAATTTAATTAAATAAAGCATTCTCGTTTAAATCTAGATTAACGAAAGCTTCTCTGACATTATAGGGCAATGACAGCAAAAAAGTAAATAGGAAAAAAAACTAGCTATTTATTAATGAATGCGGTTTAAATGGTAAGAGAAGTCTTGAGAAACGCCGAGGCTTAATATGATTTAAGATCTACAGTGGTGCTATCGAATCCTACCTCTACCTCCTCAAAGATGCTGAGCTTACATCCGGTGACCCCTGGATACTCTTTTCTATATAAGAGTAATAGACGAAGCAGGGTGAATAGGGAGCGTTTCACGTCTCAAAACGAAGCAAGCATTGGGCGGTAGAGGGTTGGGCGAAAGGTTGACAACCTCTCCTCGGGAAAAATTCTTGTTGTTGATATTCTGGTAAAAGAGTGCTAGAACGAAGAGACGCTAAAATATTCTACAGCGGCAGTTATGACTCTAGAAGGAAATTGGGGTAGGTATCTGTGTTTTTTAACCTCTCATGAACAAAGTAATATACTTCACCCCAATTAGCGATGGGACCGCGGCCTTAGGAATTAAGTCCAGGTTTCGTGATATAATGTTTATCACGGCACACGTGACCACAGAAGAAGAACTAAAACAATAAAATGATGACTTTTATGAACCTCGTAGATTAACTTATAATAAAGTTCCTTTCCTTACATCAATGAGACGTGGTCCAGGTGTAAGGAAGCTATAGAGCAAACATCATATGAATTCCTAGGTGAAGCACGCAGACCTGCCCGAAGTTAGTGGTTCGATGATGAATGCAGGATAGCAACAGAACAGAAAAACAAGGCGTATAAAAGAAAACTAAAGAGACATAGCACTCGAAACGCAGAAGAAGATTACAGAGCTAAACGAAGAGAGGAAAAAAGAGTACATAAAAGAAAGAAAAGAGAATTCGAAAAGCGCAAGATGGACGAACTACAAACCCTTCATAGTGAGGGAGAAATAAGACCTAAGACATCAGCCTGCAGAGGCATGCAGGGAAATATTCTAAGCGACTCAGGACCAGTTCTAAATCGATGGGTGGAACATTTCAGTGAACTCTTGGATCAACATGAAGAAGGACACAGTGGACACACATTTGATAATAACGAAAGAGCCTGAAACAATACCAGAACCTACCGTACAGGAAGTAGAAGAATCTATAAGTAAGCTTAAAAATAACAAGTCTCCAGGTGTAGACAATATACCAGCCGAAATATTTAAAAAATGTAGTAATATATTAAAAATACACATGCACAAGATTGTACAACAGATTTGGAGGCATAAAGAACTACCTGACGAATGGAACATAGGAATAATCTGTCCTGTACACAAAAAGGGGGACCAGCTTGAATGTTCAAACTACAGAGGTATTACGTTACTAAACGTAGCAGATAAAATATTCTCGTATATCCTGTATACCCGCTTATTGTACCAATATGAAAGAATGATTGGCAATTACCAGTGCGGATTCAGGAAAAAAAGGCCAGAACCGATCATATATTCGCATTACGACAAGCAATTGAGAAGACAAAAGAATTCAACATAGAGACCCACCTCTTTTTATAATAATAATAATAATAGAGTTTATTCTTCTAGCTCAGAAGGTACACTTCTCAGCTGGGCTGAGAAACGGGCCACGCCTATGTGCAGGAACCGAACCAGCCGAAAGCACCAAAAAAGGTATAAGAAGAGAAAACACCACATAACGAGCATGCGATCGAAAATGCAGGCTCCTTCTCGACCCTCCCCGGCACTCCGGTACCAAGCCGGTCCGGTCCCTGCACACAAACGCGGTCACATTTACCACTGCACAGTGGCTCAGCTAAGACATGCAAACAAAAAAAGTGTTAAAAACATATAACTTAAAACAATAAGAAATGCAATACACAAAGAAGCGTGCAAGAAAAGTCAGTCAAGTGAGATTGAAAAGGCTGCTTTTAAGGACGTCCTTACTAATGCTCACGCTAAAAACATCAATATTTTTATTCACATTAATGAACATGCGATTAACAGGCTCGAATCTGCCGTAATTCGTGTTAGAGGAGTTGGTGTGTAAGAGAGGTGGCCCTCTCAAATTGTATCCACTCTCTCTAAACGATGTACGGCGACTCAGAAAACCTGAGTCGACCTTTCCATTAAGGAGCTGATGAACAAATACAACATCGGCTACCTCACGACGCCTGCAAAGAGAGCTTAAGTTGAGTAACTTAAGCCGAGATTCATATGGTGGAAGAACTATTGGGTTATCCCAAGGAAGATGATTCAGTGCGAATCGAACGAACCTCCTTTGAACTGACTCAATTCTTCCAACGTGCGAGGAGTAGTGAGGAGACCAAACCTGGGACCCATACTCGAGTAATGGTCTGACAAGAGAGATATAAAGGTGTTTAGTAATCAAGGGGTTATTGAACTCTTTGGACCACCTTTTTATAAAACCCAGGACTAAACTACCTTTGGAAGCAATATAGTTAATGTGGGCAGCAAAATCGAGTTTACTATCAAATCTAATCCCGAGATCTTTTACAAAATTAACACGACGGACACTCTCGTTAGAAAAGGTGTACTTAAAAATTATAGGACTACGACCTCTCCCAAAAGTCATGGTTTCACATTTACTAATATTGAGAACCAGGTTGTTGTTCACACACCAAGAGTAAAAGGTGTCAAGGTCAGCTTGCAAAAGTTTGCAATCCTCGATACTCTTTATGTGACGATACAATTTGATGTCATCAGCGTAAATCAAGATTCTACAGTGTCTTAGCAAGGGAACAATGTCATCAATTGATAGGATAAAGAGCAGGGGACCAAGATGACTTCCTTGAGGAACACCGGATGACGCTTCAATGGTTACTGATTTGGATCCACGAAAAAGAACTTGGTAGGTCCTGTCAGCTAAGTAAGACTGGAACCATGCTAGAAGGGCTCGTGGAAAGCCTAACATCCTCAATTTAAGAAGTATAATGGAGTGGGAGAGCTTGTCAAATGCCTTACTAAAATCAGTGTAAACGCAATCAGTCTGGCAACCGGAAACGAAGCCCTCGACAGCATGAGAAGTGAACTCAAGAAGATTGGAGGTAGTGGAACGAGCTGCAAGAAAGCCATGTTGGTTTGTTGATACCAACCTCTTGCATATAGGCGCTATTGCAGAATAGATAATCGATTCAAAGAGTTTCGGAATGACAGACAACTTTGCAACTGGTCTATAATTCGATATTTCGTTCTTGCTACCACTCTTGTGAATAGGGATTATGAACGAATTCTTCCAAAGAGTAGGGAAGTACCCTTTGTCAAGGGATTTATGAAAGAGGATTTTCAGAGGAGACTGGAGAACTTCTGCACAGGACTTAAGGACAGCAGGAGGAATACCATCGGGGCCAGAGGTGAAGTCAAATGGGAGTTCGTTTATATGTTTGACAATATCAGCACTGGTAATTGAGATAGGTAAAATATTCGCCTCACGGTTAGTAAATATGTGGCGGAAATTATTGTCGTTAGGCTGAAAGTCAGAAGGTGAGAAAGATTGACGAAAGAATGAGGCAAACATGTTGCAAATCGCAGGCGACTCACTACTAGACAAGTCCGCGTGCTGCATGGTATTAGGGTAGTTATCAACCTTTTTCTTAGAGTTGACGAATTTAAAGAAATTTCTAGGGTCAGTGAACACTTTATCGCTCATACAGCTAAGGCCCCGTTCATACTGAGGCGATATACGATAAGCGATATGTCGCGAGCGATATACGATACGCGACACTCAGAAACAAATACTTGAAATCTAAAGGGAGGCGATAAAAAAGGTTCACAGTGGCGCGATAGAGCAACATATTGTAAGCAACATATCGCTTGAAGTGCGACTTGCCGGTCGCCTCAGCGATATATCGGCGCGATAAAAATGTAGTGGGAACACAATTCTTTGCCGGTCGCTTCAGCGGATCGTTGCTGGCGCAGTATTTAGTGTTATTTTATTACAAGTTTATTTAAAAAAACAATTCAGATATTAATATATCTACGTATAGAAATTTATTAATACAATTTATATTAAGGGTATTCATGAATACGTGTATCTAAGTTTACCCATTACCTATATACGCTTATTTTAACGAGGTTTGTTTGATGAACGCACCTATGATGAAATGATGTATGTAAACGATATAATTGATCAACTGTTCAAATTGGACGTGGATGTCTATATCACTAAACTGAAAAAAAGCAAAAAAGGTCTGAAAATAAACTACCACATTCATCTTGATCTTAAAATATCAAAATAGTTATTACAATGCTTTTTTTCTAATGTATAGTAATCCCAAAGTAAATAAATAATTTGAAACGTACGACTACCTCCACCTTACTAGAAATGCAGAGGTAAGGTAAGGCAATGTTCCTTTTCTCTTTAGGCCGGCTCCACACGTTGGCACCAAGGCTGTCCCCAATGCTACTTGTCCAACGTGTGGATCGAGAAATTTGCAGTTGGCGTGAGTATTGGGGATTGGCCGTCGCGTGTCAGAAGTGTGTATCTTTTTTTTTCAAGGGTTCGTGACACCAGGCTTTTCAGAAAATAAAAGTGTTCAGGATTCATGTTGAGACAGCTCTCGAGAAACTATGGTGAACGTTGGTAAGATTGTAGGGATGGACCCAGTATTTTCTTTTTCTTCTCATTCTACGCCAGAACCAATAAGCCACTACAACGTCTTCCTCACTTGAAGTCATAACTGAAGTAGTGAGAATTGTGCTCCCACCACATTTTTATCGCCCAGGTCACGCCGATTTATCGCCCGCTGATATGAACCCTCCTAGCAATATATCGCCGCGACATATCGCTCGCGATTTGTCGCTTATCGTATATCGCCTCAGTATGAACGCCGCCTAAGATATTCACGATACAGAGAAGAAGAAAGAGAGCGAAATCGGTTGTAACAATTTATAAATAAATTGAGACTCGGAGTATCCTTTCTCTTTAAATAGGTTTTCCAGAGTCTGTTCTTCTGATTTTTCAAATGCTTGAGCTCATTATTGAACCAAGGTAGAGATGAACTGGGTAATTTTTGAGGCTCATAAGGTACACAAGAAATCAGGGCTTCGTATAGTACGCCATAAAATCGTGCCACGTCGTCATCCAACTCATTTGCAGAAAGTAAACTGTTGAAATTAATCAATGCAAGCTTAGATGACAGCTCACTAAAATTAGCCTTTTTGAACTTAAAGGCATGGGATACCACCTCCGGACAAGGATTATTCTCAGAATTGAAGCAATAATTGAGCAACAGAGGAGGATGGTAATTGTCAACAGATGATATGACTATTGGACTGGGTTCAATAGTCATGTTGACTGAGTCCGTAAAAAATACAAGATCCAACTGCCTCCCCAACACATTAGTCACCCCACTCATTTGGTTCAAGCCGAGTGAGAATAGGGAATTGAGAAAACAGGACTCTTTAAGATTAAAGTTCCCTTCAGGGAGGTAGTTATCGTCTTCTTCGACATATACCCATTGAATATTGGGTAAGTTGAAATCGCCTAAAAGTAGTAGTTCATCGCCGGTGTCCATCATACACTGGATATGATCAACACAAGAGATGAGAATATCATAAACGTTCTTACCTCCATCGTCAAGTGTGCTTATCATATCTGGTGGGATATAGCAGCACAGCAGGTAGAGATTAGATTTAGAAAAGGAAATTTTGAGAGCGACAAGCTCAACGTCAAGGTGGTTGGAGAAACTAGGAAGCGAAATTGGGTTACAATTAAGATGGCTGCTGCAAGCAAGAAGTACGCCACCCCCACGAGCTTCCGAGTCAGTGTAACGGTCCCTACGAAAAACTTGATAGGAAGAATCGAAGAGTTCAGCATTAAGAATGCCTTCATGGAGCCAGGTTTCAGTGAATGCTATGACATCGAACCCACTAGCCGCCGTTGCCTGAAGGATGTAGTTAGTTTTAGACCTGGCCCCCCTTACGTTCTGGTAGTAGAGGGAAAGCGTCTCGAGTTTTTTGGCATCAGCGGAGCGCTCGGAGTGGAAGCGTTTGCATGATGGGTTCGAGTACGGGTACGCGGGACAAAAATCTTGGTAAGGGCACCTGCAGGCCAGAAACCAGGGTCCAAAATAGTCTCGGCAATGTCAGGCGGTGCAGACAAAACAAAAGAAGCAACAGGCTTGGAAGCCTTGCTGACTTTTCTGCACAAAAGCGTCCCAGGGTCTATAGATTTTATTCTTAAGTATTCGAGGATAGTCTCCACCTTAGTTTCAGGAGAGAAACGGGAGATGAAGATATCTAAAGGCCTCGGGACAGTAACCAGGGGGATACAAGGTCCCAGAGGATCAGCAGCTTCAGTGACCGGGGGATCACTCACTATTGGAGGCGAAGAGGGTGATATTGAGGCCGTCTCAGAGGTCGACTCTGTCACTAGAACGCGGGGCGAGAAACTCAAGGTGACACCATCACCAGAGGTGGCTTGACGACTTCGACCATTCCTGCGACTTTTACGACGCGCTTTAGGACCTGGCGCGATTGAATTGTTTTCCGCCGGTGTGAGGATAATATTTTCGGAGATAGAAGCAGCCGTGGAGCAAGATGGGGAAAGAATCTGCTCCCCTACCTGTTGGGCGCCATCAGGTACCGCCACCGCAGAGGGGGAGTTTTTCCTATCGAGGACGCTTTCAAATTTCAAAGAGAGAGAGTTCAGGACATTGTGATTTTGAACCACTGCTGTTGACAGCGATTCAATATCAGCCCGAACACGCCTCGTACTCCTTTTAATATCATCCAGTATAGGATGAAGAGAAGCCGAGGAGTTGAAAGTGCAAGAAGAGGTGGCCACAGGATTCAGGATGGCCGAATGTATGTCGTCAATCGATTCTACGGCTGTTGCAACCCGGGAAGAAATTTCGTGAAACTTATTCAACAAGGAACCCGAGTTGGACACAACAGAAGCCAGGGTGTCAGAGAAAGAGTCAAGCCGGACGTTGATGGCCTGGACGTCATCGGCTAGCATCTGAAAGTGCGCGATATTACCAGAGAAGGAGTTTATACGGCCAATGACTTTTTCATGTCCGTCGATAAAAACATCAGAGATGTCTTTCATCAACCTCAGTACATGACAGGGTCTTATGTCAGAGCATTCACGGCAAGTGGACCCTCTAGGGGCCGCCGAAGTGCAGCTGACACTGGAACTGAAGCAGGCAGAGTGAAAAACACCTCCACAGACGCCATCGCAAGAAATGCCATCTTGGACAATTTCCAAAGAGCACAGCTTGCAAAACTGGTGACCCGCCATGGTAGAAAGACAGTAAGAATATCCGGTCAAAAAATAAAACCCCAAATTGAAAAAAAATGGTTAACCCCGAAATTGTACTTTTTTTTTTTATAAACAAATTCGGCAGCTGATATAGGAAAACAGTTTGAGAAACTAGTGCTCTAGTTTAAAGTCGCTGCACACCCTTAGGCGAATAATAATAAAGAAAAATGCTGAGAGCTTTTTTATTTGTGTCAAATGAACAAAATTATTAAAATGAAAATGAATGGCAGAAAGATTTGAAATACCTTGAAAAATATTCCGGCACACAAAACAAGGATCACAGAAACCAAACGAAACTAATTACCACAGCACAAGTACCAGATAACTGCACAAGCACTGAGAACATTTCTTTTGCACCAAGGCAAACCAATTCCCTATTAATTGCTTTTTATCAAAACAAAAGGGATTAAGTGCATTAAAAACAAGTGGTAGCCACAAAATTACACTTAAAAACCAAACAAAAACGAGAAAAACACCAAAAACTTATCACTAACAAAAACACGGGCACCACTTTGTTATGACAGCTGAATGTCAACATAGTTTTTCATAGACTTTAAAACACCATATGATCTTGCCCTACGACCAAAAATCTACGAAGCAATGGTGGAGCTGAATTTTCCAGATCAATTAATTCAGCTCACTAGAACCTCATTGAGTCCTATTTAACATTTTATTAGAAAAAGCGGTCCGAAAGGCACGCATTGAAACCAGAGGGACAATTCTAAACAAGTCTGTTCAGGTAATGGCACATGCAGATGATATAGCCATCATAGGCAGGACAATGACTGCAGCAAAGGAAGCCTATGTAGCGCTAGAAAAAGCAGCAACGAAATCTGGACTTATCATCAACGAAAATAAAACGAAACATATGCGTATCCCTAATAGAAATAGTAGAGGAAGAACAGGACAAAATATAACAATCGACAGATATAACATAGAATCCGTAAACGATTTCCCATATCTAGGAACGCAAATTAATACATTACTGCGGAAATTAAAATAAGAGTACTGCTAGCGAACAAAACATACTACAGTATATTGAAATACTTCAGGTCTAAAAGAATAAGCAGGAGTATAAAATTCAAGTTATATAAAACAGTAATAAAACCAGTACTGATGTACGGATCGGAAGCATGGACGCTTACTAGGCATGACGAGCAGATCCTCGGAAGTTGCGAAAGAAAAATTCTCCGCAGGATCACAGGCGCAGTAAATGAAGAGGGAGTCTGGAGAAGAAGATACAACCACGAGTTGTACCAAATATACAAAGAACCAGACATAATCAAAAGCATCAAGATATCACGCCTACGCTGGATAGGATTTTGGTTTAGTTTTCAAAAGCATTTATTTAACTTAACAACTAGCCTAATATAATTTTAACCAAACGCTTAAAGTTAATTATTCTAACCTATTTTAATCTATCTAACTTACTGGCCCTCAGCAGGCACTCTAAATTAATCTATTTCTTAATTTGACTTTGCCTTTCGGCTAGGACTTATGTATATTTATTTTTACATTTATTTATTATTTCTAATCCTAAGAAAAATTTGAAAAACTTAGGTACTATATGTAAATATATTTTTTTTATATTTTATATAAAACTTACGCTATCTTATTCTATTCTACTAGCTAACTTAACTGTAGCGAATCTGTCTGGGCGGGGGCATCAGAGGGGAATCTCTCTCGGATGACCCCGTCCAGCAGGCCCGAAAAGTTCCTTATGGAGGGTGTGGAAGCGTGAATAAATATGTTGTAAAGGTCGTTGTTCAATAAACCAAAATTTTCGTAAATTGTCCTTTATTTAACGTCAATATACAATTCAAAGTATGTACTCTTAATTCACAAAATAAATGTTTAGCAAGCCAAATATTCTCTAACTCTATCACTTGCCGCGAAACAGGTCTTTACTTGCTCAAATCTACCGTGCTAGTGCCAAATTAAAATTCTTATCAGAGGCTGAGTCTGATTCAGTTGATAACGGATCAATTGATTTTATCGAGATGCAATGCAAGAAAAACCGGTTCCCGGCATGAGAATGTCTAGTGGAAAAGAATTGTAGAATTTTTAAAGCATGACCAATACAAATAGGAATGCGAGCATTTGTAAGAAGTTCACAATATAAGCATTTTTAAGTATACAAAAGATTCAAATATATAACATTTTGTAAAAGTATACAAATTCACAATATATAAGCATTTTAAAATGTACAAAAATTCAAAAATATAACCATTTTAAGAAATCTACAAAAATTCAAAAATATAAACATTTTAGATCAAATGAATCTAACAAAGCGTCCACACCCGGTTAGGGACGCCTGTGGAAATCCACAGACTAAATTGAGGATATTTCAGCCGATATTAGTGATAGTTCCACCCAATCGGTAGAATGGATTTTTGAAAAGAAACCATGAACGTTTCTCTCCTAAATCAAGAAGTTCTTTAACTAACACAACAGCAGTAAGCTATTCAGCAGTGTTCCCACGCCAGTGTATTACAGTTATCTCACCTACCGATAGGATGGGACGGTTTCTACCAGTGGTGGTTCGTAAGGTTCAGGATAAGGGAAGCAATGCGCAGGGCATCAAAACAAATGTACTGCAATGTACGACAAGGTTCCAAATGCACTGATCAGAATCCTACAAATGCTCATGTTTTTGACTCGCCTGCAAAATATTATGAAAATAATTTTAATGAAATCTTAGATCAAGTGCTTACATCTCTGGAGGATCGGTTCAAGTCTAATGCCTGCACTACACATCGGAAGATGCCTCAGCCCTGGATACATCCGCCGATGTGTAGAGGGGGTTTTTGCTCGTCTCCGGACAATATTTAACATCCGGAGATACGTCTGTCCTGAATCCATTCTTGACGGATTTTGAGCCAGACGTCAGAGCGAACGCAAGGCTTGTGTCCACACATCTGCCGACGCATCAGTGTTGTGCGCATTTTGAATGCAGGTGGACGCGTCGGTGTATTGTTTTGAAGTGTATCGTTTTGAAAATGGCTACAATGACAATGAGCACCGAGGAAACTTTCAAGTTTATAGAATTATACCAAGGTGAGAACTGCTTGTGGAACCCCAAAAATAAGTACTTGATGTCTTGCGTCTTCCGATGATCAACACAGACTGATTGATACGCGGACGTGTGGACGGCTCGCGGATTTATTCCCGGATGCATCTGTGGATCATCTCCCAGATGTATCTTTCGATGTGTAGTGCAGGCATAAGAACTACGAGGTTCTCAAAACGTGCGAAAATTGTATTGTTGGGGACGACTTTGACAAGGCTCGATTAGAGCTACATAGAAACATGTTCATCGATTCCCTAAGAGGTAATGAAGAAGAACTGTAACGGTCGGTTATTTATTGCAAAATTCTTATTATTAATTATTCCCCCCATCTATCGGAAATTTCAGAAATTAATAGTCCAATCACTTCAGGAGCTTTTTGATGCGAAACTTTTTTGAATCACGTAGGCAAAGAAAAACAAAATTTTTCTTGGAAGAAAAAAAATTGAAAATTTTTGACAGTCGGGATTGAGTCGTTAACCAGGACAGTTTAATCTGGTTTAGTGAAAAAAAAGGTCTGATTTGATTAGGTTTATTAGTCAGAATTCAAAGTTGGGACATATTAGCTCCCCAAAATAGAAGCTGAATTTTGGGAGGAATACTTTATTCAAAGGTGGCCGAGGCAGGCGACATATAATTTATATTCAATTTTATACTGGAAGGAGGTTACGGACGTGAAGGCTGGAAGATCTTGCATCCTTGTGCAGATGACTTCTATGGACCGATAGGTACCCGGAACCAACCGATCCTGACGCAGACATAATTGCGACCTGGCATCAAGAACTGAATGCAACGAAGAAATCCCCTACGGATAAGTATAGTTTTCAAGTTGTACGTAAAGGTAGTAATTGGGTGTTTAACAAAAAAAGGCGCCTGTAGACATCTGGTAGAATTAGGTCGTGCTCTAGTGAAGTCCATTTGTGAGAAGCAAACCAACCGACGTTTCCATTTACTTCGTTTTGTTCCAATAGAGGCTGTTTGTGAAACAAATTTAACTGACAATATAACTGCGGCAGGGACAATTTTCGATCTAGATTTCGTGGAGGAGCCCGCAAAGTGAACTAGCTGAATTAGGGACCTCAATACCATTAGCAATAAGGATAGAAAACTGCGTAACTGTCGAAGCGTTGAATGAGGAATGACGTGTAGAATCTCAACTGAACATCTGCTGTGTACGGACAAAATCTTTGTACAATAGTGGGACCAAACGTATGAAATTTTTGCGCGTCAAAACAAAGGAAACAAAACGTGTGCGTATATGTGGAGTCATTTTTTTGTCATCTCCCCAGCTCAAAAGTTTCTTTTAAAACTGGATATAAGTGGAGTGGGAATATGGTGTTTGTTTCTATTTGGAGTCAACATACTGCCTACTGGAAAATAATTAGGCATACCCATCTGTAACAAAGCGAGGATTTCATTCCGAAGTAATATTACTTTCTTTTAAAAGGACAGGTAATCTCAAAACAAAAAAAAAATTCTTTTAAATAAATCCCATTGCGAATGTATGTTGTGGAATATTCTCTCAAGAGAATTAGAAGATAACTTGTGTGTCTCAGCATAGCACAGGTTTTGAGTCAATTCGCGAATTCCAGGATTAATTATATTAAATGCTATTTTAGTAAATAACTCTAATTATATTCCAAAATTTAATTATCTAATACATATATTGTTTATATTACCCCCACGACCCCTTCCGGCGAGCTAGCGTAAACCGTGTGGCCGGTTTAGCATCCCCTATAAATATTTAGGAAACTAGGGGGGATGTTGTCTTTCAAAATTTTTTTATGTCTACCCAAGCATGATGGCAGTAGCCTTGCTGTCACCAGCAAGGAGCTCCATTGTGCCGGTACAGAACTAAAAACTGTAAGAGATGTCTGAGTTCACTAAGCTCGTAAAAATAATTCTTACGCAGCCAGCGTCTTCGTGCACTGCACGATCTTTCAGCGCATTAAAACTCCTGAAAAACGTTTTAAGATCAACAATGACCTAAAGCAGACTGTGCTCTCTGAGCATCTTATATATTCATAAAGAAGCTTTGGACCAATTACTAAATTTCGATACATTAGTGGATGACTTTACCCGACTAGAAATATTTTGTTTGGGCCGCATGGGGATTCCCTAACTTCCACACTAGGGCCACATGTGGAATCCACATTAGGGCCAAATATAAAATGTAACGTTTTGGGCCTAATTAGGATTACCCAGTTTGGCCCACGTTAGGCAAACCTAAGTAGAACCCAAATTGCCTAATTTGTACCTAACAGGTACCTAACGACCGCCTAACGTGGACGCTTTACTGATTGGACGCTTTACTGATGATTCCCAGTAGGAATTCTAGGTAGCACTTACCGATGGAGCACTGATATAAATAGTCATCTGGTAAGGGGTACTCCTATTTTCTTAGGTGTTAGAAGAGCCCTTATATAACGCATTACAAGAGAAGGCAGATGGTAAGGGGTAATCCAGAATTAGACCCAAAGAAGTTAGAAAATTGCCCGATGACTCAAATACCATTCCAAAAATACGAAAACAAATGAGTCATCGGGTAAATTTCTAACTTCGTTGGGTCGAATTCTAGATTACCCCTTACCATCTGCCTTCTCTTGTAATGCCTTATATAAGGGCTCATCGATGTAGTAAAAAGTAAGGCCTTACCTCCTATGACATCGTGTGTAAAAATAAGTACCTCTGTAAGGGGTATGGTAAGGCCTACCCCTTACTAGTGAGGGCTCATGTCAGTACTTCTGTAAGCTTACAAATCCTACTGGGTTGTGTAATTCGTGTTAGTTATGTTAAATCGAAAAAAAACAAAACTTTTTTTTAATAAATGACATTTGTTTCGATTTTATTTGTTAAAATTTGTTAAATTTTCTCGATTTGTTCAATTTGTTTTTCGATATAACATAAGTAACATGAATAACACAAATAACATATATTATGATTACGTAGATGTTTTCGCCTTTTTTTTTAGATATTTAGGGCCTCATGCGGTATCTATTAGTATGGCCTAACTTAGGCAACCCCAGAAATTAGAACATTAGGACCTCATTAGACAAACCCCAGTGGAAACTAAGTTAAATTTGCCCCTTTCTTTTGGCACTAGGGCCTCATGCGGTATCTATTAGGGTGGCCTAACTTAGGCAAACCCCAGAAAAACCCCTCGCGGGCCGAACTTTATTTTAGGCATGCCCAACTATGATTTCTAGTCGGGTATATCACGCAACTCTCACGCATCACGCATCATCTTTAACTCTCTTTAAAATCAGAGTATACTTTTTATATGAAAATATATAATAAAAACATATTGAAAAAACATTAAGAAGATAACATGTATACGGATTCTCATAATCTTGTTCGTGCTGTTTTAGTGGAGCAATGAGCTCTTGGATTTTCTTGGATATGTATATAGGTATACAGACCTCAATTTTTGGCTCCCCTCCTCCCGTACACCCCTTTGGATGCACCCTTGGAAGCTCCACACCCGGAAAATGACAAGTTTCCGGGCCTGCCGTCCAGGCGACGGGCTTCCACGGGCTTGAGTTGCTAGAATTAACAAAAGCTCGTGGAAGCTCGCACCACTTACTTAGTCTAACTTAAATTTAGATTCACTGCCAAGTAAAAACTAGAACTAAACCCTATCTAAGTACTAAGCTAATCTTTTAAAACTAGCATGCCTTAAGAAATATTCTATAATTTAATTAGAGAGGGCAAATACCCAACTAGGAGGGATCCTCCAGCCACCAGTACACATTACTGGCATTAGAGGCCTCTTTTTTATCTTTTTCTGAGATTCGTGTGCTGAACCCCATGAGATCCTGAACCTCTCTGCCTTCTTCAATAGCACGAACTCGCTTATCACATGCATGGCGATACATGTGATACAGGAGGGGTAACCCCGTATTATCCTGGACAAATTTTTTGGCATCTAGGTAAATGAATGCTTCTGGCGGGATAAATCCGCGTTCATAAGCTGCTTTGTGGTATTCAGAGTTCGGGTAGAACGCTCCCCGAATAAGAGGATTCTCGCTCTTCGTCGCTCTAGCAACGTGACGTCGAATCAACTTAATTATGAAGTTGTCAATCCTGTTAACAAATGCCTTATTGTAGAGGATATTGTTGGCGTGAAATTTTGTGAAGCCCGATTCGGGTGTTCGATACAAGCTTAGGCACGCCCTTAAGCATTGTCTTTCGAAAACCCGAAACTTTTCAAAGTAAGAAGGGGATATGTTGAACCATACAGGACAACCATAAGTTAAAATTGGTCTGACCAAGGCTTGATAGCAGATCACTTTGACCCTTGGGCTTAGGTGTCTGCTGTAAAAAAGCCTTTTGGTCATATGAAACACCTTGTTTGCCTTGGCAAGAGCAGCACGTACATTTCTATTGAAATATAAGTATTGGTCCAGCCAGAGCCCAAGGTATTTCACTTCCAATTTCTTTTCTAATGCTTGCCCAGCATTGTTCGAAATTTTGAGGGTTTTCCAGTTCTTCCGCACATCGCGAGAAGCTCTGTTTAGAGGAGTCCGGAAAAGGATCGATTCGCATTTGTTAAAATTGATTTTCAACTTCCAATCATCACTGTAGCGTTCGATTGTTTCGAAATCACGTTGCAGGAACGTCTGGATTACTCTAATCTTCTGCCCCGATCTGTGCACGATCAGGTCATCCGCGTACGCTAGTGCGAATCGGAGTGAAGTTATTAGGTCACTCGTAAATATATTAAATAAGAGTGGCGAGTTTACCGCACCCTATTGCAGACCATTTTTAATGTCAAAGACCCTACTTGATGTGAAGTTGCCACTTTTGACGACGAACTTCTTCTTCTTCATATTGTGAATCATGTATAGCGGGATAGGACATGTAATGAGAATGCCGGAAGAAGCGCCCCCGAAAATCCTGTTCCTCCAAACGCCAGAGGGAAGAAGGTCACAAGGAAGACATAGAAAAAGATACAAAGACGACATCGAAGTGGACTTAAGCCTGCGCCCAATGATACCATCCACGGCTTCATCCAAAGCCACCATCAGAAATGCACAAATACGTTCAATGTAATCTTGCGCGACTTCGCTCAATGAGAACGTCGTCGTGATGAAAAAAATATAATCTTTTCTAATTTTGAAGTTGCCGTAACTGGACTAGGTCCAATATTTCCCATGAGCTTTCCAATGAGAGAATTTGACAACTGGAAAACTAAAGTTTTTTCACTGATTTTTTTGTCAACAGTGGCAAAATGACAAAAAATAACAAGGGCGCGGATATTTAAATATAATAAATATAATGGACGAGAAATTAATAGAATGCGTTTCACGTTTTTGTATAAAAAAAGTGCAAAATGTGCAAAATTTTATGAAATGTCAAATTGAGCGAGTAAATCGTCAGGACGTTATTGGAAAATTTTGATGGTGCCGTAGACGGTGTCATTGGGCGCCAGGCTTTACGCACAATTGGGATTATCAACTGGAAGAGAGAGACGCAGGACCGAGAACGTTGAAAGAAAATTCTTGAGGAGGCCAAGGCTCACAGAGGGCTGTAGCGCCAATGATGATGAAAGTTCCTTCCTACGACATGACATGGAAACTAATCTGAACCTGAAACAATTTTTGAAGTTTTATGGCGTTAACTCTAACTTGTGCTTCAGGCATTGTATCCAATTTGCATAATTGGCGGGCACTGCGTCATATGAAGATTTGCGTTTAGTCAACTCATCTACCAATTGGTCCCATATTGGAAAAAGGTATTAACCCTGAAACATCCCTCGCCCGGAACGGAACACGCCAGCTTTCAATCCAGTCGGAGAGAAGCCTGCTAGTGAAAGTAAGGTCCAACACCTCCTTTCTACTAGCAGTGACAAAAGGGGTTTGCATCCTGATTCGATATGCACGCGGTGGACGGTAAGATTGTTGAATTCACTAATATTTTTCGTGGATTTTTCCGGACTCCAACAATCACTTCATTAGACGCCAGATTTTATTACTTATAAGCTGATTGGTATACCGAATACTTCCGGCAGTTTTTGAGCCCGCATACCAAGATATTTTCAAAGTTAACATCAAAACGAGTAAAATAAAAAAAACCAACTTGCTATATGTAACGGTAAATTTTTACCCCTTATCACAACTTTCAAAGAGGAATGTCCGACCTTTTCGGCTTATTAAATCTACGTATACCAAGCTTATCTAGTTCGTCCAACTTCTAACTTTCGATTACCAAAAAATTTTCCAAGTCCGCATGACGGGACTTTTAGTGTCACCGGCTCCCCTCCTATCATATGGTAGGTAGGCAGATCCAATCCACATTGCCCTGCCGCCCTTTCTGCTGTCCAAGCAAGCCACCACCGTGTCAGCATTACTAAATTTAGACAACATAAAAGCATCAAGCGGATTGCGCCTTGCTGTGATGGAGATTAATCTGTGCTACTCTCAACATCATGGTTGCGAGTAGCGGGATCAATCTCGATCACCGTTATATCAGCCTCGTCCTCCTCCGGTGTGAGACTAGTATCATCATCTCCCACCGAAAGAAGTTGGGCAAAGTCCCCCCGTTCGTCCTCCGTCGTTGACGGCGAAGGAACACCAGAGATTTTGATATCCTCTTCGGGTAAGAGAAGAGGGTCTTTTGGACCCAAATTTAGTAGGTGAGTATCCTCAGACACGTTAGGATCAGTTACTTCCGTTCCTGTGTCAACCGCAATGCCAAGCACATTGGGTTCAGTTATTTGCGCAACTGTGTCACCCGCAGTGCTAGGAACGTTGGGTTCAGAAACTTCCATACCCATGTTTCCCGCAGTGCCCGAGGGCTCACCTTCTGCAGCCGCAGGTGGAACAGTTGAAACCCCTCCACTCTGCTTGGGGGGCAAAAAATCTTTTTTAAAATGCCTCAGAGTTATGGAAGAGAACCCGTAACTTATGACGCCATCAGATTCCGCCAAAGGTCCTAGCAACTCCTTGCTGATTACAAATGTAACCGCTCGGCCGTAACCTTTCGGATCCTCCAGTTTCGTAATCCCCAACGATGACGTCTGTTGCTGTGGGTTATTCAACCGAATGATATCCAGAATAGCCTGAGGCTCGGCTGGTTCCGCTGGGATCCAGGAACGCGCTCTCGGTTGACTCGGGATCTCCTCCCTCATAACGACCTTGAGTTTGGCCCTGGCCATGCTTCTCCGATTCTGGATATGGCAAGTCTGAAGAGATCGACGGATCTCTGATCGGCACATGCGACGAGCTTCACGCGGCCCTGATGCCAGCCGCCATCGCTACAGTGAGGAGCAGTGCCAGGATGCTCCTGAAGAATTGGGAGGAAAATCTTCGCGAGCCTGACCTCAATTTTCCTCCATTTATCTGGCAGAATGGTGCCATCTGGATCGCTTTCCTCGATAACGGCGATCACGATCTGACCTTTTAGCACTTGGCTATAGGTCATAGTAGTAGGAGAAAGTAAAATGTTACTTTTCCTACTACGCTTAGCCTCAGGGTGATTAGGTTCCTCAAGGGACCTCTGACTCTTTGGTGTTAGGTTGCCAGTTTGCGAAGTATGCTCGCTGACAATCTGCGTCGCCCACCTTATTGAAGCCTGTTGCTTCTCGGTAATATCACCCTTCGCAACTCACTTGAATCGAGCAAGGATTCTTTGGGATGGTGGAGCGCCTTTAGAGCCGGAAGGCATAACATTTCTGTTTGCCTCCTTGCTGCACGGGTGTAGTTGAGGGGCCTGCTTCTGTCGAAGCAACTGGCTTAGAGGGATTGGGGAGCTTCGGATTCGAGTCTAAAGCTCCCTTTTCCACGGGTGCAGTTGAGGAGCCTGCTTCTGTCGAAGCAACTGGCTTAGAGGGATTGGGGAGCTTCGTATTAGAGGGATTGGGGAGCTTCGGATTAGAGCTCCCTTTTCCCCTTACGAACCTTACTACCTTTGAAGGCAGTAGGTTTGCTTTTATGAGCCTCCGCACTGGAGGTAAGTAGTTTTTTATTTTTATTTTCCATAAATTGTCCTGCGAGGGGTGCGGAAAAAGAGTCCATCCTGGCAGAGCCGCTTACCAGGATAAGGCAATACTGGCGGGCCACGCAGCCATCAGCACGGTAAACACCTTGGTTTAGAAGTGGGAAAGGGAGAGGAGAGAAAGGAAAAAGAGAAAAAAAGGGGGGAGTACCCAGCTTAGTCTGGCCCCTTCGCAATTAGCCTGTTCGGCATGGGTGTCCCTAACGGTGGCTTGCTGGTTTCCAGCTAGTCACCGCCGACATAGCCTAATGCTACTACGAGACACGCAACCGCCACCACCACGACAAGGTGCAGGTACCAGATGGGGTTGTTAAAGCTTGGTGAGTAGAATTGGATGCATTAAAATTAACAATTTATTTGTACTAAAGTTTGACTTATGGGGTGCGACAGCGAGGGAGACCCAACCTCCGCTGGAAAGGATGGCGTAGACCAGGACGCTCAGATCATAGGGATGCCAAACTGGATGACATCGGCTCAGAATCGGGACCGGTGGAGAGAACAGTTGCGAGAGGCCAGGACCGGATCCCGGTTGTAGAGCCGTTAAAGAAGAAGAAGAAGAAGAAAGTTTATTTTGACTATTTTAGGTTGTTAATTTCTTCTGAGGATTGATATGGCTTCTACTGGAGGTTGTTGACCTTCGGTAAGTTTTTATGGTTGACCTAATTTTGGACCATTGAACTATTGTTTTCTTTCTAGGTCAGCGATGCACCGAACACATTCCTTTTTTGCAATATTTATGTTATTCATGACAAGAAATTCTAAGAGACACTCACCCTTTGGGTTTTCATCGGTACTGAACCAAATTGAGTGGTAAGCATTTGCATCACAGACCATGAAGAATTGCCGGTTCGTCTTGCGACAGAACTCAATCAGTTCTTGAACCTCCTGGGGTGGCACTATTGGTATATCCCCGGAAAGTAGGCGGACGCAAGGACGATTTCTTAGAATCCGTTCAACCGAGATCGCCACTAAATGTCTAGAAATAAAGTTAGTAATGTGGATATGAGTATGAAACGAGTGGGCAGCACGAGGCGCCCCACATCTCCGATCATATACTAGTTTACTTGAACCGGTGGTAAGTCCTCTGACTTTGACATCGGTTACCCAAGGCTCCTGAATAAGAGCAAGGGTAAGATGCCTCTCCAAGAAATTCTTTCACAGCGTGGGTGATGTCCCTTTCGCATGGTGCAAGTTTACTTGGAGTGCCCTTATGGCGCTCATTTTCCTCCAAGAAGCGTTTGACAAACCCGGTATTCTTGGCTTGTCTAGCACCCTTTGTCCTGCGTCCTGTCGGTGCGAGCGCAGCTCCGTCGGCATTACTGCAGCCTTTGGCATTACTATAGTCCTTGGTAACACCAGAATCAGTGGGAGGTGCCATTTCAAACCCTATGGTCTGTACGTCATACGACGAACCCTGCCCTTGTGGCTGCTTCGTTGGAGGATCTTTATCCTTAAGAATTAGCCTCGTGTGGGAGAAACGATAGGCGATTTTCCCTTCAGACTAATCAACTTAGCTATGAAAGCGGTGTCTACTACCATGAAGAAGTGAGTGTTTTCACTACCCCGCCTCTGGACCACTTTCCACTTGTCAGCGGGAACCGAGTTTTGTGCGGCGATATACACCAGCACTTTCTCGTTGGTTATGGTGGGTATACATTATTAAGATTGTGGTTCTGTGGTTATACATTATTATGATTTTCGAGTCTTCCTAGGCATTTAAGAATTCCTATTGCTCCACCTGATACTTATCGTTAGAAAAAAGAGCAAGAGAGTGAGCGTTTAAGATCTTGCAAACCAAGTGCAAAAAAATATAAAGCATTAATCCATAGCAACATTATCAGAAAAACTTCTTTGTATATAGAGTTATTTACTTGAGTTATTCATAAGGTATCACGGTAGTACTCGACAAAATTTAAGATGTAAATGAAAGGTTTTAATATTTTCTGTTAATAAGAAAAATTAAAAGGATAAAAACTTTCTTAGATTTCATCGCCCTCGAGGACGACTGTCTTCCTTTATATAAAAAATTTCTTTTAAAATTCACCCAAAGCAAAAAATAGAAAAACCTCATTTTAAATAGCAGACAAGTGGTGGAAATTTGAATAACAAATCCCGTCGCGAAATTAACTCTGAATGGAGCCAGGACTACATGGAAAACACATCATTGTTCTATCTACATACCGTTGTCGAAGTCGGCACTGCCGCCCGCCATTCTTCTTTGGTATATTTCCTCTCGTTCAACTAGCGGCAATCAGCTCGATCGTCTGTAAGGACTCTGAATCCTCTGAAACTAGAAAAACATCGCGGAGTTGGTCGAAGTTGATAAATTAAAATTAAAGTCCTTCCACAAAAGCATCGTGAGGACCTAACATTGCTCAGTCGTCCCCAAATTCAAAGAATTTAAATGGAGACATTGAATTTTAATTAGTTGATGGTGTCACGAGTTAATTGGTTTCAGCTGCAAATTTGAATATGCTTTCCTTGTGCTCTCTCAATGGCGAAGGGGGTGGATGAGGTCCTGCGGTCCCACTATGACAGCGAGCGGGGTGAGGGTAGCAATTGGTTTTCATTGCAAAATTGGAAATGAACGTAGTCCTTAAATGTTACTGTAACTTTTACGTTATACATGACTATGCACAGTTCTGTGACTGTTAGAATATTGGGACCGTAGGAAGGTGATAATTTTTTTGTCTTTTCTCAAGTCTTGCATTAGTTAAGAAATTCTTAGCGATGCAGAAGGGCAAACTAGAAAACAATTGTATGCTTTGTCAACTGCATGAAAATAATTTTTCTTCTCAATTCCCAGAAGTATGTAGGTACTTTGTTGGTGGTAATGTAAGACACGTTGGTGATGCCAAACCTTATTAACCTCAATTCTTCAATTCGCAACAAAGTTGAAATGTCTTCCACCAATTGGCGCAATAAAGCATTCAATATGAATAGTGCTGGTTCATGGACACTTACAACTCGCTCAAGAATTCATTGTTGTTTTTCAACACCCAAGCTGCAATTGTCCCTGTGATCTGTAACGCTTATGACCTATATAGTATCTATGATGTTATTTCTGTCTACACCTTGGCATAATTAGTCAGCGAGAATTTTTAATTAGTTTATTCCTAATGTTTTTTCTTGACCAGTCTGGGTTTTATGAGTAAGTGCGACGATATCATCCTAGCTGGTATGACCCTGACCGTGCAGATGTGTTGGCTTTGAGCAAAATACGGAAATGTAGGTCGAAAGGCGAAAATTCGGTATTGATAAGGCACTAAAATTAAAGGTTGAAGTCTCACGGTACTAATGTTACACTTCCCGTAATAATTAGTCTAAAGCTAAACCCTGTCTTTTCATAAGAAATCGCATAAGCTAAACAGAGGATTACTTCATCTGAGGTACAGCCGGTATAAAAATGCGGTGCTCACCAGAGCAGACACAGTGGAGCTTTCGAATTAGTGACCTACTGTCTCTGCTTTCTTTACGGGAAAGGTTACTTCGACGAAGGTTAGGTAAGGTTAAATCGGTTATATCTGAATGCCGCAGATCTCTTAACGAGTTGGCTCAGCAGTTCAGGACATGGGCGTGGCAATGAATTTTTGCTGGGGTGGGCCAGATTTTCAACTACCGTTACCGGCTGACCACAGACAGATGATAAGCTTGATCAAATATTATCTTCTTTCAACTATTTCTGTGCCATTTTGCTTCACAATTTTATCCTGTACGCTTCCTGAAACCATCGAGTGTTTGAAAGAAACGTGCATTTCGGTGGACTGATTATGTATTAATGGGCGCATCCAGCGCCAGGCGCGTACGAAAGGGGGGGTTACTGGGGGTTAAACCCCCCCCCATGATTCCAATAATAATAGGAAAAATTATAATTAATAAATATATCAACTTATTAAACAATTAAAAAAATATTCCAACAATTAAAAAAATATTCCGAATAACGATGTATAATATATGGTGGATTCTTTTCAAACGGGATAGCAAAAAAATAAATATCTCTCAAACTTTGGGAATATGTTCGTGAACTCGATGTGATATATACCAAAATTTTTTTTTACCGCAATTGGGTGCGCCGTTTCGGAGTTACAACTGTTATTGAAAAAAACGCGATTTTTCAAAAATCAAGTATTTCTCATTTATTTATAGCTCTCGACAAACTCTGAGTTTCGGGATGGCCATATAGATTTTTGAAGGAAATTTTCCGTCCTTTCAGATGAAATTACGCAAAAAACAATTGGACCCATTTTAGGCCAATTTTTTGGCCTTTTTGGCCAAAATTTGAAAAAAGAGGAATTTTTAAATTTTTTTTTCATGTCACCAATCGATTTTCTGACTCAAAAACTACGCGCCACCAAGTTTTCAGAGTAGTTCCCTTCTTTTCGGTAAAAAAATTGTAAAAATGCCCTAAATCAAAGTCTAAAGTCTTGCGCACACCACGAGACCATGATTTTTGGAAAAAAACAAGACATTTTGTGATATTCGAAAAATGGTCAAAAATTATTATTTATGTTTCTTCACAATTTTCAATAAAAAAATTGCGATAAAAATATACCTATAGGTAATTATTTTTATAGTGAAATAACATAAAATATAATATAAGTACATAGTCCTATTACATGAGAAAATTTTTTTTTTACCCAATATGTGTACAAAATATGTTTTGTGAACCCCCCCCCCCCCAATGTTTTAATCCTGCGTACGCTACTGTCCAGCGCACTCAGCCGCTGAGCAGCGGCTAAGTGCTGAGCTCGTTGGATGGCTAGCTGAACTAAGCAGCTTAGCTCAGTGGATGGCAAATTTCTCAGCTTAAAAATTTTAATCTAAGTAGCTCAGCGGTAATAAATTGACGTTATATAAAATAGGAAAAAAATTTAGTTGTCAAAATAAATTCTAACTGAGCTATCTCTGAGTAGGGAATGGAAACCTTCCAGAGTCGATTCTGTACATGTTCCTTCGAGTGCATAATGTCTACTTTCTAGATCAAAACATCGCTTCGATTAACATTGCGATGTCCTGGGTCGAAGGCATAACGGCCACCTTTTGCAATACAATTCATTCCAACATGAAGGTATAAGAGCTACTTTTTGCATTACCATACATTCCTATACTCAATCCAAGGACATTCTTCATAATATTTTGATGGAAAGCATCTCTATCTGTCGCTGATTTTTTTTCTCGGAAAATCTAAAATTGGCCTCGTGGCCAAGTTTGCTGCCTTATGCTGCCTGATCCTACCACTAAAGCAATACATCGTGTCTCTCCTCAGCTTCCAAATATTTCTCACTAACCCATCCAATCGTTCAATTCGTTTTGATCGTCTAATTCATTTCATAGAACGTTTTTCTTTTTTTTTTACTTTTCTCATTTATCGGGCCTGTCATGAATTTATCATTTAATTTATCTATGATTGTATTCTGTGTTATATGTTACGTATGTAAGGACGCAATAAATGAGCTTTTTTTTCCTGGGTCAGGTACTAGGTCCAAAGGTTCTGCGGCCTTTCATTTGGCCTATTGTACGACAACCCTATACCTCATATTTTTAGACCAGACCGCTTGAACAAGTTCAGCAGTCTGCTTAGTGGCTTGTCGCCTGGACTTGCATGCTCGACCAAGGATTCCTCCAGCAAGGAAACCCTGCGCCTCGCTTTGCGGGGCATTTACAGAGAACTTGGAGAGAAGACTCATCTTCCTCCAGGCAAAGCCTGCAGGTGTGCCCCCCCCCCCCCCCTTTGCTATCCTCCATAAATGTTAATTTAGGGCGCAGCGTCCGGTAATCAAGCCAACTAGTGTTCTGACATTATTTCTACTGCGCTTTAACAAATCCTTGGCCATGTTAGGAGACAGCCCAGGAAGGAACCGCTTAGAGTTGGGCAGTCCAGGCGTGGACCTCCAGCGTTCAGTATGTTTCATCAAAGTCCGATCGGCTAGGGCCCCTTGTAGCAAGCTAGTAGGTGCTTCGATAGTCGGCTCTGGACAGATGAATGAAATGTCATCCGCATCCGCAGGGCATCCGCTGTTTCATTGCCTTTGAAGCCCCGATGACCCGGGACCCAGACAAAGACAAGAGTAACGTGATTGAGAACGCCCAGCTCACCAAGAGCACGTTGGCAGTCCCAAACTAATTTAGATTTGGTCATACGGCCCTAATTGCCGCTTGGCTATCAGAGAAGATAAAAATCCGTTTATTTTGGTATGCCTTCTTAAGTTCTCGTGAGTGCATGCCAGTATAGCGTACACCTCTGCTTTAAAAACAGTTGCTAGGGTGCCTAAGCTTATAGCTCTGCTTCCGGCGCCTACACCTCTCTCTGTTAGGGATCTATCCGTGTACCATACTAGGAAAAGTCCAGGCTAGCCTGTCTTGTATGTGCACAGAGGGTTGCTCGAATTTTGAGATTTTAAAGGTCATGCAATCCAATAGCATTCCCGCATCATAGTCATCAAATGAACTTAGTTCCCGAATTTTTGCCTTTCCTTCCGTAAGATCTTATACTATTTGTCTGAAGCTGGTAATAAATCTTTTTGCATTGTGTTACTTGCGTGGAAGTTTATACTGAATATTTCAAAGAATCGAGAGGCCAGGACCGAATCCCGCTTATAGAGTCGTTGAAGTAAGTAGTATTGCTGTCATATGAAAACGGCACTGCATTGTAAGAAATGCACTCGATACCCACGCAATCAATACTACGCAATACAATTATGCTTTTTCAGCTTTATCTGCATGGCCATTGTGGCCACTACGCTGTGTCATGGGCCGCGATCCAATCATAATCGTAATTTAACTGTTGACCTCGAGCGCGGGACGATTTAAAAACTATTTTTTGTAAAATTGTTTTAAGCCTTATGTAACATCACGGGTTTTTAATAAGTGATTCACTTTTATACCTGGCCCCTCCCCTTGCTACGCCCATGGTTCAGGACCCTCCTCGCATGGATGCTCGGTCACCGAAATATAGAGGAAAACTACACAGCTGACTAACTAGCTAGGAAAGGCACGACCGCCACCGCCTTCCTGGAAAGGAAAGGGCTTGTATACCTTGGGCTACTTTTAAACTCCGATGAAAACAGCACACAATGCAACAAGCAAAGAAGCATTGGAGCGATCTTAATAAATGCACCCTGGCCAAAATGACGTGGCCCTCTTATCGTAACGCTTTATCCGGTGAGGCGTTTTGAAGTTTTAAAATTTAATTAAATTAATTCCTCATTTTTTATTACTTACAATAGGACATGAAAAAATATTAGAACAATTGACCAGTGTTAATACAGTAATGGTATTCTTTCTTCTCGTATTTAATAAACAGTGTTCAAAAGAGGAATATTACATTTCATGAGACGATTTATAAAGACCCCCATTTATATACAGTCAGCCGGCAGGCCATGGCCTGAAGGTTTCTCGCCTTGAGGCCAAGTATAACCAGACACTCACTCACCCACACCGTCAATTTGCATTGCTGACAAAAATCTTTGTGTGTATAGTTATCGTCAGTTCGTGCCGGACAATCTGAACTTCTATCTGAAACTCTCGTTGAGGCAATACACATTTTTGCACTTGAATTAACAACCTGCTACGCTAAACTGTCGTCTTCGCCTGTGTGCACGTAGGGAATCATGAGATCGCCTGCAGTCCACGGCCTGTCAGACGTATGCCTCAAGTCCTCACCCCTCAGTCAGACTGAGTAATGTATGGCCTTCATCGGGCGGTACCTGCTGACCTGGCCTAAAAGGCTACGGCCTGCCGGCGGCCTCTTTGAATGGGGTTCTTAAGAGGCTCATATATAAGGGCGGCTGCACTAAACAATTGCTCATTCGGAACACTGGCTCTGGCCGGTGGAGCGCTCAGATACTTGCGAGCCAGATCTGTCAATTTGTCGTATTTTAATTTTGTTTTCCACGAGACAAGACACGACCTACACACATTCGCATTCGCAAAACATTCGCATTACTTGATGCGAATGCGAATGTCGATGCGAATGTTTAAAACTATGCGAATCATTCGCATAAGCGAATGCGAATGCGAACATTCGTAACAACCCTAGTATGAAGGTAGATTCTTAAGCTTGGTTTTTCAACATTAAAAAAAAGTTATAGCTAAAATCCCTCGTGTTCGCTCGATACAGAGTTATCAGCTTATAGAAAAAAACATTAGTTATATATATTGAATCCTCATGTTGAATTCGGGCACTTTCAGTTTGCCTCGTAGTAGCTACACAGTTCAGTACGGTAGTAGCTACTAACATACCTTTAATATGTGCAAGTTGACGTTTGCATTACGCAAGATAAAAAAATTTGAATTACGTACGTCCTAAAAAAAGTCATCACAGCGAATAATTTGTTTATTCTCTGTGAAGATTAAATTGAAATTTAATATCCGTGCGAGGTATGTTATGCAAACATAACTTAAAATATTTAAAAAGTCAGCTAAGAGGACTCATTGTAATTCACCTCCGCCACATGGGCATCTTCCTGCTTTAATGTTTCAATTTCAGTGTTTATCATCACCACCGTCAAAAGTTATCACAGTCGCAACTAGATAAAGTTATAAGAAAATTTCTGCCATCAGCTGTGCAAATTGTGTTGTAGAAAGTTTTAAGGGACAAAGACGACTTTACGAAAATATCGCACACAACGCGAGCAATTTTATACTTGAGCAAAAGTTTTATAAATTTTTGCGAACAAATTCACCCACAGGCCCATATAAAAGTCGCCCAGGACAATCGTTTGTTTTTTGTGGCGGAGGCACACATGTCCCAAGTCGCAGACAAGAATCCTGTATACTTTGCCTCTCGATGCCCGAAGGATATAGAGTGGAAGAAGAAGACCGGCTAAATACTTAGGCCCATGCCAAGGAGGATGCCATCCTGCTCTGTATTTGTAGAGACTAATTATGTTTTTGTCTACAAATAAGCAGAGATGAAATCAAGTCCATGTTTACCATTCCCTTTTCGTCCTGGTGGATATTTACACACCGCCTCGTATTTGCTCGGGATAACTTAACGCAGTGATTGTAGTTGTATCTGAAAGACGGAAATTCACTTCAAAGGTGGCTATGTGGGTACAGTTTGTTAGTACACACGTGACTGTGTTAGCTTTCATGACAATTTACGTATAAGTCGCATTTTACAGACTATAAAGCCAGCAGGTTGACTTCCTGAATAAAAGGAACGTCGGAACTGCTGGTGGCTCGATATCTTCCCCCTTGATCTGATAATGATGAAAGCCAACTGTGTCGCGGTTGTGATTAAAATGTTTCAGAACAGGTTACAAAGTCTAATATTTGTCCCAGCGCTTAAGACCCCCGGGGAATCAGTTAAATTCCTTTAACCAACGAAAGTGGATAATCATGAAATACAAAGTAGAATTGGAGTAATGAATGCCAGTATGAAAGTAACACACATTTTTTCCCGGAAATGTTTGCCATTCACAGAGTGGTTATTCTGTGTGTTCAAGAGAGCGGAAATGAATTATTAGCAGGACTCATTCTGGGTAGATTCATTGAGATTAATTTTAAGTCTACTTAATTATTGAAGGCTGGTAACATTTGGTCCAGTTTCCGTTGGTCGACACAAAGTGAACGCGAAACGAACAAATATAAAGGACATTTCCTTTAATGCTCAAAGTAAATCCCTGAGGATGTAGTTTCTGTTTTTACTTTAATTTGAGAAGTACGTTCAACAATTTTAGATATTTCGTGGGATTTTGTATAATTCACCATGCACATTGAAAATGGAGAAAAACGATGCCCACGTTAGAAGAATTATACAGAATTTTTGAGTTAGTTTTTATTTAGAAAATTTTAGGAGACCAGTAATAATAAGTAGCAAAATTAGCCCATTATAGAATGCCATATGATATGTATAATACGTTCCCTGTTTAAAGCATATTATTTGGATATCTTCTACCTTTTATGCTCTTTTAATGCCTCTTGGGGCAGAGAGCGGAAACAGTTGCCCTCCAGCTGGTTCCGTTTTGTGTAACAAGCCTCAGCTTTGTCCAGGATATGCCAGTTGCTGCGGCCCTTGCCTTCTCCACCTTATTTTTGGTTCGCGTAATCGACTTGGATTCCAACCAAGGGCATCCAGTTCCATTTTCTTCGCCTGATTTCGTCATTTATTCTAGCTTGGCCGCCACGGCGCCTAGTTTTTCATTTCTAATTCTATTTTGCCAGCGGGATGTGGCGTAGGCATCTTTTGATGAAAACTTGAAGGCTTCCGCTCTAAACCTTGCCTTTTATACCCTCGACACACGGACGTC
Organism: Thereva nobilitata; assembly: GCA_963855945.1. NCBI lineage: Eukaryota > Metazoa > Arthropoda > Insecta > Diptera > Therevidae > Thereva > Thereva nobilitata. The sequence continues at coordinate 181,386,025 of OY979694.1, forward strand.
GTTACGATGCAAACCAACCAAACAACGAAGCAGTTTTATCGTCGTTACGACGAAATTTTAAATATAGGGCCATCTCTCGGTCGATAAGTTTTTTTTGTGATAAAAACAAGCTTAGGAGTCACCCTTTGTACTACCAGCCCGTCATGTCGTTCACATAGTAAGCTTCGTTTGAAAGATAGAAAAGGATGGGAAATGTTAGAGGGGGTCTGGGGGTGCTCAAGGAAATGTCGATGAATCTTACGTTTGAAGTCTAAGGCGTTGTCCTGGGAGGTGGGAATACTGACTACGGGAGACTATTCCATAGTCGGGTTGTTCTATTCATAAACGAACTTCTAGACCGTATTGTGCGCGAAAGGGGTGGTTGTAGGGTATGGGGGTGAGCCAAGCGGGCTAGTCTTGTGCTGCAGGAGAAATATTGCCATGCAGGCAGGAGGTCCTGAATTTCACTGGAACAGTCTCTATGGTAAGAGCGATCGAGTATAGAGAGGGCTGCTACATTTCTACGGTGGCTTAAAGGGTCTATAGAGGCGCGAAAGGAGGCATCACCAATGAGTTTGATGGCACGATTTTGCACCTTGTCGAGGCAAGCCAAGGTGATTTTTGGGGCGTCTGCTTATATATACAAATTGTATTCAAGGCGGGGCCGAATGTAAGATTTGTAGATTGTAGCCAGGTCGGCTGGCTGGAGGAGGAACTTGCATCTCTTGCAAAAAAATCCAAGGCATTGGGAATGTCGGTATTAGTTTTGGTGAAGATAAGGCAGTACTTCGTTTTGGTGGCGTTAAATTCAACACGATTCATGCGGCCCCAATCAAGAATCGATTTAATATCCCGGTTGATCGAAGTGGATATCAGTTCTAGGGGGTGAAGATAAGGTCTGGCACGTGCTTGTCTTATTTTGTCGAAGGCGTAAGAGTAACGCAAAGTACCGTCGTTAGCGAAACAGTGAAGTGGGTTTGAGGGGATTTAGAGCAGGTCATTCATGAAGATTAGGAAAAGCGCGGGTGATAGAATTGACCCCTGAGAACACCGGCCGAAATGGCGTGAGGGTTGGATTTGACGAATACAAATTGAAATTTAATATCCGTGCGAGGAATATTATGCAAACATAACTTCGCCTGATTTCGATTTATCCTAACTTGGCCGCCACGGCGCCGTAGTTCTTCAGTTCTAATTCTATTTTGCCAGCGAATTTTCAGGATATGACATCTGTTGATGAGAACTTGAAGGCGCCTTGTGATAAATTGGCTTCTTGCTGTATTTATTCTGGAACTGAAATCTTCTGCCCTGCCATTTTCGATAATAATGGGTGAGTTCGAAAATGCATCACTGCGGTATCTCTGCAGAATTCAGCTACAGACTTCCAATTGCGGAATACTGCAGTGATACCGCAGTGATGCATTTTCGAACTCACCCAATGCTAGCGAAGTAACAGAATTTATCGTTAGTTTTAATTGGATTTCGCCTTAACCCTACAGCAGATGTCATCCGCGCAGTCGAAATCCTTAAGGTGGTGGTAGCAATTCCCATTTTTGCCACTCGTTCAACCAACTAGAGAGCTGACAAGGATGTCGCGAGCTTGTTTGTCTACCACCTATCTTTACCTCGCAGGTAGATTTGGAGTATTCCCGTTCCGGTTGATGATTCTTTTTCGGGCCACTGGAAGAGTTCAAGTTTTTTAGGGCCTTCTTCCTCTATTTTTTCCCAGGTTGTTTCCGAGATCGAGTGTTCCAGTGGCACCTTATTTATGCGTACACTGGTACCTGATTCATGGAAATATGTTATAGTGTGACAAAATTACAGGTGATGTAAAACACTAAAAAAAATTCAAAATGTCCTAGCGACTAAACCGTTACGATTATCCGCCCCCTTCCCCGCCCCACATCCAACTCTTACAATTTTTTGTTTGTTATATTTATGTTGCCACAAACGCTTTTCTGGTTTCAAATTTATTACAGCTTCCCAGCAAATCCCAGCTGTTAATGCTATCCCGCAGAAGGTCTACCTTAAACCGCCTACGGTTTATGGCATTTTGTTGGACATTTCTGATTGCGGCGATTTTGAGGCGAATAGTTACTACTACCAAATGGTGGTCACTTCCGATCCGTGTATCTCCACGAGTATTTTTGTTACATGTGGTAAAACCAGTTTTCCACCTTACTCTTGGTCTACACGGCAAGGAGTTCACCATGCGTAACTTTCTTGTCTTTACAAGGAGATATGAAAGTGCATGTAAATTTCTGATCCAAGAAAGAAGAAGATAAGAAGTAAGGAGGCACATTGTGCATGTGTGTTAGTTTTCAAGCCGAAAATTTTGTTGAAAAAGTTACTCTACCACTCTTTTCTTGCCGTTTTGACCCTCTCTTCTAAAAACTCGCTTTTACCACAGGTAACGAATCATCGTAGAGATCTGGCCAATGTCTGGTCCGCTAAAGATCGTGACATTCTCCACAATACTGCCGTGAAAAGGTAAATGAACTATATTCATTATAGGTCAAAATGGCTTAGAATGCATTTTTTTTTGATATAAAATACTCATATTTAACCTTAAACAAATTTTCAGACTGATTAAACTTTTTAATTAAAAGTTGTCACTTTCATTTACTTTATTTGCTTCGGTTTGAAGTATTTTGAAAACTTTAATCGTGTTTTTCTCGAATCGAGGTTTTTGCATATAATAGGTCATTTGCCCTTTGCATGGCAGAATAGTTCGAGGGCGAGTCTTATTTTTACTCAAGCGTGCATGCTAGCTGCCGGCGAATTTCATTCTTACTCAGGATTGCTAGAAGAGTCAAGAGCTATTGTTCCGTCAAGAGCTAAAAAGAAGAAAAGCAAAACAAAGAATCAACTCATAATTTTATATTGCGCAACTTATCTGATATTCTCCGTCCTTCCCGAGCATTCAAGCCTCTTCCAATTACATTTCTAAGGGCTTTTAGCAGATCATCTAAAAGAAAGCGAATTTTAGTTACGAACCACAGTAATAAATAACATAAATTAAAACCAAAACATAAAATAATCTACTTACCTATTGGCCTATTTATTGATGAATATCACTTTTGACATTTGTCAACGCAACGACTGCCAACATTACGAAGAGGAAAACACGAATGGGCATATTCATACGTTGCCATAAGTGTGGTGAGTAAAACCAGTTTTATTCAACTCCTAGCAACTCACACGGGGCGTAAATTATGCCGGGTTTTCACTACATAGTAGAATTAGTGGTAGAGTAACTGGCCTACTTTTAAGCGGTAGAGTAACTTTACCACGGTGCTATCCCACTCTACTCTACTATAACCGAGTTTTCATTAGGTGAGTTTCCAGAATAGTTAGTACTCTACCAGTATACTCTACCACTAATTCTACTAGTGAAAACCCGGCATTATGGATAGTAAATTTGAATGCTATACAGGAACATTTAAATGTGTTGCAGATGAAATTTACTTGTTAGAGAAAAACAGAGCTAAAGAATGCAAGAGATAGAAGTAACTTTTTACATGTGTGCTAGTTTTCACGTGTTTGGTTTTGCGTGAAAAATGTTTCGTTAAGTTCTTCCGCTCCCTTCCCTCTCTCATCTATAAAACCGGTTTTAGGCGCCATGAATATGCACTTTGTGAATAGGCTCAATAACCATGTCTCTAAAAAGGTTTTTTTTGGCATCCACTAAAAAAGGGGAAACATCAAATTTTAAGCTACACTATCCCAAGTATATGAATACGTGGTGATATCTCTATTATCATAGAAAAATCGGCAAGGAAAACAGGATCAACGAAGATATCAAAGGCGATCAAAAAAGGTGTTGTGCGCAAAATTCATTTCGTCATCGTGAAAGGAATCAAAAAAAATCAGATCGTGTGAAACCGTGAATTTTTTGAAATCTAAATAATGGAACATTGTTTATTATAAACTGCGTGGCGATTTTTAGTTTGTTAAATTTGAAATAAATTTGTAAAATTTGAAAAGGGGTTTTGTATTTTAATTATTGAACCCAAATCTTTAAAACCACACAACTATATCGTCTGCATATACTAGTCCAGTAAATCTGTCGAAAATATCCCGTTTTTTTGCAAAAACTATTAACAGGCTACAAAGGTATGTAACGGTCGGTTATTTATTGCAAAATTCTTATTATTAATTATTCCCCCATCTATCGGAAATTTCAGAAATTAATAGTCCAATCACTTCAGGAGCTTTTTGATGCGAAACTTTTTTGAATCACGTAGGCAAAGAAAAACAAAATTTTTCTTGGAAGGAAAAAATTGAGAATTTTTGACAGTCGGGATTCGAGTCGCGCCGAGATAGAGTCGTCTGGCCTTAAGATTTTTGTGAAAAAGTGGCGTCGATAAAAAAGTGGATAAATATAGCCTGGCGAGAGTCGAATAAAAACCTAGAAAAGAAAGTAAAACGGTTGCTAATATAGCTTGTATTGTATATCACTTAAAATATCCACGGGCGCAGTGAGAAGGAAAAAACGAAAAACAATTAAAGAAAATTGAAAATTGAGAGAAGGAATTTTTTTACTCAGCGCTTCGCAAGAAAAGTGCTAACTTATTAGGCTGTGCTGTGATACGTTTTTTTAAAAACAAAAAAACAAAATATTGGGAGTTAATAAGTTAATACCACTAATTTAATACCGGAAGATCTGGAAGAACATCGAGTAAAGTAAAACGTTGAAGACATATCTACCGTAATACTCATTCAGTGCTGATACATGCCTTTTTGGGGGCATGCCCGAATCCCGATAGCTGCAGAAGCCAAAAACAAAAAAAGACCAGAAAATGTTTTAAATCCTTTGCGCATGGACAAATTGTAAAGCTGGAAAATCCTTTTGTTTTAAAAAAAAAAAAGAAGAAGAAGCTGAATGGTTCAAGAAAGGAACAGGAAAAGAAACAAAAACAAAACATTGAGGAATGAACACCATAGCAATATAATCAAAACGGACGTAGATTGCATGTATAAGGTCTAAGGCTGCAATTTATGCTGTGCTTAGTGTTTAATTATTTGGGAAAAAAGTTATATTTGTTTTTAATTATTCACTTTGTGTTTAGCGGAGCTAGAGGAAACTTACTAAAATAATCTTCATAACCTCCGGCGGGTGAACCAACAGGTTTTCCTTGTGTTAAGGTAAAGTGAAGCTGAATTGCCTTAGCAGCTGTTTTCAAGAGAAGGCAGGCAACTCCGGTTTGATCCAAACCCTTGTGAAGACATTCTGTAAGCTGTCGTTCATGCTATTATTTATTTTCTTGGCGTACATTATTCTGTTAACTAAACAACATTTTTGGTTAGTGAGTTTTTTTAACTAAATATAATTACAAATTCTCATCATATATTTACACATTATTAAAATATATTTACAAATTCTCCTAATACTTACAATATTTTACCAATTTTATTAATACTTATAATATATTTACCAATTTTATTAATACTTATAATATATGTACCAATTCGTATAATACTTATAGGGGTACATTTTTTTTACGTATATTACACACCGTTATTGTTAATAATGCCCTAAATTACTTTGATATCACTTAAATATTATTGGTTGATTTTGTGTGTTGTACGAGAAATAGGAATCATCGACTGGTACCAGAGCGACGATTTGTTTTTTTCCTTTCCGTTATTGTATGGAAGTTGTTGTTTTGTGGTAATAGTTGGTTGCATCCACATTACCTATATTGGTAAGGGTATTTTTTTTTGGTTGATTTACACTTATCTAATAGTTAATTCAAATGTACCTTTATTTTGTTGTTAATTAATTATATTGCCTTGTGCTGTAAATATTATATAATATATGTGTCATCCATTGCTTTAACTCAACGAGTATTAATAAGTATGACAGCTTAAAGGGGTAACGTATCCAGGATGGTTGGGTGTTGCTTTCTCTCCAGGGTTCTCTTGAAGTCGCGTTGAACTTTTACAGGTCCACCAGGTCGTTGGGAACTTCCAGCGATGAATACCTTTGGCTAACCTGGGACAAGAACGGTATGAAGAAATCTCCCTTTTGACTGATAGGTAAGTGGTGAATCATATGGATATTAGGTGTATATTTCCCGGTCACACAACCCCACGCCCCCACCGGCGAGCTAGCGTAAACCGTGTGGCCGGTTTAGCATCCCCTATAAATATTTAGGAAACTAGGGAGGATGTTGTCTTTCAAAATTTTTTTATGTCTACCCAAGCATGATGGCAGTAGCCTTGCTGTCACCAGCAAGGAGCTCCATTGTGCCGGTACAGGTATGTAAAAAAATGGAAATTTTCCGTAGAATTCAATGAACTATTTTTAAAACAAATGACGCGCTTGCGTCCTTTTCAAAATGGCCGCCAAAGTTGGCAAAAAACATTTTTTTACGTTTAAAAAAGAAACTTGGAGTTGTACAAAAAAGAGTTAAATGGCAAAGTTTTGTAACTCTTTAATACAGATCGAGCTGCCCTGGTCCGGTCTCAAAAGATTGCAAACTCAATTAGTAATTGCAAAAAAACCGCTAAAAATCGCAATTTTTTGAAATACCTGTAGCTCAGTGAAAAGACGATATTTTTTAACGAACCACGGTGAAAGCGTAGTCCAAGATAAGTCGAATAAGAGTGTTTTTACAGATTTGCAAAATATTGCAACATTTTTGCAAAAATCGATTTTTTCGAAAATAACGCGTTTTTTCATTGTCCAATAGCTCATACAGGCCATCATATTTTTATACCCGACCGGTACCAAAATTTTCTTTAATAGTTGCCCTTACATGTGCAACTAATGCGCATATCACAAAACGATTCCTAATATGCGCAAAATCAGTCAAATGATCGATTTTGTTTTATACCCCAAAAAACCATGAATATCTTTGTGGTTTTTAATAACATTGAAATGCCATCATAGGCAATCGATAGCTAACATTTTTCTACAAATTTACAAAAAAAAAATTTCTTCTCCGACCTTCTGGAGCCGAGATAATTTTTTTTTTGAAAAAAATCGTGTGGCGCCATCTTTTAAGATAAGTCTCTGAAATTTGCGGGGGTTATTGTTGAATACTTATATTTTCAATAAAAAATTCCAGCAACTTTATCGGCCGTTGCTGAGCATTGTAAAATCAATTAAACTCGGAGATCGATGCTGCGGCAAGCATAAGCTAGCGCTATAGTCCAGTCAAAATAGACGATCTGCGCACAATGGGCTTGTTCACCATTTTTTTATTTCATTTTATAAAAGACTAGTTGGGACCCGGTACGCCTCGCTGCACCCAACCTAAAAACATTTAAAATTAATCCAAATTTTCAAAATTCAACTCTTCAACAAATATTTATACATTAACGAAACACCAATTATTCCTATAAAAGTTCGAGACATTAGATTCAATATACTCCTACTAAATTATATATTTACCCTTGATTCTGTAATGGTCTGTGAAGTTATGAAATTGTTTCTGATACAACAGAGAATGATTCAAAAGACAATTGCGCTGCAATTACCTTGAAAGTAGGCAAGAAATTGCCCTGTACAATATGCGTCATTTGGAAAAAAACTGTTGTATTTTTGGATGTTGGCCAGGAAATATGCCGAATCACTTCCCGCTCCAGAAACTAATGAACGTAATGGCTCTGGTGGCGGGACTAATTGTGGTATTTCACTTGTCCACCTGCACAACACAATCCAGGAGATTCACCGCTGTATTTTAACGCCTTACAATGTGAACAAACGACTGACATTTCTCTAAACGTTACTGATATGTCGCCACCGTAATCGATTCCCGGATCGTAATGGAATGCCGAGTCGGCGCAATCGGTCATGTTCATTTCGTCGTGCTCGCTGGTGTTGTGTATGATGTGCACGAACTTGTTGCATTCTCAATCTATTCGCTTGTCGTTTATTTTCAGTGGCTCTCGAACGTAATTCGGACATGCCAATACGACTATTTTCATTATCCGTCGCTCACTGGTCATCAGTGCGATTTGCACGTGAAGTAGCTCGCCGCACATTTGACTGACTTCGACGACTTATTCAAGCTCATGTTCCCCTCGGCATTGTAATGAACAGTGTAAAATGACTCGGATTTGTTTTCACAGTCACTCAAATCGGTCGAACTTTCCTTGAGAACTTTACAATATTGAAATCCTCAAACTAAGTCCAAATTTGTGGCTATGTTTAAGGCCGGCCGTATTCCAAAGCTTCATATGCAGCTTTTCGTCACTTATTGCTTGGAGATTTATGTTGCAAAGCGGCATATGACGATTTGCAGCTTTAGTATAAGGCCGGCAAAATCAATTTACCTTAATAGAATTGCTGATCAAAATGAATGTTCGCAAAATGCAAATAAATTCGCTTTAACCAAATCTATTCTCAAAATCCACTAAATTCTTAAAAAAAACGATGTTTAATTTAATAGCAACTAATAATAATTGAATCGGTCATTTAAAAACCCTCATAAGTCACGTTACCACATAAGTCAACACATTCCTCCCTCGTCAAATAATACCGCGTATTCATTTGTCCTTCGACATAATATGAGTTTTCATTATGATTCTGATAAAAAAGGTGCTATCACAGCCGAGGAATTTATTGTTGGATTCATTGAACATTCATTCATCCTCTTCTTCTTTAACGGCTCTACACCGGGATCCCGTCCTGGCCTCTCGCAACTGTTCTCCCCACCGGTCCCGATTCTGAGCCGATGTCATCCAGTTTGGCATCCCTATGCTCTGAGCGTCCTGGTCTGCGTTATCCTTCCAGCGGAGGTTGGGTCTCCCTCGCGCCGTCGCACCCCATAAGTCTTACCGCAGAGAACTTTCCGAGCAGGCTCATCTTCACTCATACGAGCTACATGTCCTGCCCACCGCAGCTTTATTTTCTTCACAACATCTATGTCGCGACAGCGCTCGTAGATCTCGTCATTGTAGAGTCTCCGAAATCGTCCTTCCTCACATAAGGGGCCAACAATCCTCCGAAGTATTTTCCTCTCGAACACCGCCAAGAGGTTAGAGTGCTTTTTGCTAAGCACCCACGTTTCGGATGCATATGTGAGGACCGGCAAGACCATCGTCTTATATAGTAAAAGTTTAGACGTTCTGGTTAGATGCTTGGATTTGAAGAGCCTTGACAGACTATTGTAGGCTTTGTTGGCTTGTAGCAGTCGTGCGCGTATTTCAGGTTCCATGCTATTGTCGGCTGCTACTATTGACCCAAGGTAGGTAAATGATTTTACCACATCAAACTCGTGTTCCTCTACCTTGATTGTGGGACCAATTTTATGTGTTCTTTCTAACGAGGCCACCATGTACTTTGTTTTGCTTTCGTTGATGTGCAGTCCCAGATTTCCTGCCGCGCTCAATCTGGATGAACGCTTCTTGTACAGCTGTTGATGTTCTTCCAATGATGTCAATGTCGTCTGCGTAAGCCAGTAATTGGGTGGACTTGTGGAGGATTGTGCCCTTTGATGTCACGCCCGAATCTCGGATCACTTTCTCCAACGCCAGGTTGAAAAAGAGGCAGGCCAGACCGTCCCCTTGTCGGAGTCCATTATAGATGTTGATTGGTCTGGACAGTGTTCCGGATACCTTTACTTGGCTTGTCACATTGGTCATGGTCAACCTACATAGTCTTGTCAGCTTGTAGGGAATGCCGAATTCTCTCATGGCTTTGTAGAGTTCTACTCTGGCTATGCTATCATAGGCGGCTTTAAAGTCTATGAAGAGGTGTTGGATTGAGTTTTGAAACTCTAGACATTTTTCCATAGCCTGCCTCAAAATGAAAATCTGATCGGTTGTTGATTTTCCTGGACTGAAGCCACACTGGTATTGGCCTACGATGTTTCTGGCGTATGGGGCCATCCTGTTTTGACGGATGGCGGAGAATATCTTATACGCGGTACTCAACAACGTTATACCACGAAACTGCACGTTGTGATATCTCCTTTTTTATGTACCGGCCAGAGGATGCCTTTTCTCCAGTCTTCTGGCATCGCTTCCTGCTCCCATACTTGCACAATTAATTCATGAATCGCTTGGTGTAATGTAGGCCCTCCATATTTAACCAGCTCCGCAGGGATGCCTAATGCACCCGAGGCCTTGTTGGTTTTGAGCCGGGTGATGGCACTGCTAACTTCTGCTAAGCTTGGTGGTGACAGCATAGCATTATCGTCTGATATTGGTGGAGCCTCCAAATCCTCAGTTAGCCCGCCATTTAGCAATTCATGAAGGTGCTCTTCCCATCGCTCCAAGATGCCTTGAGGATCGGTGATCAGATTCCCTTCTTTGTCCTTGCAGTATGTGCAACGAGGTGTGAATTGCGTCAGACCGCGTACTCTTGGGTAGAACTCCCGCGCCTGGTGCGGCCGTCGCTCTCTGTACTGTTCTAGTTCACAAACGACATTTTTCTCCCAGGCTTCCTTTTTTCGTTTGTGAATTCTCTTTCTTCTTTTCTGAGCTCTTTATATTTCTCTTCGCGTGCTCGTGTTCTCTGAGACTGCTGCATTGCTCGGTACGCAGCATTCTTACGTTCAGTTGCCAGCTTGCATTCATTATCGAACCAGTCGTTCCGATTTCTACGACTTCTGTCTGAGATGGAATCAGCAGTACTAATGACAGTATTTTTAAGGCGGGTCCAACTCTCGTCGACGCCCGGCATCTCATCCCCAGGACTTACTCTTCTGAGCGCGAGTTCTAACGCCTGACCGTAGCTGTTTCTGCGTAGTGCAGCTGTGTTGATTCGAGCCTGATCAGCGGATACAAAGCTTTTCAGCGTTCCACCATACCAACAAGATAGTGATCCGAGTCGAAGTTGGCACCTCGGTACGTTCGTACCGTCATCAGAACCGAAGGTGTTTATTTGATTGCGAGTCGCTTCGTCAGGAGATATACAGGTGGCTTTATGGATATCTTTACGCGCAAATCTGGTACTTGCAACGACGAAGTTCTTACTTGCTGCCGTATCTATAACTCGCTGTCCATTGTCATTAGTGTTCTCATGCAAGCTGTCGGTGCCGACACATTGCCTGTATACGGGCTCCCGGTCTACTTTGGCGTTCAGATCTTCCAGTATGATTTTTACATCATATCTGGGGCAGGCATTAAGTTCCCGTTCAACTACTTCGAAGAATTCTTCTTTTTCATCGTCCGGGGACTCTTCTGTAGGTGCGTGAACGTTTATGAGGCTGATGTTCTTAAATTAGCCTCGCACACGAAGGGTGCATAGCCTTTCGTTTATTGCTTTAAAGCCGATAATGGTAGGCTTCATCCTTTTTCTGACCATAAAACCTACCCCGAGCACATGGTGTTTCGTATGACAGCTGTAATATACTTACGTCATAATCAGGTTTTTGCAACACACCATTCGCTGTCCATCGCATCTCCTGTATGGCGGTAATGTCAGCTTTATATGTTGACAGGGTATCGGTTAGATGTTGTGCAGCTCGAGTTCTGTACAGAGTTCGTACGTTCCATTAGAAAATTCTTAAATCATTTTCCCTTTTTCGTTGCCGTGGTCGTCGTCGTTTTTTCCAGTATCCGAGGCATGTTGCTCGTTCCGTAATACTGTTTTTTTCCGGGTGAGGTTAATCGCCTCACGCCAACCTTACTTGGAAGGGACTAGCCCGATCATGTTAGCCTATCCTCTCTCATAGGATAGTTACCAGTGGCCACCGCTAGGAGGTTATGATCGCACTTCCATCAGTCCGGAATAGTTACGGCACGTGCATATTATGCTACATGTTATTCCTCCTATTCCGCTGATGACTGACGAACTCATTCATTCATACTAAAGTTAAAACTCATAGTCTTTTTATCAGAACATATTTATGGTCAACTACAAATGTTGAAGGTAATCCAGATGAGAATGATGGAGAATAGTGATCTTGCACCTTAAAGATGTTAATAAGATAATGTTTAAGTATATGTATATATATAAATGAATATATATATAAATGAATTGGCGTGCGTTAGTCTCGCCAAAAATCGAAAATGGCTCGCCTCAATACAGGGGTGGTTTAAAAAAAATAAGAAAAACCCAAAGGAACTACTGAAAAATCTAAAAAATTGGTAGTTTTGGGAATTTTCACTGCAGATTAATTTTAATAGCTTCATGGCTTACCTTATATTGTTTGAAAGCTGCGTAAATGTGAAATTGTCATTAAATTTGGGCTTTTGAGAAATAACCGATTCAATTTAGTGACAATTGCACATTTACGCAGTTGTCAAACAGTAGATAGGCCATGAAGCTATTGAAAGTAGTCCCAAGTGAGAAATCCCTAAAATTCTAATTTTTTTGATTTTTCAGCTGTTCCTTTTGGTTTTTTCTAATGGTTTTTTTTCTAAAACCACCCCTGGATTGAGGCGAACAAAACAAAACAAAAATTTATTGAAATCGTTTGAGCCATTTTCGAGTTTTTGCGAGACTAATGCACGGCATTCATTTTTATAGTTAGGGGGCCTTGGTAGTCTAGGGAGTAAGGCGCCTGGCTACTATCCCAGAGGTCCCGGGTTCGAGTCCCGGCAGAGCCCCACGGTCCTTCGCCTTTCCCACCTTCCCTCCTGTCACAGCCTTCCGCTAGCACTGCCCCGCTCCACCAAGCGCATGTCATCGGTTGGTTGATGGGATTCAACTCGTTTCAGGAGGCATAACACTCCAGCAAGTTGTTTCTCATTGCCCCGATGCCAGAGTCGCGATAGAAATGGTTGGGATTATTAGGTGGTTGTGACAGTTCCTTCCTACTTCTCTCTTCCCCTTCACTATCTATCGACTAGAGCTTGCTGTTCGACATTGCACTCTATACGAAGAAAATAGATTGTCGACAGTACAAAGGACTTTCCCTGAGCTCTAGTCTTCCACATAAAAAAAAAAAAAAAATATATATGAGGATATGTACGAAAATTCAGCCCCTTAGACGGTTTCAAAATTTAAATATAGGTGCACACACTTGAAATTTTTTTTGGTTCTTTATCATGTAAAAAGTGAGAAAAAAATATGGTCCAAAAAAATGTTTGGTACATACTTTTCTTAAAGGAAATAATAATCTTTTTTGAGCTAAATTTGATGTTTTTTTTTTAAAAGCCCTGAAATGGTAAATAAATATTTTTTATAAATTCTACAGATTATTACCTTTCTATGAAGACCAAAATCATAAAAATCAGTTTACAAATAATAAAACTATGAAATAAAATAGCGATAGATATTATACATTTTCCCGTACGAATTACCATTCATGAGATATCGTCGGCGCCGTTTTAAAGATTTGAAATACTCATTTGCGACTTGTATAGAGGTCATCATAGGGATGGTCAATATTCATCGATGTTATCGAAACATCGATGTTGAGCGTGAAAACATCGATATTTTGACATCGATATTAAGTCCTCTAAAACATCGATCCATCGATGATGCGAATAAGAACATCGAAAAACGATGTTTCCGCATATGCTTGTTGTAAAAATTAAATGGAGCTTATGCAAGCCTTCATTAAAGTAAAATTTCCAAACGACTTTTAAAATATTAACCTATCAATGCACACTTTGAACTTGGCGAAGTATAGTTCTTAATTTTTATGCTAGATGTCACTAATATATATTTTTGATTCCAGGGTTGTAAAAGAAAACAAACTTACTACCGTTCTGTTTATCTGTAGTCTATGGTTTCAAACTTTTTTTTGTTCATACTTACCCCGTTTATGTTCAAGGTTCAACCCAGTCATAAACGGGGGTCGTGTTGAAACTGGGTCCACTCCATAAAGAATTTTAAAAATGTTTGATTTTAGCACCAAAACATCGATGTTTTCAAACATCGATGTATTAATATTGATGTTTATCGGACATCGATGTTTACTTACCGATGTTGACAACGATATCAATATCTTGTTGTTTTTCTAATATCGCCCATCCCTAGGTCATCAGACGTTCAATAGATCGTTTGTTGGACTACGTGGCTAATATTTTCAGGCGTTATTCCTGATGTATTTGGAGAAAAAAATTGTTCTAGAGAGGGGCTATCCCCACTAACCACTAAAATACAGGGTGCTTAAGAAAAAAACATCAAATTTAGCTCAAAAAAGATTATTATTTCCTTAAAAAAAAGTATGTGCCAAACATTTTTTTTGGACCATATTTTTTTCTTACTTTTAAAATTTCAAGTGCGTTCACCTATATTTAAATTTTGAAATTTTGAAACCGTCTAAGGGCTGAATTTTCGTACATATCCTCATATAGATTTGCATCTAAAAACGACAAAAATCCAATTTTCACAAAAAAAAGTAAAATTTGCTTTGTTTGCTTTATATTAAGAGAGGGTAGTTCGTTATTGTGTAAGTTTTGTATGCAGCATAGCGTGCGTGCCTGCAGTCCAGCGTTACCATCTTAGTGGTTTTATCACTAGAACTGGTGGCTTAGACTTGTATTTAGTGGGAAAAAATCGTATCTAGTGGGTAGTGGGTTTTTTTTGTAGTAAGAGGAAACTATACAAGTATACAAAATTTGTGTTGGCCATGTACCATAACAAGACATCAATTGCTACTGACCTAATGATTCACTTAAATAAAAATCCAGAGTTTATTGCCAAAGTTGATGAATAATGATGTCAAATCCATCTTCTGAAGTGGCATGAAATCAAAAATACCAACCAATTTTCGTCTGAAGTGCAGCAGTTTAAAGACGGATAAAGAGTAGATATCTCGATTTGAATAATTGGCCAACCACTTTTGCAATTTCATTACTAATTTTGCCACATTCGCACATCGATGCAACTCTTTATATTAACGTCGTTCACGTTATGGTGCAATGCCTAGTAGGAAGCTTAGTTCAAAGAATAGAAAAAAAATAAGATAGGTTAAAGGAAGTCTAGGGTTACATGACGAAGTGGTGGTAAAACTGACGTTTGAACTCTTGGATGTTGTATAAGTATAACGGCAAGGCAAGTTTGAAGAACTTTACATTTAGTGGAATATCTAGTTACTTTTGGTGAGGAGGAAAATATTTTAGTGGTTTTCTGGTGGTTTTAAAAGTCGAATCTAGTGGTCTCTCGCGGAAAGCTGTTGTAGTCACGTAGTTGGTCAAGTCACCGAGCGTAACATATGACTAGTCCCTGTTTTTATACTTCTCCTGTTTTATAGTTTGTCGTTCACTCATAATAGATCTTGCCCTAATAAAGAAAGAATATAAACAAAGATATGAACAATAATGTAAAAATCCTTTTTTGTTTGTGTGTCTTTTTTGTTTGTGTGTGATTAAAATGCTTTAAAATGTAATTTTCAAGAGTATTATTAAAAAAAACACTTCAAACACAGACACAGGACCTTCCCCCACTTGCACTCTTTTACATACGTTTTGAATATTTTTGCTCGCATAAATTTTGTACCGCACAGTAAGTGAAAAAATTAGAAGGAACATTGGACACAATCTTCAAGAATTTTCAGCCCTGCATGTTCAGCTGTTTTCGAGTAAAAAAATAATGAAAATAACGTGATTTGAAAACTTTGAAAGGTATTTGCAAGTTCACAACTGCACCTAGCGAACTCTATCGGTCCTCATGTTTTAGAGGATTTTATAACGCATAACTTTCCCAGTGTATATGTTATACTAAAAGTTATCAGGAACGGAGCTATTGAAAGAAGTATAGAAAATTCTATTCACAATTAGCTAATTAAAAAGTTATGGGGTCAACCAATTTGTTGACAAAATTAGCTTGTTCAACTTCACCCTAAAACGAAGCGATTCCAACAATTATCTCGCCTGTGGGCCAAAAATGCAATGAAAATGCCTCAGAGGCCAGTCGCTAAATAAATATTATTCAAAACTTAAAAAGAATAATGCAAAAGAACGTAAACACAAATCTGTTGAATTTAGATATCCTACATGCTAAAAATATAAAGCATAAGGGCGATTTAGGAAACCCAGGACTACAGTCATTTGCAAGTATTCATCTACAGACCAATTGCTGAATACTTGCAAATGACTGCAGTCCTGCGTTTTCGAAATCGCCCTAACATTTTAAATTGTTGATATAATTTTCAAAGGCTATTAAGAGATCGTCTTTAAGTAAGTAATGACATAATTTTATCCATTGTTGAAATTTGTTTGGATAAAAATTTCTACAATATCAATATTTGTCTGTAATTTAATAGGATGCTAAAGGTTTGTTAGCTGGGCCGGCAAGATATTTTTAAAGATGTCTGCATTGAAAACTATTAAATATTTACGCTTAGAGAATCTTAGAGATTCTAAAATATCTTTTTCGTCGCTGTTTGGAATTTTTTCAGACAATCTTGCTGTTTTTGTCAAGTAAATTCCAAATCAATACCAAAAGTCAATATTCATTTTTAACTTAAAATCAACAGTTTAGTTGGAGAGACAAGTCAATAGGAGCACTACTACATACAATTCAAAGATAAAATGAAATTCCCCCAGCGAATTCTTTCGTTTACTTCACGTGCAAATCCAAAATGAATTCAGTCCATTTAAAGCAGAAAAAGACACAGTCGCTCTGGATTTGCACCCACCCGAAATGCATTAAGATCAACAAATAATGCCACGCTTGAAAGTAGCAGATGTGCTGGCATCCCGAAATCCGATTAATGACCTTTCTCCTGGCTCAATTTTCTGTTAAGTTGCCGAAATTGTTTGACAGCTTATCTGGTAAATTATTACGCACCGACGACCCATTTTGGCTTTAATCTAAAATCTGTGTTAACTTCCATTCTGGGAATAATGGCACCTGTCAGGATATCGTAATACATAATAGATGGAGGATATTTCTCCGATGGTGTTGTCCACTTTGCAGGATTACATCATCCACGGTGTTGGACCTGACATTTCCAACATGTTAACATTCCCTCGCATCTCGCTTAATCCGTTATACAGCTATGGCCGAGCCCTGTGGGGCGAGGTGTCCATTTGCAGCCACTCAGGACATCTACAGGAAGATATCCCGTTTCATATATGATTAAGGGCGCTGGCGACAAGGCGGTTACAAATAGATTGCCTCGTATTATTTTTAATTCCCGTGCTTTTACATAATCAACAAAAGAAGGAAGAGAAAGTTTTTTTTAGTGGTTCGAATTTGCTTTTGTTGTCTTGCTTGATTTTTATGATTTTATTAAACTTTTCAGCTCAATTGAACGTCGTCGTCTCTCTTCGCTGGCC
Source organism: Thereva nobilitata (assembly GCA_963855945.1). NCBI lineage: Eukaryota > Metazoa > Arthropoda > Insecta > Diptera > Therevidae > Thereva > Thereva nobilitata. The sequence continues at coordinate 181,403,140 of OY979694.1, forward strand.
AGCATCGAGGATGGCCCTTGAGAAGTTTTCATTCACTTGCCCTTCACAGGATCGTTTTTCCACGAAAAGTTAAAAAAGTTTGCCTTTCGGAAGTTTCCTCAGTTTTTCTTCTGCTGGCTTTCATGGAAAGCCATTTGTGCTATCGTTTCTGTTCGTTCAAATGATGTCGGTTTCGTTGTTTTCTGTCTTAGCTATGTTGATGCTATTTGTGTGCTCTTTTTAGAATTCGCCTAATAAACTCATTGAAAGTTTTCCAATAAACGCATTTCCTCGTCTTGAGCATTATTGGGTTGAACTATTTCAGTTTTAAATTGGTAATTAGGCTCGATCAACTTAGGTAATTTAATGCCGAGGATCGAGTATCTTAAAATGTTACAATAAACCCACACTTTGCCTTTCGCCCTAAAAAAAATAAAATCTACTATATAAAACTGAATGTTTGTCTGTCTGTCTGTCTGTACGCAATAGGCTCCTACACCGTGTAACCTATCTTAATGAAATTTTAACCATATGCTATTTGCATTAAAGGGAAGAACATAGGCTATTCTATTACTTTCTAAAGCTACTCCTAGATGGCGCTGTCATGAAGAGCTTTGTTGAAAGTCATCACAGAGCTTTGAATTTTTGCATGAAGGTCGGTGGGGTCTCCTATGATGCACCTCGTAGCCCGATTTTCGAAATTCAAAATGGCCGCCGAAATATGACCGAAATTCAAAATTGCCGCAGAAATATGGTTGAATTTGCCAATTTTATTCCGATTCCAATGAAAGTGGGTATCTAGGGGTTTTTAAGGTCGCAAATAACAAATTTGTGGTCAAAACTTATAAATTCAAAATGGCCGACGAATTTGCAAATTGTGTTCCGATTCCAATGAAAATCTGTATCTGAGGTTTTTTAAGGTAGCAAATAACGACTTTATGATCAAAATTTAAATTCAAAATGGCCGCGCCAATATGGCCGACGAGTTTGCGAATTGTATTCCGATTCCAATTAAAATCGGTATATGGGAATTTTTAAGGTAGTAAATAACGAATTTATGATCAAAACTTATTCAAAATTGTGGGGCCAATATGGCGGAAGAATTTTGCCAAATAAGTGTCATTTCCCGGTTAGCTGTATGTAGGTTGTTCAAGAGTTGGAAAATCGGAAAATTTTGACATTCTAGCTACAAATGGAAAAACATTGAATGTAGTGTATCCTGAAGCTCTCTAAGCAATAGGTTCAGAATTGATCAACAAGGTTTTTTTTGGAAAGGTGGTAAGGAGAAACGGAAATATGGGATGATTTATGTATAATGGATAAGAAGGAAAGAAACCCATCACCTCTGAATTTTTAGGTATAAGTCTAGGATTCTGCAATACGGGAAGAGGCTGGCATCTGGGTAAACAAATAAAACCTGGGTCAGTGACATTGCAGATGAGAACCCATGGGCCAAGCAATTGCAAGACATGTAATTTGTAGCGTATAATGTCCATCACCGTCAAAAGTCCATTTCTAAATATGAAATTAGTAGATATAATCCTTTAATTTTTTTTTCTTTCAGGATGTAATAATATTTGTCGATTATTGAGTGTTTAATTTAACTAAAAGTCCATACGAAAAAAGATTATAGCATGGATAACACTGTGGATATGACATATTTTCTTGAAATTATACTATGTGTCTAATAGTTGCTGGAAAAAGCCTTATTTTAAAATAGTCTTTCACTAATATTTATTTTTGGTGGGTAGTTATATTTTTAAGGATATTCGTGTGTGTTTATTTTACCAGAAAGAACCATAACTTTATTACGGGCCACGCCGACAAAAAATATTGTCTGCCCCAGAGCTTTACAATAATAGGTAATTTTGGTCACACTGCAAATAAATGCATTTTGAATCCAATGTCTCGAACTTTTATAGGAATAGTTGGTTTTTCGTTACTGGTTAAGAAGAGTTGAATTTTGAAGGTTTGGATTGATTTTAAATGTTTAAACGTTGGGTGCAGCAAGGCGCACCGGGTCCCAGCTATCCAAAATACAGAAAATAAGTGGTTCATGGAGACACTTCATCTGTGTATGAAAATTCATATCTCGAAAAATGCCATGTCAATGGATGGTTTTTATTGTCTTGATCAAAATGTCAGATCCCTAATAGTTTCACATTTTGTTATTTGAAATCAAAAATACCAAAAAATTGCATTTTTCAAACTCTCCTACTGTATATTAAAATTCATATCACCTGATTACTACTATTGGTTTATGGGTGCAGCATAGGCGCACCCGGTCCCAGCTAGTTTATTATAAAGATTGACTTCTCGCAACACTTAATACTTTAATCAAGGAGTAGATTTGAATCAAATCCAATCGCCCATTTTTTTTGAACACAAGCGAGGAGCCCCAAAGAGTCCAAAAAAAACTTTTCGCTCGCGGATTTTCCATCATAAAGACCGGTCCCTGCGACAGAATTATGGCCCATATACTGATTTGTATGGCCCATACTTATTTGTGTGGCCCATTCAATGAAGTAAAAATGCAAATAATGAATTCAAATGATTTTTATTGCAAAGAATATTTCGCTCATTCCGCTCGCGGAGCCCCAAATACTAGGGGCCCTGTGCGGTTGCGGCCCGGCACTACTGCTAGACATTGCAATATAGCGTGACAAACGACATAACGGACTGGTAGTTCAAAGGGTGATTCCTGAGCTTAGAACTGAAATGAGTTACAACTTTTTTAAAATTCCATGTTGAGCGCCACCTACAAGAAAAAATTTCTGCTACATGCAAAACAATCAGAGACCGCGGAAGTGGGGTTGCAAGGATTGCGGCCGCAACCCCTGATAATTTCGCGGGGTGGCGCCGCAACGCCTGTGTTTTTGAAATCAAAAAAGCAAAAATTTGAGTTTTTTTTTAAAAATTGTAAGAAAAGTATATATGTACATTTTTAAATTCGATAAACAACATTCATATTTAACAGAGAAAATTCATTTTTCATTTATTCTTACACCGAATTTAAAATTTTGCTATTAAATTACAAATAAATAATTTTTCATAACCATTTTATCCAAGATTATGTGCGAACGCACTAGGGAATCCAATGCCGCATCAAAATCTCAATCCCGCAAGCCCGCGGGATCGAGGTCATCAATCCCGCCGATCCGCGGGATTTGCCGGACTGCAAGAAAAATCATAGATTTTGTTCTAAGTAGTTATGTTCATGAATTTATGAAGTATTATATGAAATAAGACTGTGTTGTATGTCAAACAAACTATACTTTAGTCAGTCAAACAAAATATTCAGGCCAATTCCACTATGCAGGAATTGATTCCGCTGGAATTTTCTTACATAGTAGCATAAATTGTAATTTCGAAATTACTCTTCCTTACAGGGGCCGTATTTGGTAAAAAAACCACTTATATATAATTAAAGTAGAAACTTTTTGTATGCCTAAATTGGGCATTTTAGGCCCGTATTCACCGGCCTGGATATATCCACGCATATAAATATCGTGGATATTTCGTATTCACCGACCGCGATTTTCGGGACTTGGATAAAGTTAATACCAGTTCGGCCTGGTAATAAGTTTATCCGCCGATTTCTAACTTTTGAAGTTTCGAAATCTCATAATTGAATAAAGCTGTGAGTGAAAATTAAAAAAATTAAATAAAGTACCAAGCCGTTTTCTTTGAAAGTGGTGTAAGTCCATTTTTGACAAAAAGTTAGTTAATGAAAACATTCAATGCTATCTGCTATGAACTTTTTATCTTAAACAGTTACCAAAAAAGTCCTTCAAAATTTTCATCATTTTGTCAATACAAATTTAGCTAGTTAATGAAATTACAAATATAATTACTTTGAAAGTAGTGTAAGTCCACTTTCCGCAAAGACATATATTTCTGGACATTTTTAACTTTCAAAATATGCCGATTTTGGAACTATCGAGACGTCCATAAGAAAAAAAATTACTGTTTATTCCTACAGATTATTATACCATCACACAACAATGCCGAAAACGTAGAAAGTTTATTTTACATGAAATGAAACGATATGATTTTGTTTCGACGAAACTACTAGTTTAGCAGTTAGTTCTAAAAAGACGGAAAAAGTAGTTATGGTGAAGCGGTAACTTGGCTGAAGATATTTTGGATAAGGTTTTTAAAAAACAAACCATATACAATGCTGTGTAAAACTTCATTTGATGAAAATTGTAGTGTTGGGTAGGACACGATTATAAAATGAGTTTGTAAGAGATGCCTCTTTTTTTCTTTTGAGCCAGTACAATGTCATACTTTAAATGAGGCGAGGTTCTATTGTAATGCCAAAATGACAAAAACAAGCAGATTAAAAAAAAAAAAAAGAAAATAAATACCAATGAAGTGCATTTTTACAAGTTTAATTCTAATATTCTTTTAACTGCCTTAGAGTAAATAAGAAATCTATGCCTCCACACTGTACAGTCACGGACAACTAATTAGAAACAGTTTCATAAAAATTGCATTTATACATTTTTTATTTTTTATGTAGCAATCCTGTTAGGAATTCATTATGATATTGTTATTGATTTCCTTCAATCATTATATATTTAAAAAAATTAAGAGGAGGTGGTGGGAATTCTTTAATTTGATTCCTACATAAAAACTGTATAAATGCAATTTTTATGAAACTGTTTCTAATTAGTTGTCCGTTGCCATATATTTATATTTTGCAATCCCACCTCGCCTAATTTCAAGTTGGAAATTCTGCTACAGCAAAAAAAGTAAGAAATGTCTCTCCAGCACAAAATTTCACTCCCTCAAAAAATGTAAGAATTGTCTCTTCAGGACAAAACCTCACTCCCTCGAAAAATGTAAGAAATGTCTGACAAAACCTCACTCCCTCGAAAAATGTAAGAATTGTCTCTTCAGGACAAAATCTCATTCCCTCGAAAAATGTAAGAAATGTCTCTTCATTAAAAAAACCTCACTCCCTCGAAAAATGTAAGAATTGTCTCTTTAGGACAAAACCTCACTCCCTCGAAAAATGTAAGAAATGTCTCTCCATCCAATTCGTATTTACAATCTCACCACGGCTCAGCTTAACGTGGATATTTTACTGTCGCAAAAGAAGTGAGAAATGTCTCTCCAGTTCGTGTTTACAATCTCACCTCGACGCAATTCATATTGGAAATTTTACTGTGGCAAAAGAAGTGAGAAATGTCTCTCCAGTTCGTGTTTACAATCTCACCTCGCCGCAATTCACATTGGAAATTTTACTGTGGCAAAAGAAGGAAGAAATGTCTTTCCACTAAGTAATTTACAATCACACCTCGCTTCATTTATCTTGATACACGCTCATATACCAGTAGGACATTATTTTTGAACCGGGACATTTAAAAAAACTGAGGCCTCAGTACAATTTACATCATGTAAGAGACAAATGTACTGCCTCGTGTAAGTCCGGCTCAACACTAGAAAATTGGGAGTTTAAAACATTAGATTTATCCCCCACACTTGGAAGACCACGAAAATTTGAATATTATAATACTACCACCTTTATATCCATCCATCGCATCCCAAAAATTCAACGTTTTAATGGATCTATTACCTTATATTCCACCAATATATCTTGGCTACTTTCTCATAATGAAAAAATGGAAAATGGAACATATTAATATAAAGTTGTAATGAATATAATATAAATGGCATTACCTGAAGAAATATTAGAATAAAACCTTTTTACTTTGTTTTTTTTAACATATTTAATAAAAATTTCATAAGAAAATTTGCTTTGATTCAATTGAAATCCCATATTTAATATTTCATCAATGTATGATTTTCATATTTTGTTGACTTTGAAAGTAGTGTATAAGTTTCTTTTAACTAATACTTTAAAAGCGATCACATTATAAAATTAAATCAATTTAATATTTAAAAAAAGTAAAATGAGCGTATTAACATATACAAATATTTTTCAATCCATTCAAATGCAAACCCTTAAATACCTCCACTTCATACAAAGTGGACTTACACCACTTTCAAAGAAAACGGTTCAAATATTGAATCAATATGAATGAATTTGTAATTCTGTAAAAATTTTAAATTGACATATTTGCTTTGCGTGAATAGCAAAAAATATCCGTAGAATTGTACGCGATAAGAAATAACCGAGAATATATCCAGGTCGACGAATTCGGGCCTTAATAAACGTCAAACGACTTGACGTATAGACACATAAGGTTTTTTTTTTTTTTTTTTTTTTTTTTTTTTTTTTTTTTATGTGGAAGACTAGAAGGTTGTCGATATCGTGTTGCCAAATGCCAATTTTTATTTATCCACAGAAATCGATATAGACTCGAAAAACCAAATACGGCCCCAACAGAGTCTATGCTACCGATGTAAGAAAATTCCAGCCTAATCAATTCCAGCGTAGTTCAGAATTGCCCTGAATACTTTGTATGACTGATTCAGTAGTTTGTTTGACAAACAATACAATTAGCCGCAAAGGTAATCCCCGTACGCTCAATTCACGTGGAGAATCCCCTGTCGTGGGCGTAGTGACATTGATCACGTTCATATACACGCACAGCACATAAATTGTTAATACTTTGCAATATTGTTAGTATTTCTCTTAGTCCCGGTTCTTTTAACAGGTCATTCTACTGTTCAAATCCCGCAGATCCCGCGGATCCCGCATGTCTAGTCCCGCATTTCTGATCCCGCAAAAATGGCGCGGGATTGGATTCCCTAGATCGCACCATCGTCGAATCTTTTCAAGTGTTTACAGATCAGCGATTCGGTCAAACGTCTAGAATGACAATTATTAAAACAAAGGCCAACAAATGAATATACAGGGTGTATACCCTAAGTTTACAAAGCGGCCGTTTGTGGATAGGTTTTGGTTGGACGAACAAAAAATCGTATTAGAGGGGGAATCGTAACGGTTTAGCCGCTAGGGCGTTTTGGAGTTTTTTTTTAGAGTTTTACTTGATGAACCGCAAGAAACTGGCCAAGTTAGAAAACCTCCAAAACGTCTTGAACAAACAACAACTCCGAGTGATTCTGTAACACTGACTGCGAATTCAAATCTTCGAAAAGAGTTCAATGCTGTCCTCGATCATTTAATTGTAGAAATAGACAATAAGTATAAACAGCCAAATAGAAAAAATCATTAAATCTCTTCTTTTAAATGCCGCGAATGGAAAAGTTTTTGATTTATCTGAAGTGAAACATTCTTTATGAAATCTTATAACCGATTTTGATATGATGTTTTCTACTATTTTCAAAGCTGGTGACAGTCGTAATAATGTCACCGAAGTTGCTGTTGCTATGTCTCGTCAGCCTATAGAAGTAAGAACTCTATTTAAAGAAGTCGAACAACTTGTTACACTATTATTAACAATTCCGGTGTTAGAAGCAACGGCGGAAAGATCTTTCAGTGCAGTTCGACGAATTTTACTTTGAAACCGTTGCACAATGACTCAAAAATGATTGTGCCACTTAGTCTTTTTACATGTTCATAAGTAAAAACACAAGAATTAGATTTACAAATTATAATGAAAATATTTATTAATAAAACTGTCGAACGCATCACAGTTTTTGGCTGTCCGTAATGAATACTGTTATTTTTTTCCATTGTAATTAAGTGTATTGACTTTGACTGCATTGAATGAAAAGTCTATTTTTGTTAAACTACTTCGAAAAGTTATTTAATAAATTATTGAAAAATATTCTTTATTGAATATTATTTATGCATTATAAATTATAAAATATGTTTATTTTTACACCCCCCCACCATTCCCTCGAAAAGAATACTCGCAACCCCAGTTAAAATAAGGTTCCGCGGTCTCTGACAACAATCATATTGAGAATACGTCTCTCACCCTGGGCAGAGCTTGCCCCATGTCGTCCTCAACATTTTGTTCCCCTTGGTCATTCTGTTCGATATATTCTCTGTTTAAATTATCATCAGACCCATCGATCATGGGCGGAGGTGGCATTAAGCCATAATCTTCAGAGTTGTTTCGGTCTGACCCGATAGTCGGATCAGAGTGAAAAGTAGGCTAAACGCCTAAGAAGATACTGAATCATCCCGTGAAAGTTCTAAAATGGGATTAACCGTTCCGAGCTTTGAGGTTTACAATTAGAATGATAAAAAAAGTTTCCACTCGCTTTTCTCCGACTATTGGATCAAGTTTTTCCGTCCGAACCAATAGTCGGAACCGACTGAAGCCTAAAACATGCCCAAGAAAATACTTAATCTTCCCATGAAAGTACCATCGCAATCGGATTAGCCGTTTCCAAAATTAGTCCGGACAAACACGCTTTTTTACATTTCGAAAGGTAGGTTGTTTCTATATACTGGCTGGAGCAATAAAAAACTTAGATTCAAAATTATTTTTTACTTTTTAGTTAATTTTAAAATAAAAAAGTGTTTTTAGTTTTTATAAACTATGTGTTTTATTTTCTACTTTTTAGCTTTTTAGTCTATTATATGTCTTCCGCCATTTCGTAGTGACCGCCATATTAGATTTAAAATGACGGCACACCGCTTACTGTACTACACTCGTTGCACGCTTTCATTTGATACCCATACCGAATTTTGAGTGATGCCACAGAACTAATTGCATTCTACTTGTCGTATCCTTTCATTTGATATCCATGTCGGTGGGTCGGGGAACACAATTGCAACATTCGGCCGCCATCTTGGAACCGCCATCTTGATTTCTTTACAAAATGGTCAGATTGTATTGTCACGCGAACAATACATATGTGCAAAATTTGAAGTTCATCGGTTGTATGGAAGTGGGTCAAAATCAAGTTGCAAGATTTGTCTACAAACATACATACACATATAGATTAAAAAATAGCCTAAAACATGCCCAAGAAAATACTGAATCCTCCAGTGAAAGTCCCATCGCAATCGGATTAGCCGTTTCCGAGCGAGTGATGTGCGATTCTGTATCGATTTAAGACAAAATCGACTTTTTCGTGTAAAAAAATTGGGTTTTTCCGATTCTTTTCCAGCCGATAAAATTTCGATAATCGATTCTTTTTTATAGAATCGTAATCATCAATTGCACCTCACTTCTCACTATACAGGGTGTTTCCGACTCAGATACTAATCCGTTAAGGGATGATTCCTGGGTATATTTGGAGAAAAAAATTGATCTACAGAATGGGGCTATCGGACTTATCCACTGAGACACCGTAGTAAAAATGTGCACTACGCATTTGTTCGCTATGCGTGCTAGCTGTGGCGCCGTGCGTGCTAGTGCGTACCTGATGCATGCTAGCTGCGGGCGAGTTTTATTTTTACTCGGGCACAGGGTGTTTAAGAAAAGACGTTTGAAGCATTTTTTTAATTTACTTAAACTTTAATTACTCCTCAACTATTTATCGTAGAGCAACGTAATGAGGCTCATTTTTTAAAGAAATGTACATTCTTTAATGTATGATATCAATATCATAAACCTCTGTCGAATATTAGTTCAAAGTCAAAATTTTGTTTTTTTAACTAAAATTTCAAATAAAACCACCTTTTCCTCCAAAAAATTCGTAGTTAACCTACAATTTTTTTCCAAAATTAGGAAGCTTGGAGTATTTCCTATGAATAATGTTAAAACAATTTTTATGCTACGGCCTTTACTTTTGAAGTTATAAGCAATTTTGATGTTAAAATTGGCTTTATTTTCTCTCCTTTTTAGTACCTTTTCTCCTAAGCTTTGTCGAAAAGTACCAAATAAACACCAAACCTGCCTGGATGCCTTTATTTTAATAACAATGAGTTATTTATTTAAATGTGCTTATTTTTTATAATATAGTGAATTATTTATTTTAATTTGGCAATGAAATTCTTTTTTTTGTTTTGTTAAATTTAATAATAATTTTATCAAATAAATGTAATTTTTCTTTAAATATTGTACTCGATAATTATAAAATCGATTTTTTAAGCCCAATTTATAGAAAAATCGATTTCATTAAAACGGAGCAAGGAGCTTAGCCCGAACAAACAGGCAGGCAGATATACATACGGCCAAAAATTTTAAAAATACTTGGTTTCGTTTTAATATCATGCAAATAACCATATAAGCTTAGAAAATGACAATTATTTTGAAATCACAGACAGACACTCCAATTATATTTATATAGAAGATTAGAAAAACTAATCAATTTAAGGTGTTTGTGACCCTTAGCCAAAGTCTTTTCATTTAAAAAAAGGGCTTGACCGAATGTTATGAAATTTTTTGAGAGCAGGTTTTCCTTAATACGCGTCGATCGGCACCTCAACGAAGTCGGTATCATATTTGGTTTGCGCGATATTGGGCAGGTACAAAAATCATGAACTTCGTTCAAACAAAAAACGGCTCGACCGCTTTTTATGAAAATCTTTTCAGATTATAACTTCGGTAATACGCGTCGGTCGCCAGCTCAATGAAGTCAATATCATTTTTGGTTCGCAGGATATCGTGCAGGAAAAAAAGACCCCATACGTACGTACGCACACACACACATACACACATATTTCTTCTCAAATTTTTGCTTAAAATGCTGTTGGGACCTTGAAAAATGAAACGTTGAAAATTACGATTTCGATTTTCGGACCGATTACAATAACGTCCCTATAAACTGGTAATTTAGTAACATTGTATACTATATGAAGTTATATGGCGACTGAACCCACGGAGTTAATGTAGGTACTGTTACAAAAATGTTTGATTGGTGTCCAAAAAAATTCTGGGGTTCTTCAAATGTTTCCTTTGTGGATCCAAATATCATTTGATGCTGTCTTAGGTCGGTAACAGGTGTCAGGGTACACAGCCTGTTATTTCCATTTATGATAGGAATGACATGGCTAACAACAAATTAGACAATAGTACGTCTTTTGGTTTTAACCACCTCTGGCTTAAAATCATTATCCAATATAACGTTTTATTCTTTTCCTTCCTGTAAAGAAGTCCTAACATAAGTAACAAAGTCTCAGCAGTTGGTGCTATTTTCGAACAGATTTCCGGTTTTTTATTTCCAACCTGTAAGAGAGAAAAGCATTCAGTTAATTAAAAAATAATAATTCTCTTTTAAGCCCTAGGCAGATTGGCACACTTAATCCGAATTATGACGTCATACTTGACTTTCGGAATCCGGATTAATACATATCATAGTGACACATCCGGCTTTTTGATCCAGATCAATTGTGGCTGTCATTATAAACGTTTCTTTTTATTGTTGACCTTGCTAGACTCACTAAATTCTCAATTTCTTTTAAATTAAATAATTGTGTATTTTTTACTAGTTTCCGTCGAAGTGTTCACATAATAAATATTTTCGTTTACGTTTTTAGCTGGGATAAAGTAACTCACCACAAATGGCGCTGATGGCAGTAAATGGTAAACAAATACTGGTGAATCGAGTTGTATATTGACGATTATAAATCCAGTTTACTCTCATAGCTTTTATATCGGTATACGTCAATCTGACGTCATAATCCCTATTAGCGTGCCAGTCTTTCTAGGGCTTTATCACAAAGAGAAGAGCATGATCGCCCTTCAGTGCTGACGGCGATAGGGTATAAATGGCCATCGAAAATTGGATTACAAAAAATAAATCTCGACGATATGTTCCCGTCCTGTGTTTTACTTTTAACTTGTATTGTTCCCGTCCCCGTAAAGCTGGAAGTTGACAGGGTAGAGCCTTGACTCTTACAGTTTAGGTATTCTTCGTACACTGATACCTTATGCATGAAAGCAGCTCATAGGGTTACAAAAATACAGGGTGATATGTAAACCACTACCAAAAAAACTTCAAAACGCCCCAGCCGCTAAACCGTAACGATTTACCTCCCCTACGAGTTTTTGTTCGTCTATCCACAACTTATCCACAGCCGGCCGCTATGTAAACTTAACGTTATACACCCTGTATATAATAGATTTATTAAAACGCGCCTAACTTTTGAGTAAACCACTCAGCTACGATTCCTACAGCTATCCTACCTTCTGTACGGGACTCTCATCAATATTATTACGTAAATTGGATTTTCAATTTTAAAAGGCGGGTCCCCAGCTAGCACAGATTTCAATTTGTAACAAAAATATGTTACATTTGGGTTGTAATCCAGTTTTTTTAAACAAATTTAGTCACATATAGGTTAAATTCGGTTCAGTTACACTACAGTTTTAATTTTGTTACGGAAAAACGAACTTGTTGGAGAAATGTTCCATAAAAGTTACCTTCTTTGCTCAAAAAGGATATCAACGTAAATAGTTTTGTATTGAAAAACTTTCTGATATATTAAAGCTTTAAATTGTTTTGAGCAAACGTAACTAGTTTTGTTGTATGCCACACTGGTTAAAAGTTATGCCAGGATTGTCATAACCTGGCGTTACTTTGGTTGGCTTTTATAAATTTGAATTATTGGAATAACACTTTTTGAAAATTCTAACAAAAACTTAATTCAGTTGATCATGGGTTTTCATTAAAAAAAACTTCTGCCTATATGATTTTGATAGTTTTAATAACTCTTTGGAACATCTTTAAAAATATCTTTGTGCGGAAGTACTCGAAGTTTTTTTCCTCTTTTTCTATAACCGATCCAGAATTTCTGAAAATCATTAATTTGAAAGAAATCAAGTTGTTATAAATTATATATTACCAGATTAGGAATCAAACATAATACACACGTAAATGCTATTTTGTTTGCACGTTATTGCCATTAAATGGTATCAGGAAATGGAAAAGAAAAAAAATTGTATGGAGCAAGTCGCGATAACGATTTCTATTGCAGCAATAATTAATGGCATTAAATCCAAAGAAATCCACAATCAAATTCTTTCTTGTAGCACAAGCCTGATAAGGAGGTATTCAGTATCCAGAAAATAAGAACAGAGACAAACCCAGCACCGTAAAGTCTCCTTACGGAGGACTGCACTTAAACAAACACGAAACTTAATTATGGGGAGCTCACGTCAATACGGCTTAACGAATCGTTAAGGATTCATTAGTACATGTGCTATGGACCACCGTCACTGTCGGATTTGAATGAGAAGATTAGCCTCCACACTTCAATCGAAGAAACATACCGATAAAATCACCCCAAGGATATATAAGAAAATAGGCGAGTGAGGCATTAGCCACCCCGGTGGTCGCCTTCTAGAAAGCTCGACGATCATTAATATCAATCACATTCACCAGGATTACCCTAAGGTTACCCCATCAGTGGCATAGTCATACATTTCAACCTGAAAGCAATGCCGGGTCACCTCAATCGGTAGATGGAATCCTTGGAGCATCCCTCAGCGTGGTCCTTGGCATAAAAGTCATTAACAGTTTAATATGAGCAAACACAAAATTTATTGATCGATTTGTTTTCAGTTAGCTCTCGGGCCCATTTTCAATTTTGGTAAATTTAGCCCTTTCAATTGGGCCTTGCTCTATCTGATTCCATATCTCACCTGACTACGAATTGAGACTTAACGCGGATCCTATGCTGTGAGGCTTTAAGTGATGTAATGTATTCCCATCTTGTTTATTCTGGGACTACCCCAGATTCACGCACTGTAAAGCAAACATATTCGGTAGCTTGCCGCAATTGCGGATGTAAGTTGCGCCGTGGTGAAGTAGATACACTCGAAACAGGTGGAATGAATGGATTGTGGCTCACTCGTTCCTATTTGCATGAAGCTTCATTAATTAATCATGTTTATCGTTCAAAATTGGTCTTCATATCTTGGTAAATGGGATTTCCACTCGAGTGTAAACAGCGATTTATTCATTACGAAAGTGATACAAACTGATATCGGAGTTCTTCAAAATGGTAATTGAAATCTTTTTATAAGTGAGTTTAGTTTGGCTGTAGGGTAAGCATAGTCACAGTGAGTCAAAGATCTATATTACATTTCAGGTAATTAAACGATATTCTCCCATTAAGATGGATAAAAGCTGGATAACGAATGAGGTCTTTTTAAATCAAACTTGGAAATAGAAGTTTTTGTTGAACTTATTATGTTTTGCTCAGCAAGCAGTTTTAAATAACTTGTTACTAGTTATAGCCCAGCCACTTTATACATGAACCTCTAAAAAAATCGAACTGGAAATTTTCCAGCGGGATTTTCTTTATTTTGGGGCACAAATAATTTCCCAAAAGTCCATAAAGCCAACTGACCACTCAAGTTACGGAGGGTCAAAGGTGACGAAAATCAGTTTTTCTCAAATATTTCGTAAATTGTCGGTTTTACGTAAATTTTGGCTAAGTAAAATTTGTTCGTGAAATAAATCTGCATAAAAATGTGCTATACAAAATTGACGTAGAACCAATAGTTTTCGAGAAATCTGGATGACAAGCTGTGGAGCAACGCGTAACCCCATTATCCTATACGAGTGCATGTGGTTACCTTAATATTGAGGTCTTCTAATAGTGGATCCACACTACGCGGACTTTTCTCGCGCTTTTGCCTTTTTTCATGTACCATTTTTAATGGCAAAGGCAGTACGGCCAAACTGCGCGGACAAAAGGCTGTGCTTAACCCGTGAGAAGGCGCGCTTAATTTTGTTACACGGAGAGGCGCGCGCGAGCCAATTACTTACACTACTTTAAATGCCCATAAATCTGCTGTTGTAGTACTTATTGGCTTATAATGGATTTATATGAATAAAACAAAGTTTAATAAGTAAGAAAATAAGTATTTTAATTAAAATTATTAAACTATGAGAAGGCGCACCTAATTTAGTTACACCGAAAAGCGCGCACAAGCAAATTCCTCATAATACTATAAATGCTTATATATATCTACTGTTATAGTACTTATAATGGATGCAGAAATGCTACACGGCCTTAACAAGCGCTTAGCTGCGCGGTCGCTACTGAACTGACCGGCATGAGGCTAGGCGAACTCTGGTCCCAGCACAGCACAACCTAGCACAGCATAGATAATCAGTAGGGAGCCAGCAGAGACATAATTTTCTGTCCAACAGTGAATATTGAACGCAGGTTGTAGCAGTCGCTACTTATCATGTATATACGTTTTTTTGTAGTAAGTTTTATTCAGGTAGTTACTCAGTTTCTGTACTCGTTAATTTTTAATAGAGTGTTTTTGAATACGTCATAGTTTGGATTCTCACTACTACTAGGAAATACACTTGGAGAATTTAGCTTGACATATCACGTATGTATACACTGTACACAGAAACGAAATTTAAAAAACATAAAAACACAAATATTGTTCAATAAAATAATTTTGAAATATTGTAATAGTATTAGTTAGAAGTTCAGTCGATTTGGAACTTCGACTATGTAAAGATTATAATGGTTACATAAAAAGATTATGTAATTTTAATTCTTTCGAATACGTAACTATTAAATTTATCTAAATATATATATTAATGAAAATATTATTGGCAATACGCGCATAGCATATTGCAATGAGATGGAGTTTGGCCAACAGGATATGTAATTATACCAACACCCCATTTCATTTTGGTGACCCCGAGCTGAGAAGAGCAGACAACCTTTTTCAAGAGAAGAAAAGTAATTTTAAAAGAAGCCCTGAAGAAAATGTAGAAAATTTGTGAAGAAACAAGAGAAGAAAAACGAAGAAAGAAATTTTGAAGAGGAATTTAAAGGAAAAGAAGAAACTTATTTTACAATGAAGGGGAAGTTAATTACTCTTTTCAATTAAATATATTTTTCTTTTTCTCTAAAATATAAATTTTTCAGAATTACATACACATACATTACATTTACATAATTGAATATTGGTGACAATCCAACTTATTTTTCTTTCCGCATAAGGTGAATATTTTACATTTTTCAGAGAGTTAAACGTGAATAAAATTTCGGTACAATTTATTTAAATTTGACTACTATTCGACTCTTAGCGCGAACGTCCACGGTTGTCGTATATAGTATCGCGAAGTTAAAGTAAAGTCGAAATTTTATTGAACTTCTTTTTACGTGAGTGTTAATAAATTGTGTTTAATATGAGTGTCCAAGGTGGTGAAAATGAAGGATTGAATAGGAATGGTGAAAGTATCAGTGCATCTGCTGTAAAGCTACCAACTTTCTGGTCCCCGTGCAGAGAGGCATGGTTTATTTTAACAGAGAGCCAATTTAACTCTAAAGGAATTAGATTGGATGAGACTAAATACGAACATGTCATCCAAGCTCTTCCTCTAGATATCATAATGAATGTATTGGATTGCATTCAAAACCCACCGCAAGAGAACAAATATGAAGCTTTAAAAACAACATTAATTCAACGTTTTACCGAATCTGAAGAAAGAAAATTGGAACAACTATTATGCAATTCTGAGATGGGAGATAGGAAACCATCAGAATTTTATAGATCAATGGAGATACTTGCCGGAACTTCATCAAATTTAGGAAAGGACTTGATTAGAAAGCTTTGGATGCGAAAATTACCACCCAGTATTAATATCGCATTGATGTCTTCTGGAAAACAAAGCATCCAAGATCTTCTAATGTTAGCGGACAAAATTTTTGAAGTTTTAAGATTACAATATGTTTCATCCATCAGTGATTGTGCTTCAAATCCTTTTATAAACCAGTTAGGTGTAAATAGCATAGATTTTACTAAAAAGATTGATTATTTGGAAAATAAAATCGAAAATTTAACGGATTTAATTAAGAAACTTACAATTAATAGAGGTAATGAATTTCATCATAGGTCAAGGTCTAGAAGTAGAAGCCGTGATTCACATAATAATAATAATAATAATAAACCATTTTGCTGGTTTCATTTTAAATTCGGCGACAAAGCGAAAAGATGTGTTAAACCATGCAAATTTAATAACCAAAAAAACTAAATATCCCTTCAGCATGTTTTAAATATAATACCCCAAAAAAATCTAATCGACTATTTATTTTTGATAAAGAGAATAAGTTTAAATTTTTAGTTGATACTGGAGCTGATTTATCAGTCATACCGAATGCATTTTATGGAAAATGTAAGAGAAATCCACAATTAATTCTTTCTGCAGCTAACGGATCAATTATCCATACCTACGGAACAAAGCTTCTTAGATTGGACTTTGGATTAAGACGAGATTTAACGTTTCCGTTCATTATTGCAAGCGTCGACAAACCTATTATTGGCGCAGACTTTCTTTCAAGATTTAATTTGCTCGTTGATCTTAGAAATAAACGAGTGATAGATGGTAACACAGAGTTAAGTGTTAATGGAATCATTATTAAAACAAATTCTCCTTCACCCAGGCATTGTTCCTTTGATAGTGAATACAATAAAGTTTTATCTAGATTTCCCTCACTAACTCAGCCTCCACGCTATGATGTACCTGTTCAACATAATGAAGTGCATACTATCACCACTAAAGGTCAATTACCATTTTCAAGACCTAGGAGACTCGACACGAATAAATTTAAAATAGCCAAATTAGAGTTCGAGCACATGGTAAAATTAGGTTTATGCAGAACATCGTCATCATCAGTCTCATCAGCACTACACATGGTTCCAAAAAAGGATTCTACAGACTGGCGACCATGCGGAGATTACCGGAGACTAAACTCAATAACAATTCCAGACAGATACCCGATTCCTCACATTCAAAATTTCACGTTGAATTTGAATGGTTGTACCATATTTTCGAAGATTGACTTAGTGCGAGCTTATCATCACATACCTATGGCAGAAGAGAATATCTTTAAGACAGCGATAACTACACCTTTCGGTTTATTCGAATTTACTCGAATGCCCTTTGGACTTAGAAATGCTGCTCAAACATTCCAACGATTTATGGATAGAGTTCTAATTAGTTTGGAATTTGTTTTTGTCTACATTGACGATATTTTGGTTGCAAGCAAAAATGAGGAGGAACACAAGAAACATTTGGAGCAAGTTTTTGCACGTTTAGAAGAATACGGGATAAATATTAATCCAGGGAAATGTCTTTTCGGTGTAAATACTATTGAATTTTTAAGTCACAAGATTACGAAGGACGGGATTCTTCCATCTGAGAACAGAATTAAATTCATTCAAAATTTTCCTTCACCAACTTCAATTAAACAGATGCAACAATTCATCGGAATGGTAAATTACTTCCATAGATTCATTCCACGACTAGCAGAATTGTTAAGCCCCATTCATATGCATTTAGTTAGGGAGCTCAAGAAACCTAAGAATTTAAAAAATTTTGAATGGACTGAAGAATGCGAAGACGCGTTCATAAAGGTAAAAAAGTCATTTATTTCAGCAACTTTATTAGTGCATCCAGCGGAAAATCCTATTTTGAAGTTGACTGTTGATGCATCAAACGTGGCGATTGGAGCGATGTTAGAACAAGTTAACAACGACGAGAATGAACCTTTAGCATTTTACTCCAAGAAGTTAAGCAGAGCAGAAATGAAGTATTCTACTTTTGACAGGGAGCTATTGGCCATGTATTCAAGTATTAAACATTTTCGACATTTTTTGGAAGGTCGTGAGTTTACAGTATTCACGGACCACAAACCTTTAACATCTGCAATTTGGACTAAAGCGGAGAGGAGTCCAAGACAAGCAAGACATTTGGATTACGTTAGCCAATTCACCTCTGATATAAGATACATCAAGGAAGATTCTAATGTCGTAGCAGATACTTTATCGCGAGTAACTGTGGAGAATAACAATTGTGACGCGGTAAACGAAACCGAAATAGATTTAAACATTATCGCTGAAGCACAAAAGGACGATATAGAGTTGAAGCATTTGGTTGAAAATCCAAGCAAGAATTCGAAATTTATTTTAATGGAAACAGATGTACCTTTGTCGGAAAGTAAAATCTGGTTAGAGTGTTCCACTAATAAAGATCGTCCATTCGTACCAAAAATATTACGAAGAAACATGTTTGACAGAATCCATAACTTGTCACATCCGGGAATAAGAGGTACTAGGAGATTAATTGCAAGAAGATATTTTTGGCCGAGGATGAATACTGTTATTAATTTATGGGCTAAGTCCTGTATAGCATGTCAGAAGGCAAAAATCCACAGGCATACAAAATCTCCGATACAAAAGTTTCAGATACCAGTGGGAAGGTTTGAACACATCCATGTAGATCTGGTAGGTCCGTTACAGCCGGCAGAGGGATTCATATATTTGCTAACGGTCGTGGACCGATTCACCAGATGGCCGGAGGTATACCCACTGAAGAGTATGACAGCCAGCATAGTTGTTAAGACATTATATGAGCAATATTTTCCGAGATTTGGAATTCCATTATCAGTTACAACGGACCAAGGAGGTCAGTTTGAAGGAAGACTATTTGAAGAATTTTCTAAACTTTTAGGAATGCATAGGATTCGAACAACAGCGTATCATCCACAATCAAACGGCATGGTGGAGAGACTCCACAGGCAGTTAAAAGCATCACTTAGAGCTAAGATGAGTAATCCAAATTGGTTGTTGCACATTCCCGCTATATTACTTGGTTTAAGAACAACGGTTAAGGAGGATCTTAATTGCAGTCCGGCTGAATTGGTTTATGGGCAAACACTACGTATTCCAGGGGAATTCTTTGTGAGGGACCCGCACCACGTATCAGATCCAGCAGACCTAGTGACGCAGTTGCGAGGGCACATGCGGAATATTGTTCCAACGGACTCTAGAGATCAAAGAAGAAGTTTCTATATTCCAAAAGGATTACAGGATTGCGAATTTGTTTTCCTAAGGATCGACAGAAAGAGGGGATCCTTGCAGAATCCGTATGAAGGTCCTTTTCAAGTTATGAAGAGAGATAAGAAAGTTTTCACTATTAACGTCAACGGAAGAGTAACGGTGGTATCAATTGACAGATTAAAACCCGCTTTTATTGAAAAGAGGGAAGACACTGAAAAACCAGTAACTAGAAGTTCAAAAAAAAAAGTTTCATTTCGATTATAAAAATTTTTTTTCTTTTTCGTTTCTCGATGGTGGTTTTTATTTGAGAAATTATTGTAATACAGGCATGGACGCTCGCGCTGAAGGGGGAGTTATGTAGCAGTCGCTACTTATCATGTATATACGTTTTTTTGTAGTAAGTTTTATTCAGGTAGTTACTCAGTTTCTGTACTCGTTAATTTTTAATAGAGTGTTTTTGAATACGTCATAGTTTGGATTCTCACTACTACTAGGAAATACACTTGGAGAATTTAGCTTGACATATCACGTATGTATACACTGTACACAGAAACGAAATTTAAAAAACATAGACACACAAATATTGTTCAATAAAATAATTTTGAAATATTGTAATAGTATTAGTTAGAAGTTCAGTCGATTTGGAACTTCGACTATGTAACGATTATAATGGTTACATAAAAAGATTATGTAATTTTAATTCTTTCGAATACGTAACTATTAAATTTATCTAAATATATATATTAATGAAAATATTATTGGCAATACGCGCATAGCATATTGCAATGAGATGGAGTTTGGCCAACAGGATATGTAATTATACCAACACCCCATTTCACAGGTCACATAACGCAGTGCACAATTTTGTATTGTGGAAATTGTTATATCAAATTTATTTTACTGTCTTTATATCCTAATTCAATTGTAATTTTACTCCATATTTTATTTTTCAAACTTTCTCTTTCATAATTTTCATTATTTGTATCATATAAATTTGAAAAACGCTTTACTGCTTCTTGACTGTGTCTTACCGACAGAGGAAACTGTGTTTCAATCACAACCCGCAGAGCTGAGACAGAGGCCTCTGCGACTGCTGTGCCTATGCTGTCCCAAATATGCGATGGTAGCTTAGATATAATGAAACCCAGTTTTCTCTGTTGTGCTGTGCTGTGCTAGGCTGGTCCCAGTACACCGCAGTCTATAAAGGTAGAAACAGAATGGCACGGAGACCGTGGCGGAGTCCGCCGCTCAGAGAGTTTCCCATACATTTAATTTGTCCGCGCCGCCTGGGGAGAAATTAAATGTATGGGAAACTCTCTGAGCGGCGGACTCCGCCACGGTCTCCGTGCCATTCTGTTTCTACCTAGGTATGGCACGGAGACCGTGGCGGAGTCCGCTGCTCAGAGAGTTTCCCATACATTTAATTTCTCCCCAGGCGGCGCGGACAAATTAAATGTATGGGAAACTCTCTGAGCGGCGGACTCCGCCACGGTCTCCGTGCCATTCTGTTTCTACCTTAAATCTACCGACAGAAACAGGCGCAAACGTGGTGCGGACATTGGCTTCGCGGTATGTGGCGACTTTTCACTGACATGATGTTGCGGTGTCGGCGGCGCGCTCCGACTTTGCACACAACAACGAAATCAAAGTGACAAGTGGACGTGATAGGAAAAAAATTGAAAAACCTGAATGATTTACATATAATTTTTCTACCCTACAGGACTTGTCTTTGTTTTAGGTGCTAATTTAATTACTCCAATTTGGAAAAATAAAGATTTTCATTAAATATAAAATTCAACAAATTTGCTATCACAGCCAACACCAACACACGACTCCAAACATATGCCCACCACCACCAAAACACGACTCAAAACACAAACATCACTTGACACTACGCGGCGGCAACGCGCAAAAAATAGAAAGTAAAGCAACTTGCGCGGTGTGTGCGTAGCGTAAAACAACATTTCGTTAGTGCGCATTTGAATACACTACTTCTATTCTCTCTGTCATTGCCCGCACGGCGTTTGCGCCTGTTTCTGTCAGCAGCTTCACAGCACAGCACAACAGAAAAAACTGTGTTTCATTATATCTAAGCTAATCGCATATTTGCGACAGCACAGGCACAGCAGTCATTCAGGCAGGCACAGTTTTTCATTTTTATATGATACAAATAATGAAAATTATGTAAGAGAAAGTTTGAAAAATTAAATATTGAGTAAAATTACAATTAAATTAGGATATAAAAAGGGTATTCACTCTTTGATATATTTTACTTCAAATAGCAAGCTTGTAGTATTTTTTTACAACGAAGAGTGAGCACCCTGTATCTAATATTAAATACTTCCTTGTAAAATGCCTGTCAGCTGATTGAAATGACAACTCTGCTCAGTCAATAAGTTGATTTGAATGACAATTTAAAAAAAAAGATAATACAAGGCTGTAATTTCCAAATGCTAGAGGCGTCGCCTATTGTTAACTTTTACATCTAAAGTAAAATATGTCAAGTGGCTTTTGTTGTTGCAATTTGTAATTTGATACAACCTTGTAAGAATTTGCTACGATACAAGGCCAAATACGCCGAAGAGTGAATACCTCTAAAGTGTAACGGCTGGCTATCTCATTCCTGAAAATACACCCTACTATAGAATACGATTCGGAAAAAAAATGGAAAGGGGTTGGCGAGAGAAAATAAAACTACTTAGGTTTTTGGAAAAATTTTGGAATAATTTTCAAAAGGAAGGAGGCGACGGAAAAAAAAGGAAGAAAAAACAAAAAAGGCAATTTGGCAGAGAGTTTTGGTTTTGCTGAGAGTTTGACGAAAAGTGAAAGAAGATTAAGAATTAATTTTTGGGTGAATAAGTTTTTTTAAAAAAGTCTGAGAAAAAAAACAATAACTTATAATATTGTATGTGGGAGTTGTTCAACTATTGAAAGAAAAAAAATACCATCACCCAAGAAAACGAAATTGTGAACCAACATATCTAAGAAAACCATCAAGAAATCAAAAGAGAACAAAAGTATGTCCTAGAGCTGGAAGAGAAGAACCAGATTCCCTTGAAGATCATTGTGGGATTATTCCAGAGGAAGTTCGTAATTTTCTCCTAGAGTTAAAAAGACCCTCAAATGTAACTTTTTGGGGCACAAGATAAGTAATATTATTCCTTAGTTTTCTTAAATTGTTATAAGGTTGGCGTTGAATGACGGCCATAGTCGTGGTGGTACGTGGTACGTCACGGTAAATAAGATTCAACCAACATCCAAATTTGCTTAAATAACTGTCTAGGACAAGAGGGTATTTTTAAACAAAAAGCAACATCCCGTTATCCTTTCCATTTCGATGTCCAATGGGTAACAGCCTAAAGCATTCAAAGGACTTATGTGACCAGATACCGTAAAACCTATTCCAAGTTATTATCCCGCTGGGCGGATAATGAATGTCATTTACACCTGATTGAAATTAGTTAATTAATTTTTAAATTTTCATATAATAATTGTTTTTTGTTGCAATGTTTTAACTTTTACAGTTTGTTTTTTTCCTTATATTATTTTTGAGTTTGAATTGATAAGTTTTTTGAGTTTTCATTAATTTTTTTGGGCAACTGAAGTCCTCTGGTTATTTAATTTTATTTAGATTTGATGTGACGCAATGACTAAGTGGTAATGATTGGTTTTAATAAAATGGTCCATTTTAAAAAAAAATATGTATATATAAGGCGGACTGGTACCAGGGCGTTTTATTGTGGTTAAGTATCCCCAACTCGTGTCAGTGCGATTTTATAATCCGTCTGTAATTTATACATTACTCTTAAGTCATTCGATAAATCTAATTGATTTTGATTTAGTAGGCTGTATGGATTAAAGTACAGTTAGATTGGATTGTAAGGAATATTTTTTTTTTGATATTGTGGCATCTTGTATTGTTCTTGCTGTTTTGGGTCAGGTTTTTAATGAATTGTACGCACGTTGTTGCTAGGGTTTGTCGGTTTTTAAAAACCGGTTTTGAAAACCGGTTTTTAAAAGAAAATTATACAATTCGAAACACGGTTTTTTCAGAAAAAATAGACGGTTTTAAAATATGTACATATTTGAATATAAGCAAAAATATACTCAGAAGGTTGTACGTACCAGCGAAAGGTCTGGCAGCTGAAATTAATTGCAATTTATTACACGCTATAAAGACATGGATTGAAGAGACACGGGATTAATAACACTGCTCCTGTTTTTACAAAATTCACAGACCGTTTGGACAAAACCTTCGCGTAAATTTCTTCCATTAGCTAACTTGCATTATTAAATTATGCGAACAAATATTAGGGATACTCATGTCATTTTTCAGTTGTTCAAAGTGTCATAGTTTCGTAGTTTTTGTAGATTATTTGGCATGAAGATCCGTTTTAAGTTTGAATTGTTTTTTACCAACGGATCGCAATTCACACAACACACGGTATACAGAAACAAGGTAGTGTAAAAGAGACTGACAGCTCGAATATCGTACGAATATCGTAGAAAAAGCCGACGTCACCCGGCAAGTTAATACAGAAAACAACAACAACAATTTCGATTTTGTATGGGGAAGACTTGCCGAGTGACGTCAGCATTCAAATGACATTTCTCTTTTACATTACCTTGTTTCTGTATACCGTGACACAACACAGCTGTCAAAAAAATGAATTACGATACTTCGAAACTACGAAGTGAAATTCAGATTCGTAGTTGTGAGGAGCTTCGTAGTTTCCAAATGTATGAAAATGGACTACGAAGAACTACGAAGACTACGAACAAAGTAAAATGTGACATGAATGAATACCCTTATTATGGATGTTATATAAAAATTAACAGAAGATAACTGCGGTGGTAAAACAAGTGACGAAGAAGAAAACAAAGCGATATCTATGATGAGAAATGCTACGGAAGTAGCAATACATAATTATTTGAAAGAACCTGAAGAAAGAGTTTTTGTTCTTCGAAGCTACAAATAGAAGAACAAAAAATTTAGATTTATGTACTTTAATGGTTTGAAGAGAATAAAGCCCAGTTTAATAGCAACCGAGAGAGTATTATCTATTTCTGACAATTTCGTGCCCAAAATAATAACACGACTAAGCAATATTGATGTTCTTTGGTTATTAAAGTACTATTTTATTAAAAGAAAAAAAAGTAAAATAATATGGTATTCATGTCAACCCTCGTAAATCGCGTAAACTAGAAAACGGCGTAACTAATGTCAGGTTAACATGAATGTGACATAAGTTTACGCCGTTTACTACGTTTACGCAATTTACGAGAGTTGACATGAATACCCTGGTGATGCACATAAATAGGTAGTACCTCTGGTGTCTCAACCCTCCACGACCCCCCGCGAGCCAGCCCTACTTTTGAGGCGCGGGGTACCGCCTTGATATTCAGTTTTTGAAGTGAAAACTTCTATAGGCACGTTGGGCACTTTTTGGCCTGGGGAAAAAACTAAAAACTCGCGTCACGCGCACTTTTTGTGTGCCATCACGCGCACGTACCGAGAAAAATGTTTCCTTTGGGGGTTTTAGTTTTAATTATGTAGTATGAATTATATATTATATATTAAATATTATATATTAAATATTATATATTAAATATTATATATTAAATATTATATATTGAATATTATATATTTAATATTATATATTAAGTATTGTGTATTATGGACTATGTAGTGTACTACGTACTATGAGCTATGTACTAATTATTATGTATTAATTATTATGTTCTATGTGCTATGTAATATGAATTATGTAGTATGTACTATGTACTATGCACTATGTACTATGCACTATGTACTATGCACTATGTATTATGTACTACGTACTACACACTATTTACTATGTACTGTATATTATGCACTATTTACTATGTACTATATACTATGTACTATGTATTATGTATTATATACTATGTACTATTTACTATGCAATATGTACTGTATATTATGCACTATTTACTATGTACTATATACTATGTATTATGTTCTATGTACTATGTACAATGCATTATGTATTATATACTATGTAATATTTACTATGCACTATGTACTGTATATTATGCTTATTTACTATGTACTATATACTATGTATTATGTACTATGTACTATGTACTATGCTATATGTACTATGTACAATGCATTATGTCTTATATACTATGTACTATTTACTATGCACTATGTACTGTATATTATGCTTATTTACTATGTACTATATACTATGTATTATGTACTATGTACTATGTACTATGTACTGTATATTACGCTTATTTACTATGTACTATATACTATGTATTATGTACTATGTACTATGTACTATGTACTATGTACTATGTACTATGTACTATGTTCTATGTACTATGTACAATGCATTATGTATTATATACTCTGTACTATTTACTATGTACTATGTACTGAATATTATGCTTATTTACTATGTACTATATACAATGTATTATGTACTATGTACTATGTACTATGTAATACGTACTATGTTCTATGTACTATGTACAATTAATTATGTATTATATACTATGTACTATTTACTATGCACTATGTACTGTATATTATGCTTATTTACTATGTACTATATACTATGTATTGTGTACTATGTACTATGTACTATGTACTACGTACTATGTTCTATGTACTATGTATAATGCATTATGTATTATATACTATGTACTATTTACTATGCACTATGTACTGTATATTATGCACTATTTACTATGTACTATATACTATGTATTATGTTCTATGTACTATGTACTATGTTCTATGTACTATGTACAATGCATTATGTATTATATACTATGTACTATGTACTATGTACTATGTACTGTATAATATGCTTATTTACTATGTACTATATACTATGTATTATGTACTATGTACTATGTACTATGTACTATGTACTATGCACTATGTACTGTATATTATGCTTATTTACTATGTACTATATACTATGTATTATGTACTATGTACTATGTACTATGTACTATGTACTATGTACTATGTACTATGTACTATGTACTATGTACTATGTACTATGTACTATGTACTATGTACTATGTACTATGTACTATGTACTATGTTCTATGTACTATGTACAATGCACTATGTATTATATACTCTGTACTATTTACTATGTACTATGTACTGAATATTATGCTTATTTACTATGTACTATATACTATGTATTATGTACTATGTACTATGTACTATGTAATACGTACTATGTTCTATGTAGAGGAGAGGAGGGTATTATGGAATAGTAGGGGAATATGGAATACCGAGGTTTTGGCTGTGTTTGTTGCTGCTGTTATGTCGAAATATCATGATCTAGTCAAGAAAAACTCCCATGATGCAATGCAGTGAGAGTTGAGCGCTTGTTGATGTCGTACCATTCGCTACAGAACAAAATGTGTTTAATGATTTTCAAGAGTTTCTGTTGGTAAGTTTTCAAACATTTGAATCTACCAGTATACATGTGTCTTGAACATTGATGTTAAGCACTACAAACACTAAAAGAATTGCAGTTTGTTATACTGTGGTCGTTTTTTAATTGACAATTTTAAAGGTTCATTTTCCAAGATGGCTTGTCGGGTATTATGGAATACATGGTATTCCATATAACCCAAAAAAATAAACTGAATAAAAATGAGTTTTGAGCATAATATTGATAGCTAAATAATAATTATTAATTATATAAATAGCAATATAGTCTAATTTATAACCATAGTACATTTTTTAAAAAAAACATTGGTTGAGACCACCTATCCCATATTACCCGACTATTCCATATTAACCTCCAATTGCTACTTTTTTTTAAACACATTTTTTTTATAACAAGAAAATAAATAGTAGTTTTTTTACAAGTGACAATTCATGACAATTAGTTATAGTATGCACTCATAATGATTTTGAGGATTTTTATTCAAAAACCAGTTAGTAATTTTTAGAAATGTAAATGGTATTCCATAATACCCTCCTCTCCTCTACTATGTACAATTCATTATTTATTATATACTATGTACTATTTACTATGCACTATGTACTGTATATTATGCTTATTTACTATGTACTATATACTATGTATTGTGTACTATGTACTATGTACTATGTACTACGTACTATGTTCTATGTACTATGTATAATGCATTATGTATTATATACTATGTACCATTTACTATGTACTATGTACTATTTACAATGTATGCACTATGTACTATCCACTATGTACTATGGCCATAGAAATCCACACATTTGATAATTAGTATGTGGGTATAAAGTTTAATCGTGCATTTCCGAAGCTTGGTTTAGCCTTCCACGCGACTCATCGGATACCAAAAATGTATGTACATCGTTCATTATATTTATAGGAAGTGAGTAACTACTTTTGACTGCATTAAATTAGTTATCCTAAATTGATGTTAAAATGTCTGTATCCATCAATCCTTCTCATGTAAGTATAGTTATAATAAATATAAAAATATAGGTATATATTATGTATATAGATATTAAGATTGATTTGGAAATATAGGCCGGCCATAGAAGTTTTCACTTCCAACGTGTGGTCCTACGCACACTCATATTTTTTTGGGATATTTTTTTTAAGGATTTTTGTTCAAATTTTTGTTTTTTGTATGTGGATCTGAGGTTGGCTTCTTCGGGCAACTAACCCAGGGTTCACAGTACAAAAGACAGTAAAAATAAATTTGATATAACAATTTCCACAATACAAAATTGTGCACTGCGTTATAGGCCAGGCAACGAAAGGGAATAGAGGGAAATGTTTGGAACACAATTTTTGACTTCGAAACTTTGTTTGGACTAGTTAGGAGGTGAACATATCAAAAGTCCCCGCCCGTAGTCCTTGAGCCGGGGGAGGGGGTTTGAAAGTCCCATTTTTCGGGTTTTCGCTCATATCTCGGGAACTGTGCGTCCTAGCGGAATGACCACTCTATACAAAATGAAAGCTGATTAAATTTGCTAATTTTGGAAAAAAACATTTTTGCCTCACATTTTTTGTTCTTTTTGACAATTTTTTGCTCTTTTTAATGGGAAAATATGTTGCTATGACCATTTTTGTGCATATATGGAAGATTGAGAACAACTGCCTGGTCCCAGTGCACAGTGAGTTAGTACCTGCACCGGAGGATATCCTGAAAATGATTTTCTGCCGATGCAAGAAAGACTATGCCAGAGCGAAGTGTGGCTGCAAAAAAGCAAGCCTCAAATATTCCCCAGCATGCCAAAATTGGAACTGCCTGAATGAGGTCCCTCAAGTTGACTCCGAAGATGAAGAAGAACAGGAGGATCCTCGTACCGTTTCCCAACCGGGGTCCGATGGAGAAGATATTGGAGAAAAAGAAGATGAAAACGAAGACGAGGATGAAGTAAGGATGTTCATGCAAAATATACATCGATGTTTTATTCGATATGATACATCGAAACGTTGTATCGATATTTTACGATGCATCGTATAAAAACATCGGCGATGCATCGCATAAAAATATCGACGTATTATATCGGTGGAAAAATATAGGAGCAGACATTAGAAAAATGAGGCAATCCAAAAATTTCAATTCAATTTATTTTCAAAATTACAAATCCCAGTATTTCCTCTCTAGGAGAAATTCTGCGTTCATTGGTACCTTATTCATGAAAATAGGTTATACAGTTGCAAAAATATAGGGTGATATGTAAAACTCTATCTTTGTGCAGTTCTGACTATTACTCAGAACTGACAAAGATTTCGGACTAGGCGCCATAGTAACTTATATTCAGCTCAAAAAGACCTATCCAACGAAGTATTGCACATAGCTACTAGAGGTGAAGACTTTTATGTTAATATTTTTGTTCATTTTGTTATGAAATAACTCACAATTTCAGTAGCCGTTTAGTTTTCTAATGAAGTTCGCATAATTTGAACAAACGAATTGCCAAATGTGATAAAATTATACTAACTTAATGTGGAAAAAGTGGTGGTAATCGGACAAAGGCGATGCCTGTGGCCAAAACTGAACTATCAGTTTACAAAATTGATGTTGTCATTTTTCCCATAAGAGTTTATACTCCTTGTGTAGCCTCCATGATGCTTGCGTTCAATCGATGCATCGAATGAAATACATCGATGCATCGTTAAAAATCGAAAGTAACTGATGCATCGGATTGATTCGATACATCGAATTGTTGATGGATATCGAGCAACCCTAGGATGAAGGCCCTCCAAGCGAGCAAGAAATTGACTCAACGGCCTACTGTTCTAATGTTTTATGTTAATTCACTTTTCTATGTCAATAAACTTCGTATTCATTTAATGCTTGTGATTTATAAAACTATCCCAATGCCTTATAGACACTCACATATGCATAAACATGGTCATGGCAACATATTTTCCCATTAAAATGGTCTAGATCTTCTTTAATTAAGTGTGAGGAACTTGGTCAGCGGGCCTACAAGTATATATTCTATAAAAACCAACTTCAAAAAAAACCTATACCGTGATGCACAACCTGTAATACCTACGCGTCGAATTGATAACCTCTTCTTTTTTGAAGTCGGTTAAAAATGAGTATCTGTGCTATTTATGCCCTAAACACAATGCACATACGTGAGACAAGATACATCTCACTAAATACAAAAATTAAATGTCTAAATATCCCACCACATATGTACATGTCGCTGACCTGCTCACAATACGAAGATCCAAGACGGGATACAAAGTTTGATGGAATTAAAAAATCTAACAAAAGTAGCTAGAATGGCATTAATTGCGTTAATTATGCGGTAAATGCAAAACCCATCGTTTATAAAAATTTATAAAAGTCAGCAAAAAGTAACAATTTGTTAAATTTGATCTTAAAAATGACTTATTCTACTCGATAAGGCTTGCAATAAAGGCTTACTAATAAATTAGTAACTTTTTTCAATATCTCTGAAAAGCGCATTACAAACACTTGGCACCTATAAAATAAACCAAACGAATTTTTTCCGCATGTCAACCATGTAAAAACGCGAATACGAGATACAAAAAACCTACTTCAAAAAAAAAAAAAATACCGTGATGCACAAAAAAGGATGAAATAATTGATGGTAGTTCTTTACAATACTAATCCAATCAGAATGGATTTAGAAAGAAGAATCACTTTTAAAAAAATATTTTTGTAATTCTTTACAACATTCATCCAATCAGAATGGATCTAGAAAGAAGAATCACTTTTGAAGACGGTGCTAACACCTGTTTTCGGGGCGATGTATTAAGTGCATAAGGTTAACTACTAACTAATTGCTCCTTTAATCCCTCATGGGACATAGGGCGGAAACAGTTGCCCTCCAGCGGACTCTGTTTTGCGCGACAGCTCGCAGTTCTGACCAGGATCTCCCGGTTGTTGCGGCCTCTGCTAATAGGGTTCTCCCCCACGTTGTTCTAGGTCTTCCGACTCGACGGGTTCCTTGCTTGCCCTTTGGGGGCGAACGGCTAACAAAGACTTTGGAAGGTGGTGGCACCCGATTTGTCACTTCTGCCAAAACCCGAGAAGAGGCACTGCAGACGAACACCTAGCAGCTCTGTTAGCAAGTCCTAATCCCGACTCACTGTGGTGCCCCCTGGGGTACTTATTCGGAAGGAGCTAACGGGAGACGGTTGAATGGCGAGTTCTCTGCGCCACAAAACAGAGTTTTAAGTCGGTTGGGCTGAGGGTTAGCAACTCGCTCCCATAAAACACACAATTGCTACGAATTGGCAAACATTGCCTCGGAACCGGACGGATAACACGACGACGACCTTTGCTTTTCGAAACAGGACACGAATCGGATCATGGAATGTAAGAACTCTGCTTGCTGCTGGACGGGTGGATGAAGTCCTCAACGAGATGAACCGCTATAAAATCAAAGTCATGGGACTCAGCGAGACCAGATGGCCCGATGCGGGGGAACATATCTGCCCAAACGGTGAGTCCTTCTTATATTCTGGGAGAAACGAAACTGAAAACCGTAGGAATGGCGTTGGGGTAATACTCACCAAGGAAGCCAGGTCCAGCCTCATTAGCTGGTCACCAGTTTCTGAGAGGATTATTACCGTGCGCCTACGTACCAGACTAAGAAGTAGTACTATAGTCCAATGCTACGCCCCAACTGAAGACGTAGACGATGACATCAAAGACGAGTTCTACATGCGACTGAATGAGGTTTTTCGCTCTATTCCAAGGGGAGACATCATTGTTTTGATGGGTGACTTAAACGCACAGATCGGCTTTGCTGCAAGTTTGCTGAGTATACACGGAGCAGCACCGATGTTTGTTTGGATACGTGAGCTGTATTGAAATTGTAATGTGACAAGCAATAATAACACACGCACACAAAAAAAAATGTCAAGACCCAGAGGGTACATCCCCCTACCCCCCGTTTTTGGGGTCGCTGAAACCGAATATGACCATAAAAATTTTTTTTAACTAGCCATTTCCCCGCAACCACCCCCATACACCCCCTTCTGGTAATTGAAATGTCAATTCTCATACAAAGCCGAGTAGGGTGTGTATTCCTATGTTTTCTGGGCCTCTAAGAGCGAGGAAGACTACCAAAAATTAATTAGACCCCTCTTTAGCCGCTAGAGTCACTTTACCACCGCCATACACCCCTTTGTGGGGGTTGAAATGTCAATTCTCATACAAAGTCGAGTAGGGTATGTATTCCTATGTTTTTTGGGCCTCTGTGAACGAAGAAGACTACCAAAAATGAATTAGACCCCCTCGTTACCCCCTACCCCCCTTTCTCATACAAAATCGAGTAGGGTGTGTATTCCTATGTTTTTTGGGCCTCTAAGAACGAAGAAGACTACCAAAAATGAATTAGACCAACTCGTTAGCCCCTAACGTCACTAAGTGACGCTAGGGGCAAACGAGAGGGTCTAATTCATTTTTGGTAGTCTTCTTCGTTCACAGAGGCCCAAAAAACATAGGAATACATACCCTACTCGACTTTGTATAAGAATTGAAATTTCAACCCCTATAAAGGGGTGTATGGTAAAGTGACGTTCATAGCGCGCCTTCAACAACAAAAAGGTTGAAAAAAATATATGTGAAGGAATTTCGTTTTGAGTTTTTGGAACATACCAGCTGAAAGAAAGAGGAAAATTTTCTGGATGGCCGAGAGTTGGTGTTGAGAAGAAAAGAGAAAAAAGTTTTGTTGAAGACAGTGCTTGTTTGACTGTGCTTGTTTTTTAACGAGAGACGGGTTTTTTTTTGGGTCATTGGTTTATTCAAGGATCCCGAACGGAACTTGAGAGCCACGGATTAGAGAATTTTTCCCGAGGAGACATTGTGTGAGAGCCAAGTGACCGTCAAAATCCTTCAACCCCCTAAAAAGTGCCCCTGATAACTGGGTCACGCTTGTGTGGCGAGGCACACTAACTGGTTTGGCCAACCAACAAAGCCAAAAAGAGCCTGATCTAGCACCCTGGAATTTTCGAAAGAATCAAGCTAATATTGGTTGCCAATTGGCCTAATATATCTTTCCGGATTGAAATATTTATACCGGAGTAGTTGTAGTTTGGAGACTCTTTTACAATTTGCACATATTATAATTGTTCTAATATTTAACCTAGAGTTAACGTTCATAACTATTATTTTATTTCCAAATATTAACTATTTCCTTTTTTCAAATATTTTTTTTATTTATTAATTCATGAAAAAGTACACAAGATTAACATCTTATTTGGTACTATAACAATAAAGGCAATTTACAAAGGAAAATACATATTATTAAAATGATTAAAATTAAATTAAAAGAAAACAAAAAAAAAGGAAAAGGAAATAAAATGAAAATAAAATGTAAATAAAATAAAATACAAGAAACTAAAAACTGAATTTAAATAAAAATTAAATTATTGCCTATAAGCCGATTCTTAAGCCGAGAAGATGAATGCTAAAGAGGATGCACGATAAACCATGATACGCAGCAAGCAAGCGACCAATACGATTTTATGCGTTCTGAGTTTCAAGGTATGCGATCACTCCCCTCCTGAAGGCGGCGAGCGAGCTGATACATTGCAGTTGGAAAAGGAGGCTATTCCACAATCTAACAGTATGTACAAAGAAGGAACGACCACCTAACAGGGAACAGTGTCTAGGAATATAAAATTGCATAGAACGACGTGTACGAAGACGAACAAGACTATCAGCAAGGTATGAGGGAACAGAGGAATTTATGATTTTATGCAATAAACATAGGCCATGCACGTCGCGATATGTAAGGAGGTTGCAAGGTAACAAGGATGAACGAAAGCCAGAAACATGTGCAGATCGATTAAGGTCAAAAATGAACCTTAAACAATCATTGAAGGCAACATTCAATCTATGTTTACATGCGGAGTCAAGGCATATATAAACAGAGCATCCATATAGAAAATGAGGAAGTATAAGCGATTTTACTAGCGCAAGACGAGTATCACCGGGTAATAGGCTACCATAGAGTCAAATTACACGGCCTATCACTTTCCCAGACTCACTTTCCAATATTTCCAATAAACCGGTTTTTTAGACAAGGGGGCGCAGGGAAGGGTATGTGTTGAGCCTCACTTCTAAATCCAAAAATGTTTTCGGTCTCACAGCAAATTACACTAACACAAGCATAATTTTGTTCTCTGGGACTGCGAAAAATATGAGAATTTTTGTTGCTTGAGGCTGAAAATTAGGTGCTTCGTGTAATACTCAAATCATACACAGACAGGTTTGACGTGAGTCTCAAGTGAATGGCCGTGTAATTTCACTCATAGAGACGCAGGCGACGCAAACAAGTATAGATTTTTTTCAGAGTGAACGACTCATGATCACAACAGGACAAGTTAGAGTTGACCAGTGCTCCAAGGTTCTTAAAAGACGAGACCATCTTCAGGGGAATATTGTTTAGCTTTAGAGGAGGGATGTTGGATGTATCAAGAAGACGCCTGCTAAGGATTAGTGCAGGGGGCCTACTATGTATTCGGATCTGAAAGTTTTATTTTTCCGAAACCCTCTTTCGATTGGAAAGTGAATTGGTACTATGTAAAATTTTCAGATCGGAACAAAGTGTTACCAATGATATTTTCATTTGAAATCTGAATTTGATTGTCAAATCTGGATATCTGTGATTTTCAAATTTTTAAAGTGTGAAGTATTGGCATTTTCATAATTAAAAAGTTTGTTTTAATTAATTTTAAAATGGATTATAGCCTAATCACCTTATAATTTCTCAAAAGGGTCACAAATAATTTCCCGGACACTAAAGGCTCAAACAAAATAGAACCAACCCGTTACGGAGCGGACGGAACGGATTGGTTCTGTTTGAGACTTAAGTTACGCAGAGTCAAAGGTCACGAAAAGCAGTTTTCTCAAATATCTCGTAATATATGGGTTTTACGTAAATTTTGGCTAAGTAAAATTTGTTCGTGGGACAAATCTGCATAAAAATGTCCTACACAAAATTTAAGTAAAACAGCAATAGCTGCGGAGCCCGGAGCAACCCAAACGCAACTATTGTATACGAGTGCATGTGTTTGTTGCGTACGCTTGTGGCAGCGTTATGAGATCTCAGACGTTATTAGAATACAAGCCCATGTAGATTTCAACAGTTTAAGCCTTCTTCGGTGCATATAAAAGGTGGGCCATCTGTTAGTTTCCTTTTGAAATTGTTATTAAAGCTACATCGTTCAATATTTTTCAATGAATGTTACTTTATTGACGAAATACATCTTCCAATTATTTATGTAAAACAATTTCACTCTAATAGCTGCGGCGGTTGGCTCGGTAGTGAGCCATTCTGTTCACCAAATTTTGTTTGTGGCATTATTTCACGAATAGCACGACGGATGTTTTCCTCAAGTGCGTCAATTATTACTAGATCGTTGGAGTAAGGCGCCCATTACAGGTTCATGCAAGCGTCAATCAATTGCATTAGTCATGATTGATGGTGTGTTATTCATACTTTATTTCTATAATGTTACTTCATTTATTTATTCTTATACAAACTGGCCGACAGCTAGATTCTGACTGCTTGTGACTTACATTCTAGACTTAGACTAGACTTAGACTACCATCTACACTTACACACTACTACAGATGGAAATCACAATATACAGATAATTGCATCAGTCATCACCTTAGACAGTAGGTTTTCCGTCAGTCAAAGGCAAAACTGTTGCAAAACTGACTGCAAAACCTATCGTCTAATGGATGCCTAAAAATGGTACTTAACCTTTATCCCAAAAAAATATTCCATCGAATAAATGTTATTTGAGAAAAACTGATTCTCGTGACCTTTAAGTTCAAAGATGATGACGCCGACCACATAGGGCATTTTTATGCAGATTTATCTCACGAACAAACTTTACTTAGGCAACGTCGTAACTTGAGTGGCCGGCCAGTTGGCTTTAAAGACTTTTGGGAATCCCGCTGGAAAATTTCCAGTTTGTGATTGTAAAATGAATATTCGAGCATTTCCAAATCGTTCTTGCTTAGTGCTCACTTTTTTTATTTATCTTTTTAGCCCTAAAGTTACAATGTTAAACGTTAAATAATTATTTATTATTGAATTTCGTATGATTTAACAACTTTAACTTTTAATTTAAATAAAGAAAGTACTTCCGTAATGCTCGAAAGTTCTTCCTTCCGATACCAAATTGCATTCCGAAGACTGAATCAATAGTTTTCGGATTTTTTCTAAGGAAATCCCATTTCATAGTAGGCCCCCAGCAAAATTAATTCCGAATATAAATGTCATTGGACTTTCGGATGAGGTGCGTTTGGAAAATCAGAATACATAGTACGAAATTTCCGAATTCATATTAATCTACTTTCAGATCCGAATACATAGTAGGCCCCCAGATGATTTACTAGGATTTAGCTTCAAGAAGTTATTATCACACCATAGAGGCAATGATATCAAATCTTTGTTTAAGGCTTCAGTAAGGCGAGGGATATCGTTAGGAGTACAGTAATTATATAATTGGAGGTCGTCCGCATAGCTATGGTGACGAGCAAATGATAAACAATTAGGTAAATAATTAACGTATAGACAGAACAACAGGGGCCCAAGTACAGAGCCTTGGGGAACACCCGACGGTACAGAGATAAAGGAGGAAAAATCGTTGTTATATTTCACACATTGATATCTATTAATTAGGAAAGAGGCTAGGGAATGAGTCGCAGAGGACGACAGGCCGAAATTGGAGGATAATTTATTGAGGAGAACGCTATGGCAAACCGTGTTGAAAGCACGTGAGAGATCAAGAAGGATCAATATACCCAACTCATTCCTATCACATGCCATTCGTAAATCCGTCAAGACCTTTAACAGCGCAGTTTCACAACTATGGGACTTTCTGAACCCGGATTGCAACGGATTCAATAGATTTTCATGGGTAAGATAGGATTGCAAATGTATAATATTCTACCTAGTGTTTAAATAAATAATATATTGGGGCCTATTCTGTCAGGAAAATTTTATCATTTTATGTTATGTTATGCCATAACATAAAAGAATCCTCTAAAATCCTATTCTGTCCGACAAATTTTATTTTATTTTATCGATCATAACATAAAATATGTCCTGTTACGCTTCATAACTACTCGTTAAAGAAACCAAAAAAAAACTTTTCTTTTTACTATCAAAATGTTAGAGGCCTTCCAACTAAACTTCACACTTTACGAGATAACATACTTGTTTGCATGCGATTATGATGTAATTATATTAACTGAGACGTGGTTATATCCTGGTATCTTATCTACAGAACTTGGTTACTCTGGATACAATTTTTTTTGATGTGATAGAATAAGTGAAAAAAGCTGGGGTGGGGGTACTGATCGCTGTAAAAAATGAACTTCGTTGTCAATTTTTATCTTCTTTAAATGAGCTTTTTGAGCAAACAAGTGTTTTGTTACTTTGCGGCGAATCACAATTTATTGGTAGTGCAATTTGTATTCAACCAAGTAGTTCTGATCAAGTATACGAGAAATGTAGTAGGTCCCTTCTAGATTGGAAATGTAAGTTTCCGAACGCCGAACTGATCGTGGCTGGTGATTTCAACTTTCCACAAACTGACTGGTAACAGTCCACCTTTTGCTCTAAGCACTATTTTAGAAATGACCCTCCCACGAATACCAAAAAATGCTGTAACTCTTTTTCTTATTGTATAAACTACTTAAACCTTTTCCAAATAAACAATATTTATAACATGTACAACTCGGTTTTGGATCTTGTATTCTGTACGATTGGCTATATTGAGATCAAACCTGCAGCGGACATATTGATAAATGTCGACGCATATCATCCACCTTTAGTCGGTTCGATTCTTGTATCATCGGATATCTTGCTTGGTGATGTAACGGTCGGTTATTTATCGATTATTTCTCCTTATTAATGATTCCCCCATCTCGCGGAAATTTCCGAAATTATTTATGAAGTCACTTCCCGAAGAATTTTAATTTAAAATTTGGAAGTAAGTAGGCGTCAAAAACAAAAATTGAGCGGGATAGAAAAAAAATAGGTATTTGGGAGAGGCTGGATTTAGTCAGGAAGAAGAAAAGTCGGGACAGATTAGTTCCGCAAATGAAGTCGATGTGTGACCTAAATGATCGAGTTTTTAAAAAAAAAATCTAGATTGAGTCGCGACTAGAGGAGGTAGATTGAATATATCGCTGAGTAATGTGAATAGCAACACACTTCGCGCTGTGAAGGATGAGTGAAATTCTGTTAATATTTCTATCATACGCTTGCCAATAAGCAGTTTTTTCAAGAATCTAATCGTCATTGAACAGGACTGTTCTGGAAACCAATTGGACGTTAGGCTGCAGGAGTTGGGCGTGTTTAGACGAATAATAGAGCTCAAAAAAAGAACGAAAACGAGAGGAGCCTGGAAGGTTGTCCCAGAAATACATGGATGTGCAGGAACACTAAAGACAATTTATAACAGTGAATTTTACAACAATTTTAGAGATTAGGTGGTGAAATAAATTTGAACATTATCCGATTGATGGTGGAATTACACCTTGTGTGGTTCCCAAAAGAGAAGAAAAGATAGACAAAACGCCAACAAGTGGATATATAGGTGCTTGCATGCAGACAAGACCTTCATGCAGACATTTCGTATGATTGTGCAGAGTTTTTTTATTATGAGGTGTTTTTGAGCATTGTCCGACACGTGGTTGTGCATAAAAAGTGCATTTCATTAGACGAAAAGTCGTATTAAAAAAGGGCGCAAGTATAGCTCTAGATTAGTTTCTTTAACTCGAGTCAAATTATCGTTGTGATGACCGGCATATGACTACATATGTAGGTATTCGACCGGCAAAGAAAAAATAACCTGCAGTGCTTTTATTATTACTGGAAATGCCATAAGTACATAGGCGTCGATAAAGGTATGGCCTTTCTATAAACCTTTTTTGTGTTACATTTGGATAACCTGGAATATTGGTGACAAGCACTTGTTTGATCAACATTTTCGTAATCATCTAAAAAGGCATTTAAATTTACATTCCTTTTTTTTGTGAAGGAATGAGTTTTGAAATTTTACTGGGTATACCCGAAAATTTCAAGTTTCTGAAAGCTTATATTTAATAAGAAGATAGACACCCGAGAGGAGGGAAGGAAGTCCGAAATAATTGTAGTTTGAATTTTACCGGCGATTTAATTAAAACTTGCGAGTAAAATCTTAATCTATCTACCACCTTATTATTATTATATTAATCAAATAAAATTATTTATCCCTTTATTATCATATTGCTTGAATATATTACATGCTATTATATGAATTAACACTAATTAACACCACTAAACCTATTGACAATTCAGATTATATATACATACATATATTTACAAATTATTATTCCTTTAGTTTTCCATCTAAATATCTTCACACATAATAATTAAATTATAGTGCCTACGTTAAATAATTATATTACACTGTCCATTCTTCTGGGGTGTGAACACACATTTGACTTTTCCTCTTTAACGATATACTTTTGTGTTTTTATCGAGCAATAGGCGTAATTGCCTGTTGGGCGTTTGGTCGGGTTACAACTAGATAAGGGTCTGTGGTAGTGCAACTTCGATTCGGCCAAAGCGACGTAGTTCCTACCCTTTTGTTTTATTACCCAGTCCAGTGGGTACCCCCTCCCCCATACACCTAACATACACCAGATCACCTAATACATTCTGTTGTTAAATTGTTGTTGTTGTAACGGCTGTATAAAATTTATGTAACTTTAAGAGTTTAAAAATAATATATGTACTTTGAAGTTATACTTACACTGTTTACCTCCTTATTAAGCATGCAGTGCTAAGTTATTTTTTTGAGTTTCCAGGATGGTTGTGGATGGAGATTTCTTTTCTGGGGTTCTCACGTCGTTGATTCAACTTGGTTACAGGTCCATTAGGTACCAATCATGGAGCTCTGTGAGGAGTGACATAAGAACGGTAATGACATGAAGAGTTTTCACACAGAGATGTAGGTAAGTAGTGAACCATGTAGGTATCGGTCCGGTCACACCCCCCACGACCCCTTCCGTCGAGCTAGCGTTTACTGTGTGACCGGCATAACACCCCCCTAATGGTTATTTCGGAGGATTAGGGAGGGTGACGTTTTCAGAATTTTTTTATGTCTGCGATTGCTACCATGATCAGTTCTTCAAAGCTGCTGATGAAGGAAGCATGACCAAGTATGATGGCAGCCAACCTTGCTGTTACCAGCAAGGAGCTCCATTGTGCCGGTACATTGATGCTCAAACGTCTCGGGACTTTTCTAAGACTGACTATTTAAACTGCGCGTATTTTTTGAACTCAATAGATTGGTTCTCGGTTTTATCACAAGAAAATGTCAACGACGATGTCAAATGTTTTTCTGAAAACTTAAATGAATGTATTGGTAGATTCTTCCCGGTGAAGAAAGTCAAAACCGACAGTTTTCCTATATGGTTTTCATCGGATCTCAAACACCTTGTTATTGAGAAAAAGAAAGCTCACAAAAGATTTAAAATCTCTCGATCGCCCGATAATTATGAAGTTTTTTCGCACCTTAGAAACTTAGTTAAGCAGATGACTGTCATCTCGTATCGTATCATGGAAAAAATAATGTATGGAAAAAATAAGCGCGACTTTCAAGCAAACCCAAAGGGTTTTTTTAGTTTTGTAAATTCACTTCGTCACAATAATGACATTCCGGAGTCGGTTGTACATGAAAACCATCATAGTACGAACTACAAAGATGCATGTGATTTATTTGCGAACTTTTTTAACTCTGTCTACTCTCCGGTCGCTAATCGAACGTTTGATCTATCTACAACCGATTCAACTGTTCACCTGAGTTCGATCTATCTTTCACTCGAGACTGTATTCGAAAGTATTTGTCATTTGAAATCAAACAGTGGCCCGGGTCTTGATAAAATTCCTAACGTATTCTTGAAAAACTGCGTTTATTGTTCAACAAATAGCTTACGTCGAGTATATTTCCAGAGTCTTGGAAAACAAGTCGAATAACGCCAATATACAAAACTGGTGATAAGACGAATGTAGTGAATTAAAGACCGATTTCTATAATTAACTCTATTCCAAAACTTTTTGAGATGATTGTAACACCACAAGTTTACTGCGCTTTTGAGTCGTATATTGTAAGCGAACAACACGGTTTCGTGTAGAGAAGATCAACGGTATCTAATTTAGCAGTTATTGAGAGAGTGATCTCTGACACTATAGATGGCCGAGGACAAGTTGATGTAATTTATACGGACTTTGTCAAAGCATTTGATAAAGTCCCTCATGATGTTTTAATTGCCAAACTCAGTAATCTTGGTGTCACTGATCCTATTCTATCGTTGATTCGTTCATACTTGAGTGATAGGAGGCAGGTGGTCGCTGTGAAAGGTCGTGTTTCTGAACAGTTCACAGTGACCTCCGGTGTTCCTCAAGGTTGACATCTAGGGCCAATGCTTTTTGTTATTTTCATAAATGATCTTCGATCGTACCTTAAACACAGTGAAATATTGTTATACGCCGATGACGCTAAAATTTATCGTACACTAACTTCGATATTTGATGCCGAATTACTACACTGAGAAAAAAACAAAAATTGTACCAAGTCCGCCAAGGAATTGGAGTAAGTTCAGTTTCACCAAATGAATAATGCTTTATACCAATCTTAAGTATGCTAAAGCAAAAGAATGCGTTTTTTTGAGTCAATTCCGCGGCGGAGTTCCTATTGAAAACTTTATGCAGTTGAATTTATTGCTGTTGGTTTGAGGAAAGGGCATTTATTTTTTCAATTAATAAAATGTATTATTTGTTTAAATTTTAGTCTGTAGCTGACACAATAATTTATGCATACTAAGATCTAGCTAAAAGAAACAACTCGTCATAAAAACTGGACCGTTTTTTTTATTATCGGGACTGCCACTGTCGCCGCCTGATTACCTGAAGAGGTAGACGTTTTTTTTGGTTGTTTGCTATTTGTAACTACCCCTAATATAATCAACAGTGGCTGTGTGCAATTTTTTTTCTTCAAAATGTTAGTTGACTCCGTGCAAAGATCCCGAAGACAGGTTCGAGTGGAATTTCCAATCAGTGAAGTGAAAAATTAAACAGTGAAACAGTGGATTATTATTGTGAAGTAGGACGATTGATGTGTCTGCTTGTGTGTAGAATTTGCAACACGTGGAAACTTTTTTTTATTTGCGTAGACAAATTTTGATGATGGCTGGTGGGCAAACTTGGGATATTTAATTAAATGTAATTTGAAGGGCTTGTCAATTCGTTTAAAGGTAGATATATTTTTTTAATGCCATAGACTTTTAAAATACTATTTACAATTATATTTTAAACATTAATTTGTTATATACAAATATTTTGTTTTAGATCAAAAAATTACTATAGATCCTATAAAGCTGCTAACTGGACTCACAATAGCAACTCTTATTCCCGTAATCGGTTATAAGATTGATTTCATAGCCAAGTGGACAAGGTCAGCTTCGAAAAGTTAACCATATATCCAAATCGTAAGTTACTTCGCACAATATACACATTTTTTGATTTTATATGAATATTTTTTTTTGAATATTTGATTTATTTTAAATGTAAATGAAAGCAGAAATGGTGAAAGGTCAGATGAAAATCTATCATCAAAGTTGATCTCCTTTCAAGAAAATCATCACCAGGAAAGCTTGAAGGTCAAAGCACCTTATTTTTAAAAAAAACTTTTGTATATAATATTTCTGTAAATAGTTTTTTCAAAGAAAGTTTATTATAAAATATAAAAATGAAATAGTAATTTATTGTCTTCTGTTATTTATTTGCATAAAAAAATTATCATTCACATAAATCTATTAATAAAATACTTTTAGTGATTATAGTAATAGAAAATTTCGATTTATCGAATCCCGCTCGAAATAGAACCTATCGAGAGATATCATTTGATGGGCCGCAGATTTTATCGACTCAAACATTTTTAACATCCCTTCAAAAGTATTTTAATTTGAATGAAATTTTTTCAAAATTAATCGAAATATAAAAATATTCAAATCAAATGCTCAGCGACGTTTCTTAATCATCTATTGTACTTCATGCAATTGCGTATAACATAAAATCAACGGGGGTATGTTATTTAACGAATTCCGGCGGGGTTCTCCCAATTCCTCACGGAATTGATACCATTGCGTTGTCAACTACGCCAGGAAGTTGAGTTAACCCCTATGCTGATTTCGCCGTATCCAATTCCGTAGCGGAGTTGGGTTAAGCGAGAATGATTTGAATGCACATCTCCTTTTTCTCAGTGTACAGGATGACTTGGAATCTTTCGATAACTGGTGCACCGATAATTTT
Source organism: Thereva nobilitata (assembly GCA_963855945.1). NCBI lineage: Eukaryota > Metazoa > Arthropoda > Insecta > Diptera > Therevidae > Thereva > Thereva nobilitata. The sequence goes on from OY979694.1 coordinate 181,446,577, forward strand.
ATGTCGGTAAACGTTTCTAAATGTCATGTAATGCGATACACAAACAGGAAGAATTAATGTATTTTTGATTATGTTTTGCGTGGGGAAAAATTAGCCTCATTGAATGATACCAAGGATCTCGGTGTTACTTTTTCATCTAACGGCTCCTTCGATGCGCATATTGTTTGTATCGTTAATAAAGCGCTGCGGATCCTCGGTTACATTGTACGGAACACACAAAATTTCAAACAGCCCTCAACTTTGATTTTATTATTCAATTCATTAGTCAGGCCGCTTTTAGAATATGCGTCACCTATTTGGTCTCCGCATACTGGAAATCAAAAAAAACTCGTGGAGTATGTACAATCGAAATTTCTGCGTAGACTAGCATTTGTAAATATGACTCCGATGAGGTTCGATAATCATGATTACAGCGAGATTAAACAACTTTTTGGTATAGGCTCACTCGAGAGTAGAAGAAATATCGCCGATTTGACTTTTTTGTACAAAATCTTACACGGTTTCATTGACAGCCCGGCGTTGTTATCAAACATCAGTCTGCACATTCCACAAAGACGAGTTCGCCGCCTCCAACTTTTTGCTTTACCTTATACACGTACTTTAATGGCGGAGAACAGTCTAATGAGTAGAATGCATAGACTAGGAAATGAAATAACTGAAAATGTAGATATTTTTGCGATAGCTTTAACGGCTTTCTCGAGGTACTTGAGGAGCTACTTTAAGCAGTAACTTTGAGCTTTTTAATCTGAGACTCATATTTTTTGCTGTGGTTTTTTTTCTTTTTTAAATAACTGTGATCGGTAATCTCTTATATGTATTGTATATTTTATATTTATAGGCCTACTTATTTATGTAAACTACAAAGAAGAATGCTCAAAAATGCCCCACTTCCGGCAGCGAAGAGAAGTATCTCAAAAAATAGTTAAAAATGAGTGGGTATGGTGGGTAGCAGTATCCACCCGGATTCTTACCGCCCTATTCTAAAATTGTGACCAGTCGTAAGTCACCAGCTTTGGCGATTTCTTTTCGTCTCTATGTGATTGTTGATAAAAGTAACGTCTACTTCACTTCTACTTTTCATTTACTACAGGGCTTCGAATTGAGATTCGCCACATGCTTGTGATTGCATTGTGACTTGTAACTGCTTTTAGAATATGTGGATAATTATGCCGACTTAACTTCGTACATTGCCTCTAGTTCCGCCATATATTTGCTGAGCCTCAGGCAATAAAAGGAGATGTGCTCCACTTTATCCCAGATACCTAACCATGCTGGGCACAACGGTGAGTCATCGTGCTCGAAACGATGTAGGTATTTGCTATATAATTCCATGTCCACTCAAGAACTGCGTGAGGTCGTAATTCTATTTCCGATACTCCCTCGTAACCCACCTCCCCATGTTTTTGAATAAGTCTGTGGGTCCACCGACCTTAACAGACTCATCTTACTTCCCTTGTCATTCCGTTACAGACTCGCCGTGCATCATCTGCTGTCGCGCTGCACTTGGCTATCCTCTAACATATCCTGGATTAAAGATAGGCATGTCTTCTCTCGCCAGTATGCCAGTTTCTGCTGTTAGCGCTGCGTATAGCAGGACTGAGCTGATCACCCTCACCATCAGAAGGCGTCAACTCGGTCTGGACCCCCACGTTGGGCAGCAATCTTGGGAGTACTGCACAAATAGCGGACGCGGTTTCGAGAACATATACCTCAAGAGATGAGTGCTATTAGTACAATTATTGGAAGTGGTCCATGTGAGAAGTAGTCCTTATGAGTCATAAGGTCTACTGTCACCTTTACCAAATTCCACTTAATCAGTTCTTTCCTCACCACCAGAAAGAATTAGTTTCAAATGCTACAATTATTTTGTTAAGTAATGTTATGCTGGCTGTTGTAAGCCTTTGAAGAGATCCGTTTTTTGGATCATGGTCATTATACAGAACAATATTCTTCTATGAAATACTTGCTGGCCGTTAGAGTACTAATGCATGCCTGAAAGCCAAGTATTTTTTAAGATCAATTAGGTAGTATATTGCGATTAAATGAATATTTCGAGCAATTTTTTTGTGTGTAAGCCAGTAAGGATGACAACCGGAAGTATGACATTTATTAATACTGTTATGTAAAAAATCCCAGAAGGGAAAATTTCTTTAAAATTAACATTCCTAAAATATACTTATCCATTTTTACATACGTCGGTAAATTTTCCATGGGAAACGGCCCTGAACCAAAGTTTCAAGACGAAACTTGAGCCACCCCAAATGATAATTTTCGCGCAACTTGCAATGCGCCGCGTGAGAAGCGCGCTGTAAGCAAGTTGCGCAGGTGCCAGGCTAATAAAGTTCAAGGGCGCGTTTCCCCGGCGTTTTGGAATTTTCCCTTGTTACCACCGGCGGGTGGAAATTTAAAAAAGTTGAGTGTTGTTCTAATCGTCACCGCCAGCGGGTGGTTTTACGGTGTGTTGCTTTAACTACGACCGCTGGTGGGTGGTTAATTTTCTAAACAGTTTTTTGTTCTAATCGGTGTAACCGGCGGGTGTTTTTTTTATATTATAGTATATTTGTTTTTATATGTTTTATATATGACAATTCCGGACGGTGGCGGTTGCTTCGGCACCGTGCGTGGTGGCCAAGCTGGCACGGTACTCAGTTAATTAGTGTTTAAATTGTTTTAAAAAATATTAAAAACGTTATCTCACTTGAAACTAAAAATTAAAAGGTGTAAAACAATAAAATGTGATGAGGTAAACATTTATAAACATTTATAACTATTTCCTTAAAAATAAATATATTATATGTAATTATAATTTATAAATACTATCTCGAAAATAAAAAGAAATCGTTCGTTTTATAGTGTCAATAAAATGTGATGAGGTGAACTTTTATAAACATTTATAAATATTTTCTCAAAAATAAAAAGAAAACGTTCGTTTAAAAGGTTAAAGGTTTTTTGATTATAAATACAAGTTTTTTATTCAACATTTTGGCGCAGCCGGTAGGATCCGAGCGAGCCTAACAATTATTGATCAAGTGCTGGATATAGGCACCTAATCCTTGAACTCAGCCTGAGCCGAGGCTGAGGGCACTAGATCAATAGAGGCGGTGACCCCGGATCCTATTCGAACAACGAACAGAGTAGCGTAAACTATAGGTGGTAGAAACCACTCTACTCTGCAACGCACCCAAAAGGTGCCACCGGTGGACTTTTGTGGGCTTCATCCCTGCCCAGGATAAAGTCCATAAGGACCAACAAGGGGACGATCTATCACAGACGCTCCCCCGACGTGGGATTGAAGATATCATCGGCCCGCATTAAATAAGCCATCGATACTTCACCAAGGGCCCCGAAGTTCAACCTATCATTCGATTGACACATCATCCGAAATAAATCTACCTGTTTTACTACAATTGACCCAGGTGAGGCCAATAAACTTAGTCGGCTGCAATCTAAGGCCGACGACCGAACCTTATTAAGATCTTCGCTCGGGGGTGTTCAACCACGGTGCCTCTGCTCCAGGCGGGCACGCGCTCACCCCCCATATAATTTCATCGCGGGAATTTTAGTGGGCTTCATCCCTGCCCAGGAGACGCCCTATGTCCGAGGGCCAACAAGGGGACAACAATCACCAAAAAATCCTCCACCGAGGGACAAAATATACCAGGCCCTTCAGCCCTACCAGGGCCCACCGACACCTCGGCAAACCAGGACATTCAACGATACACACCTTTAGACCTTCCAGTACCAGCGGAGCCCTACAGCACCCATCACCAACCAACAGGCCAGATCCTTCAAGCGGTCACCACTTTTACTTATTTACTGTATGTAATAACCTAAATATTTTTAACATAATATAAATTATTTATAGGTAGATAGTTAATACATTCTTATATATAGTTCTTGTAGTTTTTCGTTTTTTTTTTGAAGTGCCAACATTATTTTAAACTTTATTAATGAAAAGTGAAAAAAGAAATAGCTTACAAAAGCAAATTGGTGACTTAATAGTAACCAAAACAAGTAGGTAATTTTTTTTTATTTTAGATAAAAATTTATTAAAAGTTCAAGCGTTTAAAATATCTTAATCCGTATTTTGTAAAATTTGGTAATTTATTGACCAGAAATTTATATTTACATATTAATTATATATAATATACATATATATAATTGGAGTAAATCCTGCAGAGACAACTATGTGTCTGTTCGCAAAAATAATATATGTCTATAATATTTCTAAAATAATAGTGGTTACGTTACTTTATTTTTTTTATATATATTTGAGACTATTCATTGTTTATCTTGTTTCTTCTTTGTGTTTTGGTTTAAGTTTTTAATTCATTTGGTAAAGTCTTGAAAATTCTTACCGCTATAATATAGTTTTACAGCTAAACGTTTTACTTCTACCTACGCATATAAACAAGTATTTTTCAGTAAAGTAAATGAGAATTTAGACGTACTTATCAAAAGACCATATTTTCATTTAAACAATAATTTTTTTATATTTTTTATTATTATTTAAATTCAGGTAAAAAAAAAACAAACAAAAAGAGAATAAAATTGTAAAACATTGGAAACACCCGCCGACAGCACTCCCGCCTACGAAACCACCCATTCTCTAACGGAGACCGAAATAAGCCCCCTTTCGACTCTTTGATTCTTCAACTCCCCAAAGGAAACACACAATATTTATGGCGGACGAGTTAATAAAAGTCGCCAAACTAACGTCTTTATTGGTTCCGATATTCACTGGCGCAAAAAGCCCTACCACGGCAGCAGATTTACAAATCTTCATAGGTTGTTGCCGTCGGGTCTTACAGTGCCTGACGGACCCTGAAAAGTATGCATTCTTTCAAAATTTTCCCACAAGACTTCAAGGTGAGGCCTATCAACTAGTAGCCTTTAATAAACCAGCTACCTTCGAGGAAGCCGAAAAGCTCCTCAGTAGGACCTACCTCCCCAGAGAAACGTATCAGGAACTAGTGAGTAAACTGATCACTTTACGCCAGTTCCCTTTGGAGCCCCTCAAAGCCTATATCTCTAGGATCAAGCAACAGCTGTCCCTATGTGTGGAAGCAGCTATCTTCAAATATGGTGAAACAGCGACCCCAGTCACAGCGCAACTCGAGGACTTCGCCAAAAATGCCCTAAGAGGAGGAGTAACAAACCCTCATTTATGCCAGTATTTGCTGGCAACAGGCGAGGATGGCCTAGATAATTTAATTCAAAAGGCCCTTGACATGGAGAGACTCCAGCAAATGACACTAAACGTGCATGCACAATATCATATGGCTCAAATGCCCCAAGGTACTCCCACCTATGTTGTGCCAAAACAGAGTCACCCCTATCCATATAAAAGCATCCATGCCTCACAATTAGGCCTGAACGGTCTCTCTTCGACAAACGCACAGAATATCACAGTGCCGAACCCCATACCGCCGCAGACAACACCAAACACCGCCATCACTCCACTCAACACCACCCCTAGCGGTTACAACACTCCACATCACACCGCCTTTAGTAGTCTATTATTCTCTTCTCCCAACACCCAGCCGACTTACGCCCCACCCTCACAGGTTCCCTCAGAAAATACTTCAATATCACAGGCTTCACCCGTAACGTCAGAGCCTCAAATACCACAAGGGAACCCATTGGCGAAAGTCTCATGCAGTTACTGCCTGAATAAGGGACACACATACGCAGACTGCATCAAAAGGAAAAATACTCCTTTCTGTACCATTTGTAGGGCCACTAATCACGACGCGCGGGATTGTAAACGCCCGCCAGATCGCCCAAGAATAAATTTTCCCAATAGCCTCCAAGAGCAGCGCCTTAAATACAATCGTAGTGGACCCCCTTTGAACAATAGTAATCGATACCAACAAAACTATCTCCAACAGCTGCAGCCCCGCCCACAACCGTCAAACAGCCCAAATCAGGCAAACGGTAACACCCGAAGGGTACTTAATATCCACTTCACGTGTGACTTTTGCGGAAGGCACAGCCACAACTTGCATGACTGTCGACAAAGACAGCTTTGGGAGTCCTCACAATCGAGAAACTCCTCACGGTCTGAACCAAGACGTCCCGGTTCGAACATAAATAATAAGAATAAAATAAACGAGGGACCTCAGACGCCCATAAACAGTACCCCACTAGTCAACTTTCCACTTGACATAAGCCTAAACGGCACTGCTCAACTACTAGTTGCCAAAAGCGCTGAGGTTACCAATCTAAAAGCACATAATCTCAAGGATCCCAAACTACCAGATCCCACTCAAAAAAAATACATTCCAAACAGCACATGGCCAGGGAAAAACCCTCGGGAGCTGTCAGGGGAATTTCAGTCTAAAAACCCCCTCCCATGCACCTTCAAAATTGCGCGAAACATGCCAGGGCTCCCCAATAATGGCCTATTAAGGAATGATTTTCTCTCAAAACATGGTAACATTGAAGGCCCAAACAAAACGCTACGATTTCCTCGCACGGAAATCAATCCAGTAGAGATAGCAATTCCGCTACACAGTGAAGCCACCAAGTCGAAACCCAGAGAGCAGCAGGAGCAAACCCAAACCAGGGAACCTCAGCTCGTAGCAGCAGAGACAACCCCCGGTGGTGTCTCCCAAATATTCTCACAGAGGAATACCAGCTGCCTATTTCAAGATGGGTCAAGGTTGGAAAACAACCCAAATGACTTTGAGACCCATACAGGCTCAAAACAAAAGGTAGCATTGGAGAAACCCCTTTGCCTACCAAGCTAGTCTCAAATGGTGGTCCCCATTCCACTAAGGTTAGAGGAGGAAATGCTCCGTGAACCATACGAGCCGAGCGAAGGAGTATTCCTCGCCAATGCCCTCTTACCATCTGGAACAAGAACAGTGTCTTTAGGTCTTCTCAATGTTAACCCCCAACCAGTAGTCGCGACGAGCCTAACTCCCACGCTCGCTCCAACAAAAGAATACAATACCAATCAACTAGCCCCCAACAACAACCCTAAGCCTTTAACCAATGCTAACGACGAATGTGGGTATCCTTCAGGCTCTGAACCAGTTGGTCTTAGGAACGCCAGTACCCCATCGTCGTCTAACGCAAGGCTCGAAAATATACCCAAAAATGGTGCAATCCCGCATGGTATACTAAAGGAAAACAGGCAAAATTAAAGTTGGGCAAAAAAGAAATAGAAAACAATTCCCTCCAATACCTACGAGATATATTCCCCGACTATGAGGACCCGGCTCTTGAGCGCGAAACGAGCCTCACACAACCAGACGAGGGGCTCAACCTCGACCACCCTGTAATGACCGACGAGAAACGGTCCATATTCCATTTAGGAGAGGACCTTACCTTCACGGAAGCCTTGAAGCAAGAGATTCCTATGGTCTACGACCAATTCAATAATGAAAAAATATACAGACTGCCCAAAACACAACGGCAGATCACTAATGGGCAATTACAAGAAATGCTGGACAACGACATTGTCCAACCAACTAAAAGTCAGTGGAACCCACCCCTTCTAGTGGTCCCAAAAAAAAACGGGTTCCCATGGTGAGAAAAAACGTGTCCTCACAGCCCTGCAAGGCCCCGAATGGTTTGCCTATCTAGATGACTTCGTTATCCACGGTAAAAACCGTGAGGTCCACAACAGCAAACTAAGAAGAGCCTTTGACCGGTTGAGGAGAAACAACCTCAAATTACCACCGGAAAAGTGCCAGTCCCCTCGAAAAGAAGTAATTTGCCTGGGCCACACATTCTCAGCACAAGGAGCCCTACCAGACTCCAGAAAAACGAAGTGCGTTCAAAACTTCCCAGCGCCCCGTACAGTTAGACAAGTGCAGTCTTTCCTAAGCCTTCTTAACTACTACAGAAACATACCTAATTTCTCCAAAACAGTCCGCCTCTTAACAAATATACTACGAAAATGCATTAAATTCCTCGGGACCTCTAAATGCGAAGAAGCATTTCAGGCAATCAAGTCCTCCCTAGTCCCCCTCCACTACTCATACCCAGATTTCAGCTAACCGTGTCATTTAAGGGGCGCAAATTCAAGGTCTATACAGACCATAAACTCCTCAAAGGTGTCTTCAACGCCAAGAACCCCCTACACGCCTCATCTGGTCCAACCAAAAGCTGTCATAGTACGAAACAGGAAATTAGTGACGTCTACAACAAACGTTTAAAGCCGTTTTACGAAGATAAAACGCCACTTTAGACGAACAAATGACGGCCTGCCCCTGAGAATACCCAAGCCCGTTTTATTTCGTAAAACGCCGTGTTGGACGACCACTCATGCGCAGAACCTCCCTCAACAACTAATGTTACTAGGCTACCCCACATACAGATGTACACTGTTACTGATCCATACGGTTCGATCCAAGAACTCCAAACTAATCTTTTGTACAATGCAAATGACCCTGCCGCATGATTGCCCAGTTTTTTTTTTCCCATAAAAAATAGTACTCCCTTCAAGTACTGGGTACGCCCGCCCGGCCTAACCTCCTTCATCCCCTCATTTCCTTCGAGTACGAGAATCGCTCTACTCCGTAGCGATTCTCTTGCTCTAGGGGGGAAGGAATGTTATGTAAAAAATCCCAGAAGGGAAAATTTCTTAAAAATTAACATTCCTAAAATATACTTATCCATTTTTACATACGTCGGTAAATTTTCCATGGGAAACGGCCCTGAACCAAAGTTTCAAGACGAAACTTGAGCCACCCCAAATGATAATTTTCGCGCAACTTGCAATGCGCCGCGTGAGAAGCGCGCTGTAAGCAAGTTGCGCAGGTGCCAGGCTAATAAAGTTCAAGGGCGCGTTTCCCCGGCGTTTTGGAATTTTCCCTTGTTACCACCGGCGGGTGGAAATTTAAAAAAGTTGAGTGTTGTTCTAATCGTCACCGCCAGCGGGTGGTTTTACGGTGTGTTGCTTTAACTACGACCGCTGGTGGGTGGTTAATTTTCTAAACAGTTTTTTGTTCTAATCGGTGTAACCGGCGGGTGTTTTTTTTATATTATAGTATATTTGTTTTTATATGTTTTATATATGACAATTCCGGACGGTGGCGGTTGCTTCGGCACCGTGCGTGGTGGCCAAGCTGGCAGGGTACTCAGTTAATTAGTGTTTAAATTGTTTTAAAAAATATTAAAAACGTTATCTCACTTGAAACTAAAAATTAAAAGGTGTAAAACAATAAAATGTGATGAGGTAAACATTTATAAACATTTATAACTATTTCCTTAAAAATAAATATATTATATGTAATTATAATTTATAAATACTATCTCGAAAATAAAAAGAAATCGTTCGTTTTATAGTGTCAATAAAATGTGATGAGGTGAACTTTTATAAACATTTATAAATATTTTCTCAAAAATAAAAAGAAAACGTTCGTTTAAAAGGTTAAAGGTTTTTTGATTATAAATACAAGTTTTTTATTCAACAATACTGATATTTATCTATTATTTGAGATATTTCTCCCAGCTGCCGGACGTGGGGTAATTTTCTACGGAAGTTGAGCGTTCTTCTTTATTGTTATAAACCTTAGTCTGATTTAGTAAGAGTATGTTAGCAAATCTGAAGTATTTATATATTTGTAAAGTAAAAAAGGAGTACTCCCGTATATTGAATAAATAAATAAATAAAATAAATAAACATAAAATAATCTTAGCAACATATTTTACAGGTATTTTAACATTTATGAAAATAACAGACGGGAATTGACATTTGCGAGAAAGTGGTTTCATTGAATTTTGAATTAAAATAAAAATTAATATGACAAACGCATTAAGGAAATTGTATTTTGTCAGATACTGAAACAAGGCTTGTTTGTTATCATTCATAATTTTTTTTGTTTTTATTTTCAACCGATCAGCTGTTCAAAACGTAATAGAACCCATAGCGGATTGTTCTAAATATTTTATGTTATGTGTTCATAAAAGACTTCATAAAATAATTTTACGAAAGCATGCAGAATACGAATTTTTAAAGTATTTTATTTTTATTTTATGAGGAACAAATTTTATCATCATAACATAACAAAAAATATTATATTATGAAAAATTACAGAATAGCCCATTAATAGATTCATATACTACAATAATTACCTTACAGTTACCTTTTCTTGCAAAATATTAGATTACGAATTTTTGTGATAAATTGCTTTGTTCCCCTTTGGGTAATTTTTCGATTTTGCTGTGCTCATTTTTTTTTGTTATAAACATTGGTTATAGTGATTATCCGAACTTGTTATGTGCCCCCCTTATATTAAGCGAAGGTACTGACTAGGGAATCCAATCCCGCACCATTTTTGCGGGATCAGAAATGCGGGACTAGACATGCGGGATCCGCGGGATCTGCGGGATTTGAGCAGTAGAATGACCTGTTAAAAGAACCGGGACTAAGAGAAATACTAACAATATTGCAAAGTATTAACAATTTATGTGCTGTGCGTATATATGAACGTGATCAATGTCAAGTTACACTACGCTACGACAGGGGATTCTCCACGTGAATTGAGCGTACGGGGATTACCTTTGCGGTTAATTGTATTGTTTGTCAAACAAACTACTGAGTCAGCAAACAAAGCATTCCGGCCAATTCTGAACTACGCTGGAATTGATAAGGCTGGAATTTTATTTATTTATTTATTTATTGCCAAGCAAGGCACTTAATTACTAATTACAATTAAATACAAAAATTAATTAATGTAAAGGAACATCAGTGAGTATTTAACATCGTATTAAACTAAGGTCTAGGTCTATCATGTTAGTACAACCAGGAGGACATCAGGGAAGTTAGTTTTCTTTTGTAAGTCATTTTGTTAATTGAGGGAGAGAAACAGGCCGCGTAGGTATTGACAGCACCTGTTAACGGGTTCGTTTCTAGCATATTCAGTGCGATGCGGGTACTCTTTAAGTAATTTGGAATGTCTTGTTTGTCGAGTATCGTTAAATTTGATGGTGTCCGACAGGAATTGCACGTTGAGGTTATTGTTCAGGACATCCAGGGTAAAACAAGATATGAGCAATTTACGCCTAAGGGATAGAGGCAAGAGATCAAGGATTTTGAGTCTGTCCGTATAGTGAGGAAGGTTGTGAAAATCCGAAGGATTATGAAGGTTCCTAAGCGCGAAAAGAAGGAACCTCTTTTGGACTGATTCTATTCGGTTTAGACTTATTTGAAATATGGGATCCCAGCTGGCACGCATATTCAAGTATAGGCCGGACTAATGCACAAAACAGAGCTTTAGTAACCCATACATTATCGAATTCCTTAGCTCTTCTCTTAATAAAGCCCAACAGCTTGTTGGATCTGGCAGTTATATTTTCATAGTGTAAGTTAAAGTTTAACTTACTGTCGAGGACAATGCCTAAATCAACAATGTGATCGACACGATCCAAGACTTTGTCATTGAGATAATAATACTGCAGCTGTTTGTTTCTTTTCCTGGAGAAGGTAATTACGCGACACTTACTGGTATTGAGAAAAAGATTATTAGTGGTACACCAGTCTTGTAGTGCATTAAGTTTCGACTGTAAAAAGGATACATCAGCTTGAGACTTTATAGCACTATAGATTTTTAAATCATCGGCGTAAAAGAGATCGGAAATGAATATGTTGAATAGCAGTGGTCCTAGATGGCTGCCCTGGGGTACACCTGAGGTTACATTGATTTCTTTTGAAAGGAAACCCTGAAATCTTACCACCTGAGTTCTCCCGTTAAGGTAAGAAGTTATCCAATCCAAAAGGGGGCCGGATATCCCAAATCTTAATAATTTCGTAAATAAAATATGGTGGTCTACTCGATCAAATGCCTTGCTAAAATCAGTGTAGACAGCGTCAAACTGGTGGCCTTGTTCCATGCCGCATAGTAATTCGGAGGTCAGTATCATAAGATTGGATGTGGTGGAACGACCTTTTCTGAAACCATGTTGCTTATCGTTTAGGTTCGGAACAATTAGAGGGGCAATCTTGTCATAGATAAGTTTTTCAAATAGTTTAGGGATAACAGATAGGATAGCAATGCCCCTATAGTTGTCCACCGCATGTTTATCACCTGATTTAAAGATTGGTGTGAGGTAGGATTTCTTCCATACCGAGGGAAATTTGCCGATAGATAGGGACTTGTTAAAAATTAGGTGAAGAGGGAAAAGAATGTGTTGGGCGTGGCTCTGCAAAAAGCTTGAAGGCAGACAGTCCGGACCGTGTCCTTTATTGACCTCCAAGTCTTTTAGACCGGTCATTATATCTTCGGCCGACAAAGATATATTGTCTAAAAGGACCGCAGTTTCTGAATGCTCTCTTGGGTTAGTGTGCGCAGTAGAAGAAGTGGGGCAGAAGATTTCACTGAACCTGTCCGCAAACATGTTGGAAATTTCTTGGGGGAGTGAAGAGTGTGTGATGCCATTCGTCATTGTTGTCGGGTAACCTGATGTTTTTCGCTTTAAATTAACGAAGTCAAAGAATTTTTTTGGATTACGAATGATATTTTCACCGACAGTCTTTACATAATTAGTATAGGCCTCCCGTGACCTATGACTAAATTCTGAGGCTAACCTGGCGTATTCAGATTTCTGCTCAGCACTAACATTGTTATTATTTTTCACTACGCGGTACAATTTATTTCTCCTATTACGAAGAGAACGAATGTTTTTGTCAAGCCATGGCTCCGTCAATTTATCCCTTTTTTGATTTTGGGTACGAATCTGCCAATGGTGTCGTCAATATCGTCACCATCAAGTATATCCTCCCATTTAATAAGGGATAATTCAGTGCTGATACTAATATTATCAGCATTCTTAAAATCGTAGACTACAGAATTGTTATAGGAGGCGAGATAATTAGTTATAGTCGAACTGAGCTCCACGACCCACGCGGAATGATGGGTAGTATTATTAAAAAGATTCTCCTCCTCAGAAGCAGGAAGTACGTTCAAATCCTCATAGAGGTTGGTGAAGATTAAGTCCAACCAATTACCATTCGAATTTGGTTGGCTAATTACCTGTTGTAAGTTGTTACTGTAAAGATCGTCGATAAACTTTATATCGACAGGTTCGATACATTAATCGGAAGTAAATAACTGTCTTCCTCGTCGCGGATAAAAGATATATTGGGCCGATTAAAATCGCCTACAATTAATATATCTTTGTTAACATCGGAGGTTTCCTCTATTATATGAATCACATTATCATATATAGATTCGTCAGAGTTTGGAGGTAAGTAAAAAGAACCGATAACAATGTGTTTCTTTCCGAACTTTACTCGTACTGACATGTTCAAAAGATTGTGACGATGTAGTTGCGATCAGTTCACTATTTAAGAAGTCTTTAACAGCTATGAGGACACCACCTCCTCTTGATAGACCGGTAGATATATAGTCTCTATCGCATCTATGAATTGACCAGCTGCTGTCCAAGATCTCCTCGTTAAGGAAGGAATCATTCAACCAAGTCTCGGTTAACACTAGAACATTGAAGTGACACGATTTGGAGTCGATAAAAAGATTCTTCAGTTTGCCTCTCATCCCACTGCAGTTATGGTAGAAGAGCCTTAAGTCATCGGAAGAGGTTTGATGGGCTTGGAAACGGTTAGAATTTTGGGGGGAAGCTAGTTATGGACGATAATATCTATTTGATTCTTCCCGACTTTTTTGCAGTTGGGAGATATTCTTTGCTCTGATATGAGACGCATATGCAGAAAGGTCCTTGCTAACTTGCTGAGGGGAAATTTGGAACTGTTCATGGAAGTTTGTAAACAGTCCAAGGAGGGTATTGTGTTCTGTAGGTAAACCCTCTTGCTGAATAGAAATAATGAGACTAGTCCTAGTCTTACCATTAATGCAGGTCGAATCAGGTTTGTTGTGCATGTAAGCCAGGAAAAGACGAACGTCATCAAAGATCCTCTTTTCTCGCAAGCGCGAAAGCAAATATCTACTCTCTGAGGAATTAGCAGATATAATGGTATTTTTTACCACCGGGGGTTGTAGAGGATTCAAGAAAGGCGACTTGCATCTTACCGGTTCAGACGGCTTTGGTTGAGGTGGGCTTGATTGAGGTGGAATTGCATCGCCGATATTAGCGTAGGAACGGCCGCCGACAATAATGTGACTACGCGCAAAATTCGGGTAAGTTGTTGGTAATGGATTATTTGTTTTAGTGTTCTTGGTTAGTGAGTGTGTGGTTGGTAGTGGGTCATTAGTACCATTAGTTTTCCTGGTTAGTATGTTGGTGGGGTTTAGGTTGGGGCTACTCTTAGCTATATTAGTGTTGCTACTTAGCCTATCTAGCCTAGGGTAAGTGGTTGGTAAAGAGTTAGTGTAAGTGTTCCTGGTTAGTGAGTTAGTGTTTGGTAGTGGATCATTAGTACCGTTAGTGTTCTTGGTTAGTGTGTTGGTGGGGTTTAGCTTAGGGCTACTCTTAGCTATATTATTGTTGTAACTATCCTATCAGTCCAACGGCGGAGAGTTAAATTTTTCCAGGTAAAGATGTCTGCCTCAGAGTTCAGGAACAACCAATCGTATCTTGAGGGCAAGGCGACCTTGAAGCTCCGGGGTTTATTGGCCTTCTTATTTCGATGACTGTCTTCTTCGCAGTTGGATATATCAATCGAGAAGTCAGTTTTAAACAACGAATTTACCCAAGATGGGTCAGATCGTGGTGGCGCGCCTTGGAGGAAGTATTTGGACACATCGTCGTTGGTGTTTGAGAAATTTACTGGCCTGAAGTTAATTATGCCGCTGCAAATGGGGGTTTTTAAAGCACGCTGTCGTTTCCTTTTATTGCTGCTCCCTGAATTTTTCGGTGTCCGTTGATCCTTGCCGTTTTTGTTGATTCTTTCCAGCCTGGCATCCCATTCTGCCTGAGACCAAGTTGTGCCGAACTTATTTATCGTACGCTCGGGCAAATGAAGCGGTGGCAGCTGAAACGGCGAATTCCCCGAAATAGATATAGTCTGCTGGTGGAGACCATTTACAGGAAGTGACTTAATGACATCCAATTCGGTTCGAATGTTGTTGAGCTGGGAATTGAGATCCGTTTTAAGCACTTCAAAGGATTTTTCAAAGGCAGAGAATTTGCCCCCCAGGGTGGGCCAGGCTCCCGAGTAAAAATAAAAAACGGCCTTATAAAGGGCGAACACCGGCCGCTTGGCTTTTTAAGGCGCATTTGATGGCGGTAGAGTTTTTAACCATTTTTAATGGGAGCACATACGGCCTTACGACGGCCAAATTTGACCAAAAGATTTAAAAGGCCAAGTACTGAGCTGTAGAAACGGGCATTCGACGGGAAATTTCAGCCAAAAAAAGATTCTGCACCAAATGTATTGTTGAATGTGTTTTATGGGAACTTCATCATTTTCGTTATGTACAATGGTTCTTTCTATTTATCCTACTTAAAGATATCGATGCACAAGAGAAACGAGCTCGTCAGTCGTCGGTTTGTTGTACGTGAAGTGTGTGGTGCGTGTTGATTTATATTTTAGTGGGAAATTTTGTTATTTAACGGCTTGAAAAAAAACACAACCGAAAAGAAATCAAACTTTAATTGCAGTGAAACATATTTTCTTATAGGAGGGCGAATATCCACGTTGCTGCCACTGTACCACCGTGGTATACCCGTAATAGCAACCATACGGCCGCCATACCACCGTCGTATGGCCGTTATTGAAACTTTAAGGCCGTTGTTTCATCGTCAATCGCCCCCTGTACGGCCGTACTGTCCTGCAACGAGCCTTCTGTTAACCGCCAGATGGTCGAGGACTATGTTTCAATTACACTCGGCATTTGCCCGTTCTAAGGCCATCATTTATTTTTACTCGGGTATCTTCGATGTCGGTGCTGGTACTGCAGCGGTTGGCGTCTGAGCTTAATTTGATTTTCTTTAGGGCTGCAGGGCTTTTCTTACATTGGTAGCATAAAGTCTGTTGGGGCCGTATTTGGTTTTTCGGGTCGATATCGATTTCTGTCGATAAATAAAAATTGGCATTTGGCAACCCGATATCGACAACCTTCAGCCTGTTTCTTTACGAAGTCCCGGGATGCCTGGGATCCCAATTCATGTTTCTTTACTTTCTCGGGATCATTTCCCCTCCATCCCAAAGAGCCAGAGGTCTGGACTTTTGACGGCGTGGATTAAATGAGACATGTCAAAAGGTGACAGTTCTCAGCTAAGGTGACAGTTCTCAATTTTCAACATCAATTGATTTAATAAAAGATATTCGTGTTATCGAGGCAATAGTGCAAATAATAAATAAATTGAAGTGTTGTGTTATCGAACCAACAGTGAAAATAATAATTAAATTGAAGTTTTTTGTTATCGAGACTATTAGTGCATATAAATAAATAGTTCTTCTTCTTGGATTTCTCAATCATCCCAGAAATCATTTCTTTACTTTGACAGTTGCATCCCCACCCTTTAACAAAAACTCGGGATCCCAGGGATCCCGGGATTTAGTTAAGAAACACACTTGTTATCGTGTCTATAAGTGTGGATCAAGTCGTTTGACGTTTATTAAAGCCCGAATTCATCGACCTAGATATATTCTCGGTTATTTCTTATCCCGTACAATTCTACGGATATTTTTTCTATTCACGGAAAGCAAATATAATTATTATAAATTTTTACAGAATTACAAATTCATTCATATTGATTCAATATTTGACCGTTTTCTTTGAAAGTGGTGTAAGTCCACTTTATATGATATGGAGATATTTACGGGTTTGCGTTTGAAAGGATTGAAAAATATTGGTAGGTATATGTTAATACCGTGCTTACTATTTAACGTAGCTATGGAAAAAGTGATAAGAGACGCAGGAATTAACACCGCGGGCAGTATTTTCAACAAGTCGGTACAACTATTGGCATACGCTGACGACATCGTAATACTAGCCAGATCCAGCATAGCAAAGAAAGAAGCCTTCATATTGCTAGAAAGAGCAGCAAAGAAATTCGGACTAGCAATTAATGAAGAGAAAACGAAATATATGTATGTGCATCTCTAAAAGACGGAATGATCGCCAGAATATGACTATAGATACATATAACATCGAAAGTGTAAAAGAATTTATATACTTAGGGACGCTAATCTCAAAAGATAACGACACGACGGCAGAAGTCATAAGGAGATTGGCGCTGGGAAATAGATGCTATTTTGGGCTACGTAAACACTTCTTAACAAGGAACATATAAAGGAGGACTAAAGTTAAGCTATACAGAACTCTTATAAGGCCAATACTACTGTATGGATCCGAAACCTGGACACTAAGAAGTAATGAAGAACACCTCCTGGGGTGCTTTGAAAGAAAAATCCTGCGCACAATATATGGAGGAGTGAACGAAAATGGTGTTTGGAGGAGAAGATACAATCACGAATTGTATCAGTTGTATAAAGATCCAAACATCATAAAAACTATAAAAATTAGCAGAATTCGATGGGCAGGACATGTTGAACGTAGCAGTGATGACAGCATAACAAAAATTATTATGAACAAGAGACCAGACGGACACAGAGGCACAGGACGTCCAAAAAAGAGATATACAGATAGCGTAGAGGAGGATCTACGAACCCTAGGTATAAGAATTTGGAGACCCCAAGCCAGGGACAGACAGTTCTGGAGGAGGATGTTGCAGGAAGCCAAGGCCAATAACAGGCTGTGGAGCTATTTATGACGATGAAGATATGTTAATACCTTCAGTTTATGTTTTTTTAAATATTAAATTGATTTAATTTTATAATGAGATCGTTTTTAAAGTATTAATTAAAAGAAATTTATACTTTTGATGATCTCAAATGGACTTACACCACTTTCAAAGTAAACAAAATATGAAAATCATACATTGATGAAATATTAAATATGGCATTTCAATTGAATCAAAACAATTTTTCTTATGAAATTTTTATTAAATTTTATTTAAGTTGAATTTTTGGGATGCGATGGATGGATATAAAGGTGGTAGTATTATATTTTAATATTTTCGTGGTCTTCCAAGCGTGGAGGATAAATCTAATGTTTTAAACTCCCCATTTTCATCAAATGAAGTTTTATACAGCATTGTATATGGTTTGTTTTTTAAAAACCTTATCCAACATATCTTCAGCCAAGTTACCTCTTCACCATAACTATTTTTTCCGTCTTTTTAGAACTAACTACTGAACTAGTAGTTTCGTCGAAACAAAATCATATCGTTTCATTTCATGTAAAATAAACTTTTTACGTTTTCGGCATTGTTGTGTGATAGTTTTCTTATAGACGTCTCGATAGTTCCAAAATCGGCATATTTTGAAAGTTAAGAATGTCCAGAAATTTATGTCTTTGCGGAAAGTGGCCTTACACCACTTTCAAAGTAATTATATTTGTAATTGTACGAGTATGGGCTAGGCTAGCACGGTGTGCGGACGTGCGGGCATGTGCTGTCGCCACCCACTAAATAAAACCCGATTTAAATCCCCCACATAAAATCACAATAATAAAAACCGAGATCAATTTCCTCCGTGAAAGTGGACCCAGAACACAAAATAATTTAATTATTAAAAATCTGTGCTCAATATTGTGAAGTGAAGGTGTCAACAACTTAACCGAAACCGTGGATGTAACAGACAGACAATACATGTAAGTTTATTCCCCCTTTCCCACACCCATTCTCGGCACCGCCGGCGTCTGAGCCAGTATCGGCCAGCTGACGGGATTCTCCTTGCTTTAGGAGGCATAACACTCCAGCAAGGCGCATCCCGTTAACTCCGATGGTGATGACAATGGCACTGCCGGTTGCGACTGAGACTTGCAACCTTGTGTATACGAAGCCACGATACAATAATTTTTGTATAGATTTTACTAACATCCATGAGCTTCTAACAAATTTCTACTCCGTGTTGTGCCACCTCAACACATTTTCTCCGCCAATCTTCGCACTAAGTGAAACCCAAATTTTACCCAACGACGACTTAGATCGTTATCAGGTTTCCGGGTACACTTTGGTGCACAATCTCTCCCCACATAGGGGGATCGCCATTTATATTAGGAATGTCATTGCCTTCCAGAAGGTGTACAGCAGTACAACATCTGATTTTAACCACCTCGGTATTAAAATTTTACTCTCTAAGCATGTCATTTTCTTCTGCTTTCTATACAGGAGTCCTAGTATCAGTAATGAAGCTTCCTCATTAGCGTTCGACGCTATCTCCGAACGTATCTCCGAATTTTTATCCTCCCATCCGGATTGCGAAATCATTGTTGCGGGTGATTTCAACGTTCACAACGTAAATTGGCTGAATTACTCGAACGGCACCAGTGTTTCTGGCAGGGATGCCGAGCTCTTTGCTGAGACCAATAATCTGCACCAAATGGTAAAACATCGTACTCGTGTTCCTGACTCTGCAGACCAAGGGGCCTACCTCCTTGATCTTTTTCTTACCTCGCACCCAACACGATACTCCGTTGAGGTCGATTCGCCTCTAGGCAACTCGGATCACTGTCTAGTCAGCGCTTACTTCCCATATCGATCTCCTACCCCAACCACGCCAGCTCCTCGGAGAACTGTTTGACATTATGGGAAAGCCAACTGGTTGGGGCTGATTCGTTTTTTTCAAGCTGCTGACTGGGATCTGTGTTTCCAGAACCGCGATGTAACTTTGCGGCCCTCTGTACTACCAAAATTATATCGGCCGGAATGCGTTTATTTATCCCTCATTCCTCCAAATCCATAAAGCCTAGGCCGCATGGATGGTTTAATCAGGAGTGTATGAACGCAATTAAAACCAAAGAAGCCGCCTACAGAGAGTACAGTCATTCACCGAGCGAATCATCTCGTCGTGAGTACATCAGGTTGAGAAACTCCTGTAAATCCACCATCAGGAAAGTCAAAGAATCTTTCGATGACAGACTGAGAGGTAAACTCATTAACTCCACTGCCGGCAGTAAAAACTTCTGGTCCTTGGTAACTTCCATCAGGAAGAATTTCACTTCACAAACAACGCCTCCATTCATTTGCAATGAGCAAGTGCTAACAGAAAGCAAACCCAAGGCCGACCTACTTGCATCTCTGTTCGCTGCAAATTCTTCCTTACCCGATGCCGACATGCAACCCCCCACCATCGAGTATTCCACCCACTCAATGGATCGAGTTTTCTTCAGGACGCGTGAAGTGTATAGGTGTCTCAAAGAGCTGGACTCCAACAAATCCACTGGCCCCGACAATATTCCCCCTATGGTTCTTAAAAAATGTGCCTCACCTTTGGCTAAACCTCTGCGCAAACTTTTCGCCCTTTCATACTTCTCCGGAGTTTATCCTGACTCTTGGAAATTGGCTCATGTTCAGCCTATACCGAAAAAAGGTGACGCTAGTGACCCCTCTAACTACCGCCCAATAGCAATTACTTCTATTCTCTCCAAAGTCATGGAGACAATAATAAACAGAAACCTTGTTGAATATCTCGAATGCAACCAAATATTGGACGACAAACAGTACGGCTTTAGATCTAAAAGATCTACTGGCGACCTCGTTGTTTGCCTAACGGAACACCTTAACCAAAGTATTCACCGATTTGGTGAATCTGCCCTGGTTGCTCTAGATATCTCCAAGGCTTTTGACAGAGTATGGCATCCCGCTCTGCTGTCCAAACTCCAAGCTATTGGTATTGACTTTGTTCTAAAGAACTGGATTAAGAGCTTTCTTTCTGGCCGCTCAATCAAGGTAGTATTGGATGGCGTCGAATCCAATTCCCACACCATCTCCGCAGGTGTTCCCCAGGGCTCAATCCTATCACCAGCTCTCTTCTTAGTTTTCATCAACGACCTGCTCTCAATCCCCACCAACTCACTTCACAGTTTTGCAGACGACGGTACTCTACGTTACTCCTATGGCTTTGATAATGTAAGACAAGCACGCGCCAGACCTTGTCTGCATCATCGTGAGCTCATGTCCAATTCAATCAACAGAGACATTAAACTAATTCTTGATTGGGGCCGCAAAAACCGTGTTGAATTTAATGCATCAAAAACGAAGTACTGTCTCATCTCCAATAAAACTTGTACCGACCCTCCTTCTATTTCAGTGGGCAATAAGAACCTGACGGCTGAACCGTCTCTAAATATCCTAGGCATAACATTAGCCGAAGATCTGCGTTGGAATAACCACATATTCCAAATTGCTAAACAAGCATCGCAGTGCCTGGGATTCCTCAAAAGGTGCAAATTCCTCCTTCAGTCGTCCGCCAGGGCTATAATCTACAAGTCCTACATTCGTCCTCGCCTCGAATACAACTCGTATATCTGGGCCGGGGCGCCGAGAACCACCTTAGCTTGGCTGGACAAGGTGCAAAACCGCGCTCTCAAACTTATTGGTGATAGCGCCACTTGCTCCTCAATTGACTCATTAAGCCACCGTAGGAATGTAGCAGCTCTTGCAAAATATTACCGCTTTTACCACAATGACTGCTCCACTGAAATAAGTAACCTCATGCCTCCACGGCAACATTTCCCCCGCAACACAAGACTGGCCCGCTCGGCTCACCCCCACAGTTTACAGCCCTCATCTTCGCGCACACTTCGGTTTAGAAATTCATTTATAACAAGAACAACACGACTGTGGAACAGCCTTCCAAAGTCAGTATTTCCGAACTCATACAACACCCAAGAGTTTAAACGCAAGGTTCATCACCATCTCCTCCAACACCCTCTTGACTCCCCCTAACCTATCTTATCCTTCTCTCTCTTCTTCGTGCTAAGCTTACTACCAGACATTGCACCATGATTTGTACGACATGACGAACTGGTAGTACAAAGGTTGACACCTGAGCTTCGACTATCACATAAAAAAAAAAATTTCATTAACTAGCTAAATTTATATTGACAAATTGATGAAAATTTTGAAGGATTTTTTTGGGAACTGTTTATAAATAAAAAGCTCATAGCAGATAGCATTGAATGTTATGTTGTTAACTAACTTTTTGTCAAAAATGGACGCACCACTTTTAAGCTGACTTAGCTGTTTCTTTGGTTCGACAAAGTTTCGTTCATGTTTGTATATTGTTTTTTACTTTTGTAATTATATTTCTTATGTTTCTTTTTCTTTTTAGTGTTGGTTCATCCTGAAAACTAAGTAATCCTTCTGTTTATAATTTTCAATGTTGAATTATTCGGGTCAATTCAAAAAGTCAACATTGCAGAAACATTGCAACATAAAAATTTGTCATGTGTTCAAAAACTCAGCACGAAAAAGTGTGGTATTCATTTTGTCAACAAGGTAGGCAGTGTTCTCGTGATACTCATGAAATGTCAGCAACATATTTGTTTATTCTGCAGAACATAACCCCTACAATTAGAAAGGAGAACAGTGCATTAGATGCACTTTTTTGGGAATTTTCAGGAATTAGCAAGTTAATTATTACATTTTTCAATATAAAACTTATCGTGTATAATTTTTTCTCCATTTCAAACAAAACAAACCGAAATGTCATCCAAAATCTCGTAAAATTAATCCCGTATGCAACACTGCCTAAACGATAATGGTGTGGTAACATGACAGAAACAGTGCTGCAACACTTAAATTTGTGTTGACATTTTGAATTGACCCACGGTATACAGAAAGTTTATGTATACCGTGGAATTGACCCTTCCACACAAATAAGAAAACAATTTCTTTGAAATCTAAACTACAACTGCATATTTCTGTCATTTAGAAAAGAGTGTGTTCGCAACGAATGAAAGCGAAACGAAAACTATAATCTGAAAAAAAAACTATTAATTCGCAAAAATCAAAACTCGTCATTAATAAAAAAAATCATCTCAGAATTAAAGAGGGCTTCAAAAGATTAACATCTCCCCCTAGTAACAAACATACACCCTTTTTTCAATTTATGTCAAGGCAAAAAAAATGTGTCCCTCGTTCCAAAATTAAAATGCTAAAAAAGCAAGAAGTCAACTCGTATGACAGCTGAAGATATGACAAGACATAAAGGGCCGAGCGATATGAAAAAAACGTCTTAATCCAATTTACAAAACGTTTTGTAAGACGCTGTCATTGCAGATCCCAAGTATTGTTGCTAGGGATAATGAAAAAGAGAAAAAAATCAGTTTTTCTTTATCCTTGAAATTTCCGCAGACGGTTTTTAAGGGTGAGGTTAAAAGAGCTTAAGTAATGTGCATTACGTCTATTATTCATGATATGTTTAAGATATGGGAAAGTATTTTTAAATCTTTTTACAAAACCTTGTATAAGTATACATATAAACACACATGCTCATATGTTACTGAACTAATTTTATTTGTGACATGAGAAAGCTTTTTTTGAAGGATTTTACACTTTGTCTAAACATATTAAAGTAATTCTTTCACTTCTTTCACATTGTGGTATTACATTTTAGGATTTGGCAAGCGTGGTATTTATTTATTTGTTAGTGATTTTTTAGAAATCATATTGTTCCTTAATTTTAATTTCACGTGTTTATGAGCATATGAGAGAAATAATACATATGCATAGTGTAAAAATTGCATTTTAAATAAGTTAAGGCTATTTAAACTCTGCATTAGTGCATTGAAGTACAGGTGTTTCAATCAGCAGCCCTTCTTTAATTATTCTTGATAACTTATAGATAGCCTAGAGATAAAGGTGCCCGGCAAACGTCCTAAAGGGCTGTGTATGATCTTTCCTTTTCCAGATAACTTAGATAATATTTCTTGTCTTGATATCTTATAACTATTACATTGATTAAACAGACGAACTAACAAGAATAATACATAGCAAAAAAGAGAAAAAGCAATACAAAAAAAATAAAAAATAAACACTAGGATAGATGAAAAAATGTAAAAATGAGAATAAAAGAGAAAAGTTATGCAGAAAAAAAGAAATTCAGAAGAAGAGCAGACCACAGTGGAACCTAAGTTTAAGCAGTTGCCCTATAGCAGTAGAAATAGGGTTCGAACAACAAACAAATTCGTTACAGCAATCTGACAGTGGGATATTGTCGAACAAGCTCTTGTAAAAGAGGGAAAAATAAATCGAACCGACAGCGGTTATCCGGGGAGGAATGGGGGGTTTTTAGGGGTTTAAAACAGTTTTTCGCAATTTCTGGCTAAACTGTACATTCTATCGAAAAAAGTTAAAAGTAAAAGTTGTAGGAAATAAAAAGATCTACAACTTTTGAATTTACCATTTTTCCCTAACCTCAAAATTTTTCTAGAAAATGGCGGAAAACCGGTTTTTCGGTTTTTTATTTTTTTCTTTGAGACAAAAAAATTTCTATGAAGCTAAAACTTGGGCAAAAGATACCTGTTAGTGTTGCAAAAATGCAGTAATTTTTTCAGACGGAAATATTTAGAGGTTGTTGTTAAATTTAATTTTTTTTTAAAAAAAAGCGAAATTTTTAACTGCGATTCCTCTTAAAACTACATGTCCTACGGAGTTCTGTTTTGGCACACTTACTCGTTGTTACGTCTACTTCCGATAAATGGTAAAAAAAAGGTATTATTATTTTATTATTATTAATGAATGAGGGGGCAACCCATATGGTGAACACTGCGGCCAAGTTAGGCCTATTGTGTACGTACCCCACTAACGGAACAGACTCTCAGCCTTCCGGACGAAGGCAAGAAGGTCTTTAATTGAAGAAGAGCGGACTTGAGCGGGGCTCATAAACTCTCTGATAAACGTTCTTCTTCTAAGCCAGATCAGAGCAGGACATTCGCAAAGAATATGTGTGGAAGTCTCGTCGCCTTCCAGGCAGAGTCGGCATTCTGTCTCTTGAGACAGTCCTAGGTTGTGGAGGTGGTACCGCAGTCCTACATGGCCAGTCAGATAACCCACCAACAGCCTTAGGTCCGCTTTGTTTAAAGTGATAGTGCCCCTAAAGGCAAAGGGTCTTATAAGATCTTTAGCCTGTCTAAGACCTGGGATTGATTCCCAATAGGCAAGGTGTAGTCCCTTAATCCACTCCTCTATCAGGGACTTGGAGGTGGACCATGAGATGCCACAGAAGGGTTCTGGGCCCTGGACCAACGTCTCAGACCCCTCCCTCGCGAGGCTATCTGCAGCCTCATTGCCCTCGATACCCCGGTGTCCGGGGACCCAGCAGAGCGAGACGTTATTTCTTCTGGTCAGGCTCTGGAGTAAGTCAAAACACTCTGCAACTGTTTTGGAAGAAAACTTCCACGTTGAGAGTGCCTTGATGGCAGCTTGGCTGTCAGAGAAGATTTTAATGTTGGCGCCTCTCAAACCTTTCTCAAGGTTGAGCCTAGCGCAGGTCGCAATGGCATGTATTTCAGTCTGGAATACAGAGGGCCACTTACCCATTGCAATCGAGACCTTGGAATTGGGTCCTGCGACACCAGCCCCTGTACCATGTTCCATCTTTGACCCGTCGGTGAACCAGTGGAGATGTTTTGGATCCCCAGGAAGAATAAGTTCTTCCCACTCAGAACGATCCGGGATAATCGCCCTGAATTTCCTTTGGAACCGCAGTTCACCAACCATATGGTCGGATACGCGGCAAATGGAAATATTTGGGATATTGTCAAGGATATCCATGTGTCCTTTGACTGTATAGGGCCAGTTGGATGAGATCTGAAGTCTCAGGGCACTTATGGCCGCGGATTTCCATATGAAGATATGCAATGGAGTCAATCCAATGATTGCCTCCATCGCAGCTGTGGGACAGGTCCGCATAGCTCCGGTAATGGAGAGGCAAGCAAGCCGTTGTAGTTTGCTGCACTTAAGGATCGCCGTGACCTGTTTAGTCTTAGGCCACCAGACTATAGCGGCATAGGTGACCACAGGTTTAATGATCGTGTTGTACATCCAGTACATCATTTGTGGTGTAAGACCCCATGTCTTACCCAAAAGCCGTTTGCAGGCCCATATGGCCCTGGTGGCTTTACTGATGGCGTAGTCCAGTTGAGCGTTCCAGTTCAGTCTCTTGTCTAACTTTATTCCCAAATATTTGACTGAGTCTGAGTACTCAACTGTGGTACCCTGGATGCAAATAGGACCTAGGTCCACTTTGTAGCGTTTGGAGAAAGGTACCAAGACAGCCTTATTTGGGTTGATTGACAGACCCTCCGTGGTACACCATCTTTGAACTTCTCGTAGTGCTGTTCTCATGACCTCTGTAATGGTCAGGTCAAACTTCCCAGAGACGATGATGGCAAGATCATCTGCATAGCCGATGACATCGAAACCAGATTCAGATAGTTTGGTCAAAAGTTCATCCACAACTAGTGACCAGAGTAACGGGGATAGGACTCCACCTTGTGGGCAGCCCTTAATAGCTTTAACACTAATGGTGGAGACACCTAGGGTAGAAGAAATGTCACGATCTACAAGCATGGCATTTATCCACTCAATTGTGTGAGGATCCAGGTTTCTGAGAGCCAGTGCTCTAGAAATAGAATCATAGCCAGTGTTATCGAAGGCACCTTCGATGTCAAGGAATGCACATAAAGCAGTTTCCTTAGCAAGGAAGGCTTTCTCGATTTTGCTGACCAGGTGGTGTAAAGCAACCTCTGTTGATTTACCTTTAGAGTAAGCGAACTGGGAGCTATGTAGGGGAAGGGAGAGCTCCAGCTTGCACCTAATATGAAGGTCTAGCAGCCTTTCCATCGTTTTCAAAAGAAAAGAGGTTAAGCTGATAGGTCTGTACGATTTGGGCAGCTCCAGGGGCCTATTGCCCTGTTTGGGGATAAAAACCACCACGACTTTCCTCCAGATGGTAGGGATGTATCCCCAGTTGAAGCTGGCTCTAAAGAGGCAGACCAAGTTGTCGATAATCAGATCGAGGCACTTCTGAAGGAGTGCCGGAAAAATACCATCCCCTCCCGGGGATTTATAGGGTTGAAAAGAGGCCACTGCCCATTTAACCTTGTCGCGGTCAAAGATGTTCCCAGAAATACTTCGGGAATGGCGGTCTGGGATGGTCCTATGACTACACCCAGCATCCAATGGATAAGCGGTCTGGAGGATTGACCCTGGAAAGTGCTCTCTGAGCAAGTACCTCAAAGTTTCTTCGTGGTTAGAGGTGTAGGAGCCATCCTCCCTTTTGAGAAGGCCCACTCCGTTAGAGGAGTCTTTTGCAAGTAGTTTTTGGAGTCTAGTCGCCTCTGGTAGAGTCTGAAGGCTCTCACAGTGCTTCCTCCAGGCAATCCTTTTGGACCGTCTTAACTCCTTGTTATAGGCTGTGAGGATGAACCTGTATTCATCCCAATGCCCGGTGTGTTTTGCTCTATTGAACAATCTCCTAACATCCCTACGCATTTCACCTAATCTGTCGTTCCACCAGGGTACTTTACGTGACGACTGAAAGGAAGAGACAGTGTTGCTGTCATGGTAGGAGGAGATCAGCACGTCAGTAAGCTGGGTGGCCGCATTCTCCAGTTCACACACTGAGGTGATAGAAGCGGCAAGCAGGTCTGATTTCGAGGCCACAAGCCCCTGAAACTTAGACCAGTTGGTTTTCTTAGGAACCAAAGAAGAGGAGCGGATATGTGGGAGGCCCACAATGTCGAACCTAATGTGCAAGTGATCCGACAGTGAAGCCTCGTCCAAAACACGCCAGTTTTCAATCCTGTCGGAGAGAAGCCTGCTGGTGAAGGTGAGGTCCAGCACCTCCTTTCTACTAGCAGTGACAAAAGTGGGTTTGCATCCCTTATTTGCAATGTCTATGTTGTTCATAACAAGAAATTCTAGGAGACACTCACCCCTTTCGTTTACATCGGTACTCCCCCAAATGGAGTGGTGAGCATTTGCATCACAACCGATGACGAATTGCCGGTTCGTCTTATGACAGAACTCAATCAGTTCTTGAACCTCCTGGGGTGGCACTATTGCTGCATCCCCCGGGAAGTAAGCGGACGCAAGGACAATTTCTTGGAATCCGTTGGCGGTGGGAACCGCAACCGAGATCGCCGCTAGATCTCTGGAAATAAAGTTAGTCATGGAGAGATGAGTGACACGGTTGTCAATTAAAAGGGCAGCACGAGGCGACCCGCATCTCCGATCATATACTAGTTTACTTGAGCCGGTGGAAAGTCCTCTGACTTTGCCATCGGTTACCCAAGGCTCTTGAATAAGGGCAAGGGTAAGATGCCTCTCCGCGAAAGTCTTGCACAGGGTGGAGGAAGCCCCTTTCGCGTGGTGCAAGTTAATTTGGAGTGCCCTTATGGCGCTCATTTTTTCTCCAAGGAGCGTTTGACAAGCCCGGTCTTCTTGGCTTGTCTAGGACCCTTTGTCCTACCACTTTTGCCCTTGGGGGGTGCTGATTTGCCCCGTGCTCCGACTCCAGGGTCGCCAGGAGTGTTCCTTTTTTGCCCCGCTGTTAGCTCTGTCACAGGCTCCCTGGCGCTTGCGGCAGATGCGGGGGCCGGATCTGGAACAACGCCAGATGGTCCCGGAGTCGGTGCGAGCGCAGCTCCGTCGCCAGTTGGCCCTACGGCCAAGGTGACGGCATTACTGCAGTCCTCGGTAACACCAGAAGCGTTGGGAGGTGCCACTTCAGACCCTATGGTCTGTGTGTCACACGACGAACCCTGCCCTTGTGGCTGCTTCGGTGAAGGATCTTTGTCCTTAAGAATCAGCCTGATGTGGGAGAATCGATAGGCGATTTTCCCCTTCAGACTAATCAACTTAGCCATGGAGGCGGAATCCACTACCATGACCAAGTGAAGAGTGTTTTCACTCACCCGCCTCTGGACCACTTTCCATTTGTCAGCGGGAACCGAGTTTTGTGCGGCGATAGTCGCCAGCACTTTCTCATTTGTTAAGGTACCACTCTGAGGGAAGTAGCCTCGTATAACGTGAGTCTGAGGGAAGTTACCCTCTTCCACCACAGTGATATCAAGAGCACTCTTGCTCTTAATGAAGGAGACGTTACTCCTCACCCATTCTGCTGTGTCAGGGTTTGAGCAGACTAACAGCAGCCAGCCTCTTCTTTGGAAGCTCCCTTCGAAAGACGGCTTGACTTCGCCGCCTGCTTTTTCGATAACGACGTCGATGATCGCCTCCTGCAGCTGTGCCATTTGCTCAGGTGTCAGGGGGTGGTTGACCATGTCAGTCGAGATGAGGCCAAGTTTAACGCTGCTTACCACCTGGCTAAAGGTGGGGCGAGTGGGCCCCTTGGCCGTTTTGGTCCTCTTCTGTTCCGGACGTTCCGGAGTTTCCTCCTCTGAGCGAACCCTCTTCAGCTCAGTTTTTTTGGAGGGCTTTGCTAAAGCTTTTTCCAGGGCCATATCCCTGGATAGGCCTTTTGCCAGTGCTTCTTTGAAGCATTTTTTCCGGCGGTTGGAGAGCTTAACAAACCCAGGTTTGTCAAGCTCCATCTTTTCAAAGCCTCGGGCAATGGTTGTGGCTCCGGAAGTAACCGAACACACACTGTCCGAGTCTGCGCTGCAGACGGATTCTGAGTCTAGAGACTCGTCTTTACCGTGTGCAGAACCAGCGTGCCCAATGGCTCCGCTGGTCGAAGCAGTTGGTTTCCAACTTACGTGCCCAGTGGCTCCGCTCGTTGAAGCAATTGGTTCACAACTTGCGTGCCCAATGGCTCCGCGCGTTGAGGCAATTGTTATCTCTTGCGTCCCTATGGACACTTGAGATGTGGCCATCGTCGCAATTGACGAGGTTGATGCTGTCAGAGCTGCATCAAGCTCATTATTTTTTTTATTAAATTCCATATATGGACCCACGAGTGTACGGGAAAGTAAGTCACCCACAGCGAGCCCGTATACTGCGGGAAGGCTAATTAAAACTGGAGGACGCCAGGTATCCAGAGTTCGGATATTAGAGACCAAGCACCCCCTTGGCCATGCGTCTCTCGGCATATCCTGTTTCACCTTAGATTGGGGTGATTTTTTCAAGAGTGTTCTTCTCTCCGCCCGACTACCATCAGCCAGCACTCCTGGTAGAGACATGACCATGCCAGGAGTCTGTTTCCAGTCGCCCCACGAGGAGGGTGTAGTCGCGCTTCCAGCAGTGTAGCACAGTTACGGCACGGAGCACAAAGCAGCGTGTTTTTCCCCCTGTGTACCTGTTGGCTGGCGACCAAAAAGGTATACTGCAATGGAAAAAATGGCCGGAAAATTGTTATATTCACGTTAACGACGATTATTCAGAAACAAATTATAGATGCCATTGTTACGTTTACTTTATTTAATTAACAAAAAAGTATAGTGTGCTTTTTAGTGCCTTCTACGATTGTCGTACATAGGATTGTAATTATCAAACAAAACCACAGATGATAAATTAATACCCGATTATCTCCGATTATCTCGATTATCTCCTATCTGTCTATTATCTACTGTGGGCAAAATCTTGTCCCACATATTACTATCAAGGATAAGAGAGGCAGTAGATCGAACGCTTAGAAGACAGCAGGCTGGATTCAGAAAAGGCCGCTCCTGCATAGACCACATTAACACCTTGAGAATCATAGTGGAGCAGTCTACTGAATTCCGATCCCCCCTTTACCTTGCTTTCGTAGACTATGAGAAAGCGTTCGACTCGGTTAATAGGAGCTTTATATGGCGAGCTCTTCGGCAACGTGGACTGCCGGATAAAATAATAGAATTGATAAAAGCTCTATACAACAATTCCAAATGCAGAGTTCTTCACAATGGAAAACTCTCCGACAGCTTTGAAGTGAGCTCAGGAGTACGGCAAGGATGCCTACTTTCGCCATTACTATTTCTTATAGTAATAAACGACATCCTTGTCAGCGCTCTAGATACTAGAACAGGTGGCATACAATGGGGATTGTTAGACCGCCTTAAGGACCTCGACTACGCGGATGATATCTGTTTGCTGGCCCACAGACACCAGGACCTCAGAAACATGTTAAACAATTTGGCAACAGAAAGTAGTTCAGCAGGCTTAAGGTTAAATCCGACTAAAACCAAAGAAATGCGGATAAATGCAAACACCCTTGAACGGACAGCGCTAAATAACCGTGACGTGGAACTGGTAGATAAATTCTGTTACCTCGGTAGTATTATTACCGAAAACGGCGGTACAGAAGAAGACGTCAGTTCCAGAATAAATAAAGCAAGAAGCGCATATGCATGCCTGTTTCACATATGGAGATCGACGGAGATCTCAATTAACACCAAATTGCGGCTGTTCAACTCCAACGTTAAGGCAGTTCTTTTGTACGGCTGCGAAACATGGAAAGTCACCCAATTCATCACAGGGCGCCTACAAGTTTTCATCAACAGATGCCTACGTCGTATCCTAAAAATCCGCTGGCAAGATAGAATTTCAAATGAAGAACTATGGCGCCGTGCCGGCCAAGAAAGGATAGACGACCAAATCAGGCGAAGGAAATGGAATTGGATTGGCCACACCTTGCGACGCGAAAACGAGAATCTAGCCAAACAGGCCCTCGACTGGAATCCGCAAGGAACCCGTCGAGTCGGAAGACCTAGAACAACGTGGAGGAGAACCCTATTAGCAGAGGCCGCAACAACCGGGAGATCCTGGTCAGAGCTGAGAGCTGTCGCGCAAAACAGAGTCCGCTGGAGGGCAACTGTTTCCGCCCTATGTCCCATGAGGGATTAAAGGAGCAATTAGAGTAAAAAATGCGGCTGTAGAAAACATGGTCTGAAATGTACACACTTGTGTTTAAATTGCTTTAATTTAGAAAATTGCTCAAATGCTGAACTTCCACAAATTTCTTTAGACGAAAGTGACTCGGAAGAAATGGAAACAGATCAATGTACTGTGACTGAAACAGTGCTCAATGAAACTGTCGAAAACACTGAAGAGTCGTCCAGTTTTATGGCATCTGATGAAGAGAATTTGCAACACTCTGCAAAGAGAGCAAGATTAAAGAAAAATTCATAAAGAAGACTTTAATGCATATTTTTTTTCAATTTGGCGTTTTAAGCATGTTCAAAAAAATATTTAATTTTTTTTACCCATTTCTGTATTTCATGCTGTTAATATTTATGTATTTGATTTTGGAGAGGAGTTCCCTCCTGGGCTTCACTTGTATCAGTTGGAAATAAATGGTGGAGTTTTTTTATTCAATTGAATTTTTCTCCACTCAAAACAAGGTGAATTGTGTTTTATTTAATATGTAGTACCGATTTCCAGAGTGTTCCTGAGCTATCGAAATGTAGTTAATACAATGACGTATTATTTTTTTACAACTTTGATTTATAAAAATACTATTAATATAAACTTGTTCCGTGCCACATGCAAATACTGTCTTATGATTGAAAACCACTCTCGAAAACCCGTATCATTGTAGATCCACTCTATTACCTATTCTATGAATACATGCTGTTCAGTTAATTTTGGATTTCCAGTAAAAAACAAAAATTGTTCGTAAATGCATATTTGGGATGTGCATTTCTTACGTTTTGTTTGATAATTACAATCCTATGTATGACGATCGTAGAAGGCACTAAAATGCACACTATACTTTTTTGTTAATTTAATAAAGTAAACATAACAATGGCATCTATAATTTGTTTCTGAATAATCGTCGTTAACGTTAATATAACAATTTTCCGGCCATTTTTTCCATTGCAGTATACATTTTTTTTACCATTTATCGGAAGTAGACGTAACAACGAGTAAGTGTGCCAAAACAGAACTCCGTAGGACATGTAGTTTTAAGAGGAATCGCAGTTAAAAATTTCGCTTTTTTTAAAAAAAAATTAAATTTAACAACCTCTAAATATTTCCGTCTGAAAAAATTACTACATTTTTGCAACACTAACAGATATCTTTTGCCCAAGTTTCAGCTTCATAGAAATTTTTTTGTAAAAGAAAAAAATAAAAAACCGAAAAACCGATTTTCCGCCATTTTCTCGAAAAATTTTGAGGTTAGGGAAAAATGGTAAATACAAAAGTTGTAGATCTTTTTATTTCCTTCAACTTTTACTTTTAACTTTTTTCGATACAGGTACAGTTTAGCCAGAAATTGCGAAAAACTGTTTTAAGCCCCTAAACCCCCCCCAACTTGCTGTAACGAATTATTTTTTTTTCTCATTTTTACGATTAATTCTACTGGACTAGTAGGTTTTACGAAGAATATAACTGATGTGATCGCAACAGGTCATACCAATATTCAAGACGACTCCAAGATTTCTCACACTACCAACGCAGGCGAAAATGAATCCATTTAAAGCAATAGCAATATCAGGGAAGTCACGACGAGTGGGAGAATGGGAGAAGAGGATATAATGGGATTCCAGAGGATTGAATTGTAGAAGGTTCAAAGAAGACCAGTTGGAAAGATGCTGGAGGTCGGCGGCTAGCTTCTTAATACATCTATCAAATTGATCTTTTGGTGCTGAATTATAAAGTTGCACATCGTCAGCGTACATGCAACTTGGAGTCATTAAATACTAAAGGAAGATCATTAATGAAAATACTGAATTGAAGAGGCCCAAGCATGGAGCTTTGGGGGACGCCAGCATGAAGTAAGGCAATCGGAGAACAATTGGCGCCGAGCACGACTTTCTGAAGCAAGGCCGCATGGGCGTAGCAACGAATTTTTGCTGGGATGGGCCAGATTTTAAACCACCGTTACCGACTGACCACAGACAGATAATAAACAACAAAACTAGTTTTTTAAATTTTTATGTATATAAACTACCTAGGTAGTTAGAATTAAATGTAATTAAAAGTTAGAATTCAATTTAAATATTATATTTACATTATCATTAATCGAAATTTAATCTTCTACTTTTCTTTAAAAATTCCTGCAAAACTTGATCTGCGCCTATATTCTTCACAAATAAATTTTCAATGTTAATTAACGCTAAATTAGAAAATCGGTTTTGCTCCATAGACGCCCGTATCCAATTTTTTATCCTTCGCATCGCCGAAAAACTGCGCTCGCAGTCGGCCGAGCTTATGGGTATTGTTATAGCAACCTGAAATAAAACGAAATCAAAATTAACATAGTTGTGTCAATTTAAGACTGAGAAAAATCACTACGCTTTCACAAAAATATTAAAAAATACTTAGCTGTAGCAATTTATAATAATTCGGGCAAAAATCTTTGTTTATTTCTTGCTTCAAATTTCTCACATTCAAATCTAATTTTTTATTCTTAAAAATACCCCTTAAAATTGCCATTTCTGCGTGCAATAAGTCTGTATCAATTTGTAATCTGTCAGTATAGTACGTATTAATGAAGCTTTCGGACTTTTTGAAATCTAGCTTAATGAAAAAATCTAGTGATTCGGCAAATGGTAGGTTCGCAAATCTATTTTTGAACTGGTTAATAACATTGTCTAAGATTTGAAGATATACACTTGTTCTCCAATACTCAGAAGCATTAACATCTGATGCTGATAATGGCAGATTGTTTTCGTTGTGTCTTTTCCCCAACGTGGTGTCGACTATGAAATCATTCAGCTTATTTGGTTGCCTTCGTCTTTTAGACACTCGTAACGGCTCTAAGGAAATTTCGTTTGCATTCGAAAATTTCTCTATCTCATCCCAAACTTTCTGAAAGTTTTCCATACTATTTCTGTCTTCCTCCAACGAAGCTATTGTGCTTTTAATAACATCAGCTGCTTGACCTAATGTAGCGTCTTTGCTTTGGAAATATTTGCTCAAAATGTTTATAATTGATAAAACAGATCTAAATATAAACAGACATACTACAAAATCTGCTTTCAAGATGCAATTTAGAAGACCTATTGCTTCTACTGAATTTCTATTTTGGCGATTATTCACTTCATCTTCTAAAACTGTTTTCATGGCATCGTAATTTTCTAAAACAGCCTTACAGTTTTCGAAACGACAAGCCCACCGCGTTTCACTTAAGGGGTCTTTCTGGTTACATTTTCAAAAAAAAAATTTTTTTTAAACATTTTTTTTTTCATAGAAAGAGATATCGTTTTGAAAATTTGTAGGTATGTTTATTGACAAAACAGTATTACAAAAAAGATTTTTTTTGATTTTAAAAATTTTTTTTTGTTGACATACGGATTTTTTTAAAAAAACATCAAAAAATGACGGCGGGCATGATTTTGGGCGAATGGATGATCTGAAAAAAACAAAAAAAAGGCAAATTATTCCTTGTTGAAGTGGCTATGGCATGAACCAGAATAATTTGTTTTTGTCAAAAAATAAAAAACTGGCGGCCATTTTTCGAAAAAACCAATTTTTTAGGGTGGAAAATCGGCTGAAAATCGGACAATTTTTTACCAATTAAAACGATTCTGGTTCATGCGATAGCCATAAATTTGTACAATAACATATTCAAAAATCAGAACAATTGGTCAAGTAGTTTTTCTTAAATCGTGCCCGCCACCTTAAAAAACATAGTTTCTAGATAATCGCGTTTGAAATTTTGTTAAAAAAAATTTTAAGAAAAACTATATACCTTTTTAATCTGCCATGCTCGGGCCGTAAATAAGTCCTTCCTCCTGCTCATACTTCTCTTGCAGCATAAATCGAAACGTTTGCAGGGTATAATATAATACTTATAGTATAGAGCGAATCAGATCGAAGCAGATGTTAAAAAGGGGGGAGTCGAGATTATTGAAACACAGCCGAGCGTCGAAAATTCTTTCTCACAGCGTCTCACTGTATACGTTCAAAAATAATTTTAGAATTACGATATCGCTCTAAAACCTTTTGTATCATGTTTTTGAATATATTTATTAGCAAAATGCGTAAAAAAAAAATTTTAAATTTTTTGAAAATTTGTAACCAGAAAGACCCCTTAAGCTGTTAGTTCCCCCGCTTGATTTGATACCAAGTGATTGCTGAATTTTCTTCAATTCGGAATTTACACCTGGATGTGAGAAATGTGCATGTAAAGCTTTAATTGTATTAAAAAATCCAAGTGATATAGATATGTTGGTGCAAGCATGTACTACTACTAAATTAAGCCTATAAAAGAAAATTAAAATAATCATAATCATACATTGCAAGGCATAATAATGTAATTAAAGCATTATACCTGTGCGCTAGGCAGTGTATGTATATTGCCTGCGGGTGCGTTTCTTTAATAATTGCTTGGAGGCCTCGGTGTTTACCCGCCATAACGCTAGCACCATCATATGATTGTGCTACTACAGGTAAATCATGTAAATCACATTTCTTCATTAGTTATAAAATATAAGTCGCCAATCCCTGTGCGTCTCGTGCAGTAGAGCAATCAATGAAAGCAAGAAAGCGCTCTTCGACTTCTAAATTATTTGCGTATCTTATTACGACCGATAACTGCTCTTTTTTGTATGATCGTGCCTCGTCGGCCATCAAAGCATAAAAACCGCATTTTTTCACTTCAGCTGCTATTCCACATAGAGTAAGTTGCGCTATAGTAGTAATTATCTCGTTTTGAATTTGAGGGGAAGAGTAGTTTGTATTTTTTTTAAATAGTTTTTAAATGTGGCATCATATTTGGCGAAAAGGTCACATAGTTCTAAAAAATTTCCTTTATTTCGAGAAAGAATATCTTCCCGATGGCCTCTTAGGCTGCTTACACACCAAACTCGACATCGACACGACATTACAAAACGTCCATCGACAAAAATTTTTTTGTCGAATCTTCGTACACATCAAATTCGACACCTAATGAACAAGAAGTTCATGTCGTGTGATGTTGAATTCAGTGTGTACGGAGATTCGACAAGAAGATGTCTGCGTCGTCTGCGTCACAATCCATTTCAACCAGAACCACTCGACACAACGAAGGTCACTGCATAAGTACTCGACGTGTCGAAAGTCGTCGTTCGACGTTTTTCCTCGTGTCGCCTTTAGTGGATATAAACTGATTTGAATGTGAAGCCCTTCGTCGGTAACAGTTTTTTTTCCTTGTCGAGTTCTGTCGAGTTCTGTCGTGTCGTGTCGATGTCGAATTCAGTGTGAATACACTCGTTTAATAATAAGAATAAATGGGTGTCACAACAGAAAATCTTGTCGTGTCGTGTCGATGTCGAATTCAGTGTGAATAGACTCGCTTAATGATAAGAATAGATGTGTGTCGCGACAGAAAAATGTTGTCGAATTTCGTCGTGTCATGTCGATGTCGAGTTTGGTGTGTAAGCAGCCTAGTGGCATTCCTTGACGAGCCAAACACATTGTTATGTCTATAAGCTTGATTAAGTACTCTCTTCTTTCAACTATTTCTCTATCATGTTGCCTCACAATTTTATCCTGTACGCTTCCTGAAACAATCGAGTGTTTGAAAGAAACGTGCATTTCGGTGGAGTGCTTATGTATTAAGGATTTTTGATGCTTTTGTAATGCTTCTCCAATATTTTTCCAGTTATCGTAGCCGCTTGTAACAAACTTTTCGTTTTGAGCACGTAAGTTATTTGTGCAGAAGTTTCTGCAAACAAAACAGTAAACTTTGTCTTCATTGACACTATATTTAATCCAAGGGTATTCTTCATAATATTTTGAAGAAAAGCATCTTTGTCTGTCCCCGATTTTTTTCCTCGGAAAATCTAAAATTGGCCTCGATGGACCAGTGTCACGAGATCCAAGATCATCTTTACTAGTACTAATACCAGCTGCAGAATATGATGGTAAGGGCGAGGTGTGCTCGGCGGGAACCCTATTTATAATTTCTTGCCTGACATCAGGAGTAACAGTGGTGCTGGGAGCACCGCAGTTGGACATGGTATCACTATCCGACTGAACTGGCTGATTCCGAAAGAATGATCTTATATCTTTAAATTTCTTCATTACGTGTCGCTCTGAAATAAATTTATTACGATGAGTACATGCACTTCTAAGGAGAAATCTTTCCTATTTAGTTTCGTTGTTAAAATCGACATTGAAATTAAGTAAATCAAAAAAATTTATTACGCTTGGAGTAGGCAATTTATAAAAATCATATATGGAGCTATAAAATACGTACACTGGTCAACTTATTTAAGGGACCATTTTTCTTTTTATTTTTAAACCCTCATGAGACGTTAAGGGATGATAAAAAAATTGAATTCTCGATTCCAAAACTAGAAAGTATTTACATAATGCTTTCGAATGATCCCTTATTCATTAAAATCTGTTGGTTTTTCGGGTAAATACAGCAATTTGAACATCACTAAATTTTTGACTAATCCCTTAATTAAGTTAGCCAGTGTATTTATTCGTATCCAATAAATTAAGTTTTAAATACATAAATATATTCGTTAGCACCAACAAAATCTTTTTATCAAGTTATCAAACAGTTGCTAGTTTGACAGCTTTTAAATACTCAATAGGAATTATTAGTAGGCATATTTGTTTGCCTAATTACAACTCACCTTTTTTCAAATCAAAAACAACAGCTCTATTGCAAATAGAGTAGAACATAAACTTTCACAAACTACACCGAAACAAATATGTAATTTGAAAAATCAAAAACACTGCCTCTATTCAGTTTCAAGCAAACATAGGCTGACCGATCAGATTACCTACGGATTTGGCCCTTACCATGGAGATAGAATTTAAAACTCAACGACTTTCACACGAGCAAATTTTTCCAACCAGCTATACCCCAGTAGGGAAAGCAAGTAATTACCATAGAAATATAAACTAAATACGGAATGGCTGTAAGCCAGATTAAGCGTACCACAATTTCTGATGTGTTTGAGTTCACTCGGTAGTAGTGGTAAGGCAGTGCAGGCCAAAATATGCAGAAATAATCAGAGGGACGTTTTAAAAGCGGAGCGATTAAAATTCCTGGCATAAAATCTATGCCCCCGGATATTGACTTGGCACGCCACCATTCACTCAAGAAGCTACCCCAGACAATTCGGCAATTTGTGTCCCACTTGTACACATTATTGCTGTCCTTTTAAACAAGCTACCTTTAGCGTGGTCGCTCACGTACAGGGTTTTTACACGACACAGCCGTTCCATGTTAGTTTATATTTCTATGGTAATTACCCAATCGATTCCGAAAGTAGTTCTAAGGAGTAGCAACTAGTTCTCGTTCAGATTACAGCAAGTGGAGATAAGGCATTACACTTGCATGGCGATGTCATAGGCGGTAACCAATCGCCTGCATTCTGCATTACATAGAACTGGTACCGTCATTGGTTACATGTAATACAGGATGAATTAAATTGCATGTTAAGTCTCTTTCGCTTTTTTAAGAGATGGGCCGCATCGGCTGCGATTGCATTACACTTTGCATTACTTTGGCATCAATGTAATCAGTCAAAAAACTACTTCATTAGAATTGGAAAATTTTACAATTGTAATCTTATTTACTTTATTGTCAATGGATTACAGAACCGATTCTGTCGGTAATGTGTTCCAAATTTCCTACTGGGTAGTTTTGATCGTCTAATTAATTTCTTAGAACGTTTTTCTTGTTTTTTTACTTTTCTCCTCTGACACGGTATCATACTGAAGATGATAGGCCTATACAATTTATCTTATTTATCTCTTTAATTTGTATTCTGCGTTATATGTTACGTATATATGGCCGCATCAAATGAACTTAGTTCCCGACTTTTTGCCTTTTCTTCCGTAAGAGCTTATACTCTTGTCTAAAGCTAGTAATAAATCTTTTTGCATTAGCTGCGTTCCATTGGACAATATTTTCTACTCCTGAGTACTCCGGAGTACTTGCAACTACCCCTGCACTTATTATGTTTTACTCTTATTTACTTCTGATATCGCCATGTACTCTGAAGTACCCCAGGATAGAAAATATCGTCCAATGGAACGCAGCTATTTTGTTAAGTGCGTGCAAGTTTATACTGAATATTTCAAAGACTCGACTGCATTGTTTGAAATGCGCTCGATAACCACGCAAGCAATACAACGCAATACAATTATGCTTTTCCACCTTTATCTCCAGGGTCATTGCGGCCACTACGCTGTGTCATGCGCCGCGACACAATCATAATCATAGTTTAACGATTGACCTCGAGTGCGGGACGATTTAAAAACTATTTTTTGTAAAATTGTTTTAAGCGTTATGTAACATCACGGGTTTCAAAGCGGATGTACATACATATCTTGTTTTTAATAAGTGATTCACTTTTATTCTGGGGTGGGCCAGAAGGATTCTGGGGTGGGCCTGGCCCACCTGGACCCACCCCCCTTGCTACGACCATGGGCGTGGGTGAGACAGTTGAAGGCTTTAGAGAAGTAGCAGCAAACATGTTGCTAATCAAGGACCTTACGGATATCGGAAGTGAGTTTTAGGAGTGTTAATTAGATTATTTTATCTAATTGTTAAATTGTAAAACCGAAAACAAACTTGGCGAAGACTTTCTCAGTGCAGCCTCACACTGAGTAACGAAGAAAAAAGGCTTATGGTTGTTACTTAATGACTGAATATTGATTTATTTACATTGCTCTTTTATATTTTACAAATTATGCTTACACATCAAAGCTCAAGAATTGAACCTTGAACTGGCAAAGAATCAATTCTTGAGAATCAATGTGAAAGCATTTTTACAGGTAATTAATTGCTGATAATGGCAAAAGTTTACATGAGCGGATGTCCACCGATGCAGGTTGAACGCGCGTGCCGGAAATTAGGTGCATTTCCAGACATCGGGAAATTGGCTGTAATTCTAGAGATCCTCCCCGGCCTTGAACGCTTGAAGTTCAAAGGCAGGATCGTTTTTCGGTCTACGTGTGGTGCGTGGTGCTGGCTTCGGAAACGAGGATGATCTTCTGCGTCTCAGATACACCCAAATCAACGCTCCGATGCTAAGAAGAATTAGACTGGAGTATCCTACTGCATATTGGTGGGCATCGTGTTTGGACAAGCTGTGCGGGAGAATGGTGTTTGCCTTAAATTCCTCAATTTGTTTCGTCCAGTTGGCGAACAATTCACTGTGATTTCTGCTGGCTAACTTGGGAACTGCATCAGGGTGTAGAGTCGCCAATTTTACTGCCAGTGTTGTAAAGTTAATTGGAGGAGTGAACGAGGTCTCGATGCTGGTGTTGACCACGGATCGGGAGTAAAGGACGGTGGATCCTTGCTTGACGATGCACTGGGCCTTCAGAAGTAGAATTCCATTTCCTCTTAATGGTTGCTCGTACGACACAGCATTACACACTATATTTATGGTGACTTCTTCTTTGAGAGAGTAAATCCAATGGTTTTGCTGCTGAAGTGGTATCCATTGGTTGGTGTAATGAACTAAGGTCGTGGTGCAGTCTTCAGGAATGACGTTCTTATGTAGTGCGAGCGCAATCTCACATCGCTCTCTGAATGCGGCTGTTGTGTAGTTGGCCGTCTTAATCTGCAAATGTACCTACTGAAATCTTGGTGGTGACATTGTTGAATTTCCCTAGTGGACATAGGGTAGAAGCTATCTTGGTGAAGGTCACTTATTAGGAAACGATTAGGTGGCTCTATTATTATCGTAGAGTTTCCGTGTTCTATGGGCAGTGGAATGATATTAAAGAGGTTGAAGTTATCGTCCCGTATTAACGGTAACCTTAAGTTGAAAATGATGCTGTTTTTATATGCTTTATATTAGCTTCACCTGTATGTATGTATGTATCTATGTATGTATGTATGTATGTATGTATGTATGTATGTATGTATGTATGTTACCGCTTTATATTAGCTTCAGCCGTATGTATGTATGTATGTATGTATGTATGTGTGTATGTATGTATGTAGACAAATCTTGCAACTTGATTTTGACCCACTTCCATATAACCGATCAACTTCAAATTTTGCCCATATGTAAAGCTGGCGTGACAATGCAATCTGACCATTTTGTAAAAAAATCAAGATGGCGGTTCCAAGATGGTGGCCGAATTTTGCAATCGTGCTCCCCGACCCCCGACATGGGTATCAAATGAAAGGGTATGACAAATAGAGTACAATTCGCGTCATTCCAAATTCAAAATGGCGGCCAACACAAAATGGCGGACTACCCTTTTCTTTACAACCCAATCGATATGGGTATCAAATGAAAGGATATGACAAGTACAATACTTTGCTGCGTGACGTCATTCCAAATTCAAAATGGCGGCCAACACAAAATGGCGGACTACCTTTTTCTTTACAACCCACTCGGTATGGGTATCAAATGAAAGGATATGACAAGTAGAATACTGTGCTGCGTGGCGTCATTCCAAATTCAAAATGGCGGCCAACACATTTTAAAATTAGCTGAAAATATTGCACAAGCCAGAAATGCTTAAGTGCAAATTCGATGATTTTGAGTTTATTGCATTTTTCTATTCCGTATTCCCTTATTTATCATTGCTTTCTTGTCTTAAACTGAGCTGCGCTTGCTAAGTTATCGGACCGGCAAAAGTGCTTAAGTGCCTAATTGCGTATTTACAAAATAATTTGGCTTTCCGAACCCAACCAAATATGCACAAGATACTTTGAACTGTTTTGCTGAGGATTTTCGAAGAGAGAACAAAGTGAAAAACACAAGCAAATCATAGGCCAAAACAGTCCAAAATATCTTGCGCACATTTGGTTGTGCTTTTCACTTCGTTCTCTCTTTGAAAATGCCCACCCAGAATAGTCTAAAGTATTTTA
Organism: Thereva nobilitata; assembly: GCA_963855945.1. NCBI lineage: Eukaryota > Metazoa > Arthropoda > Insecta > Diptera > Therevidae > Thereva > Thereva nobilitata. The sequence continues at coordinate 181,488,974 of OY979694.1, forward strand.
AACATTTTTAGTTGTATAGAGTGTGCAGTTTTTTCTTTGGAAATCTTCAGCCAAACACCCTCCGCCTAAATAAAATATTGAATTCATGACTTTATTCATTGTTTTATATGGCCTCAAAGCAAAAAAGATTAATTTACATATGTTCCAGTTGTTTAACACACTTTCAAATTTTGCACATATATATATAGTTCGCGGGAGAATGCAATCTGACTTTTTTGTAAAATTTTTTGCAAATGTCTTCCCCCAACAAGGGTTACAAGGGTATGACAAGTAGAATACAATTAGCTGTATGGCTACACTCCATTTTCAAAATGGCGGCCAACACAAAATAGCGGCTTACCTTTTTCTTTACAGCGCCCTGGAACGGGTATCAAATGAAAGTATATGACGAATACATAACAGTAAGCTGTGTGACGTAATTTTAAATCTATTATGGCGGCCACAACAAAATGGCGGAAGATATATGATAGACTAAAAAGTAGAAAATAAAAAAAAATATAGTTTAAAAAAACTAAAAAATACGCTTTTATGTTAGTTAAAATGAACTAAAAATTAAAAAATAATTTTGAATGTAAAGTTTTTATTGCTCCAGCCAGTATATGGAAACAACCTACCTTTCAAAATGTAAAAAAAGCGTGGGGTGCTAGCGAAAAGTTCCGGTATTAATAAAATAAGAATATAGGTTAAGAGTCCCACGCTGTTTTACATTTCGAAAGGTAGGTTGTTTCCATATACTGGCTGGAGCAATAAAAACTTTACATTCAAAATTATTTTTTAATTTTTAGTTCATTTTAACTAACATAAAAGCGTATTTTTTAGTTTTTTTAAACTATATTTTTTTTTTTTATTTATTTATTTATTTATTTGTTTGTTTGAAAGTACACAAGACGTATAAATTGAGCTTACACTAAAAATTACATTAATAATGAGGGAAAAGCGAACAAAAACAGAATCTAAAAAATTATGGTAGTTATTAAACAAAACAAGTAGAACTAGAATAAAATTAAATTAAAATTAAGTGAAACTAAGTGATGTTTGAACTCTAATTTGCTATCCTGTTGGCTAAATACTTAATGAGACTCCTTTTGAAAACGCTGCTCGATTCCGTCATTTGTATATTAGTAGGAAGAGAATTCCAAAGTTGAGCGACGTAAACAAAGTAAGAACGTTGTCCTGATAAAAGTCGAAAACGCGGGATTAATACATTGAGGTTTCTAGGTGATTGGGACAACTGTATAAATTCAGAGAGGTAAGAAGGTTTGCGCCGGTGCAGAATATCATGGAAGAATTTTAATAGCCTACAGTGCAAGTAGATATGAAAAGTGTACCCTAGAACATTAGATGAATAAGGTGAAATGTGATTATGCCTGCGAAGATTATATATAAAGCGAACGCAATCGTTGAAAGCCACTGTAATTTTCCGACCACATGAAGAATCCAGAGAAGGAAATACAACGTGGCCGTGCATTAGATGAGGTAAGAATACCGATTTTACTAATCTCATCCGGAGGGCACAGCTTAATAAGTTACCGTGTACACGCAGCTTCCTTAAAACTCCATAAACTTTGCTGAGTATTCCTTGTATGTGGTCGCAACAGGTCATTCTGTCATTTAGAATAACCCCAAGGTTCTTAACTTTGTTCACCCGTTCGATGTGAGTGTGGCCCAGTGATACTTGTGGAAGGTCGAGGTCAGAGATAGAGGAGTTGGAGAAAACTATAAACTGGGACTTAGCAGGATTGAGAGTCAGGAGATTAGATGAAGACCAGTCGAGGATGTTATGCAGGTCTGCGGTCAATTTACTTATCCCGACCTCAAGCTTGTCTTTAGGCATTGCAAGATAGAGCTGAACGTCGTCAGCATACATATGAACATTACAGTTCGTGACAACCGCGGGAAGATCATTAATGAATAAACTAAAAAGAAGCGGGCCAAGTATCGACCCTTGGGGCACACCATCTGATAACATAGCAGGAGAAGAAATAGAGTTAGGGAGTTTAACCTGCTGCGAGCGATTGGTTAGGAAACTGTGCAAACGCTTGAGGGCAGATGACGAAAAGCCGAAGCGAGCAAGTTTTGCTAGAAGTAAGGAGTGGTTAACTTTATCAAAAGCTTTTGAAAAATCTAATAGAGCGAGTAGACAAACTTCATGATAATTTAGAGAGTGCCTTACCTCAGTGGTAAGTGCTGTTGTTAGTTGTTACTACATCGGCTGTCATTAGTTGGTACAATTGTTGCAGTTGCATTTCCTTTCTAGTTAGTGGTAACCGGGTTTTGGGCGGAAGGTGTACTCGAATAATTTGGAACTCCCCTTTCAGTTGAACCGGCGTTATTAACAGGGGATTTATTTTCCATGATGGCTGTCGGTGATAGCTTCGATTAGTGCCGTTTGCATTTTCCTGAAGCTACTCATTATCAACGTCGTATGCGTAGAAACGAAGTTGAATAGCTGCAAGACATGTTGTTCTTTCACTTGCTGGTTTGTTTCTTGGATTTCTTGGTGGATTTTTATGAGGTGTTTATTGATCGTCGAGAATTGTTGATCGATATATTCTTCGTCTTTCTTGATGATGTTTTGGGTGGATTCTATTAATGATGTTTGATTTTTGAGGAGTGCTAGTAAGTGTGCCTCGTTGGTCTCTCTATCTCTTATGATCGCGTTCATATTTTCGGCGTATTCTTGGTCTAATACACCAAAGAGGCGGTTGGCAACAGTTCCAATGAAGTCGAAGTGGGACCGTCGTTGGCGTGAATGCGATCTCCGCAAGAGGCTGTTCTGCTGCTGAATGGTTAGGAGTTCATGATTGAAAGGTTCTTCTGCTTCATGCCAAAAGTTTGTGGTATCTAAGTACACGATGAGATTCCAGTCACTTGCTACTATGTCGATGCTCCCAACGTGCTCAAAATATGCGCCGACTTCAGGTTCAAACGCGGAGATTTCAAAGGGTACTTTCTGAGTTTGCCCGAGAGCTGGTAGAACCAGTAAAGTCAGTAGTACTGTGGTCATGGCATTAACGACTGTCGAGCTCTTGGCTTGTTTTGGCCGTGGCTGTTGATCTTCGGCTAAGCTTTTGGCGTTAATGTCGGGTGAATCTGTTGCAGCCTTGTTCCAGTTAGAGTTATTGGTAGGAATCTACCTCTTAATGGATGAGGAGGCAGTTTCCTCTTCGGCCTGGTCAGCTGGTCGAAAGTCGGGAGTTCGTTGCTATTCTGGTTCTTCCTCCGATGGAAGTGGGCAAATGCGATGAATCGCTCTTTGAGTCTCCCCAGTGGCAGTTTTAATACTTACCACTCGCGCTTTATTTTCCTCTCCTAAGTGTACTTCTGTAACCCTTCCCATTTTCCAGTTTAATGGGGGTAAGTTTTCGTCCTTCAGTAAGATTAATGTTCCTGGTTTGATGTTTTGACGCTCCCTCTTCCATTTATATCTTGATTGCAGTTCCTGTAGATATTCGGTTGACCAGCATCGCCAAAATTCATGTTGCAGAACTCGCACCATATTCCATCTTTTGGCTAAATTTGTTTTTAAGGTTTCGGCTTGGGGATCTGCTATTGTAGTCAGCGGTTCTCCTATTAAAAAATGTCCTGGTGTTAGGGCCTGGAAGTCATTCGGGTCATTAGACATAGGCGTGAGCGGTCTTGAATTGAGAATCGCTTCCACCTGTGTCATTACTGTACACAGTTCCTCGAATGTCAGAGATGCGCCGGCTAAGAGACGTTTGAGGTGATGTTTCGCCCCTTTTACCGCCGCTTCCCATAGTCCTCCCATGTGTGGTGACCGTGCAGGTATTGGACGCCACTCGATCCCTCGCTGGGCACAATATTCTGAGACTTCGTTTTGATGCTTTGTGTTCGAAAAAAGATCTGTAAGGAAATTTAGCTCATTCCTTGCACCCATGAAATTTGTGGCATTGTCGCTGAAGATCTTGGCAGGGTTTCCCCGTCTTCCAATAAACCGACCGCTTGAGCGCTCCGATAAAGGTTGGCGTTGTTAGGTCTGAGACTACTTCGAAATGTGTAGCCTTAGTGGCGAAGCAGATGAATACTCCTACATACGCCTTGGTTGGTGTTTTCCTTGGATCCTGTAGTGGATGTGGATTGGGCCAAAGAAGTCAATTCCTGTGTGCAAAAATGGCCTTGATGGTTGTATTCTTTCGGGTGGTAGATTCCCCATTATTTTGCCCATACTTCTGGGTTGAACTCTAAAACATCGTATGCATTGATGAACAATTGTTTGAACTAACTGTCTTCCTCTTAATGGCCAAAATTGTTGCCTGGTGATTGCTAGCAGGGCTTGCGGGCCGACGTGAAGATGCTCGATATGAAGTTGCGTTAGTAACAGTTTTGCATAAGGATGTTTGTGTGGTAACACCATTGGGTGTCTGCTGTTGTAGGACAAGTTGGCTCTTTGTAGTCTTCCCCCTACTCTTATGATCCCCTTATCATCGATAAACGGGCTAAGAGTACTCAGTGGGCTGTCTGCCGGAACGTGTTTACTGCGGCTCAGTTCCTGGAGTTCCCGTTCAAAGCTACCTTTTTGCATTATCTTAATGATAATGTGGAGAGCTTGACGTAGTTCCAGTACTGTTAACGCATTGGAGAGGCACTTCTGTGTGTGTTTCTCTTTTAGTCTTCGGCAGAACCGTACCACATAGGCTGTCACTCTTTGCAAGTGCCTAAATGAGTTCCGGTGGTCAGTATTTTGTAGGATAGATTCTTCGCGATGAGCTATTAATGTTGTCTTCTTGGTCCTTTCTTCAGGGAGTAATCTGGTTATGGAGACTGCTTCTGCCGGGAAAAGTTCTGTGGGTTGATAGAGAAATGGTGGTCCGTTGAACCAAAGTTCTGATTTTAGTAATCCTTCTGGTGTGGTTCCTCTTGACACGAGATCGGCTGGATTTAGTTTGGTTTGCACATAATTCCACTGCTGAACGTTGGATAATTTGTGAATCGTGGCTATTCGGTTAGCGACAAATGTTTTGAAAGTTGAGGATTCGGCCTGTACCCAAGATAAACAATCTGCGAATCTGTCCAGTACGTAATGCTGTCCATCTTTATACTTAAGTCTGATCTAACTCGGTCCACCAATTGTGCCATCAGTTTTGCTGCGCAAAGCTCCAGTCGTGGTAGCGTGATTATCTTACGCGGAGCTACTCGTGACTTCGCACACATTAAACGCACGGTGATCTGCCCGGCTGCATTTTCTGATCGTAAGTATAATGCAGCTCCATATGCCTTTTCTGAAGCATCGGAAAATGCATGCACCTGTATGTTTACTCGCCGGTCTACTAGTATTCTCCTGGGAACCTTGACGTCGTCTAGCCTTGCTTGGCTTTGTCGAAAATCGGTCCATCTTGTATGAAGTTCTGCGGGTAGGGCGGCATCCCAGTCCAGTTTTAGCGCCCATAGCTCCTGCATGAAGATTTTGGCGGTCTCTATTACTGGGTTGACCAAACCAAGAGGGTCGAAAAGGTGGGCTACATCTGCTAATACACTCCGCTTTGTGATACGCTTCACTCCTTCCCATTTCGTTTTTATGAGAAACTGGTCTGCTTTCGGGAACCAAGTTAAGCCTAAGGTTTTTACGGATGTTTCTGTCACGTCGCTGATATCAATTTCTTTCTCGCGGTCTTCTTTTGGGATCCTAGCTAGCAAGTCCGGGTGGTTTGCACACCATTTTCGCAGCGAGAAGCCTCCCGCCTTCATTATGTCGATAAGTTCGGTCTGCATATTGAGAGCCTTAACCAGGGAATCACTCCCTGTCATAACGTCATCCATGTAAAAATCCTTCCTGGTGATTGCTGCACCCAAAGGATATCGCTCTACTTCATCTTCTGCTAGTTGTTGCAGGCACCTGGTTGCCAAATATGGTGCGGCAGTGGTACCATAGGTTACTGTTCGTAGTGTAATGGTGTTTCGTCCGGTAGTTCTCTAAACCTCCTTATTTAAGGGAGGGTTTCGGTATGCGGTCGGTATGTGTTGTGTATGTGATAAGTATGTGGTCTGACCGTGCCGGATCATACACCTCGACACGGTATAGGAATTGCTGCTTCGGCACATTGTCGGATCATACACCTCGACAAGGCCTAGGCCGCATTCCTCAGGTATTTGTTTAATGTGTGTAATGTGTATAGTGTAACCGTGCCGGATCATACACCTCGACACGGTATAGGAATTATTGCTTCGGCACAATGTCGGATCATACACCTCGACAAGACCTAGGCCGCATTCCTCAGGTATTTGTTTAATGTGTGTAATGTGTATAGTGTAACCGTGCCGGATCATACACCTCGACACGGTATAGGAATTATTGCTTCGGCACAATGTCGGATCATACACCTCGACAAGACCTAGGCCACATTCCAACGGTATGTGTTTTGACCGTGCCGGATCATACACCTCGACACGGTCTAGGACCGGAGAGGAGGACCTCTCCGGAACGAGCCTGGTTAAAGACTGAATTTGGCCTGGTGAAGCGGTTTGTTTTATAGTGAAAAAGCTCATCTGGGCAAGAAGCTTTAAAGCTTCGAAGTGAAGCTTTCAAGGATTACTAGACCTCTAGATATTTTCCTAAAGTTCTTGGAGAGGGATTCTAGTGGCGTAACGTGGTACGTTAATATTTTTCTAACGTTTGTGGAGAGGGATTCTAGTAACGAAACCTGGTTCGTTACATCCCCCTCTTTCTTCGGGAAGAGGAAAAGAGTTAATTTATTGTTTTAAAAAGGCTAGAATAGGTTTTTTTTTGTCTAAATAAAAGCTTTAATACTAAATAAACAAAAAAAAACATAAATAAGTTCTACCTTATATCTAAATTAATTAGCTTCTTGCTTAAAAATAGGTAAATCGAATACAAATAATACAACCAAAAGGGTTTTCCACTACTCTTAACATCTAAAAGTTTCGATGGTTCCATCTGGCCGTCTTTTTAGAATGTGCCGGTAGGAATTTCTTGCTGGTGTATTGCGTTCCGTTGTCCGTGATGATGACTCGCGGACAGCCAACGCGGGAAATTATTCTTTCTCGGAATGACTTGGTTATGGTGGTAGCGGTCGCTTGTCGTAATGGTTGTATTTCGACCCATTTGGTAAATTTGTCGTGAAATACTAATATCATGGTATTTCCTTCTTTGGAGCGTGGGAGCGGTCCTATTAAATCCGAACTGACGACATCCCATGGTTTATGAGGTTGGTGTGTGTGCATTTTACCAGCTGGTCTCTGTTGGTCTGGTTTATGTTTGGCACACGTGAGACAACTTCGAACGTATTTTGCCGCTTCTCGGAACATTCCCGGCCAATAATATGTTTTGGCCAGTCGGTTTATTGTTTTGGCCACTCCTAAGTGCCCTGCGGTGGGTGTGTCGTGATTTTCATATAGGATCTGTTTTCTATGCTCGCTTGCTACGCATAGTTTCCATTCTTGCTCCGGATCTGGTTCGTTTAAATGATTCGGAGCCGGTATGAAATGATATAATTTGTCATCGTGGATTCGGTAGTCTGGGTACTCGTTGGGTTTTTCTTTGACGGATTGGTATTTGTGTGAATACCATTTACAGCTTTCTTCCTCTAAGCCGGCTATTTCCGATGTTGGCTGGCGTGAGAGGGCATCGGCGACTTTGTTTAATACTCCTTTTCGGTATTTTATGTCGAAGTCGTATTGCTGTAATTCGAGGGCCCATCTTGCCAAACGTCCGGACGGATTATCTAATGTCCGTAACCATTTTAATGCCTGATGGTCGGTGATTATGGTGAATTTGTACCCTTCCAGATATGGCCTCATTTTCCTGATGCTCCATACTATCGCAAGGCATTCCTTCTCAGTGACGGAATATTTCTTTTCTTGCTCGTTTAACGTGCGGCTGGCATAGGCGATGACCTGTTCTGTCCCCTGGATTTTCTGTGTGAGTACGGCTCCGAGGCCTTCAGCACTGGCATCGGTTTGTAGGATAAAAGTATGGTTGAAGTCTGGGCACGCTAGTACTGGTGCTTCGGTAAGTGATTGTTTTAAGCTTGTGAATGAAACCTCCTGAGCTGGTCCCCATTTCCACTCTTGTTTTTTCTTTAGTAGTAAGTTAAGAGGCGTTACTACTTTGGAAAAGTCTTTTATAAAGCGTCTATACCATGAGGCTATGCCTAGGAACTGACGAACTTGCTTTACAGTTCTAGGAGATGGTATTTGTAGTATCGCTTTGATATTTTCTGGATCTGTTTTGATACCTTCTGGTGTTATCAGGTGACCTAGGTATTGTAACTCTGGCTGGCAGAACTTACATTTGTCAGGATTTAGTCGGAGATTTGCTCTTCGTAACCGCTGGAATACTTCCTGTATATTATCTAGGTGTTCCTCAAAGGTTCTTCCTAGGATGATAATGTCGTCTAGATATACGAATGCTTTCTTGTCCATTTCTGGTCCTATTATGGTATCAAGTAATCGCTGGAATGTTGCTGGCGCGGAGTGGAGTCCGAATGGCATGACGGTAAACTGGTATAACCCTCGACCTGGGACAGTAAATGCGGTAACTGGTTTACTCTCCTTAGCTAATGGCACTTGCCAATAACCCTGGTGTAGGTCGAGTGTGGTTATATATCTTGCCCCTCGTAATCGGTCTAGAATATGATTAATTTGAGGCAACGGGTAAGCATCTTTTATTGAGATCTCATTGATCTTCCGGAAGTCGATGCAGAATCGGTATTGGCCATTCTTCTTCCTTGCCAGGACTACGGGTGAACTGTACGGGCTGCTGGACGGTTCAATAATTTTTTCAGCCAACATACGGTTTATTTCGGTGTTGATTACTTGTTGCATTACTGGATTTCTAGGGAAGTATCGGTGTTTTATTGGCTGGTCGGTTTTTAGCCTTATTTTGTGTTCGACAAGGGTGGTAGTTTTCCCTAATCTGTCAAATTTGGCGAGTTCCTTTTGTAGGAATTCTTCGAGTTGGGTCTCTTCGGATGTGGTAATAGCTAGGATAGGGTTGGTTACATTCGGTTGTCTGGTGAACGTCATTTCTAGTCCAAAACGGTTTAATAGGTCCATGCCTATAATGATGTTTGGCTTTACACTCGGAAGTACGCGGAATGGGTGTTCAACTGGTTTGTTATTGTGTTTGAACACGAATTGGATGACTTCAGTTACTTTATCGGTGATGCCATTGGCAAGTTGTACTTTCTGTTTGTGTGTTGGTATAATGGTGCTCGCAGCATGGTTTTCTTTACAAAAGTCAGCTATGTCTTGTCCTATGTAGGATTGGGTTGCTCCGGTATCTAATAAGACTTTTCGGATCTGGTCGTATGTTTGTATGGTGATAAATGGACGGTTGTCTTTACTGGTATCGGTGTTTGGGATTTCTATTGTGGTCCGTGCTGGTTCCAACCGGTGGGACCGTATTGTTTCTTTCCGATTGGGTTGGCGTTTCCCGGGCATTTACAATTTTTGCTTAAGGTGCCCCTGGTACCACATCTGGAACAGAATAGCCTAGCAGGTTCCTTGCATATTCTTCGGTCATGCCCTGGTTGTCCACATGTCCAGCAGTGATTATTTCTGTTATATGCTGGATGTATTAGGTTTGGCATGGTGGCGGCCAATCGCATTCGGTTCTGGTAGGTCGGTTGATTGGTTCGTTGAGCAGATTGGTCCCTTTGGATTGCTTCGTACTCTTCGCCTTGAATTTGTAGTTCGGTCATGGTTTGAACATCACTGCGCCGGATATATAATCTATACTCTGCCCTCAGGTTGTTGAATATTCGTGCAAGTTGGTCTTCAGGATTAGCTATCCCCACTCGTCTGCTGAGAGTTTGCATGGTGGTAATATATTCTCGGATGTTCTCGTTGGGTTTCATCTTCCGGCCTCTGTAATCTTCTTCTAATTGTTGCTGGTATCTTGGCGGGAGAAATTGGTTTCTTATTTGCTCTAGGAAATCGTCCCATGTCCTCCAATTGGCTTTGTTATTTCGGTACCAGAGCTGTGCTTTCCCTCTGAGTAATTCAGATAGTACTGGTACGAGGATTTCTTTTGAGATTCCGTAGGCTTCGGTTAGTTCTTCCACTCGTTCTATAAATCCGTATAGGTCGTTTGTTCCGTCGAAGTAAGTGCCCCATTTTCGGATTCTGTCCATGATTTCTATGTTTGGACTGGGTTTCTTGGTGACTGGATCGGGTGCTCTTACTGGTGTCTGGCCTGTTGGTGTCATCGTCGGGGTATGGGGTACTGATGAAATTTCCCCTGGTGTGCTTTGCTGGAGTAGGCGTTCCCTTAATGTATGCACGTCTCCGGTGGTGGGTAGTCCATGGAATTTTAATTCGGCTACTAGCTCCGTCTTCTTCATTTGGAGAATTTCCTGGTGTCGGTTGTCCATAGCGAAAACTTTGCTTTTTCTTCTCAGGATACTGGATTCTTTCTATCAGCTTGGTTTTCCTGGTTCTAGCTGGTTTAGATGTGCTCGCCTTGAGCTCTGATTACTTTCTGATTTTCTTCAGTTCAGAGCCCGATATTTATATGCTTTTTCTATCCCTACTCTTTTTCCTTTTTGACATATTATTTACTTATTACGGTTATTTACTTAACTGGTTATGTATATACATATAATTTACCGGTCCCTGCTCGGGCGCCAATTTTGTAATGGTGTTTCGTCCGGAAGTTCTCTAAACCTCCTTGTTTAAGGGAGGGTTGCCGGGGGCTCTTGAGTTGTCCAAGGTCGTGTGAGAAGAAACACCCTTTGTACAAAATAATATTTCTTTTATTTATTCAAAAATCCTTATATACTAACAATTTAGGTTTCTTAAATATAAATAACTACTCACTATATCTGGATATACATATATTTACATGTTTCTTAAGGGTATATCTAAGCAGCTAACTACTGGTTAACTTTGGGTGGATGCTTCTTAGGCATCGCTAAGCAGTAATCTACTAATTTCTACACTCTACATGTGCGTAAGCTGGTGTTTAGCGGTATTACTGGTGCGGTCTAAGCGGGTATGCATATAATGCGGTGTTCGGTATATTGTCGATATTGTATCTTGTCATACCTAGACTCTGGTCTAGGAAATGCTGTCGGGAACAGTGTCGGATCATACACCTCGACACTGGTCCAGGAAACATTCCTCAGGTATTCGGTGGTCGGTCGGTATGCGGTCGGTATGTGTTGTGTATGTGATAAGTATGTGGTCTGACCGTGCCGGATCATACACCTCGACACGGTATAGGAATTGCTGCTTCGGCACATTGTCGGATCATACACCTCGACAAGGCCTAGGCCGCATTCCTCAGGTATTTGTTTAATGTGTGTAATGTGTATAGTGTAACCGTGCCGGATCATACACCTCGACACGGTATAGGAATTATTGCTTCGGCACAATGTCGGATCATACACCTCGACAAGACCTAGGCCGCATTCCTCAGGTATTTGTTTAATGTGTGTAATGTGTATAGTGTAACCGTGCCGGATCATACACCTCGACACGGTATAGGAATTATTGCTTCGGCACAATGTCGGATCATACACCTCGACAAGACCTAGGCCACATTCCAACGGTATGTGTTTTGACCGTGCCGGATCATACACCTCGACACGGTCTAGGACCGGAGAGGAGGACCTCTCCGGAACGAGCCTGGTTAAAGACTGAATTTGGCCTGGTGAAGCGGTTTGTTTTATAGTGAAAAAGCTCATCTGGGCAAGAAGCTTTAAAGCTTCGAAGTGAAGCTTTCAAGGATTACTAGACCTCTAGATATTTTCCTAAAGTTCTTGGAGAGGGATTCTAGTGGCGTAACGTGGTACGTTAATATTTTTCTAACGTTTGTGGAGAGGGATTCTAGTAACGAAACCTGGTTCGTTACAGTAGTCGGAATATTTTCAACTCCTCTTTGGGGTCGTCTCGCCACAGAATGAGCTGTAGATTTTGATCACTTGAATTAATCCATATCTGTCGATACATCTTAGTTATATCGCTTGTAAACACGTATTTGTGCGTTCTGAAGCGAACTAGAATTGTGAAGAGCTCATCCTGAGTTCTGAGACCCTTGTGCTGAATGTCGTTGAAAGACAAGTTCGTTGTTGTTTTTGCCGAGCCGTCGAATACGACCCGTAACTTGGTTGTACTGCTCTCCGGACGAATGACGCAGTGATGTGGTAGGAAGTAATGCTGCTGGCTGAGGTCTTCCTGTTTGATTTGTTCCATGTGCCTTAGTTGGTGATATTCATGTATGAATTCACTATATTGTTGTTTTAATTCCGGGCATTTTGCTAGTCTTTTTTCTAATGACAGGAATCGTTGAAAGGCGATACTCCAAGATTCCCCTAGGGCGGACGCGTCTTGCCTTAATGGAAGGCGAACTATGTATCGTCCTGATGATTCCCTCTTGGTAGTGGCTCTAAAGAGGTCTTCGCAATATTGCTCGACTGGTGTGATGCAATGCTCTGGTTTGTCAATTTCCTCCATTTCCCAGAATTTTTCTAGAGCTGTTTCCAGTCCTCCATGCTCGAGATGACTTATTCCACAAAAGGCTGAATTTGCAGCTTGTAAAGTTGTCTTCCCTCCGACAATCCATCCGAGAACTGTGTTTTGTAGTAGAGGAAGTGAGTCCTTTAATTTTATTTGTCCGATTGACAGTAGTGAGATGAATAATTCAGCCCCAATCAGTAGGTCGATGCCGCGAGATATGTTGAAATTAGGATCGGCCAATTGGATGTTTTTTGGAATGGGCAATCTGTGGTGGAGATGTAAACACTTGGTTGATCGGATGCTATTTTCGTGAGGTCGAAGGCTTCCAGACTGGTTGTGAATCCACATGTCCGTGAATTTATTTTAAGATGAATTCTCCCGTGGCTTGTTAGTGCAAGTTCACCTATCCCAGAGAGGTCGACCTGTTCCTTGCGGGGCGTGAAACCTAGTCTTCGAATGAATTGTTCGGTGACGAAGTTGAGCTGGGACCCACCATCGAGTACGGCTCTTCCCTCCACCCAATTGCCATGATGGTCCATTACCTGCACGATGGCTGTTGACAGAAATACGTATGACGTTGAACGTTTACACTGTGCCCCTGTGGCGGCTGCTAAATTTGCTGGAGCAGCAACGGTCTCTTGCTGTGGTGAAGGTCTCTGAGTTGACCTTGAATCATCGTGCAGTATGGTATTGTGTCTCTCTGTGCATTTAGAACAGTGTCTTCCTTTGCATTTGGATACTGAGTGCCCAGTCCTGAGGCATCTTTTCCACTGACGGATGTACTTGGCTCGCTCCTGCGGTTTTAGCGTTAAAAACTTTTGGCAATAGTACAACGGGTGCTCTCCCTTGCACATGTCGCATGGCCTTCTGATAGGAGTTCTTGCTAACATTAAAGAGGCCTTGTGACCTTGGGGGCGCTCTTTCATGTTGTGGCCGTTGATTCGTCCACTTCCCAGTGCTTCCAGTGATTGAAACGGGTTTCCAAAAATTTTAGGGGTCCAAATATGTCCGGGACTTCCTTCGGATTGGCGAGTGACTGCTCGTAAAGATGATGAGTGGCTCGATCAAGTTTCTTGACTAGGATATGGTGTACGAGAGGGCTCCAACTGTCTGTGTGACCTGTGTTGTTTAATTTCAGCAGCACTTCCTTTGTGTTGTCGTGCAGGGCCTTTATGGCGGCGGCTGACTCATTTTGCAACGAAGGCTGGTTCATTAATTTGTCCAAGTAGGCTGTTATTAACAGCCGCTTATTCTCGTACCGCTCATTAAGTGTTGTCCATGCAATGGAATAATTATGTTCCGTTACTGGGAGGTGCTGTACAATTTTGCTAGCTTCTCCCACTAGGTTTGCCTTTAAATACATTAACTTCTGTACCGCTCCCATTGGCTGAATATGCATTAATTCCTTGAAGAGATCCCGGAACTGTTCCCACCTGAGGTAGTTCCCGTCAAACGTAGGTAGTGTGATCTTGGGTAGCTTTACTGAGTTTGATTTCGTTGATATAGCAGCCGTCTCCTGAGGAGCTGAGAGTTCCTGAATATGTGTGATAACGTCAAGATAGTGGTCCTCCAGCTCAAGGAAAACATTCATATTGTACTCAGCTTGGTTCACTTCAGACATGATGTCTTGGTGTAACCTGCTGATGTCAATCCAATATTGCTCCATGGTTGATCTACGTTGGTTGTAGTAGGCCTGAGAGCGCGGGAGATTTAAGTCTTGCTCTGTAGATGACAAAAGCCGTTCTAGAGCCATCATGAGGGCATGCTGGCGTCGTAACCGCCTAGCTTGCTCTATGTCGGCCACTTCTCCCTTGTCATCTGCTGATTCCTCAGGCTCACTCTCATTTTCCTGTCCGCTAATGCCCGCCTTTGCTCCTGTGTCTGTGGCCTCTGCTGCTTTGGCCTTTGCTGCTGTGTTCTTTGATGCTGCGAGCTCTGCTGTAGCTGCTGTGATGGCTGCTTGGATCGTCAGTTTGTACTCCTCGTACACTGCCTTTACTACCCCTTCAAATCCTTGGCGGAAGTACGCATGTTGGGAGAATTCCTCTTCTAGTGGAGCCAGTTGGTTGTTGTTTTGTTGAAACTGGGCCCAATCTTCTTCCAGCGTTGAGAGCTTCTGTTGCATCTTTTGAATTGCCTCTTCTCCCCTCTTCCTGCTGGTGGAGTCTTTCCTGAAGTTCTGGAAGTTCTTCTCCATGCGTTTTCCGATACTGGATTGAAGGGTTACTACTTGCTCGAATGCTTCCATGTCCATGTCGCAAAGATAGTCGGGGTCACCAAATGTTAATTAGATTATTTTATCTAATTGTTAAATTGTAAAACCGAAAACAAACTTGGAGAAGACTTTCTCAGTGCAGCCTCACACTGAGTAACGAAGAAAAAAGGCTTATGGTTGTTACTTAATGACTGAATATTGATTTATTTACATTGCTCTTTTATATTTTACAAATTATGCTTACACATCAAAGCTCAAGAATTGAACCTTGAACTGGCCAAGAATCAATTCTTGAGAATCAATGTGAAAGCATTTTTACAGGTAATTAATTGCTGATAATGGCAAAAGTTTACATGAGCGGATGTCCACCGATGCAGGTTGAACGCGCGTGCCGGAAATTAGGTGCATTTCCAGACATCGGGAAATTGGCTGTAATTCTAGACAAGGAGCGCAGACTCACAGCTATGGTGCTTGCGGAAGCCAGATTGCCATAGATTTATTAGCTGTGTTCCTTTTCTACTCCGGAGTAAAAAATTAAAGCAACGCAAAATTTGTCGATGTGAGTAAAACCTATATAAACCTCTGTGAGAGCAGGAGTAGTTCCAAGTAATTACTAGTAAAAAATAGCAGTAAAGAAACACGGCTATTATTTAAAGACATTCACAGTATTTGTGGCGCTATCAGCTTTTCGAGAGCCTTTGCCAAGAAAAGGAGGAAACGGGCACTTGAGAATTGGCATAATCAAGGCAAGCTTCCACGCCGAGGGAAACTTAATCCTGGAACAAACTACGCCACTATTTTAGTCGAGTGAGTAAGTAAACCATTATAGGCCAGTCAAATTAGATTTTTTCGTGCCACCAGAGCCATCTGAAAAGTAAAATAGAGGTAAAATAGGAAAAATGCCGTAGAATTTGATGAACTACTTTTGGCACTCCTAGGCCTTTGGGAAAGTTTCGAAAATGGCGTCAAAAGAGGGCCAAAAACAGATTTTCGGGTTTAAAAAAAAACTACACATTGTACAAAAAAAAGGTTTAAATAAAGTTTGTAGATATTTTTCATACTAATAAAATGACACCAGTTTGATGTCAATACATAAACAAATAAAGGAGTTATTGCAAAAAAAACCGCTAAAAAACACGTTTTTTTTAAATGCTCATATATCTTTTACCAAAAAAACGATTCGATTTTCACAAAATTCGATTAATTGCTCACGAAATTCTATTAATTGCCTATCGATAGGCAAAACAAAAATATATATAGTCAAAATAGTTTTTTTCATTTTTCCGGCCATCTTTTCGCATGTTTCCAATGAAGTAGCAATGTGCGCACAAAACACAACTATTAGCACAACTCTTCCAGAACATTTTGAGCGCAAAACCATTTCTGTAGGTGTTGATGGCTATGAGCTAATCGAATTCGACAACAAAGGTCTTTTTTTCGAAAAACCCGTATTTTGCAAAAATTATTTATTATTTTGCAAATTTACAAAAACGTTTTATTGCACTCCCCAAGGGCTACACTTTCCACGAGTTTCATTACAAAAAAGTTTTTTTGGTAAAAGATATGAGCATTTAAATAAAACGTGTTTTTTAGCGGTTTTTTTGCAATAACTCCTTTATTTGTTTATGTATTGACATCAAACTGGTGTCATTTTATTAGTATGAAAAATATCTACAAACTTTATTTAAACATTTTTTTTGTACAATGTGTAGTTTTTTTTTAAACGCGAAAATCTGTTTTTGGCCCTCTTTTGACGCCATTTTGGAAACTTTCCCAAAGGCCTAGGCGTGCCAAAAGTAGTTCATCAAATTCTACGGAATTTTTCCTATTTTACCTCTATTTTACTTTTCAGATGGCTCGGGTGGCAAAAAATCGAGGTTTTTTCGATAATTTGACTGGCCTATTATGGACAACCAAATTTGGTCGAGTAATTTAGTAAAATGATTTAGTCGAGTCAATCCATTCCTGTTATATTTTTTCGGTCTGGTAGCGGCAGGATGCCATGACTCACTAATTACTTGATAAGCCACAGGACAAGTGTGAACAAATTTTGGTGAGTCGTTTTCTTGTGATGTGTGAGCGTTGTTAAACTACATCCAGTAACAACGAAGTATAGCACTGCATGTAATTTTGTTTTCGCAGGAATTGCACTTCTTAAGAGGGTATCACTACCTTGAATTTGTGACTGAATTTTTGTTGACAGAAAGTCAAAACAACTCTCCGTCATCCTTAATGTTGCGAAATATTTGTTGGGATCTTCTAATACTAACTCCTTAAAAACACATTTGTAGCTCCTAGTGCATCTCTCCTATTGCTCCATTTTCTTATCCATATTCTTTTTCTGACATAAATTTCATCCTCCAATTCTTATAATATCGCCATTACAAATAAATTTATTAATTTTTACTTTGTTATCTTGTCGTCTGTTCATTTTGACACTTTACTTGCCAATGCAATGTGTTTGGACACTTTTTAGCTACTAATACGTTTTAAGATATTTAGTGGTAAGAAAATATTACTAGCCACTTGTTGTCACTTTCTTGTGAGAGTGCACTTCTATTAGAATAATAACTCCGTCGTGTGTTTTTTTGTACACTTTATTTTATGACTTATGAAATTCACAATTACTGTATTACTATTATATTATTATTAGATATTTTCGGATTACTTGGGAACGCGATCGTGCTCGTGGGAAACTTCTTGACTCGAGAGTGAGAAAACGGAGAATGCCGGAAATTGGTTTTTTAGATAGGGACGATAGGGACGGAACGGAAAGCGGCTAGATCATTGAACTTTGTGTTCGGTGATCGATGAAATGTTCCGATTGATCGTTATTGATCGTGCTTACCATTTCGGAATATGTTGTGTGACTTTGCGTAAAACTTAGTAATTAATTTTGTACGCGGTCACCACATACTCCCCTCCCAGCGTAGCGTTAACGGAATGTTACCGCTTTAGATGGCTTAGCTTCGTTGTCGCAGTCACAGCCGAAGGCTGGCTTTAGCCTGTCTATGGATATTGACTTGGTTGTGCCGTTCAATTTGACGACGAAGTGTTTTCGTAATCGTTTGATTACTTCGTATGGGCCCTCATATGGAGGTTCGAAAGGTTTTCGAACTCGGTCAACTCGTATGAAAACATAGTCGGCGTTCTCCAGGGCTACTGGCACGTATGCATCCTTTTGGACGGGTTGCCGAGGATGTGTTGCCTAAATGTTCTGCATATGAGAACGAAGGCTAGAGAGGAATTCTGATTCTTCAATTGGATTTTCATCGGTAGTGATAGAAATCGAATTGGGAAGTCTCAAATTTTGACCATATACGAGCTCGGCTGGTGAGCATTGTAAGTCGGTCTTAATTGCCGTGCGTATGCCTAACATGACAAAGGGCAAGTCTTCGCTCCAATGAGTAGTGTTATCCCTTGCCATTAAGGCTGCTTTTAGTTGCCTGTGGAACCGTTCGACCATCCCGTTTGCTTGCGGATGGTAGGCTGTTGTCCGGATTCGATGAGTGCCGAGTAATTTGGCAACTTCATTGAACAGTTTCGATTCGAACTGTGTACCTTGATCGGTTGTGATCTCAAGTGGTACGCCGAATCGTGGGACAAATTCAGCGACGAATCTTTTTGCCACTGTTGAAGCTGAGATATCTCGAATTGGGTATGCTTCAGGCCATCGCGTGAATCTATCGACTATCGTTAAGATATAAGAGTATCCACGAGATGGGGGTAGGGGTCCCACTATATCCATATGGATATGGTCAAATCTATTATTTGGAAGCTTGAAAGCTTCAAATGGAGATTTGGTATGTCGTGAAACTTTGGACTTTTGGCAACCAAGGCATGATCGAGACTTCTCATTGCAGTCTTTATTGATCGATGGCCAGAAGTACTTCTTGGTAACGGCTCGTCTTGTAGCACGAATACCAGGATGAGAGAGACTATGTTCGGAGTTGAAAGCTAGTCTACGTAAGGAAGTGGGTATATAAGGCCTAGGAATTCCTATACTAGTTTCACACCACACCTGATGGGCGGTAAATGGTGTGAGAACTAGTTTTACCCGTGAGCCGTTGCTGGGGTGTTCTTGTATAGACTTCAACTCTGTGTCACCTTGTTGAGCCTGAGCTAGTGTAGGCAGGTCGAAGGTGACCGAGTCAACGTTGTCGGTTGCTAGTGAGCGCGACAAGTAGTCTGCGAAAACGTTTTGTTTACCCGACACATGTCTGATGTCTGTGGTAAACTGAGAGATTAGACCCAAATGTCTGGTCTGTCTAGGGGATCGTTCGGTCTTTGTGTGAAGGGCGCGAACCAGTGGTTTGTGATCAGTATAGATCACGAAATTGCGTCCTTCAACGAAATAACGGAAGTGTTTGATCGCTGTGTAGATTGCGACAAGTTCGCGATCGAATGCAGAGTACTTCCGTTCTGTTGGTGACAGCTTTTTGGAATAAAAAGCTATAGGTTGCCACCGGTGACCGTTAAATTGTTCCAATACGCCTCCGATTGCATAATCAGAAGCGTCAGTCGTTAGACTGTATTTTGCATCCTCGATTGGATGGTTCAGCAGAGTTGCTTCAGCCATCGAGGTTTTAACCTTGAGGAATGCTGCGAGGTTTTAACCCTGAATTCTGCTGGCCAGGTAAATACTTTATTGGCACGCGAGTTGTTGAGAAGTTCTCTCAAATGCTCGTTTATCGGCACCAACTGTTCAGCCAATTTTGGTATAAATCGGTGATAGAAATTCACCATTCCCAAAAACTTCTGGATCGATTTGACAGAAGTTGGAGGTGCGAGATCAACGATAGCCTGAACCCGATCGGGAGATGGAAGTATTCCATCCTTTGTGATGCGGTGGCTTAGAAACTTAATCTCTTGTGCACCAAAAACGCATTTCTCCAGCTTAATGGTTAAACCGAAGCTATCGAGGCGTTTAAAGAGCTCTTCGAGGTGAACGATATGTTCTTCCTCGGTTTTACTGGCGATAAGTATATCGTCCAAGTATACATAAACGAAGCCAGATGAAGTGGAGATGCTGCGGGGGACGACGAAGGTCGACAAATCCCCAATTGGACCATATGGTCAAATTCTAATTTTGCCACCTTCAGTTTCTCCGGATGGAGTCGCCGAGCGGTGACGAAAGGTAATTGCCCTTTAGTCACAATGTGGTGTTGCACAGTGTGTGTAACTGGAAGGTTAAAATTGGGCGGTTTTGTTAACGAAGCGTACTTCGTTAACAGCTCTTTATATATGCCGGTTATTAGACATGGATGGGATTCGGGGTTGTAGTCGACTGTAGCGCACACGTTAATTTTAAAATTCGTGCGCTGGTCTACTAAATGTCGATACTTGAAATCGACGCACAACTCGAACTTCGTTAAGAAGTCCGCCCCAATAATGGCTTTTGTGGGGGCGGCTATGATAAAGTTGTGAACATATCGTCGGCGAAAGCCGAGATGTAGTTCAAGCAACTTTGTGCCGAAAGTTCGAATCAGTGATCCGTTGGCCGCATGCAGAAGGACGTTCGGGCTTCCGTTATGGGCCGGGAACGCCTTGGCAGGAACAATTGATAAGTCCGCGCCCGAATCAATTAGAAAATCCATACGATTGTTGGTGTCTCGAACGAATAAACGATATGAGCGGCCAGTTATATGCTCGCTGATGTCGACCCCCTGACTCTCTAGTTTTTTTTAGGGGCGGTGGTGACCTTTTTCTTCGCCGGCTTGGCTTGGCCACCACCGAAACTGCAGGGGGCCTTGCACCTACGTGCTTCACTACCATAACGGTAGTGGAAATAGCACAGGCTACCCCGCAGTTTGTTGGCCCCTGGTGGCCGATTGGCCGAGGGCTGAGGAGAGCCGCCTTGCCGATTGGCAGGTGTTCGGGCTCTTGGGCTGTTGGGCTGCCGTATCCACTGCTCCATCCTGGAAGTCAGCTTGTTGATGGCACTTTGCAGTGACATCCACGGTGGTTCCGCATTGGATGGTGTTGCGTGGACGGCGGACGCGTATGAGGCGCTTCCGTGCGGAAGCACCTCCCATACCTTGTCTGCCGTGGCAGCCAGCCCGGCCAGCGTTTGGTCGCGAGCTGTGGCCAATGTGACCTGGATGGCCTGTGGAAGTCTCCTCTCCCACAGGGTCCGGATCAGGTCATCATTGACCCCCGTCGATCCGCTGGCTAGTGCCTTGAGAGCCTGGAGGAACACCGATGGTTTTCGGTCTCCAGGCTCTTGCACTGACAGTAGCTGCTCGAGCCGGCGCTTCTCGGAAGTGCCGTATTTCTCGAGCAGGTACTCTTTCAGTTCTTCGTAAGTGGAGGTGGCATGGTCTACAGTGCTAAGCCGCATCGCCGTTACCGCCTCTTCCGGTAGTACGGCCATGACGTTGTAGACCTTGCCACTATCCGCCTTGTAGCCCGCCATCCTGAACATTATTTTGGCATGGTAAAACCAGGAGGCGGGCTGGTGTGTCCAGAACTTAAGAATGTCTAGTTTCGTCAGTTTGACGCCTGCGACTTCCATAGTTCCGGGTTTTGGCTCAATTGAGGTGTGAGCGTTCTCCGTGTCCATATTTATGTTTTCTGGCCTTGACATTATGTGAAATTATGTTATGAAAATCGCGAAATGGAATAAAAGCAAATTAGAAGGGTTACCAAAGAATCCGAAACTAGAACAATATTGTTTTTAATTCTAGCAATATAATACTATCTTAAAGTAGCGGAAATGGAAATGCGTTAAAACACCTGATTCCTTGCTCGGTGCAACAATGAAAATAAACAAAATCTATGTATATTCATATAAGTATTAATTGCAGCTTGATTACTTTAAAATTCAATTTCTTTGTACATAGAAAGTTGTCAAATTTGTTTGCAAAAAAAAATTCGGATAATCAGACTTAAGAAGGCTATGTATGTATATGTATATGCCAAATCTATATATAACTTATGTAAAACGATATGTTAATTATGCATGTATGCATATATGTAAAAATGTTATGTTAATTATGCATGTATAAATGTAAAAATGATATGTTAATTATGTATAAAAAGTATATATGTATGTTAAAAAAATGTTATGTTAATTATGCATGTAAGTATATGTGTAAAAATTGTATGTTAATTATGCATGTATAAATGTAAAATTGATATGTTAATTATCTATATATAAGTATACATGTAAAAATTGTATCTTAATTATGTATATAGGTATATATGTGAAGTTAAATGATACTTACAGTATATGTATATGTTAAAGTTTATAAAAATTTTAATAATATTAATATGTAATTTGAAATAATTGAGAAAAATGGTAATTTTATTCAATTTTTATAAGTTTTTTAAATTATCTGTTGTTCCTGTGTCTTCCGCATTTGTTTTGTTATCGTCTTTTGTGCTGTTTTACCGTTGGCCTTTTGCACTTGCACTTTCAGCGTATCCCGTTTTGAACGATAATATTCTTTTGGCTTTATGGAGTCGCCAATAATTTATGAATTTTATGTTTTTATTGTTGTAGTTTATCTAAAAATATTTTTAATTTTGTTAAATATTACAAATATAGTTACTCGAATTTCAGATTCATAAGTCTGACGTGTTATTGATTTTTTTTTGTAGAGGTTTTATGTACTTTTAACTTCTTAGTTTGTATATATATACATATATGTATATGTATATGCAGATATACATATGTATAAGATTCCCCAATTAAAATTTTGTGAAATACTTGGATTTTCTTCGTTGATAACACCAAATATCAATCACTGGGCAATAATCGCTTGCATTATAATTTATAAAACACTTTATTGTAATATGCGACTACTAGTCGGGGCGTTAAAAGCACTTTTTTTCCCGCGTGTTTTGCGGTCGGGGTCACCAATGTTGTCACTTTCTTGTGAGAGTGCACTTCTATTAGAATAATAACTCCGTCGTTTGTTTTTTTGTACACTTTATTTTATGACTTATGAAATTCACAATTACTGTATTACTATTATATTATTATTAGATATTTTCGGATTACTTGGGAACGCGATCGTGCTCGTGGGAAACTTCTTGACTCGAGAGTGAGAAAACGGAGAATGCCGGAAATTGGTTTTTTAGATAGGGACGATAGGGACGGAACGGAAAGCGGCTAGATCACTGAACTTTGTGTTCGGTGATCGATGAAATGTTCCGATTGATCGTTATTGATCGTGCTTACCATTTCGGAATATGTTGTGTGACTTTGCGTAAAACTTAGTAATTAAGTTTGTACGCGGTCACCACACACTCGCCTAAAATACTGGCATAGTCTTTACCAGGCTTTAGATACAGTGAGTAATAACACTACCAGTCGCATTAGTTTTGATTGATTTTCGAGCAGATATTACCTTGCGGGAGTCGACACAGCGAAAGTAGAAGCCGTCCGGAGAAGCCACAATAGGAGAATTAATCTCCCGTACCATATGATTGGCGACAAAATATTGCTTAAAGGTTTCAGGGCAGAGAGTGTGCGCAGCGGCTGCATTTTTAGAGTGAACGCCTAAGTGGCGAAAATTATTCCAAATAGTTTTGCAAGAAGGCCGGGATCAAGCTTGCGAACATAAAAGTTTCTCTTAGCTTCCTAAATTTTAGCGACGACTAAGTTCCTTACGCGTTTAAAAGATCGCATATCAAGAGCACTTTTGACTTTTTTGCACCAGCGATAAAGAAACTCCATTTGCCGCGGTTAACCAAGGTTTAGAGTCAGCTAAACACATTTTGTTACGTCATCAGTCATAGCAAATAAGTTAGACCAGTTTAGGCAAAGACACATGTGGGCGAGGCGTTCTTGGTCAATATTGGAGAAGTCACGATAAGTTAGAGTGGTCACAAGAGGTGGGTCAACAGAGAAGCTATGACAAACGAATAAAATATTGTGATCCAGGTAACTAGGAGGAGAGATTTGATTTAGAAAGATGATGGAGCTAAAATCATTGGTAAGAAACACATCGAGCAAGGAGGGTGTCCTACTATATAATTAAAATATATGGGGAGAACATTGATAAGATTCAAACCAAGAGTGTGCCTGTGCATATTATACACAAAATAATTTTGTAGGGTAGATTTTTTTATTAAGTTGACCTTGAAATCACCGTCAACCAAGATGTTTTTGTACGTAGAGCTCAAGCGTGTGGCTGAGTTCTTGAACGTTAACAGGGTTAAAAACGTCAGGAGGAGAATAAACTCATCCAAGAAGGAATTTATCAGAAGCAGTAGAGATTTCAATGCATATGAATTCAATACCCCAGTGCGTAGAAAATGTCAACGACGATCCAGATTTGCTTAAAAGGGTCATAAATGGTGGCGGATCATGGTTGTATGGTTATGACATCGAAACCAAAGTCCAATCGTCCCAATGTAAGAGCCCATGAGAGCCAAGACCAAAAATCGCCGAACACGCAAAACACGTCTAATGCTTATGACACACATGAGGTATCGATACCCTGGATATGGCGAATACGGGGGTATTGAGGAACCCCTGACACACATGAAGGTGGGTACAGTTTGACGTTTGTCGACAGCTAAAAAAATTTTCAAATCTAGTTTGTTAAATTGAAAGTTTTAAGTGTTAAGTGGCATATTGAATTTAATATGGAAATGGAACATTTAATTGCTTCATTCCTTGCCAAACAAGAGGAAATAAATCTGGGTCTGAGGCAAATTCAAAATATGGAACGAAAAAGAAAAAAATGATGAGAGATCTTGTTATAAAAGTATATATTTACACGTTTTTGCTCAATTTTCGCCCACAGGTGGCGCTGTGCATAGTGAAAAAATCTTATACCTACTCTATACCCACAAAACTTTCGTGGTATCAATACCCAGATCATAACCAATTGTTTTCCTGGGTATAAACTGTGTATAAGGTGACAGACATGTGGTATAACTTGGGTATACGCAATACCGTGGTATCGATACCCCATGTGTGTCATAAGCATAACCTTAGCGGCTGTCACAGACAAAGTAAACAATAAATACAGCTGAATATTTTATCATACTTCAGGGGCATGTATACCAACAAAACAAAATAAAAAAATCGATTATCGAATGTACGTAGCCCGCGAAAATTGAACATTAACCTTACTTTCTGAACAGACCTCGTATATTGGGATCAATCCCAGCAGGCAAAATGAGCTCACAAAATCAGAAATTTATCGTATAACTCACAATGAGCTGAATATGATGAAAATATGACACTCAAAATGCCAAAAAAAATTAAATCATTTGTGAGAAAATAATGAGATCATAATGAGAGGAAGTGAAAAAGAAACCGATATTGAATGTTCCACTTATTGTTCATTGATTGGAAGGTGGTTATTAGCTAATTATGAGAAATTCGATTGGTAACATATATACAGGCGCCACATTTTTGTAAGTTTTAAGACTATTATCTCTCTGGAACATGAAGCCGACACTCTTTCAACTATACCTACCTCTGACACTGCTGGATATTTCGATTCAAGTGTGTTTATAAATAACAAACTGTTTCACTCCTTTTGCATTTGTGTATAGTATTTTTTGGAACATATAAAGACGGAATTTGTTAGAATTGAATATTTCCAATCAATATAATATTAAAATGTAATATTAAAGAGAAAATAAAATAAAATGTGATGGAAGAACTGTTCTGATGGTCAATAGAAGTGACGAACATCGATGAAGGATCCACATACTGTAACCAAGGTTTTACCGTTTGTCTTAAGAAGGCATTTTGGCATTTACTAAAAGATAATAGCATTTTTTAAACATTAATGTCGATGGCTTGCCAATTTTTAATAACACAACTGGGCATTTTTGGCCAATACTTGCGAATGTCCAAGGAATTATAAAGGAACCTTTGATTGGAATATACAGCGGTATTTATCTGGACAAATTTGTAAATGAAATGACAGATATTATGGAAAATGGAATAATGAAATGTCGAGGCAAATGTATTTTTCAATTATACGAAACGTCTCAAACCTAAAACTGTCGTTTATATATCACATTCTATATAAAATATAATACGTTACACAAACTGGATGTTGTTTTTGCATGATATTTCACTATACACTCGACTTGCTATATATGTATATTACACAGCAGTCCCAGTAGCACATGCAAAAAAATCTAACAATGAGCTCATATTTAGCTAACGCCGGTTTGTCATTTATATACACTCTTGCTGCGGCACATGCGTAGCAGCCTCAGTAGCGCAGTTGGTAGAGTGTTGGCTTCATGTTCCAGTGGTCGCAGGTTCGAATCTCGTATAAGGCAATCGAAAAAAAATATTCTCGGATAATAATGAATATATCTAATTATGAAAATATGTAATAATAAAATAATATGAATATAAATAAAAGCAAAAACAGTCAAAAAAAAAATAATGGAGAAATAATAATTTTGTTTTTTTAACATTTCTCAGTTTTTTTTCCGTCACTCTCAGTGAGCTCAATATGAGAAAATTTTGAGAAAATTTTTAGCTCTTGATTTACTTCATATTGAACTCATACTTAGTTCAGGAACTTGCGCCAATTAACTCACTACTTCCTCACGTGTATCTCATAAATTACTATTTGAGACTTTAAACGAAAAATTTGCCAATTGCAAATAGATCATATTTAGCTCAATATGAACTAGAATGCCTGCTGGGATGTATATATATTTCGAATATTTGACCAATCTAAGAATATCGTGGACCTTACATCAAACATTTGCTAATTTAGAGCATCTTTCCTCTTTAAATAGCAATATGTAGTCTTAACCCTTTGAATACCGGGGAGCGCGATCGCGCTCCTTTATGCATATGCGGAAAAAACCCGGAAGCGCTATCGCGCTCCTCTTAAATTTTTCTCAATAAACTGCGAAAATAAACATTTTTGCGCAATAAGAATAATTCGGGCTGTGTTCCTAAATTAAATAGTACCCAGTTTACATGCTGGCTAGTGCTAATGACGTATTAAATCACACGCGATTCTGTATTTTTTCAATACTGTATTATTGAAAATGATTTCAATTTTTGATTTTTGCTTATGAAGAATTATGTGTTATACAGACGTGTATTTACTAAAGTTACAAGTCCACGGTTGTGGATAGGTTATGGTTAGGCAACCAAAAAATCTTCTGGGTGGCGGGTGGCGGGTGCAGGGGGGGGGTCGTAACGGTCTAGCCGATAGAGCTTTTTTAATTTTTTTTGGTAGAGTTTTACATATCACCCTGTATTTTTGTAGCCCTATAACCTATTTGCATATGCAGATAATTGTAAATTTATAGATCTGTCCATCTTTTCTTTTTTGTTTTGTGAAAGTCCAAGCTTAGGACTACCAGTCTATCATGTCGTACTCGTCATTATGCAATGTCTAGTAGAAAGCTTGGTTAGAAGGAAGCAATACAGATATGTTGATAAGAGTCTGGAGGGTACTGAAGGAGGAGGCGATGGGCCTTGCGTTTGAACTCGAGGATGTTTATAGAAGTTCACACGGATGTAAAAAATATCAAAACAAAAAAATTTTGCAACGAGGATCCGATTTCGCAAAGTTGATATCCTCAATATCAACAGGCTGAACCAGAGAAGCAACCATCGGGGTTAGCAGGAGACACCCTCGTTATGCCACGTGAATCTCGCTAACCAGATCCTTCTGTGATTTCCCCGGAAGAGGGCCCTAAAATCCTCTCTATTTCGGGAAATACTAGAAAACGATATTTAAATAGTGCCGGCGATGTGAATGTTAAAATAAGAAAATAAGAGGAGTTCCTACGAGTCACACAGCGCTACCAATGACAATGGTAGTGGATTGGTGGTCGATCTCGCTAGCTCGAACTCGATCTTAGTAAGTTTAACAATGTTCTGGCACAAAAATATTCATAAGATGACGTAGCAGTCACCAGGTGGGGTAACAAATAATGAAATTGACCATGTCCAAATTGGGAGGAAAGGAACCACGGGTATTATTGGATGTAAGAGCAGGGTAGCGTACTGTTGCTCGGACCACTATCTAGTCAAAGTGAAATTTAGAACACGGGTAACGACCAAAAGACAGAGAGTAAACACATTCAAGTACGAGAAGTAGTCCGCGAACATAAGGGCACCAGAAGAGGCACTATTGACTGCTTCGAGAATGAAGGTCTGAAATTGAAGAAGGAAACCAGAGCCACCGCAAGGCCCCCCACAAGAGCTAAGATGGAAGTCTTCATGCTAAAAAGAAGAACCGCAGACAGGCTGTACAGAAAGAAAAAGAGAGAATATCTAAACAAAGGATCTTACAGATGCAGGAAGACTTCAATGAACGGAGAATCATATATCAGCAATAAATTTCAACCAATAGCGGACATCTGCAAAGACATAAATGCAAATCTATGGGTAAATTCAAAAACTCTGAAACTCTGCATGACTGCAAAATTCAGTAATTGGAAGTTTGTAGCTGAATCCTGCATAATGTGGCAATGATGAGTTTTTGAATTTACCCTGTTAGTAGACCCTTATAGGATAAAAGAAAGCTGGAGAGAATATTTTCAAAAGTTATTGAATCCAATCCCCATAATGAAAGAGCATACACAGACGGAGGTGTTTGTACCTCAAGATAATATTTCAATAGAGCCACCGACACTGACTTCGTGAAGTTGTAAAAAGGCAAAAATGCAACAAATCACCAGGCGTCGATGGAGTGGCAGCTGATTTGATAAACGAAGGAGAAGGAGAACCGCAACTCTTAAGAATCTTACACGAACTCATATGCAACATTTGGGAGGCTCCTAGCATGCAACAAGAACACCCGCAAAGCGTCAAATCGCCTGTGTGGCATCCAAACGGTCACATTTATTCTAGACCAACGAAAGAACGAAGAAAACGGGTTACTTGGTTACCATAAAGGCTGCAATGAGCATGTTCAGTACATCGATTCTCGTTCGATTGCGAAGGTCAAGCGGCATTGGACGTGGTAGTAATTAGTTGGGGACTGCTTGGTAAAAAGACACTCGCGTTTGGAATGGTCTATTCCGATGCGGGTGCATTTATATAGATGTTCATGCCTGTAGCCGGAGCATGCATACCTTTAGCGCCGTGCATATTTTTAGATTGTCATGCCTGTAGCGGGAGCGTGCATACCCGCTCCCTAGAACGTGCTTAAAAAATATGCACTGATAAAAAAAAGTCCGATGAATTAAAAATTTAGTTTCTTGAGTAAAAAATTAAACAATCTTAGTTCGAGAAAGAAATATCTTGGTCGAAAAATATAAGTATTGAGCGAAGATATACTTTTGCTTGGTTCAAGAATTTTCAGTGATTTACTCTGACACAGCATTCTCATGTTAAGACTGAAAAAATTTTCTACTCAAGCAACGAAACAAAAACTATCGAATTGCTGGAATCAAGACAATTTTTCTATCAGTGTGTGTTAAAAAAAAATTCAAGCCAAAAAGTATCTTTTTATATAAAGGGTGTACCTATACACTAAGTTTACAAAGCGGCCGGCTGTTTATAAGTTTTGGTTAACAAATCGTAAGTTTTGGAACAACAAATCGTAAGTGGGGGGGCGTAAAGGTTTAGCCGCTAGGGCAATTTTAAATTTTTTTTGGTAGAGTTTTACATAGCACCCTGTGTTTTTGTAACCCTATAACCTATATCCATGAATAAAGTAGCACTGTACACAGAATACTTCTACCTATCCAAAATTGTAAAACAGACATTTCCACCCTACCTATTCGCAGAATTATGAGTTGTCAACTTTTAATATTTTTCACCAAAGCTTATGTCGAAAAGTACCAAATAAAGCCAATTTCACCATCAAAATTGCTTTTAACCTCAAAAGTAAAGGCCGTAGCATAAAAATTATAGGGATATTATTCATAGGAAATTTCCGAAGCTATCTAATTTTGAAAAAAAATTATAAGTTAACTACGTATGGTGAAAAGGTTGTTGAAGGTGAAATTTTAGCTTAAAAAAATAAAATTTTGATTTTCACGAATCATAACTCTGTAAATTGGTAGAGTGGAACCGTCCCTTTTACAATTGTAAGTAGGTGGGAGTATTCTGCGTACACTGCTACCATGCATGTGAATGTAAATGCATGTAAATAAGTTATACGGTTTCAAAACTGCGATATGATATGTAAAACTCGAACAAAACAAATTGAAAACGCCCTAGCGGCTAAATAGTTGCGACTCAGCCCAACCACCCATACGATTTTTTGTCCGTCTAATCAAAGCCTATCAGCAGCCGTCCACTTTGAGTTTTACATTAAAAAAAAACTCCGGTATTTTTCGAATATGCATGGAAAAAATCTCCGGTACTCAAAGGGTTAATACTTATGCAAAACTAAAGCCGGAATTAATTCCGGCTTAAACTGGACAATAATGTATTATTACATACAAAAGAATCTCTTCCGTTACCAAAATATTCAAAAAGTAAAAAAAAATTCTCAATTCAAAATTCAAAGAAAATTCCCTATCGAGAAATTTTAGCCTTCAAACCGATTGTCTTAATTACTTACAAGTTGTGGATTTTTAATTAAAATTTTTTTTGTATTCCCTTTTTCGACCGGCAAGGGAGAATCTTCTTTATTTAAACTTTGTTTCAGCACAGGAAAGACCCAAAATACGAAGTATTTACCAATAATTTATCCCACCCATTACCGCCTTAATTTAAACATCTCCAGCCTGATTAATTTTTTTTCTCTCCCAACTGGAGTTCCTAACAGATTCCGCAGTGTTTTGTACCTAGGTCTAAGCGCCCGATATAATGAGATCGAAGAGACATTAATTCCTGTAGAATGGAAGATAAATAACGCGAAATTGGAATTCCTCTGAGTCATCTCCAGTGAAACGTATACACCTGCCCCATGGTTCTTCATTCCCCCCAACTAAACTGTTCTTGTTTTAATTACAACAACACCACCATGGGGCCATAACCACTGGCATACCAGACCATTTCTCAGGGGACGCAGTGTTCCAACATTGGCCTCTTTTTTCCATTTCATGATTCTGGGTGCGAGGCATCATAAAAAGTTCGTCTAATTAAGACGATAATGTTAATTAGAGCCGTCTGCAGTAATTTGTCCTGGAAGCAGAACAGGAGTTTAGAATTTTCCGCTGCTGCCGCTGGCGCGTCCTTTGAGATTTAGTTGATTGTAAATTGCAAATTAGGTTACATCTGTGGATCGTGGAAAATACAGGCGAGCGGTACATAGGCAGAACAAGGGAATGGGACACCGGTGTTGACGCTACACACTTGGATAAATATTTACAATTTTTAATTTTAAAATCTCCCCTCCATATTTCTCTACCAGAAGTTATCTACATTCTCCGAATGCAATTATTCCAAAATTAGACCAGAATTCATTTTCAGACCAATTATCAACAGCTACGGCCTAAACTGATCTAAACATTAATGCAAAACGTTTGAAGCCTTCAGGAGAGGTAATTAGGACGATGACTAATTCATTCTTCCTGACGCTCCTCGCCCAACTGTCCTACTTAGATCCTGCCTCTACCTCTTGTCCTCTTTTTGCTGATTGCATAAACAGCTTGACGTAGCACTTTGGGGTATCCCGTTGGGGATGCTAAATTTCACAAAAAGGAAAATTCAAGACGTTTCCGCTTTTGAAATGATTTGAGTCTTTCTGTCCTGGAGGAGGTGCTCCCCTTAGAATATACTTTTTTTTAACCTGCAATTGTCATTTTCAGAAGATCCAAAATGTTGGATACTCTGCCCTCCGCCCGTTCCCACGAACCACATCTTGAGTGACACTAATTATCTGTCATGTCAGAAGCAAGCAAAAGATAATGGGGTTTTCTTTTCTTTGAGAGAGAAAGCCTTTGTCCTTCGTGGTAATGGGTTCCAGCTTTTCATTGCAAATGTTGCTTTCGGGACTAAACTGCCACAAAAGGGGAAACCACCTCTGCCAGGAGTTATCTGTTGTGTTTCGTCTTATTTTTTTATAACTTACTATGAAACAGAAGACAGCTAACACCTTGAATAATTTATTCTTAGTTGACAAAGATGTCTGGACCATTCCCTTCGTACTTGCGCTAAAGTTATATTTTGAAGTCACATTTCTTTTTGGGATTCAACGCGTTATATTCCACAGTACAGGGCACTTTTTTTTGATGATTAGTAACAAGCTGAAACTTCGTGAGCAGCTTCCTTTTGACGAGACGCCATACTTTTCTCTCTTCGAAGATTATCGATAGTCGTTCCTAATGAAACGCGTGGGCGTCAAATATGTCGGTTTGGTTGATTGCAAAAATTTGAATAGTAATAATTTGTTTGTTAGTGGAATCAAGAGATAATGTAATAAAGAAATCAAAAAAACTAGTTTGTCCTACAAAATTGATGGTCCAACGGAAGGGACCCCCACCGCCAACATGAGCAAATAACAAGGTCATAAATAATTACTAGTAACAATCTGATTTTCTCACTGTTATGGTTAGTACTTGTGCGCACAATAAGATGGCCACATTGTCCTTCAATTAAGCGGTCCGATTTTCAAGTCCTAAACGCTGCAATTGTAAGTTTCATGGAAACATTTTTATCATAAGTAACAACAAAATTTTCGTATCTTTCTTTTACTGCATTTTACTGCTGTCCTACAAAAAAAGTGGTCATATTGATAAAAAATCAATAAAATCTACTTTGGCTTAAGTTGATAGTGCGTAAGATATTGAATCCTTTTGCATCAGACTTATCGGAAAACCATCTGTATAATATAACAAAAGGGCAATTAGTAAACAACGAAGTCGTAATTGTTGTGTATTTAGAGTTTACAAAATGACAAAATCAACTAGAAGCACTTCAAACCGCGAGGATTTACTTTGTCTTATATGAGTACAGCATGAAAATGGAAACAATAGAGGTGACAATAGAACACTTACAATAGCACGCAGCGCGGCGTACAAAGATTAGGCAGGATTCAATTAGGTCTACATAATTGAGTCCATCGTATGAGACGTTCTTAAGTACATTTCAGCATTGTTGACCTCCAAAGTAATTAATTTACAAGCTTAGCTTATGTTCGCTTCGCTGATGATTAATTTCAATAATAGCGAAAAATGGACGCTACTGCGTAGCAACCGATTGTGGTAAATCTTAAAAAACTACATATCGAGTCTCGCACGATAGAACCCTACAAACATTTCGATTCGGAAAGGATTCGAGAACGATTTGCCAAAAGCGAAAGCTTGCTTCGATCTCGGACTCGTTAACGACTCGTAAACGAATTCGTCGAAGGCAATAAAATGGGAGCAAGAGATCGAATCGCTTTCTCGTGCTGATAACGAATGCTCGTATCGATAGCAAATCGCTTCTGCGCCGAAAATCACTCCGCCGAGCAAAACAAGTCAAAAGCTCAAACTTTCCAAACAAATCGTTGACGAGAAACCAAAGGCTCTCAAAATTTCCGCTCAATACGACTTCAAATCGGAGAAATTACATGTTCTTGTTAGTGTAATTTGGAGATTTGAAGTCCCATTCAGGGGAAATCGGCTCTCAATATTTTTCTATAGCATGAAGGCTTTGGGAGAAACAAATCAACCAGGAAAGCTTTCATTTTGCGATTTTAATCTTTTTCTCGTCCCCTTCGCAAGCATTTTTCGAATCGAGAATGGTCCGAGAAAGCGAGTCTCCGAGAAATTGTTTGCAGGGAAAACGGTAATACCGTTCTGTTTATGTGTGCTGGTTCTGATACAGAGTGTTCTTTCATGCCCCCCCCCCCTTTCATGCACTGAGTGAAAATCAAGTTCTTCTTGATCTTGATTTATATCGATTTCAGGTGCCAGGTTTTGGATTAGTGCACATCTTTTCTGCCCATAGCAGAATAGCCGTTAGCGTGGGGCGCTAGCGAAAAGTTCCAGTATTAATAAAATAAGAATATAATTAAAGTGCGAACCACGGTTTTTTACATGTAAGTAAGGAAGGTATGTAGGTTATTCCCATATAGGTACTAGCTGGAGCAATAAAAACTTTATGTTCAAAATTATATTTTACTTTTTAATTAATTTTAAAAGAAAAAGGTATTTTTTTAGTTTTTTTAAACTATAAACACTTTTTACCATCCCCGAGTTACAAAAAGGATGGCAATTTCGACACATATTATTAAATTATTTTTCATTTATTGTTGTTAATTTTTAACAATAATATTGTACGATTGAAAAAAATATTTTATTATTTCTTGATTTTTTCGAAACAAACGTCTCGTCGTACTCTAAGATTTTCATCAAGGGACTTGATGGCGTCCCTAACTGTAGTGCCCCGCCACGCAACACTGCGTTTGAGGGGGCATTATTTACGCCACTACATTAGTGGAAGTCAAGGGCGAAGAACAACGTATCAATTTTTCATAAAGCCATCAGCAAAAATAAAATAATTAATTTTGAGTAAAAAAACACACACTTTACTCAAAATTAATTTAAAATAATGGAAGTGAAAATTCAGAGAGATTTTTTGGCCGTCTATTGTATGCGTCACTAACCAATGAAGTTGACGTCGAAAAAGCATTGAGCTATCCTCTGGCTCCAATTTCATTTTCACTTTGTCCCACAAATGGAAGAATTTGCAAGACTCCTAAATATGTGATTATTAGTGAGTTGCTTGAACATGAAATTGAAATCTCCAATCCTCCAGAAGCTCACATTCATTTAATGTTTTAGGTTTTATTTATTACACACATTAAAAAATCAGCGGAATAGGGGGAATAACATGTAGCATAACATGCACGTGCCGTAACTATTCCGGACTGATGGAAGTGCGATCATAACCTCCTAGCGGTGGCCACTGGTAACTATCCTATGAGAGAGGATAGGCTAACATGATCGGGCTAGTCCCTTCCAAGTAAGGTTGGCGTGAGGCTAATAACCTCGCCCGAAAAAAAACAAACATTACGGAACGAGCAACATGCCTCGGATACTGGAAAAAACGACGACGACCACGGCAACGAAATAGGCAAAATGATTTAAGAATTTTCTCATGGAACGTACGAACTCTGTACAGAACTCGAGCTGCACAACATCTGGCCGATACCCTGTCAACATATAAAGCTGACATTACCGCCATTCAGGAGATGCGATGGACAGGGAATGGTGTTTTGCAAAAACCTGATTATGACGTATATTACCGCTGTCATACGAAACATCATGTGCTCGGGGTAGGTTTTATGGTCAACAAAAGGATGAAGCCTACCATTATCGGCTTAAAGCAATAAACGAAAGGCTATGTACCCTTCGTGTGCGAGGCTAATTTAAGAACATCAGCATCATAAACGTTCACGCACCTACAGAAGAGTCCCCGGCCGGAACTGAAAGAGAAACTGAAAAAGAAGAATTCTTCCAAGTAGTTGAACGGGAACTTAATGCCTGCCGCAGATATGATGTAAAAATCATATTGGGAGACCTGAACGCCAAAGTAGGCCGGGAGCCCGTATACAGGCAATATGTCGGCACCCACAGCTTGCATGAGAACACTAATGACAATGGACAGCGAGTTATAGAGATGGCAGCAATTAAGAACTTGGTCGTTGCAAGTACCAGATTTGCGCGTAAAGATATCCATAAAGCCACCTGGATATCTCCTGATGGGGCGACTCGCAATCAAATAGACCATGTGTTGATAGACCGCCGCCACCTTTCGGGTCTGATGACGGTACGAACGTACCGAGGTGCCAACTTCGACTCGGATCACTATCTTGTTGGTATGGTGCTCCGAGAGCGCATTACAACGCTGAAAAGCTTTGTATCTGCTGATCAGGCTCGAATTAACACAGCTGCACTACGCAACGAAATGGCCAGAAACAGCTACGGTCAGGCGTTAGAACTCGCGCTCATAAGAGTAAGTCCTGGGGATGAGATGTCGGGCGTCGACGAGAGCTGGACTCGCCTTAAAAATACTGTCATTAGTACTGCTGATTCCATCTTAGGCAGCAGTCGTAGAGATCGGAACGACTGGTTCGATAATGAATGCAAGCTGGCAACTGAACGTAAGAATGCTGCGTATCGAGCAATGCAGCAGTCTCAGAGAACACGAGCACGCGAAGAGAAATATAAAGAGCTCAGAAAAGAAGAAAAGAGTATTCACAAAAGAAAAAAGGAAGCCTGGAGAAAAATCTCGTTTGTGAACTAGAACAGTACAGAGAGCGACGGCCGCACCAGGCGCGGGAGTTCTACCGAAGAGTACGCGGTATGACGCAATTCACACCTCGTTGCACATACTGCAAGGACAAAGAAGGGAATCTGATCACCGATCCTCAAGGCATCTTGGAGCGATGGGAAGAGCACTTTCATGAATTGCTAAATGGCGAGCTAACTGAGGATTTGGAGGCTCCACCAATACCTGACGAGAATGCTATGCTGTCACCACCAAGCTTAGCAGAAGTTAACAGTGCCATCACCCGGCTCAAAAACAACAAGGGCTCGGGTGCAGACGGCATCCCTGCGGAGGTGGTTAAATATGGAGGGCCTACATTACACCAAGCGATTGTGCAAGTATGGGAGCAGGAAGCGATGCCAGAAGACTGGAGAAAAGGCATCCTCTGCCCGGTACATAAAAAAGGAGATATCACAACGTGCAGCAATTATCGTAGTATAACGTTGTTGAGTACCGCGTATAAGATATTCTCCGCCATCCTACAAAACAGGATGGCCCCATACGCTAGAAACATCGTAGGCCAATACCAGTGTGGCTTCAGCCCAGGCAAATCAAGAACCGATCAGATTTTCACTTTGAGGCAGGCTATGGAAAAATGTCTAGAGTTTCAAAACTCAATCCAACACCTCTTCATAGACTTTAAAGCCGCCTATGATAGCATAGCCAGAGTAGAACTCTACAAAGCCATGAGAGAATTCGGCATTCCCAACAAGCTGGCAAGACTATCTAGGTTGACCATGACCAATGTGACAAACCAAGTAAAGGTATCCGGAACACTGTCCAGACCAATCAACATCTATATATCGTCTGGCCTGCCTCCTTTTCAACCTTGCGTTGGAGAAAGTGATCCGAGATTCGGGCGTGACATCAAGGGGCACAATCCTCCACAAGTCCACCCAATTACTGGCTTACGCAGACATCATTGGAAGAACAACAACAGCTGTACAAGAAGCTTTCATCCAGATTGAGGCAGGAAATCTAGGACTGCCCATCAACGAAAGCAAAACAAAGTACATGGTGGCCTCGTCTGCAAGAACACCTAACATTGGTCCCACAATCAAGGTAGAGGAACACGAGTTTGATGTGGTAAAATCATTTACCTACCTTGGGTCAATAGTAGCAGCCGACAATAGCATGGAACCTGAAATACGCGCACGACTGCTAAAAGCCAACAAAGCCTACTATAGCCTGTCAAGGCTCTTCAAATCCAAGCATCTAACCATAACGCCTAAACTTTTACTATATAAGACGATGGTATTGCCAGTCCTCACATATGAATCCGAAACGTGGGTGCTTAGCAAAAAGCACTCTAACCTCTTGGCGGTGTTCGAGAGGAAAATACTTCGGAGGATTGTTGGCCCCGTATGTGAGGAAGGACGATTCCGGAGACTCTACAATGACGAGATCTACGAGCGCTATCGCGACATAGATGTTGTGAAGAAAATAAAGCTCGGTAGACTCCGGTGGGCAGGACATGTAGCTCGTATGACTGAAGATGAGCTTGCTCGGAAAGTTCTCTGCGGTAAGACTTAGGGGTGCGACAGCGAGTGTTTGCACGGCAAACAAAATTATAAATATGCCGCACGCGGCAAAGTCATTCGTGCTGACGAATTATAAATAATTAGTGGGTCACCGCAACCACGCAACAAGTCAATAACTTATTGACTTGTTGTGATGATTAATAAATAAAAATTTAATTGTCAAAAAATGATTATTTAGCATATTGTTAAACGATATAAATTAAGTTGTTGAGAATTAAAAATCAGTTATCCAAGTAACTCCGAGTAGTATTATATTACAAACAAAAAAACTGCTACTAAATTGATTAGGTTGTGCAGTCCTAATCTCCTACATAACAAAATACAGTCCAGCTCATACCAGTGAGCTATACATTGGTCCTTCGAGCCTTTTAAGAATCAAGAAACCTACACACAACTCGCATCGCGAGCTTAAAAAAAAAATTGAATACCAAATCACCAAGTCTGCAATACCAAAATGGAGTTATTTTCGGAATTAGCAGAGGAACAAAGGCAGCTAGGGGAGGACATCAGCCGTGCCCTTTCAAATATGAGGAAAGACAGCATTGTGAGGAAAGATAAAACCTATATAGAGAGAAGACTAGCGGAATTCGACAGTTCCTGGAAAAAATTCCAAGAAAACCACAACCACCTGGAAGAATTGGACAGACCATCGGAGCAGTATTTCACTCAGAATTTTTATATTCAAGTGAAAGTAAATACGATGAGGCTAAGGAACTACTGAGAGAGTATCAACAAAAACTGAACGAGCAGCCGGTCGAGACCGCAGCAAACACCACAGGAACAAAGTTCAACATAAAATTGAACGATGACTTAGAGGAGAAGACATTGCGTCTCAAGAAACAGAGTGTCAAAATGAGCAACATTAGAAGAATACTTGATGAAGTAGCAGAGAGAGGCCAAGCGAAAACAAAGACGTACTGTGAATTTAAAATCAAGCAGTTAACAACGCAATGGGACGCTATACAGGAATTGCACGAATAAATCTTGACGTTTGCAGAAGAGGGAGAGCTGTCGCATCAGTACTTCAAGGAGGAGCAATATGAAACCCTTGAAGAAATATACCAAGAAACCATGATAGAACTACAAGATATGATAGAAGAAAACAGTCAGAGGGAGGATGCGGTAAAGACGAAACTACCCCAAATAAAAATTCCGAACTTTGACGGAGACTATAAGGCCTGGAAATACTTTGAAAATATATTCTGCAGACTAATCCACAACATCAAGCGTTTAGGTAATGCTGAGAAAATGCATTACTTGCAAACATCGCTGACTGGAGAGGCGCACAAACTTATCCAACACTTGGCAAGCAGCGAATCTAGTTATGAAGCAGCATGGAGCCTAGTAACAAGCAGGTTTAATAATAAACGGAAAATATTTTCCACCTTTTCAGATGCAATTCTGGATCAACCAGCATTAATTACCGATTCTGCCAAAGCAATAAAACAATTGCATGACCTGATAAAAGAATGCCTACATGGAATTAACAGCCTACAGCTAGAAACCCCACCCTGGGAACCCTTCATAGCACATATTATACGAAGAAAGATGGATCCAGAGACGTATAAAGCGTACGAGCAATCATTGAACGAGCCTCGAGAGATACCGCAATTAGAGGACATACTTAAGTTCCTGGAAACTAGATTTCAAGCACTAGAAGTAATTGCAGAGCCTAGGAAGAAAACTGAAAGCAGCCGCATCGTAAACCATGTACAGTCACGAGGTAACCACCAAATAAAGAGTTATCACACTAGTACTACAAAGTGCCGATACTGTAATGGGCAGCACAGTATATACGTATGTCAAAAATTCAAAGCATTGAAATTAGCAGACAAGCTCAACTTCGTCCGGCAGAGTAAAACATGTTCCAACTGCTTGAACCATGGCACGAACGACCCCTGTCACAGTCAAAGTCGATGTAACATCTGTAAGCAGCAACACCACACATTAATTCACCAAGAGGCAAGAAATCCTACAGCAAAACAAGAATATGTACCGAGAGTAATGTCATCACACCTCACTACATCTCAATGGACAGTTGATTCACACGTTGTAAGGAAATCTTGTAATGTAATACTGGCAACAGCACTAGTACGAGCCAAAACCATCAGGAACAGCTATGAGTATCTAAGAGTATTGGTAGATCCCGGGTCACAGGCCACCCTCATAACGGAGAATGCGGCACAAGCACTAGGAGTTCCAAGAGTGAAAATATATTCAGAGATTACAGGAACGAACGAGTGCCCGGCTGGGACATCTCACAGCAAAATTCTAGTGGAACTCATTCCGAGATTTCCTTCCAACTTCAAACTGCAGTGTGAAGCTCTAATACTTCCATCAGTGACGAGCGACCAACCACAAAAGTATATCGTTAGCGAAGAGCGTACCAATTGGAGTAATCTCATCCTTGCAGACCCAACATACGATACCCC
Organism: Thereva nobilitata; assembly: GCA_963855945.1. Taxonomy (NCBI): domain Eukaryota; kingdom Metazoa; phylum Arthropoda; class Insecta; order Diptera; family Therevidae; genus Thereva; species Thereva nobilitata. The sequence continues at coordinate 181,528,715 of OY979694.1, forward strand.
TGGACCAGTTGACATGATATTGGGCGCAGACGTATTTGGAGACATCCTAATGAACAGCATTAGAAAAACTAAAGGTGGAACGTTAACTCAAAAAACTGAATTTGGCTGGATACTGTCTGGACCAATTCCTCAGAGCGAAGCAACCAGAAAAATTACATCCATGATTTCAAGGGTAGATGTCGATTCACAGCTTCGAAAGTTTTGGGAAATTGAAGAAACAGCATTGAGACCACCTGTGTCTGAAGAAAACAGAACGTGTGAAGAACAATTTGATCGAACAGTTAAACGAAATCCCAATGGCACGTATACAGTACAAATTCCATTCAAGCAGACAGAGGGATTAGGAGAATCAAAACCAGTTGCAATAGCACGACTATATCAAATGGAAAAGCGGTTCTCAAAAAACAAAACGTTGCGGGATGAATACAACAAATTTATGGAAGAATATTTACAGCTGGGACATATGGTACTCATTGATTCCAAAGAACTTCAGAACAAAACTCCTAATGTATACTACATGCCTCATCAAGCAGTCATCAAAGAGGAAAGCACAACTACCAAACTAAGGGTAGTATTCGACGCCTCTACCAAAACAAGCACCAAGCTAAGCTTAAACGATTTAATGCACAGCGGCTCCAGACTACAACAAGATCTACAAGATATCTTACTAAGATGGAGAAAGCATCAATATGTATTCAGCGCCGATATAGAGAAGATGTACAGGCAAATAAAGGTTGCACAGGAACATCAAGACTACCAACGAATTGTATGGCGATTTTCAACGGAAGATAGCATTCAAGAATTTAAACTAACAACTGTGACATACGGAACAAAATCAGCACCATATCTAGCCATAAAAACATTGCAAAAATTAGCACGCGATGAAGAAAAAAATCATCCGGAAGCTGCAAAGATAATTCTCAATGATTTTTACGTGGACGACATGATGTCTGGAACGTCTTCAATTCAGGAAGCAAGGAGGTTACAAGGAGAGTTGATCCAAACGTTAAAAGAAGGAGGATTTAACCTTAGAAAATGGAGAAGCAACCACAGTGAACTAATTGATAATCTACCAAAACAACTTAGGGATCAAGGCTCCATTGAAATAAAAGATGACGAGGCTGTAAAATCCTTGGGTATATACTGGACACCAATAGCAGACAAATTCCACTTTAAGGTAAAATTAAATGCACCATCAGAAGTACCTACCAAACGGACAATCTTATCAGAGATTGCCAGACTATTTGACCCACTCGGTTGGTTGGCACCTATAACAGTGAGAGCCAAAATGTTAATTCAAGAGTTATGGGCAAAAGGATACAACTGGGATCAAACATTGGAAGAAGAACTAGCCACTAGATGGATGAACATCAGGAATGAATTACGAAAACTTGAAGAAATTAACATACCACGTTGGATACAGTACACGCCCGCATGTAAAACAATTGAACTACATGGCTTTTGCGATGCATCCGAAAAAGCTTATGGTGCGGTCGTATACAGCAAAACTACGTTAGATTCGGAGCAAGTACATATAACACTACTTGTAGCGAAGACTAAGGTAGCACCACTAAATAAAGTAACTTTACCAAGATTGGAACTTTGCGGAGCTGTCTTACTATCTAAACTAATACGACGAACAAAACAGGCACTGGACATTAAGAATGTGAGGGAATACGCCTGGACGGATTCGATGATAACATTAGCATGGATCCATGGAAAATCAAATAAATGGGAAACCTTCATTGCAAACCGAGTGTCAGAAGTTCACAAAAATCTGGAGCCTACAAGTTGGCGCCATGTGCGTTCCGAAGATAACCCTGCTGATCTAGTATCGAGAGGGGCCACTCCGCAATATTTGAAGAATGCAGAGCTTTGGTGGACTGGTCCATCGTGGTTAAAGATGACTGAAGACAAGTGGCCAACACAAAAAATTAACAAGAATATCACAACAGGAGCTAAGTTAGACAAGATAGCGGTCCATGCAACTCAAATTGCTGAAGGGTTCGAGTTACTTAGCCGTTTTTCATCATTTAAGAAACTTACACGTGTGCTGGCTTACTGCAAAAGATTCATCGCGAAATGCAGGAAGGATAGAACAAACAATACAAATTTATCAGTAAAGGAATTAGATAAAGCACACCAGCAACTTCTACAGATGACACAAAAAACGGAGTTCGCTGCAGAAATAAAACAGCTGGAAGCAAAAAAACCACTTAACACAAAAAGTTCAATTCTTTCATTAAATCCATTTCTGGACGAGAATGGTATTCTAAGAGTGGGTGGAAGAATCCAGAATTCTCGTATTCCGTATAATCAAAAACATCCCGTCATAATACCTCACAAACACCACATAACTAAACTATTGATACTTGAAGCTCATGCAGCGACACTACATGGAGGAAATGAAGTCACACATGCCTATATTAGAAGAAGATACTTCATAATCAATGGAAAAAGCAAAATACGACAAATATTGAACAAATGCGTTACTTGCTGCAGGCACAAAGGACAAACAGTGACACAAATTATGGGTGAACTCCCGGCCGCACGAGTAACACCAGCGAAACCATTTTCGCACACGGGACTAGATTACGCAGGGCCTATTCAGATAAGAATGTCCAAAGGAAGAGGAAGCAAATCCCACAAGGGGTACATAGCAGTTTTTGTATGTCTAGTTACAAAGGCCATTCACATCGAAGCGGTAACAGACATGACCACGGAGGCATTCTTAGCAGCATTTAGAAGATTCACATCCAGAAGAGGTCTTGTCTCAAACATATACAGTGATAACGGAACAACGTTCGTAGGAGCACAAAAAGTACTGGATAAGGATCTTCGCCATGCCATCAGAGACATAACCACAGTGGTGGGAAGCCTTGCGACCGAGGGTATACAATGGCATTTTATTCCGCCGGCAGCTCCTCACTTCGGAGGAATCTGGGAGGCTGGAGTCAAATCTATCAAATCCCACTTGAAAAAGGTAATAGGTAACGCTACGCTAACATTCGAGGAAATGTCGACGCTACTGTGCCAAATCGAAGCATGTTTAAATTCACGCCCGTTATACCCACTACCGAGCGACCCTAGTTCAATTCTTACTATAACACCTGGACATTTTTTGGTTGGGCAAGAATTAATAGGACCACCAGGACCAACCATAGACAGCACCATGACCACATTGAGCCGCTGGAAACTAGTACAGAAGATGACGCAAGACTTCTGGAAGGTATGGCAAAGTGAATACCTTTCCCGACTCCAACAAAGAACAAAATGGAAATCAGGAGCAAGGCTGATCGAAGCTGGGCAAATTGTTCTCGTAAAAGATGAAAATTGCGCTCCAACGAGATGGCCGCTAGCACGAATAATCGAGACACATCCAGGCAAAGATGGAGTCGTACGAGTGGTAACCCTACGTGTCAAAGAAAACTCAACAATAAAGCGTCCAGTAACAAAAATATGTGTGTTACCGGTTGAAGATGACAACATGACCAATATAGATGATACAACACCAACAGAGCTAAAAAAGTGCGCCATGGCACATGTCACTGCAACCAGTGCACCTCAAACTGGCATAGAGAGTCGCCTTCATACGGACAAGAAGACGACACATAAGTCAACAAATACCTGGAACATGGGTAAAATGGTCTTAGCTACACTCGCTATACTAAGCTCAATCCAACCGGGACATACACATTACACAATCAAATACCCACAGCCTGGGTTGTTTATCGAACAAATTGGACACGCCAAACTAAAAAGAGGTACGATCAAGATCGAGATACACATTCCAATCAACACAACAGCAGACACTAGTAGAGTAAATAATATAATAACCAAGATGGAACAGACCTGCAGTGAGGCAAAACGATTTGAAGACAACACTCATTGCCGCACTCTACTTGAACATTTATTAGAACGCAAAGCAACAATCCTAACTGAAATTCAAGCAGTAAACCAAAGGCGGAAGCGGAGAAATAAAAGAGGCCTTGTTGGACACCTATTGCAAGCCATCTTTGGAGTAAATGATGAGGTCTACACTGACATTGAACACATTCAGCATAATCAAGAAATGTTGAGGCAAGCGGCTAATCATCAAGCAAACATAATGGTATCTACAATGACAAGGATGAATGACACAGAAGTCCGCATGGGTAGACAATTCGATCTAGTCACAGACAAATTGAACAGAGTAATCTCCGAGGTAAACAAGATTGAAGGATGGTATGACAAGATTGACAGTAATAAGGTCAGCACACAAATACTAGCAGCTTACCAGATTGCCAACGATATCTTGGAAGACTTAAAACAGCATTACGTAAAAATACTACAAGCAGTGTATGGTAAAGGAAACGTTATGGACTTCATAACTCCAAGCAAATTGGCAGAAATTACAAATCAAGCAGCACTCAAAATGCCATCCAATCTCAGAATCATTCCAGAACCAGGGACTGATATGGAAATATCCATAGCCGATACAGATGTTAAGGTGTTTGGATTTCTCCATATAACGGATGCTGATACATTTGAATTGATTAAGGCAACACCAATTCCTCAGCGCATAAGTAACAATACATACGTCACGCCACAAATATCATCAGCAATTCTGGCGATCGAGTATAACAATCAAAGATATTTCGAAATTACCGAAGAAGAAATGAGAAATTGTGTGTCTTTAGAAAAATACTCCAAATTATGCACACCCGCAGTTGTAAGTGACCTAGTGCAAAATCCAAATTGTATCATCGATGAAATATACCAACGACACAACAAGCAGAAGTGCCCACTAAGCCAACTGAAAATTCACTCCGTCATGTGGAAACATCTCTTTTTGGCGAACACCTGGCTATTTATCGCCGACTCACCAACAGCGGCCGCCATTAAATGCAACGGGCAACGGGAAGATGTTACCTTGAATGGCGTCGGAATCCTGCAGACAACTCAGGACTGTGTGATTGAAACAACGAAGAATATACTTTTTCCTGAAGTTCGTAACAAAGTCATTATTCAATCAACATTTCTAAAGCCGATGAACTTCAACATGACCGGTATATACAACCTTACCGGGTTACATAACAAACCAGTAATTTTAGACCCGATACTAAAGACATCCGACACATTCAGCAGCGTCATCCACGATCCAGCGGGCCTACAAGTTCAGCCATCAACATGGAAAACAATCGGACACCACACCGCCACAACAGCAGGATCTGTCCTGCTCACCATAGCGATCATCGCAATTGTATGGAAATGCCGGCCAAGGCACCGTTGGAGTCTGAAACAACACCACATAACCACTGGCGATCTGCAAGAGGACATCAACAGTTCACACAGCATACAAGAATCCGCAGAAAATCTGAGCCGTCCTAACCCAGCCCCGCGAACTACAGCCTCTGCTGGGCAAAATGTTTGCACGGCAAACAAAATTATAAATATGCCGCACGCGGCAAAGTCATTCGTGCTGACGAATTATAAATAATTAGTGGGTCACCGCAACCACGCAACAAGTCAATAACTTATTGACTTGTTGTGATGATTAATAAATAAAAATTTAATTGTCAAAAAATGATTATTTAGCATATTGTTAAACGATATAAATTAAGTTGTTGAGAATTAAAAATCAGTTATCCAAGTAACTCCGAGTAGTATTATATTACAAACAAAAAAACTGCTACTAAATTGATTAGGTTGTGCAGTCCTAATCTCCTACATAACAAAATACAGTCCAGCTCATACCAGTGAGCTATACAGCGAGGGAGACCCAACCTCCGCTGGAAGGATGGCGTAGACCAGGACGCTCAGAGCATAGGGATGCCAAACTGGATGACATCGGCTCAGAATCGGGACCGGTGGAGAGAACAGTTGCGAGAGGCCAGGACCGGATCCCGGTTGTAGAGCCGTTAAAGAAGAGAAGAAAAAATCTTGCCGACAGCTATGGTAAACTTTCCAAAATGCCGCCCTTCCCAAGTGCCGCCCAGTGTAAATGCACAGTCTGCACATATGGGTGCCGCGGCACTGCCTGTGAATCCCTGTAATGGGTTTTGGTGTGGTTTTCACCATGATATTTGTCAGGAGTAAGACATGAAGTTTTAAGTGGTTCTTCTGTATCCCAAAAACATCTAAGAAGTGTGCTTATTTCTGTTTTGTAGACATTCAAGCTTAAGGTGGGCTGCACTATCGGCTTAACGCGAGTTACCTACCCGCCCTGACAGACGCAATCCAAAGGTTTTAAGCTGTGCTCTGGGTGACCAGGTAGACCTCGACGTATAGATCCAGTGGGACTTTAGCATAGATTTCAGCTCCTTAGATATGGTAGATTTTTGAGCGCTCAGTAATGTCAGGATCAGCTAATGGTCGGCCGAGAACGTGTGGTCAAACTTGGCAGTAGATTTGATGATAGAGATCAGGTGAGTTAGCGTAGGCAGAACAAAAGACTGTGTAGAGTATTGATGAGCCGGATTTTGTAGCGATATCACTTCATGTTGGATAAATAAATAGGGGACTCCTGCTTCAGATTTCCCAACGCCGGTTACTGAAACGTGGGGTTTTTGTTGTTTCAAGTTTAATAAGGTTGCTAAAGATGACGTTATGAAGCTCGACTCCGAACCTTGGTCTAGTAGCGCTCTTTTAACCGCCGACCATCTCTAGATTGGATTAGCAGAATTGCTGTAGCTCATAAAGTGCATAGCGAGGGCCGAGCTTTTGTTGTTCGGAGTGATTTTGCTTGACCAACAAATGCGAATGGCAAATCTTTAGGCAGACTGCTGAACCTGTTCAAGCCGTCTGTTCTGCAAATCTGAGATATAGAGAGAGTACAATAGGTCATTATGCTCCTTCGAGCCAATACATCACTGTACGAAGAAAGAAAAAAAACCTAATGTTCGACTTTAAAAGTCCTTTGCAGTGGTATATCGACTAATACTATTTCAGGATTGGCCCAGGTCCCATACATTCCTTTGCTATTGAACTTTGATAAAAAAATAGAGCACTACCTCATACAAGATGCCTAATAAAAATTCGTTAAAAGTTATTAAAAATGAAATGATCAGTACCATATTATGTCCTATCCAGATGCTTGCGATAATTTTATGTCTCCTAAGGATTGAAAGTTCTAAGCCAATCTTCTCAAGATAATAATTAGTAAAACGCTAGAAAAATATGTATTTCAATCAATTTCCATACAAGTGTAAAAGTGGGTCTTAAGTGTAAAACATGCAAAAACAATATTAGTATTTCACTTATAGCACGAAAATAAAGTGCTTGAAATTTCCCTGGAGGGTCTGCTTTTCTATGACTCTCTTCTACTTCGCGCTAATTCTGGGTTTTAACAAAAACACTTTTGTCGTACACAAAACCAATTAACTGCATAACTCCAGGGTATATGTATTAATTAAAAGACAGAAACATTTTGAAACGATCTTCCCCCGTTTCACATTCTGCAACCTTAACATAATTATAATTTATTTGCTTTTGCATCAGCAAAGTCATATAAGCAATGGTTATCATCTGGTTGCACGTAATAAAATGCACATTATTCTTCACTCCAAAACAATCATCTAAATAGTAGCATACTACATATATGGAAGGAAAGTTAATTCTGGGGCATAATTTTCATCCCTCCTGTTTCTGACGACGATAGTACTTTTGTGGATAATCCAGCGCCATAATTCACGCTGGCCTTATTAATGGCCAAAGTATTGTTCGGACGTCTGGAAGAGATTAAGTTATTATGGCATTAATTTCGAATCGCCACCAACTTTCACCAGGCAGCCAGAACCGTTTGCGTTAGCTCAAGGGTTCTATATATGTCGGTCCAGTGCACTTTATACCAAGCCATAATGCGGCAGACAAACGAGCATCTGATTGGAGACTTTATTGCCCCAATAATTACGTACACTTATGAGTCCTTTAGCACTGCTGGTCATGCTTATCCGAGATATCAAATTCAGCTCCTGTAACATAAATTTTCTACGATTTCACTGGCAACAGTTTCCCCCTTGAGGGTTTGCTTTGTCTTGCTGGTTTATACGCTGCTAAAACAAGGAATTTTATCGGAGTAAACAGAAGATTCGCGTATTTTTGTGATATCCAACAGACAATATGTCACAAGTAGTAAAAGGATATATGGTCGCAACTAAAATTCTACGCTTGTACATCAGATAGCTCGACACATTGTGTTTAAGTGTCCTTTCTTCGCCCGACAAGGCACCCCTGAACGAGTATACTGATTAGCCCGGGAACAATGAAACACTGATAAGGGAATTTCTATTATTAATTGAAAATGCCGCAGAACACAAATGAATTAATTGACTTCATCTGCCCAGAAAACAAAGGAATTCAGGAGTTCAGTTCGGCTCCCGAAGGACATTCTTCTAAAGAAAGAATCCATGCCAAGAGATAAGAAATAACGTAACTCTGTGACATCACTAAAGAAAGTTCAAAGAAAGGATCGCATCGAACTTTTTTTTTATTTTGTGTCGAATCTATAGTTGTGTGTGTATATTTTAACACAGATAAAAATGTTGGGTACCTACGATTCCCTAGCTTTTTGGGGATGGCATCCCTTTCACATATCGCCGCAGCAATGAAGGCACAAAGTGGGGAGTTCCGTGAATAATTGATAAGCGAACATTTGTCTTGTCTAATTGAATTTTTGCCAGATATCGTGAACGAATGAAATATTTATCAACGTCGGGATACATTTTCGATTAGGGACAGAATAAATTATTGTAGAATCATTATGTTAATGGAAATTCATTCCGATGTCATTTTCATCCACCTCAGAAGCTCCAGTTCTTAAGGGGCCCGATGTGTACCCACATTTTCATAAATTTAATTGAAACATTTTATCCAGTTTCTGGCTTTATCATACACTGGAATCGATTCGATGCATTAAGGTAAGCTGTAATTGGTGTGTAGGCTACGGAATCCGATGGGTAATTCCGAAGGATATTTACCTTTAGTTTTTTGTTTTTGTGCGGTACCTGACGTAATACTGTGCATAAATGTTTTAATAAATAAATATTTTATATTACCAAGCATATCGTTGCGAAACATCTGTTCCTGTTATGTTACTTTTGGCAACCAAATAAAATCTCGGATGATGGTCCGAAAAATGATCACAGTTTCACTGCTAATAAAGCGGAAAGTTGGTTTTGTTTTTGCTGCGCTACTGTTTCTTGGCGAATTTGGTATATGTATTTCTTGAATATTTTCGGGCGTAAGCTTAAAGCCGAAAATACACTTTTGTGTTGTGGTGTGTCGTGGCGCACTGTGCCTAATCAGAAACGTCTAATCGGAACGCGCCACACCACAACACACCATAATAATGTAACCAGCCCCATATAAAATATATGAATTAGATCCACGACACACACTGCAAACCCAAGTGTGTGATATTAAAACGCATTTCGCGTGTAAAATCATGTAGTCACTTTTTACGCGTTTGAAATGTGTTATTTTTAATACGCGAAAAGTGTGTAAATTTAACACATAAAGCGCGTGTTTAAAACACACCAAATATGTATAATATTGCTTTGAAGCTTTTGAGTGAAGCTTTTTCAGCGTCGCTTTGCGGAGAGTAAACTTAGAAAAATCGTCACAGTAAACTTAAAATTTTTGATGTAAGCTGCAACGATTTGCCTCGATGCCCTTCTGTTACCGACTGACTGTAAAGAGAGGTCGTGGCGCTCTCTGATCGTTGAGTATTTAAATAAAGAATTACAACTGTCTAACTTTCCCTTAATTTATCCTCTCATGTGTGTTATTTTAGTGAAGTGTGTGAAATGACACATAATGTGTGATTTTCAAACGTTTAAGACGTAAAACGATAAAACGTTACAATTTCTTTAGCGTGTAAAAAATATTATACGCTGAACGTGTGTGATTTTTACACGTATGTCTTTTTATCCGCATTATTTTAACACGGTATATTCCTAAAACGCTTTATTTTAACACGATTGGCCGAATTTACACGCTTATGAAGTGTGTAGTGTGTTAAATTCACACGGAAAAAATATTCTGGGGTTTGCAGTGCAGAGCTCCACGACACACCGCAACACAAAAGTGTGTTATCGGCTTAAGAGTCAATAAATAAAATTACTAACACATTCTGCCGGTTTTTAGCTAACTCAAATTATAGCCTCATGACACTGGCTTTATCGTAGGCTGAAAATGCTGCCTTGGCTAGGCTGAAACCTGAGAGAAAAAATTCAAAGGAGATTTTCCCATATGTAAGAGTGAGAGGAGTATACTCAAACTTCTCTTGGCTGGATTTTAAGTGTTATAAAAAGTCTAGAAAACTGTTATAAAAAGCATAGGAAAATAATGAGATTCATGTTCTTTTTTCTATGCTTTTTATAACAGTTTGCTGCATCTCTCGACTTTTTATAACAGTGAGTGAATAACAATAAATTTAAGTGATTATAAATATAATTTAAGTGATTATAAATATAAAAGAAGTGGAAATAAATATAATTGAAGTGACAATATATATAATTGAAGTGACAATATATATAATTGAAGTGACAATATATATAATTGAAGTGACAATAGATATATTTGAAGTGAAGGGGTAAATGTTTAGAATTGGGGCTCCGGAATAAAATCGCTCCAAAAAATATTTTGAGGTGTTTACGGTGATTTTTGAATGTCCCAATAGTAATTTCAAGGCGGGAAAGACATATTTTTCTTATTACAACGTGAGGGGGTTGCGAATTGGGGGATTCCTTCTGTATTCACTCACAACTATCTGTTATAATAATCAGACAATCGTTATTACACTCACATGCAATCTCTGTCACACAGTATAAAAGATTTCGTCATTTTCAGCCTAGCCAAGGCAGCATTTTCACCCTACGGAAAAGCCAGTGTCATAAGGCTATAAAGCCCGGTACCCCCACTTGTTGCAAACCGGCGTATCGTATCCCCGATCTTTAAATTTTTTTCTAAAAAATTTGCAATGCTCCGTATCAAAATATGCGAAAAGATACAGCACGAACCCGATCTCTCATTTAGCGGTTTTTCTCCGTCAAATCAAAGGAATGATACGATACGCTTTAAGGCTGAACTACAATGAGGCGCTGGCGCGTGGTGCTGGCGCTGTATCGCAAGCTGTCAAAAGTAAAAAACGTAGCCCACCCGAAGTGCAACTACAATGTGTAGCTGGCCTTGGCGCGTGGTGCTTGCGCTGCCGTTCACTTTTGCCTACTTTCTACTTTTGGTGCGCGCCAGTACACCAGCCAGTTGGGAATTTTGATAAATGAGGGGGCTGAAGTCAAAAGTATCCCAAAAAACATTCGTATTTAATCAATTTTTGGTTTTTCCTGTAAAAAAAATAATTTCCAATGAATTTTTTTTTGCATTGCCCCATTTCCACTAACTTAAGCCTCAAACAGAACCAATCCGCTTCATCCGTTTTTAAAATTTTGACATGACAGCGCCACGCATTGTAGTTGCACTCAGCTACATGGCGCGCGCCAGAGAAAAAGCCAGCGCCAAGAAGAGCGGCAGCGCCAGCGCCAGCGCCACATTGTAGTTCCCACTTTAGGATGTAGTGTGGACGGGCATGTACGCATCCCGTTGCCTCGTTGCCGTTGCATGGTCCTCCACTATTTAGTGATCTTTGTTAATAACGTGCGCACATGCAAATTTAAAGAATTATTTAAAAAAAATGTTTTTTGATAATACGTAATTAATGAAATATACGCGGCTGCTGCCACTTGCTGTTTTCTCATCGTCACTTGAAATCAGACACTGACCAGGGGGTCTAAAAAGGCCACTTTAGGTGTTTCATAATATGATCATAATATGTTTCATTTTATTAATCACAAAAAGGCCACTTTAGGTGTTTCATAATATGATTCATAATATGATTCATAACATGATTCATATTAGATATGTCGATTTTATATAGAAAAGCGTAAAATGGCCTACTAATATGAATTGCTTACTTGTCAAATTAGATGAAATTTTAGAAGTTACTCAGAGAGCAACATTTTTAGTTCATATTTGTGTTTTATTTGATTTTTGTTAGTTACAGTGTTAAAATTTTATTTTATTTTATTTATTTGCCAAACAAGGCATACTTAAACTTACTACAGAAAATCAAATAAAATGCAAATACAATGAAATACCATATTATGACTAACGTACAAAAGAGCTGTATAGTTAATTTATACTTTGTCAGCTTAAGTCTATGGTTAATTCATGGTAATTGTGATGTCAAGAGGGATATAATTCGTTGTTTAAAGGATGATTTTTTTATGTTGGGTGAGAAGCATTCACTGTGGCTGTTAAAAGTCATACAACATCTGTTGACGGGTTCGTTCTTTGCGTATCCTGTCCGATGAGGGTATTCCTTAAGGATTTTTGTATGCCTATTGTGTCAAACTTGGGCATTGAACTTGATTCTATCGGACAGGAACTGTACCTTAACGTTATCGCTTAGGACGTCCAAAGTAAATCAAGAGATAAGCACTTTCCATTGCACTATATAGACTAAATATGAGTTTGACTTTTGAGCTCGTACAAGAGTTAGAACCTTATTTACCTAGGAAGGGTGGGAACGACATTTTGCAAAGTAAGTAAATAATATTTCAAGCGTAATTAATACCTAGGTATTATGTAGATATACAATGTTTGTATTGTTAGTATACCTACAACAGGTAGGTACACCTATACGTACCTACTAACTTTTTGTTATTTTTAGGTCCTAAGTGCACTATCGTTTTACGCGTCGGGATCCTACCAACGCTATGTAGGAGCAAAAGGTCACCACATGATGCACCAAGCCAGTGTATCAAACTTCTTACGAGCAGTGACATTGGCCCTAAATAGTGACCATTTTCGAAGAAAGTATTGTCACATACTGCCACTCGATAATCAATCAAGTTTTCCCGAAAAATCGCGTTTCGTTTTTTAAAAAAACCCACTTAAAATTTCTAATTTTCTCTGCAATTGCAAAGGTTACTTTGTTTGTTTACATGATTTCTTAATTATTTTATGTTAATTAACTTAAAACTCACCACTAAATTTTTTCGTGTGGCAACGTTTGCCAAATATGATTCTGCTGATGAAATGAATCGAATATGAATCATTTATCAAAGTGGCCGTTTTACCGTTTTTTAGCAGAACTGCTAATGATCTGCTAGAATTCACCAAATGAAACATATTACAGACGTTTCACCCAATGTGGCCGTTTTAGGCCCCCAGATACCCGTATCACGCTCGTTTTATTCAATCAATCAAAAATTTAAACGATACGGGGTACTATACGCTGCTTTGCAACAAGTGGCTACCGGGCTTAAGAGTGAGAGGAATATACTCAAACTTTTCTTGGGTGGATTTTAAGTGTTATAAAAAGTCTAGAAAACTGTTATAAAAAGCATAGGAAAAGAATGAAATTCATGTTCTTTTTTCTATGCTTTTTATAACAGTTTGCTGCATTTCTAGACTTTTTATAACAGTGAGTGAATAACAATAAATTGAAGTGATTATAAATATAATTTAAGGCATTATAAATATAATTTAAGTGATTATAAATATAATTTAAGTGGTAATAAAAATAATTGAAGTGACAATAAATATAATTAAAGGGTAAATGTTTAGAACTTGGGCTACGGTGTAAAATCGCTCAAAAAATAGTAATTTCAAGGCGGGGGAAAAAATTTTTTCTTATTACTACGGGCAGGAGTTGCGAATTGGGCGGAGTCTATGATTTGCGTGGTGCTGCAGTTTGACGATAAACTATTTCATCTATTATAAACTCTACTTGATCGTCTGTCCAAGTAAGTTTTTCATTTTTTCTATTCTTTTTCCATTTCGTACGGACAAAACAGCAACAACTCGCAATTTATAACTAGCGACAGAATTTGTTATGACCTGCCCAGAGGTGCCACAAAACTGGATCCCGATTTTTTTTAAATTATGCATGACCAGGAATTAAAAAAGTGACCTGCGAATCTGCGATCCCTGCAAGTTTTTGTATTGAAAGTAATAAACAAAAATCTCACTTGAAGAAGTAAACAGAGCCATAAAAAATTTCGATGTATGAAAGGATTTAATTGTGGGGAAACACAAAGGTGGTAAAGAAGGACTCAGATCAAAAACAAATTTTTTATTGAGGAAGTAGCAAATTGAAAAGGAAGAGAACAAAGAATTTTAATTTATGTACCTAAATTTAAATTAATTTAATTTTAATCACAATAAATTTAAATATTTAAAATATTTCCCAACGGATTTCTGCTGAATCCACTCACAACTATCTGTTATAATTATCAGAAAATTGTTCTTATTCTCACATGCTATCTCTGTCACACAGTATAACAGATTTCGTCATTTTCAGCCTAGCCAAAGCAGCATATTCAGCCTACGCAAAAACCAGTGTCATAAGGCTATTAGAAACAGTTAAGCTGGTGTTAAAGGGGCCCATACACGGTCGAACAATCTGCGCAACGCAGCCCGTTGTGCAAACATTTTCCCGGTGTATGGGGCGGTTTGATGTGTAGCGCAACGGTTTGATTAAAATCAAACGCGTTTGAAAATTTTTGTGCAGCGGCAGCGCTGCGCAAGTTGTTTGCTCGTGTATGGTGGTGTTGGCGCATTAAGTTATTAAAATTTTACAAATTAAGTGAGAAAATGGCAGCGAGGAAAACGGATGAAGAATTCTGGAAGGAATTTATTGAAATGTATCGTGTACTTCCAGAACAGAACTGAAGTTTACGCAACTCGTTGCGTAGTGTATGGACAATCAGATATTTTTGCGCAAACACGAATTTGCGCAAATTGTTTGACCGTGTATGGGCCCCTTAAAAGTCTTCTATATCCCCCGCGAAATAAAATACAGTTACCACACCAAAATATACTCACAAAACATCTGCCACCCATTCATTTAGGGAAAATGCGTAGACCCACAGTGGAGAAATCTAACGTTTCGAAGTCATAATTTCAAGACATGTTAAACCTCAACTTATCTACTAATATACCGAAGGTGAAGTCAGTGACTGACTTTTCATTGCTTCGAAGCAAACTAGCTAATGGAAAATATCACCATTTTACATTGATAGTTTTAGGTATTCTGATTTCGTATTCAACATGAATAGTAAGTAACAAAGGAGCAGTAAAAACTAGCAAAAGGGCTACCCTACAGATGAGTAATCCAAAAATTAAAGGATTCCTGTAGAAACGAGGCTGATTTTACCAACAAATTCGAAGAAATTTTATTGTATTTGAAATAATTGCTCTAAATTCATTCAAACGAACAAAAATCGGTTAGCATCATTGTGCTACAAAATAAAGGTATTTGATTTTTTAAAATTTAAATTTATTCATACAAATAAATTTAGTCCAATTTCTTATAGCTTCGACATACGCAAGCATTTATGACAAAAATTCAGCATTAATTAGGAATGAGGTTCATATTCCAATTAAAAAAACCGGTTAGGAAAATTAAAAAACCGATTAGGAAAATTTTGGTTAATCGATTATGAAATCTCAAAAGAGGGCCATCTGTCGAACGATAGATCATGTTAAAAGCCCGCTTTTTGGCTTTTTTCCAAAGTCAACTGATTTTGATTTTAATTTTACATGAAAATTAATAAAAAAATATTTCTTGTTTCCATATTAAAAAATTAAATATTACTTGTTTCCATTCCATTAGGGCAAAAACGTACCAAAGATATAATTTTTTTAATTTTTCGTTCTCTGACATTTTTCACTAGACTACCACCACTTGTTACAACTGTCATAATATAATAAGGTATGTTAAAGTGCGTTACCCCTTTAGAGGCGTTCGTCCTAAATTACGAATTTTCGTTATATTTTGATTGCCGTGTGTCGAGGCTATTACAAGGGCCTATAAATCAAAGCAGATATAATTCATCAACCGTAGCCTAGTGGCATTGTTAGCTAATGGGTGAAGATGTAGGGCTTTCGCCAAGGGGTCGTGGGTTCGACTCCCGCTTTTTTTAAATATTTGAAAGATTACATCACAAGAGGTAAATAGAAAAAGCATGCTACTAACAATTTTTGGGTTTGTACTTTTTTGGTATCATTGGAATCGTTCTCGAAATATCCACATTTTCCCCTCAAAAGAAAAAATTTCATACCACTTAAGAACATATTTTCATTTATTTAAGAAAACACTGTTGCTTCATCCCTATAGTTAATAGAATCGTTACTGTTGATGCCCTATTTTACTAACAAAAATTAGTAATTTTGCAATTTTGACAAGTTTTTTTCTGCGTGTAATATCTATATTCATATTTCATTAATAGGGCTAGTCGGTGACCCATTTTCATTGCAATTTTGGCCCATAGGCGAGATTATTGTTGCAATCGCTTCGTTTTAACACCCTAAGTTTTCCCACAAATTGGTTGACCGCGTAACTTTTTAGTTAGCTTATTGTGAACTTTTTTATATTTCTTTCAATAGCTCCGTTCCTGCTAACTTTTAGTATAACATATTTCGGAAAGCTCTTTGTTATGAAATTCTCTAAAAAGTAAGCCCTGTTAGAGGTCGCTAAGTGCAAGGGTGGTCTTACAAATAGCTTCAAAAGTTTTAAAACCCAGTTTTTTCACTAAAAAAAACTGCATATAGAAGGTTGAAAATTCTTGAAGATGGTGTATATGTAGTCCCGGAAATGTACAAAACATTCCAACAAGATCGGTTCATTACTTTTTGTGTAACTAACGATCTAGTTTCTTTTAACCTTAATTAACAATGCTGCCATCAGTTTATAATTGGGAAACTCATTTAGAAAACTTAAGAAACAATTGAAAATGAAATCCCTTTGGAATTTTTAAAAAATCGCAATTTCGATCGATTTTATGAGGTTTTTTAGGCACGTACCTTTTTATACGCGACATAAATAAACAAATATAAAAATGTATGTGCCTAAAAAACCTCCAACGGGATTTCATGTTCAATTGTATAATTGTAAATGTAGAACGAGATGAGAACGATGAATTATATTCTCGATCAGTCGAGACGAGAACGAGATCACCGCATACGAGATTCTCTTCTCGACGAGATTATTTAAATTCTCATTCTCGTTTTTTCGAGACAATTTGAGACAATATGCCTTAAAATTCGAAGCCCTTTTTTAATAATTTATCCTCTAATAATTTATATTTTATATTTTTATTACATAATTGTTATGGTTATCCGGGGGTAGATAAATTTGTCTTGGAAGTATGTGATAAAGCGTCCGGCTTCCATCTCTGAGTTAGTGAGTTCGAATTCAGCGAAATCAGTTCTCGTTTTTTCTCCTTTCTTGTGAAACCATCATTTTGTAATCCCTCACGGTATACGAAAACGAGGCAATGTAAAATACTGTATATAAGACGATATTTTAGTGCTGACGTGACCATGTTCTACGGTATTCGAAGCTGTCAGTCTCTTTTACATTAAGTGTGTTTCTTAACTAAATCCCGGGATCCCTGAGAACCCAATTCATGTTTCTTTACTTTCTCGGAATCATTTCCCCTCCATCCCAAAGAGCCAGAAGTCTGGACTTCTGGCGGCTTGGATTAAATGAGAAATGTCAAAAGGTGACAGTTCTCAGCTAAGGTGACAGTTCTCAATTTTCAACATCAATTGATTTAATGAAATATATTCGTGTTATCGAGGCAATAGTGCAAATAATAAATAAATTGAAGTGTTGTGTTATCGAAACAACAGTGAAAATAATAATTAAATTGAAGTTTTTTGTTATCGAGACTATTAGTGCAAATAAATAAATAGTTCTTCTTCTTGGATTTCTCAATCATCCCAGAAAGCATTTCTTTACTTTGACAGTTGTATCCCCACCCTTTAACAAAAACTCGGGCTCCCAGGGATCCCGGGATTTAGTTAAGAAACACACTTATTACCTTGTTTCCAAGGGCGGCGGAGCGCGTGGGGATGGAAGGAAAAGTCCACATGCGCTTTCGTTTTGGGTGGGGAAATCCTCACCCAAAATGTTTCATATTCGAACGTTGCATGGCCGTCTCGGTCGCTGACGAATAAGGAATGTGATCGAAGGACCGCACACAAGCAAGGCTTTTTATACGAAAACTAAATATATTATAGTAGAGCTATTAACAACTTATAACTGTATAGCCTAAGCTTTTAAAACCCAACCCGACTAGCATTTAAAAAGGGGATTGCTTTAGGGGCATGCCGAAAAAAGGATTCCCCGGAGGTTCCTCATGAGGACTCCATGTGGCAAATAAGGGGCATGCCGAAAGGGGGATTTCCTCATGAGCACTACAATGAGAGCCATTTCCTCATGAACACCAAACAAACAAAAATCAGCGATGTGGTATGTATTATCAATTTCTCATAGGGGACCTATGAGGCAAACCTCATTACAATCCCGACATCTGCCTTACGTTTTCGAAAACCTTTAAAAAAAGCTTTAAAGAAATACCCTTAAGCTTTCCCAGCTAGCACAGATTTCAATTTGTAACAAAAATATGTTACATTTGGGTTGTAATCCAGTTTTTTAAACAAATTTAGTCACATATAGGTTAAATTATTGTTTCGAATTAGCATTTTGCAACAATTCATCCGGTTCAGTTACACTACAGTTTTAATTTTGTTACGGAAAAACGAACTTGTTGTAGAAATGTTCCATAAAAGTTGCAAAAAAAGATATCAGATTTAAATTAAATTAACGTTAATAAAATATTTAGTTTTGTAGCACATTTCAAAAATGTTATTGTTTGTAAATGTCACAAATGGAGTAACAAGTTAGCAACCTTAATGTGACTTTGCTATATGTAACTATTACAACTAAATGTTCAAAACGATGCAGTGAGGTTATAATTGTGTTGCAATGACGTAAGAAAAAAGCGGATCGAACTTATGAAATTCATTTAGTTACAGGAAGGCTGCAGGGAGGTTTTTTTCATTTACAAGAACTTTGGAAAAAATCTGTCAAAAGGCTTGATGCTCGCCATATTTTTCGTCGTTCTACACCATGCAGTTTTATTTGAAAAAAAATCAAATACGTTTTTCTATATTATTTTATATTTTCTATAATAATTTTCAGTGAATTATAACACTAGCAACTTAAAAAAAGGTATTTAGCTATAGTTTTCAGATTTCCATGCCGAATTACAAATTCGAAAATTTTCTAAATTGGCAATTATTTTCCAAATTGTCATTTTTTGGGTGGCGCGTGAATTTTCCATATGTAAGTTACCCACATTCATCGACAAAATGGCATTCGTTTTAAAATTTGGGTGCACAAATCATGAAATTTTAAAGTACATATTGAGAAATGTCTTGTCTTTCCATTTCATTCCATAATGTCTCTGACTTTTAAACACACTTAAACTTTTTTGTACTATTTTGTTACAAACACATATTAAATTTGTTTGACTAAAAGAGCAATAACTTTTTCGGATGTCACAATCATTTTTCATTTTGTTGCGTGCAACTTCAGTTTGTGGCAACAACTCATTTAAATAAAATTGCAAAATAAACGTCAAAAATCTGCTTCTTCAGTCGCAATGGAGCTACAGTCGTATTACATATCTTATGTTGCGACTCTTTTACTTGTTAGATTAACTCCATTGCTACTAATTTGTGCTAGCTGGGTTAGTTTCCCGAGTAAAAATAAAAAACGGCCTTATAAAGGGCGAACACCGGCCGCTTGGCTTTTTAAGGGGCATATGATGGCCGTAAAGTATTTAACCATTTTTAATAGGAGCATATAAGGCCTTACGACGGCCAAATTTGACCAAAAGATTTAAAAGGCCAAGTACTGAGCTGTAGAGACGGGCATTCGACGGGAAATTTAAGCCAAAAAAAGAATCTGCACCAAAGTATTGTTGAATGTGTTTTATGGGAACTTCATTTTCGTTATGTACAATGGTTCTTTCGATTTATCCTACTTAAAGATATCGATGCACAAGAGAAACGAGCTCGCCAGTCGTCGGTTTGTGGTACGTGAAGTATGTGGTGCGTGTTGATTTATATTTTAGTGGGAAATTTTGTTATTTAACTGCTTGAAAAAAAACACAACCGAAAAAAAATCAAACATTTAATTGCAGTGAAATATATTTTCTTATAGGAGGGCGAATATCCACTTTGCTGCCACTGCACCACCGTCGTATACGGTACGGCCGTACTGTCCTGCAACGAGCCTTCTGTTAACCGCCAGATGGCCGAGGACTATGTTTCAATCACAGTTCGCATTTGCCCGTTCTAAGGCCATCATTTATTTTTACTCGGGTTAACTCATACAAATCTTTAGTTTTTGTTGTTGCATTGGTTTTCAGGGAATTATGTTGGTGACCGTGAAGGGTGTCATTTAGCACAGTGAATAGCCCGGTTCTGGTTCGATTACAGAGGTCAAGCAGCATTTGATGTGATTAGTACTTAGTTGATAAAACCACACTCGCGTTTATAAATAAAACTTTCGATACCGGCGCAGTTATTACTCACATATCCACGCCGAAATTCTCAAAATCCATTCGGGATCGGGAAGCAATGAGGCCCTATCTGTACCCCTTACCTCAAAATGCTAGGCGGGTGTAACCCCATAACAAAAGGATTTAAAACCACATAACTCAATATCCAGCTGGTAAATAAATAGACCGATTAACTTTACACGTTTTAACGTTAACTATTCACGTGTTCCCCACCCACAATGAATGTGCTCCAGGCGCCGATTGAAGGGGTGGGGGGCGTCACGTGGGTAATGACCCTCCCCCAAAAAGCAGTGCCGCGGCCAGACAATTGAGAGGCTCTGTGCAATTGAGAGTCCAAAAAAAATTTTCGCTTGCTTCCCTCGCTGCTTGTCCTGCACACTAGTCCGTCCCCGTGGCAGAATTATGTCCCATATGCTGATTTGTGTGGCTCATACTCATTTATGTGGCCCATTCGATGAAGTAAAAATGCAAATAATGAATTCAAATGATTTTTATTGCCAAAGCAATTTTTCACTCGCGAGGCCCCAAACACGCGGGGCCCTGTGAAGTTGCACACCTTGCACATATGCCAGCAACAGCACTGCCCAAAAGCGCTCGCTGTTTAAAAAACAAAATTGAGCCAACTCAAAAAACAAAAACAAAAAATAATCAAACGCCCAAAACCGACCAAACTTTTTTGCAAATTAAAAAAACAACCTTAAAAAATGACCTTCAAGATCAACAACAGATTGATCTATACTCTTTCTATATGTTTTAATTTGCAAACTCTGAAGTTAGCTGCACTCACAATAAAGGGCGCGTCTTCCTCAAAAACACATTAGGGCACGTTTTCGTAGGGCACGTTTGTTTTTAATCCACCAGAAAATTCGGTTAGTTTTGTTCGTTTTGTTAATTTTGTTTTTGTTTTTTTAGGAGTAGAAATTTTTTTCCGCCACTTTTAATTCCGTGACCCCCGCCCCAAAACAAAATTATAGATCCGCGCCTGTTGTGCTCTGGTTCGATTACAGAGGTCAAGCAGCATTTGATGTGATTAGTACTTAGTTGATAAAACCACACTGCTCCGCCGCCCTTGCTGGTTTCTGTATACCGTGAGGGATGACAAAATCTGGGTTTTACGCACGGTATGGCCTGTTTCACACGGGACGACGGCCAACCAACAAAAAGCGTGCGATATTCATCTTTTTAGAGAAGAGGGTGAGAGAGGATGATGGGGAGGGAAGATTTTCCCATCCAACTTTCTCACACGATTTCCGATACGACTTTTTGACAGCGGTGTGGCTGTTGTTGTTTTTTGTTCCTTTTGCTGGCAGAAGAAAAGAAAGAGAAATGACTTTTGTTTCACTCGGAAAGTACGCAAAAGAGAATTATAATAAGAGCAACAACAATAAGCTAGAGCTACACAGGCTAGCCTTGCACCAAGTTTACCCAGCCGTCAACTTCGCCGTGTTCTACATGCTTACCTGTGTCAGGCTTGGCTTTTTCGGTAGGATTAAAACAAAACACAGAAAAGATTAGTTACATATATATTTCGTAATCCACACTTCGTCTCTCTCTTCTTCTTTTTCACTCGTCTTCTTCTTATTTTTCAAGTCATGTAATTATGTTACTGACACCTGTATTCTGAAAACAATTATTTTTTAATGTATTGAATTTTGTTTCTTCTCTCACGTTGTATTAAGAGTTGATAGTTTCTATGTAAACCAACTATTAACGTAAGTACAGTATTAAATTTAAGATCTGTTAGGTTTAATGTACAGCCCTCCACAGTTTAAGTTTGCTAAGAGCTTACAAATCCACTTCAAGCAAACTTTGAAAAGAATTTACCTACTTAGCGGAAACAGTTTAATGCTTCAATTGGCAAAGCTGAAGTTTTCCTCAAAAAATCTTTACTCTCAAGGATGTTTAAAGGACGTTTCTAATTAAAGAATTCGTTAAGAACATAACGGAGCAAACCCTATTAAAGTCACAAGCCCTTAAAAGCTTAAAAAACTGCAATCCACCACTCGAATATCGAATAATGTAGTACATTTTAATGAAGACATTTTCACCCCTAATGCTCCCCAATTTTACTTTCGCCAACTTTTGCAGAATCAAGTGCTGAACAACCCCCAGTTTGATAATAATTTCGTCACGTTCTGCTGTAAAAATATGAATTCATATAAAGTTGCGGAGACTCAAGTTTCTTATTGTCTTTGTGATAAATTACGAAAATTAGGAGATCATGATAAAAAGTTAGGCCACTTTGACCCTCCAGCACCTCGGCTGTCCAGTTTTCGGTATTTACTCGCATCGCCCCGTCTGCCATAGGACCACATTGGAGACCCAAAACGAAAAAATTGCCCCCCTCCTTTCTGGTACTTTGGGTATGAATTATGGGTATCT
The DNA here is from genome assembly GCA_963855945.1 of Thereva nobilitata. Taxonomy (NCBI): domain Eukaryota; kingdom Metazoa; phylum Arthropoda; class Insecta; order Diptera; family Therevidae; genus Thereva; species Thereva nobilitata. The sequence goes on from OY979694.1 coordinate 181,551,517, forward strand.
GTGCAAAAAAGTGAGTAAAAAGCCCCAACAAACCGGGGGAGAAAGTGTCAGGGCTATCCACGAAGCCTTCGGATCTGCATGCAAATGAATTGGATTTCTTGCGAGTTGATGTTGTTAAAATGTCACAATAAATCACTAGCGGCCCTTTGTGGGAGGAAGGTCCTTTGCCTTTTTTTTGCCCATCCGAAGTCATCTCAAGCGTATGCCCTCGGCCATTACTCGTAGACAACCTTCATTTTTGCCAGAAAAAAAGGGAAATAACAGATGTTGTTGGTTAAGGTAAGGGTCGACGGCAAAATGAAACAAACTAAAAGGCGCCTAAAGGCTTACACAATTTTCATATTTATTAATTTTGGACGCTGGTTACGAAGTGAATTTTGTCACTTTCATCATTTTTTCTTTTGTTTCACTTTTTTTCTTATCCAATTTTAATTTTTCATTTCGAATTAAGCTCGTCAGTGTAATACGTATGCAAATTGCGGCGACATGCCTTTTATAATGAAGTTTCAAATATTTTGTCAAATTGCAAGTACACAAGAGAGGGGAAGTAGAAATTTTCTTTATAAGATGCATTTAGTAACCTTTATACAGGGTGTTTCAGATTTAAATGCTAATACGTTAAGGGGTGATTCCTGGGTATAAATGTAGAAAAAAGATGTTCTAGGGGGGGGCCTATCGGCACTCACTGAGATACAGGGTGTTTACGAAAATACGTTTTAAAAAGTTTTAATGTACTTAAACTTTAATAACTCCTACACCGATTATCGTAGAGCAAACATATTTAGGCTTGTTTTTATGTAATTATGTATTCTTCAATAATAACTGATGGTGCGGGCGCCCATCTACAACTTTTCTGGCGTCTGTGTATCTATAACTTATTTGAATCCAAATTTTCGATGAAGCATTACTGCCAACGCAACTTGCAAGGGCAAGTTAAAAGTTTTCGGTAGAATCGTAAGCATAATAGCATGAGCTATAGAATTTTATTTTAGTATGGATCCCTTTTTTTTACAAAATAATGCCATAAAAAATGTTTAAAGAATTATGTAAAACGACAGAGCAAGCCTACATTTAAAGATACAGACCTCAGTGACAACACCTAAATTAAACGTAAATTCTGCTCCATTTGACAATGGTTAACAAATTATTTAGAAAATCTGAAAAAGCACATATTGAAAGGTATAGGTCTCAGCTACAACCTCTATGTATTTAATAAAAGTTAATAAACGTTTCTACGTTTACTAGCATACGGTTAATTGCACTAAAAAATTCCATATTTTTAAGGAATAATCCTTTATTTGTTTCTGTTTCATAAATGAAATATTAAAATTTATATTTTTTGATAAAATAAATTATTCTATCGTAAAGTATGGGCTTTCAGCTGTAAATTGACCACCTACTGAATGTCAAGTATTTTGCACCTATTGTTATTATTGATTGAAATTACGCATGGAAAAAATAAAATGCTGGTTTTCCCGAAATTCATGAAATAAAAGGTGTGTATTGAAAACAACACATTTTTTTCCCTTCCCAGTAGGAAGGTATTGTAATCGGTCCGAAAATCGAAATTGAAAATTTCAATGTATTTTCATGTTTCAAGGTCCCAATAGCATTTTAAGCAAAAATTTGAGAAGAAATAGGGCAACAGCCGGATAGTTGCTTTAGTGGGATGTATGCCCCGGTTTTGATTACATTATGTTAGGGATGTTGGTGGGGTTAGCGCTTTAGTAAAACGCGTTTTGTCCATGTGACCAAAAATCTTCCGCGGCTAAACTTTGACGGGCGTCGAGATTATATTGGTATAAAATTTCTATTGAATTATTTTATTACTGATTGTGGTTTCAGCCAATTTTTTGTTTCTTTGCATGCATTAGAGTTTAAATTACACTGTTTATTACGTTGTATTGTTGAATAGTTTTTATTTACTTCGTAAGGGCAAGTATCCGTATCAAAAAATATAGTCGCCCTATTTACTTTTACGGATAGTCGTTCTAGGGGCAACTATCACCAACTAGCAAATAACAAAGTTGTAGAGCATAAAATTGCCTACAAATTTTGTCTTCACTGTTTTTTCGAATTCCGCATAGCTTCGCCGCTAACGGGCGTTTTGCGCCTTTTTTCAGATTCTGTTGATAAATCAAAGCGTCCAAAGAAAAGTAGTTGAAAAACTGCAACTATTGATCTCATACAAATGCATAATTTTAACTCAAAATCTAAAAAAAGCAGCAAAACGGCCGCTATCGGCGAAACTATGCGGAATTCGAAAAAACAGTAATGACAAAATTTGTAGGAAATTTTATGTTCTACAACTTTGCTCTTTTGATTTTTTCACCAAAGACTTGGTTCCTCCTCAAAATAGGGAAAAAGGCGGAAAATGCCGAAAAAACGCCCATTAAATATAACATATTTCGTTAGACAACCCATCACCGTTACTTTTGTGAGCATATTTTTTATCATAAAAAAAAATTTCATTCGGTTACTCGATCGGTGAAGGTCTTTCTTCTACGGATCCTGTACTATATCTTTAAGATAAATAATAATATTTTACTTTTTTTTTTGAATTTTTATAGTTTAAAACTTAAAAAAGTAATACTGTTTTATAATATTGATTAATACATTAATAAAGGATTTCAGACTGAATTACTTAAAAATTTGTTTCGATCTAAAAAAATCATAGGAGGGAGGATACCCGCACGAAGCAAGTATCCCCCGAAGCATTTTAAACTTTAGGCTACTATCCGCTACAGTAGGCAACTATCCGTTGCTCAAAGACAATATTAATTATCTTTACAAAAATAGGCTACTATAAAATATCAAAGACCTATGTTTTGATATACATGTTGCATTATGTTAGTAACTACATATTTTTTAATAATAGGGCTTTTTTGAAAAGTGGGGCAACTATCCGGCTTTTACCCTATGTGTGTGTGTCTGTGCGTACGTATGTGGTCATTTTTTTCCTGCAAGATTTTGCGCGAATCGAAGCGTATTAAAGGAAATATGATCTGAAAAGACTTTCATAAAAATCGGTAGAGCCGCTTTTTTGTTTGAACGACTTAAGTGATTTTTATACCAGCACGATTTCGCCCGAACTAACAATGATACCGACTTCGTTGAGGTGTCATAGCGTATTACCGATGTTACTATCTGAAAAGATTTTCATAAAATGCGGTCGAGCGGTTGCATTGTTTAGATGATGTAATTGATTTTTTGTACCTTCACGATTTCGCGCGAACCAAAAAAGATATCGACTTCGTGGAGGTGCCGTTCGAAGCGTGTTAAAGGAGATATGATCTGAAAAGATTTTCATAAAAATCGGTCGAGCCCTTTGTTTGTTTGAACGACTTAAGTGATTTTTGTACCAGCACGGCCGTTTTTTGTTTGAACGACTTAAGTGATTTTGTACCACCACGATTTCGCGCGAACTAGCAATGATACCTCAGAGGAGATGTGTATATGAGGAGATTGTCGTATAATTTCTATTATTTCGCTTAATGTTTCATGCAGCGATACATAAATAACGAAAATGAAAATTATTTGTCCATTTTCTGCCATACATCTGCCTACACACACTTCACGAATAAGCGATTTATCGTGACTAAGTGTTAGCGTATTTTGAAACGTAACTTCCGTATGAGTTGTTAAAGAATTAGCAGAGTGGTCATTATTTTGGTAGATCGTAACTCCAATAGCTATAACTTCAGGTCGCTTAAATTTAACAATATACTTGATGTTTGGAATAATAACATATTCTTCATTTTTCATCCAAGTGTCAGTGTTAAAAGTAATACATTAATTTTGTTTACAACTTCGTCATCATAATCTTGTAAATACGCACATATCATTTGGCAACCTAGCGAAAGTATTGATAAGCAAATGTGACAAATTTTAGGTATTATATACATATTATACTATATTGATTATTGTTTATTTATTATTAAAATATCAATTGATAATATTCAACAATCATAATACTGGGAAGTTGATCGTGTGGACTGAAAGGGTCAAACCCACAGCTTGCATGAGAACACTAATGACAATGGGCAGCGAGTTATAGAGATGGCAGCAAGTAAGAACTTGGTCGTTGCAAGTACCAGATTTGCGCGTAAAGATATCCATAAAGCCACCTGGATATCTCCTGATGGGGCGACTCACAATCAAATAGACCACGTGTTGATAGACCGCCGCCACCTTTCGGGTCTGATGACGGTACGAACGTACCGAGGTGCCAACTTCGACTCGGATCACTATCTTGTTGGTATGGTGCTCCGAGAGCGCATTACAACGCTGAAAAGCTTTGTATCCGCTGATCAGGCTCGAATTAACACAGCTGCACTACGCAACGAAATGGCAAGAAACAGCTACGGTCAGGCGTTAGAACTCGCGCTCAGAAGAGTAAGTCCTGGGGATGAGATGCCGGGCGTCGACGAGAGCTGGACCCGCCTTAAAAATACTGTCATTAGTACTGCTGATTCCATCTCAGACAGAAGTCGTAGAGATCGGAACGACTGGTTCGATAATGAATGCAAGCTGGCAACTGAACGTAAGAATGCTGCGTATCGAGCAATGCAGCAGTCTCAGAGAACACGAGCACGCGAAGAGAAATATAAAGAGCTCAGAAAAGAAGAAAAGAGAATTCACAAACGAAAAAGGAAGCCTGGGAGAAAAATCTCGTTTGTGAACTAGAACGGTACAGAGAGCGACGGCCGCACCAGGCGCGGGAGTTCTACCGAAGAGTACGCGGTATGACGCAATTCACACCTCGTTGCACATACCGCAAGGACAAATAAGGGAATCTGATCACCGATCCTCAAGGCATGTTGGAGCGATGGGAAGAGCACTTTCATGAATTGCTAAATGGCGAGCTAACTGAGGATTTGGAGGCTCCACCAATATCTGACGATAATGCTATGCTGTCACCACCAAGCTTAGCAGAGTTAACAGTGCCATCACCCGGCTCAAAAACAACAAGGCCTCGGCTCGGGTGCAGACGGCATCCCTGCGGAGCTGGTTAAATATGGAGGGCCTACATTACACCAAGCGATTCATGAATTAATTGTGCAAGTATGGGAGCAGGAAGCGATGCCAGAAGACTGGAGAAAAGGCATCCTCTGCCCAGTACATAAAAAAGGAGATATCACAACGTGCAGCAATTATCGTGGTATAACGTTGTTGAGTACCGCGTATAAGATATTCTCCGCCATCCTACAAAACAGGATGGCCCCATACGCTAGAAACATCGTAGGCCAATACCAATGTGGCTTCAGCCCAGGCAAATCAACAACGGATCAGATTTTCACTTTGAGGCAGGCTATGGAAAAATGTCTAGAGTTTCAAAACTCAATACAACACCTCTTCATAGACTTTAAAGCCGCCTAAGATAGCATAGCCAGAGTAGAACTCTACGAAGCCATGACCAATGTGACAAGCCAAGTAAAGGTATCCGGAATACTTTCCAGACCAATCAACATCTATAATAGACTCCGACAAGGGGACGGTCTGGCCTGCCTCCTTTTCAACCTTGCGTTGGAGAAAGTGATCCGAGATTCGGGCGTGACATCGCACAATCCTCCACAAGTCCACCCAATTACTGGCTTACGCAGACGACATTGACATCATTGGAAGAACATCAACAGCTGTACAAGAAGCTTTCATCCAGATTGAGCGGGCGGCAGGATATCTAGGACTGCACATCAACGAAAGCAAAACAAAGTACATGGTGGCATCGTCTGTAAGAACACCTAACATTGGTCCCACAATCAAGGTAGAGGAACACGAGTTTGATGTGGTAAAATCATTTACCTACCTTGGGTCAATAGTAGCAGCCGACAATACGACTGCTAAAAGCCAACAAAGAGTACTATAGCCTGTCAAGGCTCTTCAAATCCAAGCATCTAACCATAACGCCTTAACTTTTACTATATAAGACGATGGTCTTGCCGGTCCTCACATATGCATCCGAAACGTGGGTGCTTAGCAAAAAGCACTCTAACCTCTTGGCGGTGTTCGAGAGGAAAATACTTCGGAGGATTGTTGGCCCCTTATGTGAGGAAGGACGATTCCGGAGACTCTACAATGACGAGATCTACGAGCGCTATCGCGACATAGATGTTGTGAAGAAAATAAAGCTCGGTAGACTCCGGTGGGCAGGACATCTAGCTCGTATGAGTGAAGATGAGCCTGCTCGGAAAGTTCTCTGCGGTAAGACTTATGGGGTGCGACAGCGAGGGAGACCCAACCTCCGCTGGAAGGATGGCGTAGACCAGGACGCTCAGAGCATAGGGATGTCAAACTGGCTGACATCGGCTCAGAATCGGGACCGGTGGAGAGAACAGTTGCGAGAGGCCGGGACCGGATCCCGGTTGTAGAGCCGTTAAAGAAGAAGAATATTTTTTTGTATAAGGGCCCCACCCAGGCTTTTAGGCAAACATTTTCTACTTTGAGTGATGCAAAATTAAAAGAAGATGTGTTTATTGGTCCAGATGTTAGGAAGTTAATAAAAGATCCCTTGTTCTTGTTGACCTTGAATCCTGAAGAAAAGAATGTTTGGTTGGCGTTTGTTCAGGTCACGGAAAACTTTTTGGGAAATCACCGATCGCCCCAATATGAAAGATTTGTAAATCAATATTGTTAAATGCTTATAAAGAATTGAATACACTTTATGCACTTACACCTAAACTTTTTTAAAGAAAACCTAGCTGCGGTGAGTGATGGGTGAGCGCTTCCACCAAAATATTGCTACAATTGAGAAGTGTTATTAAGCGAAATGGACCCCTGCAATGCTTGCAGACTACTGCTGGTTTTTGATTAGTGCAACACCAATCTCTTCTAACAGGCAGGACAAAAGAAGTTTATTTTTTACTTCTAAATAATTTATTTACTTTAAAATAGTGGCGAAAAACTGTAAAAACTCTCTTAAAATCTATACGTGACTGAGATGTTTTATTTTCTGTCCTAAGTTGTCTGTAGCATGATGATTGTGAATCACATAATCATATCTCTGAGGAAAAAAAATTTTTAATTTTGCCTAGTGTAATTATTAGATAAATATTTGTTTAAATATGTTTGCGATCATACGTATATGCAACCATATAGACCTTAAATATCAAATTCACATCTCCCAGGGATTTGATCGTACAAAAAAAATCTTGCGATTTACGTAAGAAATTTTTTCGGTAAAAAGAAATTTTAAAAGTTATTCGCGAAAAACCGCAACTTTACACTTCTTTTGTTTAAAAACTATTACAGCGGCACTTTTTAGGAAGCGGACTTTTTATCATATATTATTTAAACAATTCATAAAAGAGTGGGAAAAAGTCCGCCCCTTTACAAATGAATCCGAAGTGGATTCCTTATTTTACTGCATTACAAGCATTCTTATGTATTTATGACAAAGTGATTTAAAATATCACTTCCCTGTCTATTATACTAGTCGGTGAGGCGTTTCGATTGGATTTTTGGCCAAAGGTTCAAAGGCTGGCAAATCTCGGTATCACGGAAGCTAAAAGCAACTGTTCGACTTCGACTATAGAAGCCCTACTGAACCTTGCTGCGCTCCACCTAGAATTGAAGAAAGAGGCTCCAGCGGGCGCTGCCTCTACAGAGCTATTCTTCTTTAAGCAAGGAACTAAATATGAAGCCAATTCTCTCACAGTTCCTGCCACTCTGGACTTCGACAAACCTTTTATGACGCTTATTAGGCTAGTCGGCGAGAAGGAAAAAATTTTAAAAAAAATTTTTTGGCTCATAGCCGATATTATTTTTGGAATCGCTTCGTTTTAAGGTGTAGTTAAATACCCTAAGTTTGCCACAATTTGGTTGACCGCATAACTTTTAATTAACTTCTTGTGAATAAAATTGGCACTTTTTTATATTTCTTTTAAAATCTCCGTTCCTGCTAACTTTGAGTAGAACATGCATTGGCAAAGCTGTTCGTTATGAAATTCTCTAAAAAATAAGTCCTGTTAGAGGTCTCTAGGTGCAAGGGTGGTGACGATCTGGTGTTTTTTTTAAACTTAATTAACAATGCTGCCATTTTTTGTAAGATCAGTTTATAATTGGGAAACTCATTTAGAAAACTTAACAAACAATTGAAAATGAAACCCCGTTGCAATTTTTGAAAAATCGCAATTTTGATTATGAGGTTTTTTTAGGAACGTACCTTTTTACATTTGTTTATTTATTTGCAGCTCATTAAATTGTTTCCTCTCCGTCCGTGTTAAAAATTTTTCGTTTAACATTTGTAAAAAGTTTCGAGCTTTCGATGAAGCTTTGCGCTTTAGTTTTGTACAGGACCACTTTGTGTTCGGGATGTCGCACCCCCGCGAGAAAAAAAACCCAACTCAAAAAATGGCATTGTCAGAAAACGGATGTTAAAGTTTTGCGTAGTCAATTGCCATAACACAATATTAATTAACTAGGTATTGATTTTCATAATTTTTTTATACATGGTGGTAAAACCTGGGTTCTACAAACTGCACTATACCTTAACCTCACCAGGGTTATATTTTCACCCCTTTTTTGAGTTGTGTCACTTTGAAATTGTTTTATGCCAAACCGTTTTTAGAGTTATGTCATACTGAATAATACAATTATGGTCGCCTGTACCGACCAATATTATTTTCTTTTATGTAATTAACAACACTTGTTAGGGTTAACTCGATATTTATTGCACAATAGAAATTCACATTTATTATTATCACAAGGTTTGTTATTATTATATTTTAGAATTAGATTTTGGCTCTAGAGCGCTTGAGGAATCTCCTACTTAGTTGTTTTTGACGCGTTCGTTCTGTATCAAGGAAACGTTGATCAAAAAGTGAAATAATGGGAATGCCGGAAATCGGCTAGATCACTGAACTTTGGAGTTCAGTGATCGAGGGAGTGTTCGAACCGATCGTTCTGATCGTGCCGGAAGTTATTGTGTGACATTGCGTAAAGTTTAGTAATTAAACTTATACGCGGTCACCACATACTCCCGCCCAGCGTAGCGTTAACGGAATGTTACCGCTTTAGATGGCTTAACTTCGTTGTCGCGGTCACAACCGAAGGCTGGTTTTAGCCTGTCAATGGATATTGACTTGGTTGTGCCGTTCAATTTGACGACGAAGTGTTTTCGTAATCGTTTGATTACTTCGTATGGGCCCTCATATGGAGGTTCGAAAGGTTTTCGAACTCGGTCAACTCGTATGAAAACGTAGTCGGCGTTCTCCAGGGCTTCTGGCACGTAGGCATCCTTTTGGACGGGTTGCCGAGGATGTATTGCCTTAATGTTCTGCATATGAGAACGAAGGCGAGAGAGGAATTCTGATTCTTCAATTGGATTTTCATCGGTTGTGATAGAAATCGAATTGGGAAGTCTCAGATTCTGACCGTATACGAGCTCGGCTGGTGAGCATTGTAAGTCGGTCTTAATTGCCGTGCGTATGCCTAACATGACAAAGGGTAATTCTTCACTCCAATGAGTAGTGTTATCCCTTGCCATTAAGGCTGCTTTTAGTTGCCTGTGGAACCGTTCGACCATCCCATTTGCTTGCGGATGGTAGGCGGTTGTCCGGATTCGATGAGTGCCGAGTAATTTGGCAACTTCATTGAACAGTTTCGATTCGAACTGCGTACCTTGATCGGTTGTGATCTCAAGTGGTACGCCGAATCGTGGGACAAATTCAGTGACGAATCTTTTTGCCACTGTTGAAGCTGAGATATCCCGAATTGGGTATGCTTCAGGCCATCGCGTGAACCTATCGACTATCGTTAAGATATAAGAGTATCCACGAGATGGAGGTAGGGGTCCCACTATATCCATATGGATATGGTCAAATCTATTATTTGGAAGTTTGAAAGCTTCCAATGGAGATTTGGTATGCCGTGAAACTTTGGACTTTTGGCAACCAAGGCATGATCGAGACCACTCATTACAGTCTTTATTGATCGATGGCCAGAAGTATTTCTTGGTAACGGCTCGTCTTGTAGCACGAATACCAGGGTGAGAGAGACTATGTTCGGAGTTGAACGCTAGTCTACGTAAGGAAGTGGGTATATACGGCCTAGGAATGCCTATACTAGTTTCACACCACACCTGATGGGCGGTAAATGTTATTGGTGTGAGAACTAGTTTTACCCGTGAGCCGTTGCTGGGGTGTTCTTGTAGAGACTTCAACTCTGTGTCACCTTGTTGAGCCTGAGCTAGTGTAGGCAGGTCGAAGGTGGCCGAGTCAACGTTGTCGGTTGCTAGTGAGCGCGACAAGTAGTCTGCGACAATGTTTTGTTTACCCGACACATGTCTGATGTCTGTGGTAAACTGAGAGATTAGACCCAAATGTCTGGTCTGTCGAGGGGATCGTTCGGTCTTTGTGTGAAGAGCGCGGACCAGTGGTTTGTGATCAGTATAGACCACGAAATTGCGTCCTTCGACGAAGTAGCGGAAGTGTTTGATTGCTGCATAGATTGCGAGAAGTTCGCGATCAAATGCAGAGTACTTCCGTTCTGTTGGTGACAGCTCTTTGGAATAAAAAGCTAGAGGTTGCCACCGATGACCGTTGAATTGTTCCAATACGCCTCCGATTGCATAATCAGAGGCGTCAGTCGTTAGACTGTATTTTGCATCCTCGATTGGATGGTTCAGCAGTGTTGCTTCGGCCATCGAGGTTTTAACCTTGAGGAATGCTGCCTGACATTCTGCTGGCCAGGTAAATACTTTGTTGGCATGCGAGTGGTTGAGAAGTTCTCTCAAATGCTCGTTTATCGGCACCAACTGTTCAGCCAATTTTGGTATAAATCGGTGATAGAAATTCACCATTCCCAAAAACTTCTGGATCGATTTGACAGAAGTTGGAGGTGCGAGATCAACGATAGCCTGAACCCGATCGGAGGATGGAAGTATTCCATCCTTTGTGATGCGGTGGCTTAGAAACTTAATCTCTTGTGCACCAAAAACGCATTTCTCTAGCTTAATGGTTAAACCGAAGCTATCGAGGCGTTTAAAGAGCTCTTCGAGGTGAACGATATGTTCTTCCTCGGTTTTACTGGCGATAAGTATATCGTCCAAGTATACATAAACGAAGTCGAGATCTCTCGTAACTTCGTTAATAAACCTTTGAAAGGTTTGAGCTGCATTCCGTAAGCCGAATGGCATACGGGTAAACTCATATAGGCCGAATGGCGTAATGAGTGCAGTCTTATGCACGTCTTCTGGGGCGATTGGTATGTGATGATATGCACGTACCAAGTCAACCTTCGAAAAAATTGTGCAACCGTGAAGATTCACGGAAAAATTCTGTATATGCGGGATCGGATATCTATCCGGCACAGTGACAGCATTTAGGCGACGGTAGTCGCCGCATGGCCTCCAATCATGTGAGTCTCGTTTAGGGACCAGATGAAGTGGAGATGCTGCGGGGGACGACGAAGGTCGACAAATCCCCAATTGGACCATATGGTCAAATTCTAATTTTGCCACCTTCAGTTTCTCCGGATGGAGTCGCCGAGCGGTGACGAATGGTAATTGCCCTTTAGTCACAATGTGGTGTTGCACATTGTGTTTAACTGGTAGGTTAAAATTGGGCGGTTTTGTTAACGAAGAGTACTTCGTTAACAGCTCTTTATATGTACCTGTAATTAGGCATGGATGGGATTCGGGGGTATAGTCGACTGTGGCGCACACGTTGATTCGAAAATTGGTGCGTTTGTCAACTAAATGGCGATATTCGAAATCGACGGACAATTTGAACTTCGTTAAGAAGTCCGCCCCGATAATGGCTTTAGTGGTGTCGGCTATGATAAAGTTGTGGACATATCGTCGGCGTAAGCCGAGATAAAGTTCCAGCAACTTTGTGCCGAAAGTTCGGATCAGTGATCCGTTGGCCGCATGCAAAAGGACGTTCGGGCTTCCGTTATGGGCCGGGAACGCCTTGGCGGGAACAATTGAAACGTCCGAGCCCGAATCAATCAGGAAATCCATCCGATTGTTGGTGTCACGGACGAACAAACGATATGAGCGGCCAGTTATTTGCTCGCTCATGTCGACCCCCTGTCTCTCTAGTTTTTTTTAGGGGTGGAGGTGGCCTTTTTTTTCTCCGGCTTGGCTTGGCCACCACCGTTAAAACTACAGGGGGCCTTGCACCTACGTGCTTCACTACCATAACGGTAGTGGAAATAGCACAGGCTACCCCGCAGTTTGTTGGCCCCTGGTGGCCGATTGGCCGAGGGCTGTGAAGGGCCGCCCTGCCGATTGGTAGGTGTTCGGCCTCTTGTACCTTGCTGGCCTTTCACCAAAGTGTCCAGCTTGGATGTTAGTCGATTGATGGCGCCTTGTAGCGCCATCCAGGGTGGTTCGGTGTTGGCAGGGAATGTGCTAACGGCGGACGCGTATGAGGCGCCTCCGTGTGGAAGCACCTCCCATACTTTGTCCGCGGTGGCGGCCAACCCGGTTAACGTCTGGTCTGCAGCTGTGGCCAATGTGACCTGGATGGCCTGTGGAAGCCTCCGCTCCCACAGGTTCCGGATCAGTTCATCATTAACCGCTGCAGATCCGCCTGCTAGTGCCTTCAGAGCCTGGAGAAATTCGGAAGGTTTCCTGTCTCCCGGCTCCTGCACTGATAGCAGCTGCTCGAGCCGGCGCTTCTCTGAAGTGCCGTATTTCTCAAGCAGGTATTGTTTTAAATCCTCGTAAGAGGAAGTAGCATGGTCTACGGTGCTGAGCCGCATCGCTGTTACCGCCTCTTCCGGTAACGCGGCCATCACATTGTAGACCTTGCTACTATCTGCTTTATAGCCCGCCATCCTAAACATTATTTCAGCCTGGTAAAACCAGGAGGCGGGCTGATGTGCCCAGAACTTGGGGATGTCGAGTTTCGACACTTTAACGCTGTCGACTCCCGAAGTTCCCGGCTTTGGTTCCTCCATATGTGGAACGTCTTGTTCCATAATATTGTTTCCCAGATCCATCTCCTCAGTTCTTGACATTTTGAAATTTTCAAATTTAGCAATGAAAGAGAGAAGAAAAAAAAATTGTAAATAATTAATTCGATACTCGGTAGGATAGAACCCAAAAAAAAATTGTAAAATTAACAGCCGAAATGTATTCTTCAAAGAAGTTCCAAAAAAAAACAAGCAAAATAATATATCGGAAAAAAAAATAATATAAATGATATAAAATAATATAAAACAATATATGTGCAAAGAAATATATTTAAATATTAATATAGATAGTAAATTTTAACTGCTGTAAATGAGTTAAAGAAAGCAATAATTTCAACAGAATATGTAATATGGATAATATATATGTATTTATTTATTTGTTTGGAGATCTTGTTGCTCCGTTTTTTTTGGTTGACTTTCCCAGTATATTCTGTCACGTTTATTCTCTCCACTATGTTGTCACGATTCCCTCAAAAAAAATTTATATCTCCAATCTGTAAATTTGTATTAGACCTTGCAGAGATTTTATTTCTTTGTAGAAAATTGTATGTGAATTCATAAAAAAATAGTGAAATTCAATTTGTATTTTTTTAAAGTTTAACTTAGCTGTTGTTCCAATCAAGCCAATTGTTCTTTTGTGTGCTGTTTGTGCTTCTATTGTTTCATGCAAAACTGTTTTAATTATTTAGGTACACTTGAAATCGGCAGAAATAATATTTTGCATTGATTTAAGCTCACTTTTTTTAAAATTAACAACCAATTTCGCATAAATTCTTTACTAAATTTTGTTAAAACAAAATAATATACTATGCACTTTGTGAAAGTAAAATTTTACTTTTGTTATGCTAATGCTCACTGGCTTGAATAATAACTTGTTCCGTTGGATTTTTTTTAAAATTTATAAATTTTCTTTTACCCAGTACTTATTAGCAAGGTTATTTTATTGGTGTTCACGTGTTTTTTTTACTTCGGAATCGCACGTAAAAGGAAATCGATTTTGTTAGCACTGAATATTTTGTAATTTTTATGACCGCGTGTGGCCGTCGGGATCACCAATATGGTCGCCTGTACCGACCAATATTATTTTCTTTTATGTAATTAACAACACTTGTTAGGGTTAACTCGATATTTATTGCACAATAGAAATTCACATTTATTATTATCACAAGGTTTGTTATTATTATATTTTAGAATTAGATTTTGGCTCTAGAGCGCTTGAGGAATCTCCTACTTAGTTTTTTTTGACGCGTTCGTTCTGTATCAAGGAAACGTTGATCAAAAAGTGAAATAATGGGAATGCCGGAAATCGGCTAGATCACTGAACTTTGGAGTTCAGTGATCGAGAGAGTGTTCGAACCGATCGTTCTGATCGTGCCGGAAGTTGTTGTGTGACATTGCGTAAAGTTTAGTAATTAAACTTATACGCGGTCACCACACAATAATAGTTGAAATATTTATTTTATTGAATCACATTTTATAAAAAAATACTTAATAATTCAGTGTTTAAAAAATAAATCAATAGTAGTAGTATCAATAGTTTAATAGTTAAATTTTTTATTAACAGGCTATTTATTAATTACTTACTTACAGACAGAATTATAAAATTCGGAATAGTATCTCGGAATATGATGAGAATTTAATAAATCCAAGAGATCTGCTTTTTTTCTGGCAGGTATAGCTAAACTGTTTTGATATGCTTGCTTCAATATTATAGAATCTTTGCAATGCAGAGAACGTCGCGTTTGTTTTAGGTCAATCGTTTTATACACACTGTCTGCATAAGACGTCTTATACAAAAATTTGAAAGGATTCTCCTTTTCTATACGAATAATTTTTATATCACCTAGTTTATCATCGCTTATAAATTTAGCAAAGATATTGCCATATTGTTAACACAAATCTTTAAGATCAATAAAGTCATTAAACCCCATTTCTGTAACATTGTAAGGGGTTCCTTTCTTTTTTGCTCCTCGGATGATGGTCACGTATTGTGAAGACACATAAATAGGTCCAGATTTTAGAGACTTCTTTATAGATTTTTCTATAACAGAATGTACACAGTCACCTTCATTTTGTGTGTGGCCTTTAATTAGGAATTTATGTGTAATAGCTTTGATTCTTAACTTTGATGCGAAAAACGTTGTAAGAGTATTTTATAGGGAGATTTGATTTGATTGATTTAATTTTGCAAAATCCTACCAACGTCTGTATCAGTCCAAGACAATGCGGAACACCCTTCGGCTTCAAAAAGGGGATCTTCGAAACTATCATCTCTGTCTTCTTCAAATGATTCTGACTCAGAATCAGTTACCTTATGCACACGTATTAATTTGACTCTTGTCCCTGCTGTGGACGATTCAGGTTTCCACACATAGCCAATTTTGTTTATTCGTTGTTTCGTCCGGCACACTCTCCTTAGTATTGTGCTTCTCTGCTTCTTCAAAATGTTCTTGGTACTGAGTGTTTTCTAAAGATTTCGCTGTTATTTGTTCCCCTGCCTTTTCACGCGAATTCTCCGACGCTGCAACTACCATACGCTTTGCTCTTGAACCCATGGCCCTACAATTGAACCCATGGCCCGATAATTAAAATGAAATAAACGCTCAGTCTTCGGATTTACAAGATTTGTTCAGGCGAAACTGTTACAATTCAAAATGGTTTTGTTCTATAAGGAAAAAATACAGTTTACAAATTAGAAGAATGACACAACTTCAATCGTGACAATATGGGAGATAAAAAAGTAAATAAAATGAACTTACCTCTACCAAGAAAAGTGTCACTTATGAAGATGTGTCGTTTTTCAGGAACAAACAAATCGAACTGCACGCACTCAAGTCAGAAGTGTCACTATTCAAGAATACGAAGTTATTGATTCTAGTCGACAACAAACCGACACAAACGCCGCCATTTGTCAAATATTGGAAATTTATTTGTGAAATTTTTTCTGGCGAAAGCAAGCAAACTCTCACGATCAATGATGTTACTAACTCAAAATGTCGCTTTTTGGACTTAGGTCACTTTTCTCGCGGGGGTGCGATGTAAACTCTACTCTATACGGTTAGCGGCGTTTAATGAAAATAAACACTTAAAGTGCTTCAGGTAGAAAAAAGCTTTCCACGCCCTCGCCAATTTATAGAGCCTATGGATATATTAAAAGCTGCACTGTCGAAAAGCTTTTTATTTTGCGTGATCGAACGAGAAACGGTCTATTGAGAATGCTAAATGGCACCCTTTGATGCCACCAATAAAATTCCCTGAAATCTGAGTGACGTGATAATTTTATACGTAGCTTCTTTTAGTTAAGCGTTAAGGGATGAATTAATAGCATCAAACTTTAAAAGTAACCATAAGTGTTTATAATAACTACCAAATAACTATTCCAAATAAAGAACTGGTTTTGGTTGAACAACTAGAATCCACAAAAATTCACTTTAACACTTTTAATTAATTTGCTTTTAGAAAAACACGACAATTAAAACGATAAAACCTTAACGATTCTACAATCGGCATAGATAGGTTGAAAATTACCTTTTTATTTTGTTGTATGTATTTCGATCCACGTTCGGTTCATCATCGTCGTTAAGGTTTTATCGTTTTAATTGTCGTGTTTTTCTAAAAGCAAATTAATTAAAAATGTTAAAGTGAATAATTCCAAACAATTAAATGATACATAAGTGTTTTGCTTTTAAACACTTCTATCGTTTTGTACTTAGTTCAAAATTATTTAGAAAACACCTAAAGTGTTCAATTTTTGTTAAAAACTTTAAGTGTTGAAGAATAAAACGGATTCTTCTGTTTAAAAAACACACCTCTTACCATTAAACACTTTTTAGTTTAGAAAAAAAAACTGCACTGATTTGCAGTGTTTGTGTTATTAAACTATTTTTCTCATTTTGAAATCCTCTTTCATTTTCCTATGTCCCTTAAACAATTATTGAGGTACAATATGCCTGACACAATCATCATTAGAAATCCCAGAATAAAGATAAGAAAGCCAAGCATTTCAATAACTTTCGCCTGAAGTGCAAACAAATCTTGCTAAGACCACAGAAATGTATTCCCGCACCATAGCAGCTATTATTAAATCGATCCAGAGCCGACAGGAATGCTTTAATAATTCGTGTTAATAGTGAAATCTCATGCTTGTATCAATTTCAGCTCGAGCCTATCAAAATTGCAAAATTATTCCCCCTAATATTTGTTGACCTCCTTTCTGATAAACGTGTTCCTAATCAAACATTTAATCAATGGCAGGACTTTTCCTTACGCTGTGGTCGGGATTGTCCCACCACCAAGCCCAGCCGAGCAGTCAAGCCTTATTCCGTAGCTGGCTGTATTTCAGCATGAAAAAAATCGATTCTTCTCAATCATTCTGTCATCGGAACTCAATTCAATTACTGGCCTGTCGTTAAGACAAATAACCCCAGATGTATTGTCATTAGAAGCTAATATCCGCCATTTATAACTTATAGATAAGAATTCTGGACCGCCTTGCAGGCGGACGCTTTCAAATGAATTGCAGCTGTATCCCCTGCGGAGCCTTGGCACAGCTCCTTGAAGGATGCCGGACTTCATACGTGTTCGCCTTCTGAGAAATATGGCCGATGGTGAATGACAGCTTTCTGTGTAAACGGAGCCATTTCTCACACTGTTTATGGCCTGACTATCCAGATTGATAGTTAACATTTTTCCTCCTGCACATATTTAACGCCTTCATGCATTGACAGAATTATAATAAATTGGCAAATGCGAATCTGATGGCAGTCAAAATGCGAAAATTATACACTTTCGTGCACACGTCCAAATTTCGTTGGCCATTGGGGGATTAACGTAGACAACGTCTCTCTTCTCCGGAATTTATGCTCCATTCGGTGGGGATATTTCCATATCGTGTTTAAAAATAAATTTCGCAGAAACACTTCTTGTTTTGGGGCTTTCCAGCAGTGGTTGGGACCGAGATTGTTCTCGCAAAAGGGCATTCTCAAGGGAAAATTAGGTCAACTTAAAGATAAAAGTTGTTGGCGGTATAAATAACTACTTCACCTGGGATCTAATCGATAGTGGCCAAACCCTTGCGGTCCCTACTCTATCTTCTACTGTTTATCCGGAAGTAAATGAAATAGAAGTAAACGGAACACCTTTGCTGGGTGGATAGCCCGGCGGTTGCCTCCCATTGCTCTAATATTTTACTTTCGAGAGAGCTTTCTCCCCTTGGTTTGTTCATTCGAGTGGGAATTAAAAAGGTTTAGTTCGGAATTTATTTTATCGCCTAAAAGCCTTAGAGCAGTGAGTGGTCTTGCTGATGAAGGAATCCTTTTCTGATTAGAGCTCTCAAGAGTTATTCACTTCCGACTTTTGCAAGGATACCTCCACTGTATGAGGAATAGCTTACAGAGATAAATGCTCCTATGTTCAGTCCTTCGTGAAGAAATCAGCTTACAACACACTTCCCATACTTTCACTTTGTTTAGTTTTGGTAGCCTGGCCTACCTTCCTAGTTGTTGCGATTTCTGTAACCAAGGAAGCTTTGCAGCTTAGCAGCGATATACAACGAGAAAACAAGAAGAAGGGAAAGTAGAAAATTCATTAACGCAGCCAAGAAAAGTCGGTCAAACAAGGAAAAATTGCTGTTGTTATTAAAGTATATAACATTGAAGCGGCACTGTCTAGTTTCCTGGGAAGAGCAAACGTAATGTGTATTGCTGGCTTTGAAAAACCAGCCATTAACTAAATCGTGCAGTTGTAGTGAATATTTAGTTTATACGTAAGGGCGGCAATTCAAGGACCTTTTTACTTCGGATAGGAATATTCATTTGGGGATGAGTGGATGCTGAGGATAAATTTATTGCAATTTAAGTTTAACCATATTGAGGGAAAGGCTAAAGTAAAAAGTTAAGTAATGAAAAAATGTTTTATGGGATATTAAAGACTGATATCGCTTCTTTCTTTTAAAATGTGGGACAGTTATATAAAAAATATAAAAGAGTCTTCAGTAGACATAGCATATCCTACCAATAAACCACTCGACTAGTGCAGTCACTCGCTCTCGCAACTAATTTTTTGGAAAGTACACAAAATAAAAAGAAAATCAATAAGATAGATAGATGTAAAAAGGAAATAAACCAAATAGAGTGAAGTTTTGAGGTACTAACTTTTTCAATGCTATCCCTTTCCTTATTTAAATTGCGACCAGAAAAAATCCAAATACCTTACACAACGTATCGATGTCATATAACCTGGGATGGCAAATTTTCATGATTTTCGAGTTTTGGACGTAATTTACGTAAAAAACTGTAAATTACGTAATTTCCATGTAAATAACTTTGTTTTTGTAAAAAACTCCCAAACCTCCAAAAATACATAGCACTACTGTGTTAAACAGTGTATTTATGGTATTGATCACGTTCTATGGTCAATTTACATTGTTAGTGCACAGACGAAATGTGTAAAGCAAAGAATATAGAAGTAAAAATGACCGTAAGAGCGTTTTGAATGCTAGCGGTTCATGTAACATGCTATCTGTCCCCCTCCGTACCATTGCATTGCCTTATTGTTGAATCGCCCGGCGGGAAAGTGAATGCGAATTTGACAGAGTCTGATTGTTGAAAGTGGGAAGTGTGGGCAAGTTGTGTATCCATTGCGAACTGTCATTCGATTGCCATTTGAATTTCAAAAATGAAATATGTCACTTCATATGGCAATTCCGCCCGTCGGATTGAACAATCGCAGCGGCAAATGAAAGTGAAACTCTTTAGCGGCGTGAATCCCAAATCCGCCGGATTCACCAATAAAGCCCACACACTACTAAGGTCACGAGGAGCTGTTTAAATTTGCGATTAAGTTTTTGAAAATTCCGGCATCAACAGCGCAGCTCGAGCGGCTTTTTTCCAATACGGGGATACGTTCAGTCAAAATAACATTCGAAACAAACTTTCGGTGGAAACATCAAAGAAACTCGTGGGCATTTATTTTACTTTGCCTTTGACTTTTGTTTTTTACATTTTTTACAAAATCCATGTAGAGAACTCCAATTTTTTCATGTAATTTACGTCATGTAATTTACGTAAATGAAATGTAGATTAAATGGCTGAGTTTTTTACGTGCCATTCCAGCATATAACAAAAAATACTTATCAGATAGCCTCCCACAATGACTTCCTCGGTACTGAAAGCAGATTCTCCGTCTGAGCTAAAAGAAAAAAGAATGGTTATTAAGATTCAATTAGAATATAATAGGAAATAATAAGGAATTGACATAAGAATTTATTTACATACCATTTAGGACACATAAAATTGCTTCAAACAAACCCGACAATTAAAATATAAACGAACATTTCACTACTGTCACTGTGATGAGGTTCAATTACGACCGCATTCTAAAGGCAGTCACAAGGCACAATGCAATCACAAGGGAGCCGAGAGTCTCAACTTGAGACAATTTGATGTTCTAATACTCCAGTCACAATTTTGACTATCCAACAGTTACAACGGCTATCAAAATTGTGGCTGTATAAATAGCAGTTCACAAGAGTATATGTCCAACATATTTTCATAATTTCGCACAGCTTGCCACACGGCCAGCTTCAATGAGAGGTGCTCGGACGTTCACATATACTCTGCCTTACTGCATACTTTCTGGCATACGTTGACTATATTCCAGTCATTTTAGACATTAAAAATCTAACATTTAACAATAACTCCAAAAGTTTTAAAACTTTGTTGAACCTATTGGTACACCGAGAAAACAATAAATCTAAATTTGCAACCTTCTCTGAAGTCCGGAAGTTTGTTAAAATTGCAGATAAATGGAATCGCCAAAAAAATTCCAAAAGTGCTGCAAACTTGCATGTTTCCATGGAGTAGCGCTAAATGTATTATTTTATACCTCGTACCAGATTTGCAACCAGTTTAAAGGTACGGAACATTGTCTTTTGTTCTGAGCATTTGCAACCAAAATTTAAAACTTTTGTTATTATTTCGAGGCCATTTTGTTCGAAAAAATACCACAAATGACAAATATTATAAACTAGCTGGGACCCGGTGCGCCTATGCTGCTCCCATAAGCCAATAGTAGTAATCAGGTGATATGAATTTTAATACATAGTAAGAGAGTTTGAGAAAGGCAATTTTTTGGTATTTTTGATTCCAAATAACAAAATATGAAACATGACATGGCATTTTTCGAGATATGAATTTTCATACACAGATGAAGTGTCTCAATGAACCGCTTATTTTCTGTATTTTGGATTGGTGGGACCCGTTGCGCCTCGCTGCACCCAACGTTTAAACAAACATTTAAAATCAATCCAAACCTTCAAAACTCAACTCTTATTAACCATTAACGAAAAACCAACTAAGGGTTTTTCATTTGACAAAGGGTTTATTGTTTTTTTTATTGCTTCTTGCTGGGAGAACAATAAGGTTGTATTTGTGGTTCATGAAATAAAATTGTTTTTTCTAGTGGGAAACGGAGAATTTTTTTGAAGAAAATTTAATCCCGTCTTGAAGATAATCTATCCGTGGATCTTGTTTAGACGAATTTCCACAACAATGACCAAAATTACCAGTATATTTTGTTAAAACCATGAACGTTAAAAGATTTAAAATTAAGCAAATAGCAGCATCCAGCACTCGAAATTCGAGGGCCATTTTCTATAGCTTTTTTTAATTTAAATCTAGAAGTCTGCAATAACAAAATTTTTCGAGAACAATAAAACTAAATTGAAAAATGAAACAAATTTTTTATAGTTGGAAAAAGCAATGCCAAAAAACCAACTTTTATTATCTCTTTATGTCACATTTTGCAAAATTGCGTTCATATATTCGAATTAAATGCAATAGATGCCATACCTTTCATATGGGAATTAATTGTACAATTATTTTCTAATGTTTAGCGTTCTTTTGTGCCGTGTATAAAAAAAATTGCTATTCTGCACTTCTTTGTTCTCAGGGCTACACGGTGAAACAGTTTTCAATATTGTTGGAGAGTTTAAACTCTGTAAAATGGTGCCACAAAATAAGTGCCAAGTATTCCTATACACGTTCGAGACATTAGATTCCAAATCCATTTATTTGAAGTGTGATCAAAATTACCTATATGTGTTTTGTTAAAACCACGAACGTTAAAACATTTAAAATAAATCTGCAATTGCTTGGCCCCTGGGTTCTTATCTGCAATGTCACTGACCCAGGTTTTATTTGTTTACCCAGATGCCACCCTCTTCCCGTATTGCAGAATCCTAGACTTACACCTAAACATTCCAGAGGTGATGGGTTTCTTTCCTTCTTATCCATTATACATAAATCATCCCACATTTCCGTTTCTCCTTACCATCTTTCCAAGATATGTCAAGATGTTCCGATTTTCCAACTCTTGAACACCCTACATACAGCAAACCGGGAAATGACACTTATTTTGCAAATTTCTTCCGCCATATTGGTGCCACAATTTTGAATAAGTTTTGATCATAAATTCGTTATTTGTACCTTAAAAACTCCCATATACCGATTTTAATTGGAATCGGAATACAATTCGCAAACTCGTGGTGCGGCCATTTTGAATTTAAATTTTGATCATAAAGTCTACCTTAAAAAACTCAGTTCATTGGAATCGGAACAAAATTTGCAAATTCGTCGGCCATTTTGAATTTATAAGTTTTGACCACAAATTCGTTATTTGCGACCTTAAAAACCCCTAGATACCCACTTTCATTGGAATCGGAATAAAATTGGCAAATTCAACCATATTTCTGCGGCAATTTTGAATTTCGGTCATATTTCGGCGGCCATTTTGAATCTCGAAAATAGGGCTTCGAGGTGCACCTCCACGCTTCATGCAAAAATTCAAAGCTCTGCGATGATTTTCAACGAAGCTCTCTATGACAGCGCCATCTAGGAGTAGCTTTAGAAAGTAATAAAATAGCCTATGTTCTAAGTTTTAATGTAAATAGCACCTGGTTAAAATTTCATTAAGATCGGTTGCACGGTGTAGGAGCCTATAGCGAACATACATACATGCATACATACTTACACACATTCATTTTTATATTTTTTTTTTTTTTTTTTTTTATGTGGAAGACTAGAGCTCAGGGAAAGCCCTTTGTACTGTCGACAATCTATTTTCTTCGTATAGAGTGCAATGTCGAACAGCAAGCTCTAGTCGATAGATAGTGAAGGGGAAGAGAGAAGTAGGAAGGAACTGCCACAACCACCTAACCCCAACCATTTCTATCGCCACTCTGGCATCGGGGCAATGAGAAACAACTCGCTGGAGTGTTATGCCTCCTGAAACAAGTTGAATCCCATCAACCAACCGATGACATGCGCTTGGTGGAGCGGGGTAGTGCTAGCGGAAGGCTATGACAGGAGGGAAGGTGGGAAAGGCGAAGGACCGTGGGGCTCTGCCGGGACTCGAACCCGGGACCTCTGGGATAGTAGCCAGGCGCCTTACTCCCTAGACTACCGAGGCTATATACCTATAGATAGATTCCGTTAATAGAAGAAATCACTTCGTCAATAGAAAAAATCAGTTTTTAATTAGAAAAAATCGTTTTGACATTAATTACTTATTGACATTGCTTAGATGTAAAATTTCAAGTCGGTAAAAGTTATAGTTGAAAAACTGTTATTTTATATCTTTTACGGCCCTCTCAGGAGTGAATTTTTGCAAAACCCTTTCTTAGAGGATCTCTACTTAACAAAAGAAACATGCACGCCAAATTTTAAGTCTGTAGGTCTAATAGTTCCGGACATATGGTGATAACCAAGTGAGTGAGTGTTTTCTCCTATATATACATATATAAATATATATATACTTATATATAGAATATAGATATGTATATAGATAGATCATGAAGAGAAAAGATTTGAATTTTTATTTTTCAGAACATGAAAATTTTTGACATCAACATTTTTGACATGGCTGTGAAAACTGGTGAAACATTATGTAGAAAACCATAGCAACGACATCGAAATTATTTTTTTCTAGCCTTTTTTATCGAGATTAGAAAAAAATTAGGAAAAAATAATTTAGATGTCGTTGCTGTGCTTTTACCAGTTTTCACAGCATTTGTCAAAAATGTTCATGTTCTGAAAAATAAAATATATCCCATGTTGATAATAGAGCTTTCGATTGCCGAAGGAATTTTTAAAATCGGTTCGGTAGTTTTTGAGTTTATCCGGAACAAACAAACAATCAAATCTTTTCTCTTTGTATAAATATAATAGTATAGATAAACATGTTCCGCACAACTCAAAAGGTTGCACATTTATGCAATTGTTCGGGACATTGTTCTGCTCAGCTCAGACTTTTGGAATTTTGTCTGTAAGTTTATTTGCAAAAAACGGTATTTAATAGATTTTTAATAAAAGAATGTTCCGTTGTTTAAAAGACTTACCGATAATATGTCACATGTGTAGCTAGCCAACTGTTGATGAAAGCTTCTGCTGAGTTTCTTTTTTTCTTCACAAATTAATTAATGAATTTACTGAATTTCCTGCAAATTCAATGTTTCTGTTAAGCTTAGATTTCTTTTTATAATTTTCTGTTCCCGAATTCCCTTAAGAAAGCTTTGAGTGATATTTTAGCCAAAAAGTGATTTTTGATAACTTTGACCTTGAATAGCTTTAAAAGGATTAATCGGGTCAACATGTTTATTTTGGGCTCTCGCACGGGGTTGTACGATCTATAGAAACCGAAATACAAGGAAAACACTAACTTCTTCCATACTATTCCTACCATTTTTATGTCGTATCTTATTTCAGTCTTAGTAGTAAATAGTACACTTCTTACAAAAATATAAAGGCTATAATGATTCTTAAAATGTATGCACATTTTTGATTTCTTTAAAATATCCAAAAAAACTGTACTAATGGCTTCAGTATAACTATATTGACGAATTCGCATCCTTTTTAAAAATTAACAAAACAAACTTCGGCAATGAACCGGCTACAAGATAAAAGAAGCAGCCCATCAACGAAATATTAATGGAATATGTATCAATTCTCTCACTTACTCCTCCTCACTTTTCACTTTAAGGAAATTTTTATTGATTAACAGCGTGTGTCCAAAAATTCGCGTAGGATTTAAATTTATCGTCATTTGTCACATATTCAACATGGTGTACCTACAGTGCGTTAGAGTTTCTAAAATGTGGACAAGATTATTAAAGGGGACAGGAATCGATATCTTGGGATTTTTGAGAGTGGTGTTTAAGAATTTCTAGTAACAAGAGTTTTCACAAGAGCTGGTGATGTCGGGAACTTCAGAAAATAAATCAGATGATTAGAAGGGCCTTGACTAGGTAATGAGATGCAACAATCCTACAGCGAGAACGGGTGGCCTCGAATTGCACAGATTACCTTTTTAAGATTTATGATCCCTCGGGTGACAAGGGTTTTCAGCAGGCTACCTGACCCTGAGCTCGAGCATGCGTTGTCGTAAAACTTATCGCACCTACTCAGGACAACGGAAAATGTGCCCGGTGGAATTCAAATATTTAACGCATGTGCAGGAGCAGGGAAAATACGCTCGGTGGAATGCACATTTTTAACGAATATGCAGGAGAAGCTAAAATGTGCTCGGTGGAATTGAAATTTGTAATTGTGCAGGAGAACTTAGAATGTGCGCGTTGAACTAAAGTGTTTTGAGCATGCGCAGAGTAACTTGCGCAGTATTTTAGAGCAAGTTTTAAGATATTTATTTGTACATATTACTAGTGTCCGACCGAAGGTCAGTTTTAGGCCGAAGCCGAAGCCGAAGCCGAATGTTCAATCATACTCATAAATCTTGGTATCTTAACTGAAAAGTATGCATGATAATGAAAATTCTTCACTGTTATTTTATTTTATAGTCATAGTGCTGATAATGATTGCAATTTGCATTTTAAATCAATAAGTTGCGACCTTCCAAAAATAGTGAACTCTGTTTTGGTTATTTTTATTTGAACAATACCCCGTACGTTTCGATGTTACAATCACATGATACTCTCAATTCTTTTCGTTTTCGGGAACCGGGCTGGCTGGATATAAAACCTTCGGCTTCGGCTAACCTTCGGCTCGTTTGGCCGAAGCCGAATGTGCGGCCGAAGGTGGTTTTTTGGCCGAAGCTGGCCGAAGCCGAAGCCGAAGCCGAACCTTCGGTCGGACACTACATATTACTATATTATTTTGATCTTGATTTTTCCAAAGGCAGCCAAAAGTATTTTATTTTCGGATAATTTTCGAACACATATCTCGTAACAAGATATCTTAAAACTTGCTCTAAAATACTTCCCAATAAATCCCAATATTCTTCGTTTTTCAGCATTTTTCCCATACTTTAAACCTACATATCTTCTAAACGGAGTCACTCAACTTTTCGATCTTTATATCAAATAAAAGAATACACATTTACCTAAAAGATGAGCCTAATTACGTTGCTCTACGATAATTAGTCTAGGAGTAATTAAAGTTTAAGTAAATTTTAAAAAAATACATTTTTTTTCGTAAACACCCTGTATTTTAGTGGGTAGTGGGGATAGCCCCCGCTCTAGAACAATTTTTTTCTCCAAATACATCACCAGGAATCAATCAGGAATCACCCCTGAAAATATTAGCTACGTAGTCCAACAAAGGATTTATTGAACGTCTGATGACCTATACAAGTCGCAAATGAGTATTTTAAATCTTTAAAACGGCGATATCTCATTATTGGCAATTCGTACGGGAAAATGTATAATATATTTTTTTGTAGACAATTGCATAATCTACAAACTTTGTAAACACTATTTTATGATAATACTTACCGTTTAAGAGATATTAGTCAAAAACGGAATTTTTTTAAGGTGTCGTTTTTAGGGGGTTCCCCCAACCGGCGAGTGATAACTTTTCATGAGGTTAAAGTACGCTATTCAATGAACAAATTAAAAAAAAAATATCAGTGTCAGGATTTTTTTGAACTTTTAGGAGAAAATATACTTCACCGCCTGGGCTATTTCTATTTCGTACTTTGTTAGTACTTTTTCACCTAAGCTTTGCCAAAAACTACCAAATAAGCACCAAATAAGGCCAATTTTATCATCACACTTGCTAATAACTTTAAAAGTATAAAGGCCGTAGCATAAAAATAGTCCGGACATTATTGATAGGAAATTGTCCAAGCTTCCAAGCAAAAAAAAAGTTAAGTACGTATTTCTTGGAGAAAATTGTGGTTTTAGTTGAAATTTCAGTTAAAAAACCGAAATTTTAATAGGTGGGAGTATTTCGCATACACTGATACCTTATTCATGAAAACAGGTGATATGGTTACAGAAATACAGGGTGATATGTAAAACTCTAAAAAAAACTTCATAACGCCCTAGCGGTTAACCGTTACGATTCCCCCCCCTCGGGGGGAACCCATTTTTCTTTGGGCCGACCTTTTTTTGAACGTATTTTTCCTGTTAGCGCCAGATAGCGTCTGCCTTATAGGCAGCATGCCGAAAATGTTGGCAACCAGTTTGCTCAATTATCTGGGTAGATGTTGGAATCCGAAAACTACATGACGGAGGAGGTATCTCCAAAGAGCTGGTGCTCTCGTTCGCTCTGTGCTCACGACGATAGCACTATTGTTTTTGAATCAAATCAGGTTTTGGAATCACCCTTTGTACTACTAGTCAGTCATGTCGTTCAGGTCATGATGCAATGTGCAGTAGCAAGGTTGATTTGAAGAATAGAAGAAAGAGGCTAGCGGTATGAGCGTGCGCATGTACAAAAGCGCATGCCACACTGGTATTTACGCTCCCGCCATACGCACGGAAATCTAAAAATTCACCTGCCAGAGATATGCACGCTCCCGCTACAGGCATGAACATTTATAAACGCATCCGCATCGGCGTAGACCATTCCAAACGCGATTGTTGTTTCACCAAGCAGTCCCCAAACTAAGCACTAACCACGTCCAATGCTACTTTACCTACGCAATCTAACGAGAACCGTTCTACTGAGTATGCTATTGGCGTCGTTGCGGGCGCCGAGCAGGCTAGTGCATGCTGGGAGCGGGCAAGTTTCATTTTTATTCGGATGTGGAAGATTACTTCACCATCGAACTTCTTGACGACAAAAAGGCTACAGTTAAGGTGGTGAGCCGAGTTGGCCAGTCTTACTTTACGGGAAAAATGTTGCAGGCTCGTAATTTCAGTGGAAAAATCGCTATGGCAATAGCGATATTTGGAAAGGGCAGCTACATTCCTACGGTGGCTTCAAGAGTCTATAGAGGCGCGAAAAGTGCTATCACCAACACCAATGATTTTGATGGCGCGATTGTAGTGCACCTTGTCCAGCAACGAAAGGTTTTTTTTGAGTGCCTGCCCATATAAACGAGTTGTACTCATTGCGCGGTCAAATGTAGGACTTGTAGATTATACCAGGGCAGCTGGCTTGAGGAAGAGCTTGCATCTCTTGAGGAATCCCAGCATTGACATGCTTGTTTTGCAATTTAAAGTATGTAATTACTCTATCGCAGTTCTTCGGTTTATG
Source organism: Thereva nobilitata (assembly GCA_963855945.1). Classification (NCBI taxonomy): domain Eukaryota; kingdom Metazoa; phylum Arthropoda; class Insecta; order Diptera; family Therevidae; genus Thereva; species Thereva nobilitata. Next base: position 181,579,929 of record OY979694.1, read on the forward strand.
TTACACCAAGGATATTAATAGATGAGTCATCCGTTAAATACACCCGGTCGACTGAGGCAGAAGGAAAGTTGGTGCATGTTAAAAGAATGAGTTTTATTTCTCTGTTAATAGAGCTGGAAATGAGTTCAAATGACAAGCTCTGACAGTTTTTATCTTATTTTTAGCAGAGTAACTGTGAAGTTCTTTCCCTTCGAGTTACAAATGTTGGAGTCAACCTCAACGGATTACTGTGTTGGATGAGATGTAAAAAACATTTCAAGGAGAAGGGTTCAGTGGCCAATGGAATTGTTCTATTAATGTTTCACCAATATTGAAGGAAAACGGGAGATCCTCCGCGACAGTACTCGACTACCTCCTGTTATGCCGAAGATATCTACATCTTAATTTAGGTAGGCTTTAAAGTATAAGATCCCAATAAAGGCTAACTTAGCGAATTATTTCTTCGTCTTGGGCAGGAACAAATTTTTCCTTTACCTTTCTTCGATACTAATTTTTCAATTCGCCTGTGTGCTATTGATAGGATTAATTTTAAGCTATTAACTTCGACATTTTTTGAAAATCAAATATCTAAAATAATATTAATATGCATGAATTGATGATTTTATGAAATTACAATTGAATTTTCTTGGTATACATTACTTCTCGAAAACTCCCAGAGTTTCAGGATATTCTGAAACAACTCCTGAAGCATGTGTACAGAATGCAACAAAACTAAGAAAAATATTGTGGCAAGGATATATACCACTAATATTTGAGGTATGAAATCAATAAATGAAGAAAAACCACCCACAAAAACCAACACACACAAACATTTTGGTATTAGATTATTTCTTGTTAAACACAATCCCTTTTGGCATTAAATCAACGAAACCCTTAATTTAAGTGAAACTTCACTCAAAAACTTTCTGATTTAAAGATGAGCTCTAACAGCGTTAAGTAATCCCATGGCACTTTAAGTTTGACGTGATACTTATTAATGAATACAACATAACCGAAATCGCTTGTAGGAACTGAATGTTTCAATAAGATAAAATGATCCACAAAATTCTAATGGTGAATTTTGTGTTGAAATTACCTCCTTCGTCTTTGGTTTCGACATAGACGTATATATGTGTATCCTGCGGGTGAAATTTCTATTATCACAGGGATTATTTGTAACATTTTAGCTAGGTATTTTCGGCGATAAGACGTTGAAATAATTAAACTCTCTAAACTTAGCTAATAACAGCTTTGGAACGCATATCTGTAGGTGCGAATGTTTTATTCATTAGAGTTGTTCTGATTTTAGAACAGATTTCCTTGCCAGTGAGATTTATTCGCCATGGTTTCTATTTTCATATGGTAGATAATGATGGGTTTTTATTGTAATAAGTTATGGAAGGGGTTAAATTTCGTTGAAATTGGGTGATGATTTAGATATTATATATAAGAGGGCAGGGCAGGCTTTGCAAGGCCGTAATTCCATAATTCAACACATCATAGTTTTATCAGTTAAAGCCTTTGTTCAATTACCTTAGTAGATCATCAAAATATAATCCAACAATATTAAATTATTTTTTTTTAAAAAGACCTTTAAAAAGCGATTGGGATTTCTGCGGAAAAGTTTGGACAATTCTGAACATAATTGAATTGGTAAATTGTGAAATCATGAAACCGATTTTTTTTCGGAGTTCGAAAGATGTAGAAGATTTATGCGTAGATCGCACCCCAGTGCATGCACTGATAAAAAAAATGTCTTGGCTTAAAGCACTTTTTCTTGAACCAAGCAACTCATGTTTTGGATATAACGAAAACAAAATTGTCTCCGGATAAGCAATACTCATTGTATTGGTTTTATTGTCTTGGATGAAGACAAAAGTTGACTTGAAGTTAAAAAAAAATACGAAACCGATGATTCAAAAAAATTCAAGTTCTAAAATCGGTCTTAATAGTTGTGATACATTTTTAGAGCTTCAAAGTCCGGTAAACGAAAAAAGTCCGATGAATTAAGAATTTAGTTTCTTGAGTAAAAAATTAAATAATCTTAGTTCGAGAATGAAATATCTTGGTCGAAAAATATAAGTATTGAGCGAAGAAATACTTTTGCTTGGCTCAAGAATTTCCAGTGTCTTACTCTGAGACAGCATTCTCATGTTAAGACTGAAAAAATTTTCTACTCAAGACAACGAAACGAAGACTATCGAACTGCTGGAATCAAGACAATTTTTTTATCAGTGTGGAATTAGACTTGTTCGAATAAATATAACAGAGAAAAAGAAAAGAGATAAATCCGTATTTCCTTTTAATTCAATTTTGTTTAAAAAATAACCCATGAAAATGTATACACTTGGATTAATGAAGAAACATTCACAAACCACCAAACGATAATTAAAGAGCTATGAAATAACTAATTCTTGCACAATTTTAACCCTATTACCATTGCGACTGTTCTACTGAGATTAACATGTTCGTGCCTGCACGGCAATATTTTTCCCGCACTCTGCCTTGAGGTACAGAAATCCACCATAAAAGCAGCGCTTCGGCTGAAAGCGGATGGTAACCTGGGTGCTGGTCTTATGCGATTCCGGAAGCGAGGTTGTTATCGGACTGCAAGCCCTTTAAGATTGTAAAATTTTAAACCTGCTTCCCTGCACATACAAGACAGGCTAACCTGGAGTTTTCCTATGTTATTACAGGGTGGACTAGTATGATGCACGGATGCCTCCAAAACAGAGACGGAGCGCCGTAATCTGGAGTGAACGCCCCAGATTAAGTAAAACGACAAGCCGAGGCACCCCAGAAACTGTCTTTTAAATAAAGGTGTACGCTATACTTGCATGCTCATATAAGAACTTAAGAACGGATCTTCATCTTCTCTCATAGTCAATCGGCAATCAGGGCAATAAGGTCCCGTAGCACCAAGTCCAAATTGCTTTGGGAGTGCGTTCTCAATGAAGTTACCCTTGTTTGGGCCCTGGGTTGCCATGGCTTCAAAGCCAATAAAAAGTAGATGCCCAGGGCTAAGCAGGGCTCTGACACAGCATCCATGGGTACTGGCTATTGCGACACCCATCAGCTCGCTGAAAAGAGCCCTTGCCAATCGGACTTTGTTGATGGTTCATACCGAACGCTGGAACGCACTCGCGAGGAATATAGGGGGCCCCAGGCCAAGCCGACGCCTCTTCATCACAAGAGTGGTTAGTTCGGTCCTATTGTATGCAGTGCCAGTGTGGGCAGCGGCATTGGACAGAACGGGCAGTAGGAGGAAAATAAACTCTGCGTATCGGTTAAGTGCCCTTCGGGCATGCTGTGCATACCGTACTACGTCTGACGAAGCAGCACGCGTGATAGCTCGAATGACTCCCATCGATATGCTTGCAATGGAGGGCGAGAGCTTGTACGAGCCGGACTATGCAACAGGGGTCCAAGGAAGTACGGCGGGCTCTGGCGCGCAGCCAGATGGTGGTGGGACGAGTCTACTAAGGGCCGAAGGACCCATAGACTCATACCAAATGTGGAGCAGTGGGTTATAAGGGAACAAGGGGAAGTGAGTTATTACCTCACACAGTTCCTGATTGGACATGGAGGTTATAGGGCATACCTTCACCGCTTCAGGTTGGACGATTCACCGTTCTGCCCGGACTACCCGGACGATAAAGAGGACGCGGAGCATGTCTTTTTTAAATGCCCGAGGTTTGCGGAGCCCAGGACTGCGTTGCAAGCAGTTGCTGAAGTGCAGCTAACTCCTGAAAGCATCTTGGACCATATGATAAGGTCGGAGGTTGTGTGGAAAAGGATAGAAGTGGCGCTGAAGGCCATTCACCACAAGCTTAAGCATTACGAAGCCAGAAACAGAGAAAGGCAAAGAAATGCAAGGAGAGGTAGCATCTAGGTAGCTAGATGGCTAGACTCGTCCGGCTCTGGTGAGCACCCTGGAGGGATCCCTTTGTTTTTCAGGGTCATGTTCATGACGCCAGACTGAAGTAATGCCTTAACGGCTCGTACCGGTCTGGACTTTAACATCATGCAAAAAAAGGGTGGGTGAGTTTAGTCAGTAGGAATCTGACACAACTGTCTGGGTGCGTACCCCCAGCGGAGTCTCCTGCCATAGGCGTGGAAGCTTTAGACAGGCGGTCGCAGACATTCCCTGCTGCTTACCCGATGTAAGATTCTCATCACTCCCTCGTAAAAAAAACCGAACGCTGGAGACCGGCTCTTGTTCTGCCCAACTCTAGGCGGCCGTCTCCTAACGCGGCTAAGGAATTGCCGCGGTGCAGTAGAAATTATGTCAGACACTTGTTGGCCCAATGCGCCCAGAATTACAAGTTATGGAGGATAGGAAGGGCAGAGAACCCCAGATGAAGGCTTTGCCTTGGGGAGGATGAGCCTACCCTTCTTTTTCTCTGTGCGTTTCCGGAAATGAGGGTTAGGGTCTTGTTCGACGAGACCTCTCTCGAGCATTTAAGTCTTAGTGACAAGCCACTAGGCAGACTGCTGGAGCTTTTCAAAAGTTGGACGAAGTTCGTTTATACGTAAAGCAATACGACTCTGGAATAATCTTTCAAAAAGTGTGTTTCCTAAGCCAAGGCGCGCACTGAAGTGGGGTGGCAGTGAAGTGGCTTTGGCATGGCGATTAAGTTGCAAGAGGTGTGCCAGAGGAATGGCGGCGGAATGGCATCGAAGTAGTTCTATGCGCACCTAAGTGGCAGGCACCACTTCGTGACATCGATTTACCACATGATATTATCAATCAAAATGTGGTCGTCGGACGATGAAGATGCTGTTTCATGTTTGCATATTATTAACGTTAACAATAAAAAAAAGCCAATACAGAAAAAAGTGCTTTGGGTGCATCCACTGTGGCAAAAAATTCAAAATACGGCATTTATAATATTTATAAAGGTGATTTACACCTGGAAGAAAATAAGTTTAAACTTGTTTATAGAATGAACAAGGCCACATTTTGTAAATTACTAGAAAAATTGCAACCTATGCCGTACGTGTTTTCCCCCAAAAAAAAACCCAAGTTGGCCGTGAAATGACATGCCACTTCAAAATTAAACTTGTCGGAGACTAGTGGCAACCAAACGGTTCCAGTTCACTTGCAAAACACCACACCACTGCCACTCCATCTCAATGCGCGCTGCCTCCCTTGCTTCCGTGTGATTAAAATATTTCACTAGCCACACCACCGCCACGCCAATTTCTCATCATCTCAGTGCGCGCCTTGCCTAAGGTTGCTTTTTCCACATAAAACGGAGTATTTGATTCGATACTTTAAGCATTACCCTCACCTGAGAATATAAGATCATTCAAAAGACCTTTTATGCCGTATCAACATTTTAAAAGAGGTATATTCATTTTGCAAATGCTAATTTACAAAAATCAACTAAATACTAAAAAATTCCCCTTTACCGCCGTTTCATCTAACGAAATTTTCAAAACTAAAAATAACAACAAGAATTTTGGTCGCTAAAAGGCATTTAAAATGCGCATATATTTCGGAAACACCTTTGCTTCAGCAAAGAGTTGCACAAATAATCTGTTAAATATGCAGACAGGTAACCCCTAGGTATGCGATATTCATATAAGGAAATATACAAGACCGCAGAGATCTAAAACTCATCCGTCCGCTATGAAGAAATTACCCAGCTGCTTTATGATTTCCTTGGCAAAACTTTCTCCAATATGCCAAAATTATTTTGCATAACTTGGTGGAAGTTCATTAAAGTCATTCTGACATTCAAATTTTTCCATTCTTCTTGTCCTCTTCAAGAATATATCTCAACTTGTGGAACTCTCACTCTATCTCTTTTCGCTTGTCGTGCACAATATCCTTACCCCTCGTCCATGTGCAATCATTATGCAAGGATACACTTTTGGAGTTGCTTCATTTCTTGCCAAAACTTTTTCTTCGCATATAGCCCCGAATAAACTGATTCATACGTCATGGTCCTTAAAAAATCAAATGAAAATTTGACAAATAAATTTTCTATCTTTTTCATCCCTCGTCGTTCTCCCCACATGTACACTTGCACATAGTTTTTGGCAGAACATTTCCGAATGTTTTTTTTTGAATTTTTAAGGCAAGGATGTAACTTGGAGGACATTCAACGACTAGATTCTGTACAAGTTTCATTTTTATTTTTAGTTTTACTTTTATTTTTGTTGAGTTGCAGCTTCACCCTAAGCCATCCACCGCCACTGCATAAGATTCAGAAATTTTAAAATGAAATAAAACAAAAAGTCCCTTTCGAGGAAAATCAAAATCGAAATTTAAAGGAGTTTTGGGGGGAACGGAGCGCTGAATGGTCATCGTCAGCCTTTGTCCCTGCTGCGTCTAATTACTTTAAAAACTGACAATTTTGAAAATAAAATTAAGTACAAATGGGCAAAGTTTATCTTTTAAGCACACTTGCCTGGGGCAATGAGGACGGGCAAAGCATAGGAAATTAAGCAAAACTAATTACGTGTTTACTGCCTCTCGGGTGAATAAAATACAAAGGAGGAAACTTTGCTTTAATTACTCTAGATTTGAGGAACAAACGGAAAGAATAATCGACTGCATAACAACAACCCGGGGAAAGTAGAGGAATTTGCTTTCCTACAAAATTTTTGGAGTACGTACCGTATTCCCACATCGATTTTTGTTTTTTTAGTTGTTTATAAAATTGGTACAAAGTTTGTAACCTAATCATTGTTATTAATGTTAGCTACTACAGCGAGAGTTGCCTTTTGATTGTGCCAGGGCCGTAGCCAGAAATTTGGTCCGGGGGGGAGCGGGACCTAGTTAGAAATCTTCGTTGGGGGGAGGGGGTTACATGCATAATTCTATTATTGAAGTAGAATTAATTAATAGGCTAGTCAGTGTGGACAATCAATTAACAATAATTCCAAAAGTTTTGAAACTTTCATGTAAGGTCGGGAAGAGCATAAAAACAAACTATAAAATTTTGCAGGCTTGGCTGAGGTCCGGAACATTGTTAAAATTGCAAGAAATGAAATTTTGCAATATTGTCGCGAAGAAAATTCCAAAAGTTCTACAAACTTGCAGTAGTGTTAAATGCTTTATTTCATATCACGTATCAGATTTGCAACAAATTTAAAGCTACGGAACATTCTTTTATTAAAAATTTATTAAATACCGTTTTTTGCAAATAAACTTACAGAACAAATTCCAAAAGTCTTGCAAACTCGAAAGCTGCATCGGAACAATCTCCCGAACAATTGCATAAACTTGCAACCTTTTGAGTTGTGCGGAACATGTTTATTTATAATATTTGTCATTTTGTGGTCATTTTTTCGAACAAAATGGCCTCGAAATAATAACAAAAGTTTTAAATTTTGGTTGCAAATGCTCAGAACAAAAAACATTGTTCCGTACCTTTAAACTAGTTGCAAATCTGGTACGAGGTATAAAATAATACATTTAGCGCTACTCCAAGTTTGCAGCACTTTTGGAATTTTTTTGGCGAAAATGCAGACAAATTCCATTTATCTGCAATTTTAACCAAGTTCCGGATTTCAGAGAAGGTTGCAAATTTAGATTTATTGTTTTCTCGGTGTACCAATAGGTTCACCAAAGTTTTAAAACTTTTGGAATTATTGTTAAATGTTAGATTTTTAATGTCTAAAATGACTGGACTATAAAGTGAAAAACAACTTGCTTATTGTCAATCAAATGACGTTGATCAAAGTAAAAAATTCAAAAATTCAATTTTCGAAATTTCTTTGTTGCCATAATCTCGAGAACCTCATTCGGATCAACACCTAAGTCCCAATGGAGCTACAGTACGGCGAGTGTACTGAGTCTCTCAATGCTCGTTTAGTTTCATATGTAAGTTTTGATTCTCTTCAGTGTCGAAAATGACCTCTCCACACTTGCCGTTGTGACCGGAAGAGTCGTTAAAACTGTTAAAAGATATTTGATTGTTGGAAATCTGCTCGGGTCACAAAAATCAAAAACTTCCAAAACCGCGGCACCTTTCTCGAGTTCTGTTAATTTTTCATACCACAATATATGTATATTCAGGGGTTGCAGCACAGAAGTCGTTTCAATTCATTTGTTACGAGTTTAAAATGGAAAAATTCAATGGAAACAGATGACTTGAAACAATTTGTGCTCTCCCAACTCAGGTCTTACAGCGGATTCTGATACTCGATCATTGAAGTATGGAGCAAGATGATCCAAATAATCTACTGTTTCCGTTGCGGCAAATCCAGAGAGAAATATCTGTGAGCTTGAAAGGATTCCCGAGTTATCATTAAAAAATTTGTCTCACTGAATCAGCGTATCGATCCAAGGAATATAAAAGCAGGTCCGAAATTGCGTTTCAACAGAGTATGTTTGATAATAAAAACGAGCTATTTGCTTCAACGTGCGTCTCGGAATTTTGAGTTCCATATCGAATACATCTTTCGCGAGTTTTTCAGCTGCTTTAAAAATTTCGTCTAATGATACCTTCTGCATTTTTTCGTTCTTTTTGAAGCGTATCCACAATTTCGTGAACATGCTTTACTGCTGATGCCAAATTATGTGAATTTTCTTGCAGTCGAACTGACAAAGGAAGCGTGAAACTTAAAAGTCGGTCACAAACCAAGAGACTAACGATGAACTCGCTTTTCTGAACTGCTGCAACTAAGCAGACCGCTGTTTTTGAGATGATCCTAGATTTCCCAGAAAGGACCCCACACTTTTCCTATGGAAAACGGCTTTCGGCTAATTTTCTTGAAATTTCCCCGTCCAAAAACCACCTCCAAGGAGCTAGAGGAATATAACAGATTTCTGAATGTAAAACAATTTATTCTTGTAGTCCAACCAACGGCTGCCCAAAACAACCAGCCATTTGACCCTTCAACCACCGACCATCTAACCCCTCCTCTCCTAGGTTCCCTCAACCCCAACTGTCAGTAATGAAGAGTACTCACCTTTCAATTCCTTCATTCTTGATTTTTTTAAAAACCAACAATACTTTGTTGGCCTTGTGCCCGTTTCATTCCGACGATTCGATTCGTTCGTAAACAGGCAAGGCCCTTTTACATCCCAAGCGCAAAGTAGAAACGCAAATTTGAGCTCTTTTATCGCACAGAAATTTGTATGTTTTTCTCTCGGTTGCATGAACGTGGATTCTAGACAGAGAGAAAGCATACAAATTTCTGTGCGATAAAAGAGCTCCAATTTGGGTTTCCACTTTTCCCTTGGGATGTAAAAGGGCCTTAATATCAAAAATTTGGGTTGAGGTTTGCGGGTTTTTGGCGATTAAAATGTGAAAAGTATAGTTTTTCATATTTGCATATTGGAAATTTTAAAAATTACAGAAACGGGAAAATTGCTAAAATGTAAATTTAGGAATTTGGAAAATTCTGTGAATTTTCAATTCGAAATTGGAAATTCAAAATTTTTCGAACTTTTTGACATTCACAATTCTATAAATTCAGAATTTGCAATACTGTTACTCAGAATTTCGGGAGGGCCCGGTCTCTACGGGCCCTATAGCTGGCTACGGTCCTGGATAGTGCCAACTTTTAGCTGATGAAGGGTATTAGGAGGGTTAGACGATATTTATTTTTTCCAAAATTAATGTTCGCCATACGTACAAATGTGCAAAAATTTGAAGAAAGTAAGAATGTAAAGGCATGATTTGCAATAATAAAGCCAATTTAATTTTGGATGAAACTTGGCGCAGCCGCCTTTATTACATGTCGCAGACGGTTGTGTGCTCTGAATAAAAAATCCAATTAGATTTTTTCGTGGCAACCGAGAATAAATTTTCCAAAGATTTTAATAATTATTTCATCAAAAAGAAAATTTTATTGCAAAAAAAATAATTAAATTTTTTTCAAATTCAACTTTAATCTAGGGGTTGTTTTACCCCCTTAAGTGTTGAAAATAATTAATTTTTGGCTGATAATTCCTATTCAACCCAATTTCAAGCAAAAAACAGGGTGTTTTATGCATTTTTAAAGTAATCAGCGATCCAAAACACATATAGGGTTCGATTTTCTTAACGGTGTTATGTTGGAACACCCCCACCCCCCTCGAGCACTATTTATGCAATACACCCTTTTAAATAAATATTTAGAGCGTTCTGGCAACAATTAGGCGGAGGGGAAATGTTCTGGCAGTAATTTTTATAAATAGAGAATAGGTACTATCGAAAATAATCTTCTGATGTAAATACATGACTGATACTTTAACCAAATTGAACTTTATTTCTTACCCTCTTTCTAATTTTAGGGTAGTAAGTACATCCCGGCCACAGGGGACTACCAGAAGTAACTATTATTGGTCAGCGGGTACTATAAGATTTAGTGTGGAAATTTTTGTGACTTATGAAATGACCACAAAATTCTTCGCCGGCTCTCCGAATAGGATTCTTTGACATTCGTTGGTTCTAAAAGGACCCGTAGCGTAGCGGAAATATCAAGAAAATAGGCCACTAGAGCGAATGCAGTGTGGACGGGCGTCGAATGCAAATGAACATTTTAACATTTTGACAATTCTGGGATATCATCAGTTTTTAATTGCATTATTTGTACTTCAATAGATTTCTTATAGCCCAGTCACTTTATACATGAACCTCTAAAAAATACAACTGGAGATTTTACAGCGGGATTTTCATTATTTTGGGGTCACAAATAATTTCCCAAAAGTCCATAAAGCCAACTGTCCGGCCATTCAAGTTTCGGAGAGTCAAAGGTCAAAGAAAAATTTGTTCGTGAGATAAATGTGCATAAAAATGTCCTATCCAAAAATTTACGTAGAACCAATGGTTTTCGAGATATGGGGCTGAGAAAACTCGAGCATCGCGCTGCATTCGTTTCCGCACCACCTTTGAAGTAGAATGCAAGCAGCGTTTCTACATGGTATCCCTAGTAGGCCTAGTCCATAGGTTACAAGTTGTGATATAATTTTGTTGATTATCTCTCTATCTCTTCTATTTCCACTTCTTTCATATTGTCACCTTCATCAACACACATCTCAGAGCACAACAACGAAATGTGGTCGACGTTATTATCCTTCAACTCAGGTTCAATGGTTGCATCCTTGGACATCGAATTGAGACACGACGGGTCCCAACAAGAGCCATACGTTACGGAACATGGCAATCATACTTTCCTGCATCCACTTCCCATCATCCACCTCTAAAAAATGCCAACTGGAGATTTCCAGAGCAGTTCAGTTTATTTTTGGGGTCACAAATAATTACTCAAAAGTCCATACAGCCAACTGACCGGCTACTCATGTTAAGGAGGGCTAAAGGCCACAAAATTCAGTTTTTCTTAAATATCTCGTAAATTATTTGTTTTACGTTAATTTTGGCTAAATAACATTTATTCGATGGACTTTTTTATAGGTAAATGTTAAGTACCGTTATTACTCCATCCAGCTACTAACAATTGACCCACTTGAGGAAAATATCCGTCGTGCTATTCGTGAAATAAGGCCTCAAACAAAATTTCGTTAACAGAATGGGCCACTGCCAAGCCAGCCGCCTCAGCCATTTGGGTGAAATTGTTTTACATAAATAATCGGAAGAAATACTCTCATCAATAAAGCAGCATTCATTGAAAAATATTGAATGGTGAAGTTGAACAATTGCAAAAAGAAGCTAACAGCTGGCCACTCTTTTATATGCACCAAAGAAGGCTTAAACTGTTAAAATCTTCATGGGCTTATAATCTGATAGCGTGTGGGATCTTATTCATACCCAGCGGGAAATGGAGGGCTCCAATAGCGCTGTTTGAGCACTCCTTAAAAAGCTTACAGCGCTCCCGTTACGCTCCAGTTCCATATACTTTTTAACATTGCATGTCATTGCAGGGGAGCATACGTTTTTATGCTCCTTCAAAGGCATTCTAGGAGCATTATAAAAAAGCTTTTTAATAAAGAATTTTCATGGACGCCTGTGGATATGTGATCCGGGTATCGAAAAGCTTTTATTTTGTTTATCTTTCGCTATTGCCTTTTCCTTTCCAAGCGCAAGTGTGGTTTTATCAAAGCAGTCCCCCAACTAAATTCTAACCACTTTAAAAGCTGCTTGTCCTTCGTATCGAAAGAGAGCCAGTCCATTGAGAATGCCAATGCCACCCTTTATGGTCATCAAGGTAATCGCTCATTTTCTTGGCTCTATAAAATTTATGAAAGCTCCGGTAATGCTCCCTCGGGAGCGCTCGCAATTTTTCCCACTGGGTAACGCTGCCACAGGCATACACAACAAACACATGCCCTCGTATAGGATAATGGGGTATGCCTTGCTCCACAGCTTGTCACCCAGATTTCTCGCAAACTAGTGGTTCTACGTAAATTTCGTATGGGACATTTTTATGCAGATTTATCTCACGGAAAATTTTTATTTAGCCAAAATTTACGTAAAACCGTTAATTTACGAGATATTTGATAAAAACTGATTTTCGTGATCTTCGACCCTCCGTAACTTGAGTGGCCGGTCAGTTGGCTTTATGGACTTTTGGGAAATTATTTGTGACCCCAAAATAAAGAGAACCCCGCTGTAAAATCTCCATTTGGATTTTTTTAGAGGTTTGGCCTTTTTTTGTATAAAGTGACTGGGCTATTATACCTAATTTTGATGTGATTTTCATGTAATCCCCTCTACCACCTCCGCTTTCGTTTCATTTTCCTAACAATTTCTCAAAGTTATATGAAATTCGAAAAAATAATTTCCTCGTCGTCATGCATCATCCTCTTGATGCAACTAACCCGAATACAAGTCCCAACGAACGTTTGATAAACCAACATATGCTTATGGATGTATCTCCGAACGCCAACGAACGTTCGATAGCCAATGCCGAATATCGTTCGTTGGCCCTCGTTGGGCCGGTGTGTACGGGGCTAAATAACAATTACAAAATTTGTTGAGGCAGTTTTCTGGGAAGTTTCAGATCGAAATATGCAACGGTTAAAAATTAACAATAATATTAGTAAACACGTGCGGGGCTGCGCTGTAAGCCTATAGGCGAATGGATGAAGTGCTATAACAGCGAACAAACTGGAGAGAACTAGCAAGAAGTAGAGACGGTTGGAAGAAGAAACTTCAAGAGGGTTGCGGATGTTATGGTTAGTCAGTGTATGAGATTGATAACGATTTCGTTCCTCTTTTAAAGCACACAGCTCCATTGTAAATTAAAAAGTTGCTGCTAAGACTGGTAACAGCATACGAGACTCACAAAGCTTATGCCAGCCTAAGCTCACCCCTAGCACGTCTCCCACCCATTTTCCTAAAGTTGATTTTTCCTCTATTTCTTCCCTATATCACATATATTTTTAATAGTTGCCTCACAAAATCACACTTTCCGCTCCAATGGAAAAAAGCAAAAGTTATCGCACTACCTAAGTGGAAATCTCCGCATAGCCCCGCTGATTATCGTCCTATAAGTATACTCTGTTTCTTAGGCAAAGTATTAGAAAAATTAATGTCGTGGCAAATCCATGAGCATACTGTGAAATGTGGTCCCTGTTATCGCATGTACAGTCCGGTTTCCGCAAAAGCAGTAGCTGTGAAACTGCTCTACTGAAAGTGACCACCGATCTGCGAATTGCTCTTGATTCCGATGACATTGCTTTTGTTGTGCTTCTCGACTTTAGTAAAGCATTCGACAGTGTTAGCCATGTGCTCCTAGAAACTAAGCTAATAGACCACATGGGTTTTTCATCCTCTGCGGCCTCTTTAATTCGGAGTTACTTGCACAATCGATCTCAAAAAGTATGGCTACAAAATTCAATTTCAGGTTCTTTGCCAATCACGCGCGGCGTTCCGCAGGGTTCCATACTAGGACCGCTGCTTTTCAGTATGTATATAAATGATCTCAGCAGTGTTGTGACAAACTGTAAACTGCACATGTATGCAGATGATGTCCAAATTTACTTAAACAGTCCTATTGGTTTGGTTGAGAATTGTGTTTACAACATTAATGCCGATCTCGACCGTATACATCAATGGTCACTTTCCAACCAGTTACTGCTTAATGCATCCAAATCATGCTGCATTCCAATGTACAGGAGTCAAGTAGATACCTTCTTCCTTCCACCTATCATTCTCATGAGGACGTGTTTACCTTATCAATTGCGAGTCAAAAATCTGGGCGTCTATCTGAACTCACAATTAACTTGCTGTGACCAGATCTCTCACACTCTTTCAAAAATATATGGTAGTTTGCGTCGTCTATGGCTGTACGCTTCCATTCTACCCGTAGGTACTCGGTCCAAGCTAATCAAAACATTAATTTTACCATACTTCACTTATGCTAGCTTGGTCTTTCCATCCCTTGATGCGTCATGTCGCGACAAACTCAATGTAGCCTTCAATGATTGCACAAGGTTTGTTTATAATCTTCGACGATCTGACCATATAAGTCGATATCGTTCCTCCGTTCTGGGGGCACGCTTGATGTGTACTTATCGCTCAAGGCAATGACATTCATTTTAAACTTCTACACTCTGACCGTCCATCATACCTCCATGATTATCTTCGTTTTGGTCGTATGACTAGAAGAATACTATTGATCCTACCCAGATTCTCCCACTTAGTTGCGCAGAGATCTTTTTTTGTTCACTCTACTCAGTTATGGAACAGCTTACCCGCCGATATACAGAGTGCGGGGTCACTGAGCGTATTCAGGAAACGTGTCTTCAGCCACTTTATTAATCAATAATATTCCTTCAGCTCATTAGTTTTTTTTCATTCGTTCTTTTTAATTTTTTTTTTTTTGCAGTTAGTTAGTTATTCATTCTCTTTGATCTTGCTTTCTTTTAATCTCTTTTTATTTATCTCTCTTTCCACACTTGATATATTATTTAAAACTTTGTACTATTATTATATACACAATTTTGTTTTGGCTTTTTTAAATCTGCCGTATTGTAATTTATAAGTACATTCGCTTTTAGTGATATAAGATATTGTAATCTTGATGTACTTAAATTAATATAAAATAAATAAATAAATAAATAAAAACTAGAGAGGATGGAATATGGCGAAGGAGATGCAACAGCGAGTTGTATGAAATTTTTGACGACTCAGACCTCTCAACTTTAATAAAAATTAACAGACTAAGACTAGTCGGTCACGTAGTCAGGATGGAAGACAATCGCATCCCAAAACGGCTTATGATACCAGAAATTTCAGGAAATGGACCAGCAGGCAGATCTAGGAGGAGATGGATAGACTCTGTGACGGCTGACGCAATGAGGCGGCAATGTCCGGAACTGGAGACATGCTGCAAGGGACCGTCAAACGTGGAGGCACGATTTGGGCTGTATAGCGCCATTGTATGGATGGAAATCATGAACTGACAAATTTAAGAAAATTCAAGAAAATCATAGTTTAAAAAAACTTAGTTGTGAAAAATTATAACATAATTTTGTGACAAATAGAAATTGTGACAGTTCTTTCAGCCAAAATACGTGTGATCACTCTGGAAGAGAAACGCGGCGCATTATCATTCACCTTGAAGCTCTTTACAAACTGGAAGCCTCCCCAAAAGGTGCCATTATATCCTCCACAATTGGCACTTACTCATCCCATCAGCAATTCGGCCGACGGGAACCTACAGCCTCATCCATTGGGCACCATATCTATTACCCGACGGTAATATAAACTT
Organism: Thereva nobilitata; assembly: GCA_963855945.1. Lineage (NCBI taxonomy): Eukaryota > Metazoa > Arthropoda > Insecta > Diptera > Therevidae > Thereva > Thereva nobilitata. The sequence continues at coordinate 181,595,526 of OY979694.1, forward strand.
GAGAATAATATTCCAATCTATAAAGTGTAATAGTAAGATTTAAAAGTTACATTTTAGTTTCAGTTTTACATGGTTTTTATTACGCAGAAACTTTTAACATTTTTTATTTTTCGTGTATTGATAATAATCTGTTCGCAAACAATTCGTGACTTTTCCTTTAAAAAGCACAACTTCCTTTCGTTGCGATGTGTTGAAAGTACGAACACATATCCCTGTATTGATTTACTCGTAAAAAGTTATGTAGACTTTTTATGCTATTAAACGATGTCAAACCCATATACTGTATTATTTATAACCGATAAACGCGAAGTCCATTCTCTGGTAATTTCGAAATAATCTCGCTAATCTTTTCATAAAACGTGAAGCACTACACAAAAAAATCGTGTAAATTACTCGCTCCGCAAAAATAACTCGGCAATAACCACCCCATAAGTAACGCATCAAGGCTATTCATCAAAACGAGCTGCCAAAATTCTACTTAACACGACTCTTCGTTAAAATTTATGGATCTGATAAAGCGCCTATGCCTAGTCCTCACACGAGCTTAACGGGGGCAAGTTTTGACTCACGCATATCCTTTCTTCCTGCTTGGTGCAGGGTGCGGGTCTAATATGCCGGGAGTAGCTTTCCCAAGAAAAACAACAGGAAACCCTACAAAAATGCCCTCAAGATGATGTTGCGGGGTATGCTAGGGCCTATATAGCCCTGCTCGATGTGGGTAGGCAGCGCTAACCGAACAAAAACCACCTTTCAAGGTGGTGGGCATCGTCGTCGCCATAACTCACAGGACGCGCTGTCTCTCTGCGACGGAAAATAAAACGCTGAATAAGACCCAACTTCCTTTTTTGGGGGCGCATAAATGTTGACATTAAAAACAAATTTGCTCCTCGTCTGGATTCGCGGGGGCTAAGGATATAAGAGAAGCTCCAAAGTGAAATAAAACTTTTTCCTTGTTGCTCCCCTCCTAAAATACAAATGAAAAATCTCTCCTAGAGGTGGAGATTCTTTGGAATTGTAATGTATGTTAATTTGTTTTTCTCAGTGCACAAATTTGTGAAAATTTCAAGTTATGGCGGTTGATTTGAATGAAAAAAGGGTCTAAAAATTCTGTTTTTTTCTTTCCTGTACAATATAACAGTTTCCTTCCGCATAAAGGATATTGTAATAAAATTTTGAATGCTTTCACGAACTAATTCTAATGTAAAATGTGAAACGAATTTAACAAGCAGTGGAGGAATATTTTAACAACGGAAATACAAAAAGGGAACTCGCTACTTCTCAACTGCATATAAAATTCGGTAGAAAGGAAATTAGTTCCCTTTTCATCCTCTTTTGTACTTTAATCCCTTTAAGAACTTGTTGAAAATTTCTACCGCAGATAGCAAGTAACATTGTCTTTTTAATTTATTTCAGTTCTTTAAAGGTTGGTAAAGCTACAAATGCTTAAGAATGATGTCTAATGCTATTTGAAGAATTTATGTGTTTAGTAAAAAGTTAGTTGAAAAGTTTTGTGGATCAAACGATTGGCCTTTGTAATTTCAGATTTTCCCGATTTACTAACTCCCAACAGTGAATTCTTAAAGAAATAAATATGTTTCCTGTTTTATAGACTGCAGTCGCGTGAAAAGTAATTACCTCGGGCCTCGGTAGTGTAGGGAGTCTGGCCTGTACTCTTGCTAAGAGCAGACAGACTGTGCGTTTAGACCTGCAAAAGTCGTGTATTTAGTGATTATTTAAATCAAGTGTGTGATAAAGTTTTTTTTTAATAAAGTAGTGATAAATAGATTTCTATTTTTAAAGAAAATACCTTTTGAGAATCAAGAAAAAAAATATTAACGAAATAGAGGAGAAGAGGCCTAGCGTAGAGCATGTACACGGAAGTGGCATGTCTCAAATAGATAGTATTAAAGGTACCACTGGCACTAATGATAGTGACACAAAAATTATAAAACAAAATAAAGACAAGGACCAAGAAGGCCACCAAATTTTAAGTAGTGGTGGCGAAACAACTAACAAAGAACGGCGTAGTGTAAACAAACGGCGTCGAAAAATCAAAATCATGCCCAATCTAATGCAGCGGACGAAAGCCAGCAGCAGCACTCAAAAAAGTCCAACAGCGTCTGGGTCTGGAACAACGGCTACATGGACCGTAGTGGTGACAGATATCGATGAAGAGTCATCCTCCTACGATTCCATCCCAGGCAAATATAAAGGACTGGGCAATAGCTTCAAGGAACTGGCCACCGAGTCTAAAGAAGATGAGGCCAGACTTGAAAAAATGATTGAGAAAAAAAAATTTCCTCGGCTTCCAAAAACAAAAAACAACAACACAGCAACAACAAAAACCAAAACAGCAAGCTCCGCAGCAGCAGCAACAAAATCAACAGCAACCCCAGCAGCAGCAGAAACAACAACAACAACAAAGAAAGGAGAAGATTCCGCCGATCAACATTTTTCACCAGCAACCAGCTGACACAATAAGGTTAGCGAAACAGGTGCACTCGAATTTTTTCATTAAAAGACTTAGTGGAATTAAACATTGTCTAATTTTAAGTAATTTAGATGATTTTAATAAGATGATTTTAACAACTTGAACGGGAATACTCCCAATTGCACCGGGAGGTAAAGAGAAGTGTCCGGCGTGATAAAAGGCGGCAGATAAATGAGCTCGCAGAGAAAGCGGAAAACGCGGCAAACACAGGCAACAGTAAGGTGCTGTACCAAATCACTAAACAGCTATCGGGAAAGCACTCTACTAAAAAGCATGCCGTAAAGAGTGCGGATGGAAGGCTGCTGTGCAGCGACGAGGAGCAACTCCAAAGATGGAGAGATTACTTCTTCGCCGCCCTGAATGGTTCATTTACACAGGAACCTCAGGAAAACAACAGCAACAATGCACAGCCAATAAGAATCACCACTCGTGCCCCATCCAAGACTGAAATAGTAACCGCAATTCATGCAATGGCCAATGGTAAAGCAGCTGGAAAAGATGGCATCCCGCCAGAATTGTTGAAAGCCGACTCAAGCCTCATAGCAGATGCGCTACAGCCAATCCTGGAAATAGCATGGAACACCTGTACCTTTCCGGAGGATTGGACGGAAGGTATCATAGTCAAAATACCAAAAAAGGGGGACCTAACAATATGTGACAACTGGAGAGGCATCTGTCTATTATCTACTGTGGGCAAAATCTTGTCCCACATATTACTATCAAGGATAAGAGAGGCAGTAGATCGAACGCTTAGAAGACAGCAGGCTGGATTCAGAAAAGGCCGCTCCTGCATAGACCACATTAACACCTTGAGAATCATAGTGGAGCAGTCTACTGAATTCCGATCCCCCCTTTACCTTGCTTTCGTAGACTATGAGAAAGCGTTCGACTCGGTTAATAGGAGCTTTATATGGCGAGCTCTTCGGCAACGTGGACTGCCGGATAAAATAATAGAATTGATAAAAGCTCTATACAACAATTCCAAATGCAGAGTTCTTCACAATGGAAAACTCTCCGACAGCTTTGAAGTGAGCTCAGGAGTACGGCAAGGATGCCTACTTTCGCCATTACTATTTCTTATAGTAATAAACGACATCCTTGTCAGCGCTCTAGATACTAGAACAGGTGGCATACAATGGGGATTGTTAGACCGCCTTAAGGACCTCGACTACGCGGATGATATCTGTTTGCTGGCCCACAGACACCAGGACCTCAGAAACATGTTAAACAATTTGGCAACAGAAAGTAGTTCAGCAGGCTTAAGGTTAAATCCGACTAAAACCAAAGAAATGCGGATAAATGCAAACACCCTTGAACCAACAGCGCTAAATAACCGTGACGTGGAACTGGTAGATAAATTCTGTTACCTCGGTAGTATTATTACCGAAAACGGCGGTACAGAAGAAGACGTCAGTTCCAGAATAAATAAAGCAAGAAGCGCATATGCATGCCTGTTTCACATATGGAGATCGACGGAGATCTCAATTAACACCAAATTGCGGCTGTTCAACTCCAACGTTAAGGCAGTTCTTTTGTACGGTTGCGAAACATGGAAAGTCACCCAATTCATCACAGGGCGCCTACAAGTTTTCATCAACAGATGCCTACGTCGTATCCTAAAAATCCGCTGGCAAGATAGAATTTCAAATGAAGAACTATGGCGCCGTGCCTGCCAAGAAAGGATAGACGACCAAATCAGGCGAAGGAAATGGAATTGGATTGGCCACACCTTGCGACGCGAAAACGAGAATCTAGCCAAACAGGCCCTCGACTGGAATCCGCAAGGAACCCGTCGAGTCGGAAGACCTAGAACAACGTGGAGGAGAACCCTATTAGCAGAGGCCGCAACAACCGGGAGATCCTGGTCAGAGCTGAGAGCTGTCGCGCAAAACAGAGTCCGCTGGAGGGCAACTGTTTCCGCCCTATGTCCCATGAGGGATTAAAGGAGCAATTAGTTAATAAGATGAAAAAAGTTTCAGAAAGGGCAAATACGCAATATTTTCACTGCAAAAAGTGAAAAGCAAAGCGTATTATTAAAAGGTCTCGACCGCGATTCTGACACTCAGGAGCTCTTGAATGAACTCGAATCTCTCGCGGACGAAAGTCTTAAATTCGTCGCGGTAAAGAAATTTAGCACGACTTACTCGTGTAATAATGAGAGGCAGCTCCTTATTTTCTTGGTCCAACTGACTCCCGAAAGTCGGTTGGATAACCTAAAAAAGATAAGGTATCTCAATTTCCATGTGGTAACTTGGGAAAAAATAAACAAAAAAGCAGACCTCCTGCAATGTATGCGCTGCCAAAGGTTTGGACATGCCGCAGATAACTGCCAAATGGATTTTAGATGTGTAAAATGGGATAAAAACCACACACAAGGCGAATGTCCTCTCGGAAAAGAAAAAGTTTCCGACAAAAACAAGTTGTTTTGCGTACTCTGCAGATCTAATGGACATCCTGCTAACTATAGAGGATGCCCTAAATATGCAGAGTTTAAGCAACGCATTAATGAGCATAAAGAGCAGCTAGAAGCCCAACAAAGCCGTAAGGGGCAAATGTTTAAAAATTTTGTCGTTCCTGGAATGTGCTTCGCCCAAACGGCGACCGCAGTCCAGACAACCAAACACCAAGTCCCAAAAGCTGCAACTGCAGCAAGTTCTGGGGACAGTCAGCTGAAAGCAGTTCTCTTGTCCATACAAGGGCAAATCGCTCAGCTACAAAAACAACTAAACGAGCAAACATCCCGTTTAGACCTCGTATACTCGGCTCTCTTTACGACAGAAACCATTTCTGGGTAAGCTGCCTAATGGCTTTACACAGGGAGGATACGATCATGGTCATTGCACAGAATGTCAACTCGTTGATAAGAAATGAGAGAAGGGCGAATTTACTAACTTTGCTGCAAAACCAAAATCCTGATGTGCTTCTCGCTAGTGAAACTAAACTAAGCGAGAAACACAAAGTGGATTACAAAGATTATGTGGTAATTAGGCGCGATAGACCTAATGCCACACAAGGTGGGCTCTACTAATATTAGTAAAGACCACCCTTAAACACAAGATCATGTATAGCAGGGACATCGCAAATTTTCGGGTGTTAGAAGCGTGCGTTATATACCTCCGTCAGGTTGTACATAATTGCCGCGTACGCACCCCAAACCTCCCAATCCAGGCTATTTATAGAGGAAATGAGCTCGCTTTTTCAAACTCTCCAACTGGAGTCGGAGCAAAATTTTTACTTGTTGGCCGGAGATTTAAACGCACGCCATGCGGCATGGGGAAATCAAACGGCTAACACCAGGGGCAACCAACTGAATGGTTGGTTGGTCCAGAAAAGAATACAGCGAAAAGTTAATCTTTGCGCTACGGATATGCCATCATATCCAAACGGCGGTTCTTTTCTGGATATATGCTTGTTAGACTCTCGGATGGGCCTACTAGGGGTAAACACAAACGTGACAACTGTCTGACGACAGTGCCGTACGCCAACGACCACCAAGGACTGGAAATAACAGTACAAGTCTCTGACGACTCCATGGAACTTCTCAAATATTGCGAAGTGCATCCTTTTGCCTACCAGAAGATGCACTGGCCAAAATTCGAGAAGGCTATGGAAAGGGCAATACCTACAGAATAATGGACTATTACCTGCTACAACTAGGAACTTGACCAACAGTGAGATTAATGCATATTTGAAAGATATGGACAACCTCATTGTACAGACTATGGACAAAACCATACCACCGACGAAGAAAAAGAACAGTACAGACTGTTACAAGAACGCTACCATCGACGCACTTCAAAAACACAAAAGTAGAGTACTGACCAGACAGAAATCCCTACACCGCCAGTTCCAAGGTAGACAGAGCCCGGAGATTGTAACCCTTAAATCGGTTATCTCCTCCAACAACTCCTCAAACAACAATTCTCACAGTCTGTGAATCTGTACTGGAACAAAAAGATTAGTGCTATTCAAACTAATAGCGCGATCATATTCCCACAGATAAATAAAATCTTTAGGAGTAAAACACATAACCGGTTGGACAAGTTACGTATCCCCAGGACCCTGGCTAACCAGGCACTACTGAGGTCTGCGAACATAGATCCCGAAGAAACCAGTCATATAGACGATAATTATTGTATAGAGGACGAACAGGAGAAAGTGGATCTAGTGGGGGCCTACTATCAGGGGATTTATTCGGTGAACACTTGTGTTCGACCGAATTTTGACCTTGAAATAGGGCCCTGCTGAACCACTTCAGATTAACCAGAGATCGAGGTTTGGAAATCTGAGAACGGAAGAATCATCGAGTTCAGTGAAGACTGCACAGCGAACAATATTCCTGAGGCACAAGCAAATCCTCTGCTCACTACAAAAATCGATCTCCTGCTAACATTTCGTCGTCTAAACAATAAGAAGTCGTCTGGGGTAGATGGTATTCCAAACATCGTCCTAAAACATCTGCCCCTGGTGGCTATAGACACATACACCACTCTGTTTAACAATGAGTTAAACAACGCCCACTTTCCAGACCACTGGAAGACGGCAGTGGTGTATCCAATACCCAAGAAGGATAAAGATAAAAGTAACCCTGCTAATCTTCGGTCAATAAATTTGCTTCCGAACATCAGCAAGGTGTTTGAATCAGTAATGAATAGATCATTATCCAAATGGGTTGAGGAAAAGAAAATAATTCCCGATAACCAATTCGGTTTCAATGCGCGACATGATACTATTCATGCCGCGTCGAAATTGGTATCAGACATACACTGGAATTTAATGAAATGCCAGTGTACCGGAGCATGCTTGATCGACTACGAAAAGGCGTTCGATACAGTGTGGATTGAGGGCCTCCTCTACAAATTAGTCAGATACGGGAAGACCGGACCTGTGTTGTACATGATCTATAATATGATTTCCAAGAAGAAGTTCATCGTTAAAAGTGGGAACTTCACATCAGAAAAGGTATTTGATATCAAAAACGGTTTGCAACAGGGCGCAGTGAATTCGCCGCTCTTATTTAATATATTTACGAGTGACCTAATCAGTTCAGTCCGCTTTGCATTAGCGTATGCGGATGACCTGATTGTGTACAGGACGGGGCCGAAGATTGGAGTGATCCAGACGCTCCTTCAACGTGACTTCGAAACAATCGAACGCTATAGTGATGATTGGAAGTTGAAGATCAATTTTAACAAATGCGAATCGGTCCTTTTCTGGACTCTTCTAATCAGAGTTTCGTACGATGTACAGAGGAACTGGAAAACTTTCCGAATTTCGAACTGTGCTGGACAAGCGTTAGAACATAAATCGGAAGTGAAATACCTTGGGCTTTGGATGGATCAGTACTTGTATTTCAATAGAAATGTAAGTGCTGCTCTCGACAAGGCAAACAAGGCGTTTCACATGAAAAAAAGGCTTTTTTATAGCAGGCACCTAAGCTCACGGGTAAAGGTGATCTGCTATCAAGCCTTAGTCAGACCGATTTTGACCTATGGTGGTCCAGTATGGTTCAACATATCTCCCTTTTATATGGAAAAGCTTCGGCTTTTCGAAAGACAATGCTTAAGGGCGTGCTTAAGGTTTTATCGGACACCCGAATCTGGATTCACGAAGTTTCACGCCAACAATGTTCTTTACGGTAAGGCATTTGTTAATAGGATCGACAGCTTCATAATCAAGTTGATTCGAAGATTTTGTCTGGGCAGGCCCGTCGCCTGGACGGGGGTCACCTGAGAAGATTTTACCTCCGCTGCCCCCGCTAAGATAGTTCTAGGAGTAAGTTATATGATTAAGTAGATTAAGATAGTTTTAAGTTTTTTTATATAAAATAAATATAGTATCTAAGTTTTTTTTTAAATTTTCTTAGATTTAAAGTTATAACGATTGTTTTATATAAAATAAAATTAAAACATAGATAAGTTTTAGCCGAAAGGTATAAGTTAATTTAAGATATAGATTAATTTAGAGTAGCCGCTGAGGGCCACTAAGTTAGATAGATTAGAATAGGTTAGCATAATTAACTTTTAAGCATTAGTAAAAAATTTATGTTAGGATAGTTAGTAAGTGAAATAAATGCCTTTTACAAAAAAAATTAAAAAAGGGCCTGGCTACTATCCCAGATGTCACGGGTTCGAACCCCTGCAGCGGTCCTTCGCTTTTCCCACTTTCCCCACCTACATAACTTTCCTTCTTTCTTCTTCCCTCCTTACATTCCTCATTACTCCTGTCATAGCCTTTAGCTAGGCTTTGCCCGCTCCACCAGCGCATTTCATCGGTGGGGTGATTGGATTCAACTCGTTTCAGGAGGCATGGAACTCCAGCGAGTTGTTTCTCGATGCCCCGATGGAAGAGTCGCGATAGTAATGGTTGGGAGTAGGTGGAATAAAATATATCGCGGCTTGGTTGTGGCAGTTCCTTCCTTCACTTCTCTCTCATCCTTCACTATCTTCCGACTACAGCTTGCTGTTCGACATTGCACTCTATATGAAAAAAATAGATTGTCGACACTCGGGATTTCGAGCTTTTTCTAGTCGTTCACATAAAAAAAACTTTTTTTTATAAAATCCATTAAGCTTAAGGTGCGATACGACTGAAACGCCTGCACTCGCGCGGCTCCAGCTGTGCGGTTGGAAAAATTGACTCCTCAAAAGGGCACGGCTCACCTGCTGACATGAGCAGTATAGTCGTAACAGTCGTGGCGGCTGGAAAGTTTGTTTCCACTGTGTTCAAGTATTTTATATTTTATGTGTTTAATCATGGGTGATACAAAACTCATTGAGCTAGTACATATAGTAAATACATATATAGATTAAAAATTTATTATTTCGATTATTTTCTTACCCAGAGTTTCAATCCCAGTTTTTCTGCGGGGCTTATGGGCTGTTTCACTTTATTAGATGACTGTCCCATTAAAATACTTTCCATGCACGATAAAATGTAATTAAACTGACTTGTGTCCTACCTGAAATACTGAACGAAAAACATTGATTCATCATTTAGAAGATGTCTCTGATTTAAAATATTCTGAAATCCCTCTTCGCGCTACAAGGTACAAAAGATTAGGCTTGTGTTTTTGAAGCTGGGCCAGTAATAACTCTTCAAAACTGTTCCATCTGCCATGGCGTTCACAAAGGAACTGCACTAGTCGCGCCATAAGAATTTAATCGAGCGACTCGGATCATACGGCTCTGATCACGCGGCTGGAGCTGCTGCAATCATTACAGTCGTAGCATAGGAATCGCATCTTTAGGGGAGAAGCAGTGTGTTATGCCTGCACTACACATCGAAAGATACATCCGGGAGATGATCCACAGATGCATCCGGGAATAAATCCGCGAGCCGTCCACACGTCCGCGTATCAATCAGTCTGTGTTGATCATCGGAAGACGCAAGACATCAAAAAATGGATGTTGAGACAGTAGCGGCTGCGCACAACACTGATGCGTCGGCAGAGGTGTGGACACAAGCCTTGCGTTCGCTCTGACGTCTGGCTCAAAATCCGTCAAGAATGGATTCAGGACAGACGTATCTCCGGATGTTAAATATTGTCCGGAGACGAGCAAAAACCCCCTATACACATCGGCGGATGTATCCAGGGCTGAGGCATCTTCCGATGTGTAGTGCAGGCATTATAAAAGTTAGTCTGTCACCTCTAAAAATCATGATTCAAAATCACGCCAACGTACGTTGTATCTATCGTGTAAAAGAAAATTAGAAAGGGCAGATTTGTACAAATAAAACTATGTTTAGCTTGTGTAAATTCTGTTTATTTAATTAGAAAATAATAATGCTCAATATGTAATTTTTTATTACACTTTAATTTGACACTGAGTAAAAGATTATTATCTATTTCTAAAATCGGGGTATAATTTACGGTAAGAAACGTATCCATCACTTCATCTGAGCCTATAAATGTTGTGCGTGAGCCAATATTCTTTTCAAGTCGTTGATGTTGTTTTAAACACCTATAACTATTTATCCGTGCGCTGCGAATATTTATCAGATTTTATTTATTCAGTAACATCAGTAATTTTCAGTCTGTTTATAATTTCAATAATTCCTTTCCAAGTCTTCTTGTTTATTAGCAATCTCAATTTGTCCACTAGCATATTTGGAGTCTCATCTTGGCCATTAGAACCATCATCATTATTAGAGTTTTCTAAATCTGAGCTCCTGATCAGTTTCGAGGATTACACTTTTCTAGGACATATAGCTGTTAGAACCATTGGCATATTTATTCTCCATAAGGTTATAAATATCTGCAGTAGGCTAGGGAGCCCACTTAGGCGCACCAGTGGGCCCATTGTGATGAATATCTGCATTAGTGCACGATCATTTTTTCAACAGCTTTGTTTCCGGATACATTGGGAAGTTGCATTATTTCTTTTCCGTTATGAGGAGTGCGAATTAATTTTTGTAGCTACTTGTACCCTCTTTTTGCTGGGTTTCCTTAAAATCGCGCCTGTGGGGGCATGTGTCATTTACAATTGTTTAATAATATTTGGACAAGTTTTCTTTTTCATAAAAAATACTTCAGCTAAGCCTTCAATTATCTTATACTGCTCATCACCTATAGGAAAGTATTCTTTATCAGCTCTAAGCTTGAATTACTAATATTCAACTCATCGTTATAATAGCACACCCCTTAAGTATTATCCAGTGCCCTTGGTATCCCAACAAAAAAATTCTCTCTTATAAAGCCCTCCAAGAATTTTATAAGAACTAAATTGGGCTTTAGCTAAGATATATAACTTTGAAAAATTATTCTTTAAGAATTCTTGCAGAGCGTTACTAGCCAGAAAGTGGCGTATGAAAATAATCTTGTGACCGCCTGAAAGATTTCTTGAGGAGTTCTTGAAGTCGCTTATAAGAAAGTGTTAAAAGCAGATATAAGTAGGCACTAACACCTCTAATAGACTTGGGAGATGTGTTATGACAGCTCGATCTCCTATAATAGCTTTAAGTAAGGATATTACACAACACTAAAATTTTTCTTGACCTAAACTTTACAAGATTATTATCAGAATATATTTTTATAAATTCTTGCATGAGAGCATTACACGAGATTTTAGAACCATGCTCAAGATTATGTGTGTCTTGCAACTTCCGTGATATTCATTTTCATTTATATATAAAATCTTGTACAAAGACTTTAAAAAAAGTTAAAGCAAATAAAATTATGTCTTCATTATACTTTTTTTTATAATTTCGACTTGAATTTTATCGATTGATAATGGAAATTCTGCTGCGAAAGAAATTGCATTGATGAGATATGGTATGATACCTCCAAAAAATATTTATCGCTTTCAAAATTTTGCGGATAAATGAACACGAAACCATACATAAAAATAAATTATTTTTTATTTACACGTTAAAAAAATGTAGGAATATGTTCAAAATATTGTCCGCGCCATAAAATGGTGCAATAAAACATAAAATTATATAAAATTACAGAATAACGGATTTATAAAAAAAGAAACTTTAGAATTCATATGGGATGCATTTTTCTTTTTTCTGTTTAAAGGGCAAATATAGCCGATTTCCTTTTTTTGGTTAAAGTCTTTACAAGTCTATTTTATGAACTTACTCTAATGGTGGATCCACACTACGCGGACTTGGGTCGTACGCGCTTTTGCCTTTTTTTCATATAGAGTTTTATGACTTTTTTACGACTTTTTACGTCATGGTAAGGCAGTGCGGCAAAACTACGAGGACAAAAGGCTGTGCTTAAAAATGTACATTGTACGTCCACACAATATGGGCTTTTCAAAAGCGCGTACGGCGTTTCAAGTGAGAATTGATTTTTTTCTAACTCATGATTCAGAAAATTAAAAGATTACGCGCGCTTTTGCTTGGCCGTACGGCCAAAAGCGCGTGGGATCTAAGTCCGAGTAGTGAGGACGGGCCTTTAATTGTGACCCATATCAGTAGACTAAAATTGTCTATTCTATTGTAGGAAGAACTATTTCGCTATTACCTTCATTCGACTTTTTTAAGAATTTGCTCTTGTATTGTTCTTGGATAACGTTTTTACTAGAATACTATCAAAGTTAACCATAACGAGTTCTTAAATGAAGCTATTATAAGCGCTTAACTGAAATATATTCTCCGCTAAAGTTGCCACAGGAGTATTATGGGAACTGAGCAAAGTTTACTCTTAGTAAATATTATTATAACAGTATTATTAGAGCAGTTGATAAAGGGTTCCTAAGAAGAACCGTTACAAGGGTATGATTAAAATATGCTCTGGCACAAAGCTGCTACAAGAATGTTATCGAAACCTCCAATTTTGACAGTTGAGAAGAGATTGCAAAGAGAAACAACACAGTTTGTGTTATAATTGTGTTCCACAGGGCTGAAAATATAAAAAAATCCTCAAAAATTTAATTTAGCGAATTAGTTCGCACGGGCAACTGGTTTTTTTAAGGATTGCAGTGCTGCAAGAAGAGGGGAAATATATATGCGTTGCATATTCCTATAAGATTGCTGCAGGTATTATTTACGAAATTCCGGTACAGTCGGATAGAGATGCGCCAAATATCACACTACCTTAAGAAAGAAAGTAGACAAGGCAATTTGTAATTCGTTACGGATAGTAGTTGGTAGTGTTCCACAAAATGACATTAGTTTGTGCTATATTATTGTCGACAGGCTTTTCGAACGAAAGTGGAGTGCACTTTTCGTGGAGTGGAGGTAACGTGATCATAGCAATCCCAAAGAGTGATTCTCTTAGTACATTTTGGGTTTATTTCTTGAACTTGTAATAGTAAACGATACAAATTTTTCCGAATATGAAATACAACTGTTTTGCAAACAAATTTTAAAAGTGCTTTGAAGCTTTAATATTTGTTGCGCCAACGGACAAGAAAAAAAACATTTTCGTTTCGTACCATAGGGATAACGCTTTGCATTTTTTTGCTTTCTTCATAGTCCAATAATTTGTTTACTTCATACAATCTTTTGCCTACCTGTACTAACGGACGATTTCCTTTACGTACCTTACTGTCATAATTAGTCCAGTAAATAAGCCGGAAAATACTGTAAAATGTGGAAAAGTTGATAAACAGCTCCGATTTGAATTTTTTTTGTTTGTACGTGTTCTTTAGACCCTCAGGAACATTAATCACCAGTAACATCTGCCTTGCTATGAAAAATGAAAAAATTAGGGTAGTTTTCCCACCCCCAAATAATTCCCAATAGTAAAAGTGATAAGTGATAAGTGATAAGTGATAGTGGGAGGTTTTCGGGGTCGCTGATTACGAATCCGCGGCCAAAAATCAAATGAGGGTGGTTGCACCCCATTAAAGCCACCCCTAGAAGTGACAAAACTGAAGAAATTTTAAAAATTCAAAATTTCACCTCGGAAATCGCCTCTCGGTAGTTTTCGGGGTGGCTGATTACTAATCCGAGGTCTAATTACAACAATTCAACCTTTCAATATGATATGTGCACGAATTTTGGTTTCAATGTATAGTGCAGGCGCTGGCTGGACGGAATTGTGAGGATCGTACTCCGTCAACAGATTTCAGTTGAGAATAGCTCAACGATGAATAATTCGGTTGTTGCCGGGCCATTTTTGGGTCAAATTTTTTGTACATTTTCTTTTTTTATTAGCACCTCTACAGGTCCTGTTGCCCGCTTTTTGACGATGGATTTTGATGAAGCACCACAAAATAAGACGAAAATATATAATAAAATTTTTCGATATCACGTTTAGTTTTCGAGATATTGACACTTGAAGTTAACTTTTTGAGGTATTTCCCAAAGATTTATAGTTATATCACAGCTAGGATTTCCGTGGCACCGATATTTTAATTATGAATTTCGATAAAACACCCCAACATGACATTAACCACGGATGTTAGTTGGACTGACTACAAATTCCAAATCGCCAAACAAGTATTCCAGTTCCTGCGATTTCTTAAGAAATGCAAGTTCCTCGTGCAGCCAAACGCTCTGGCTATAATATTAAAATCCTACATATAACCTCTACTCCAATACAAGGGGTTTATTTGGGACGAGGCTCCAAAGGCGACGCTCGCCAGATAAACCACAAGAAGGCTCTCAAAACTTACCGGTGACGACGCCATTTGCTCCAACCCTCTGAACAACTGAATAAATGTAGTAGCCCTGACAAAACTTTATCGCTCCGGCCCCCTTCAAATATGGTCGTCCGGACCCCTCTTATATTAGGTAGACCAAAATGAAATCCAAATTTTTCTGGTCATTGGTCTGATTCCACGACTATAGAGATGGGTCCATCACATATATTATATGATATTTTACAAGTTGATGTAAATTATTGAAGTAGCCAAAGAGTTCGGTATGCCTTGCAATTTGAGTAATTTATCCAGTTTACATTGTAATTGTGTCAATCCAAAGAAGATTAAAATCACAGGATGTACTACTGTACACCTTCTGGAACATCACGTCATTCCTACTATAAATGGACAGAAAAGTTCTGCACTAGGCTATACCTTATCACCTGGAGCCTCGGTTTCCGCTCAGTGCAAGAATATCAGGGGCGTGTTGTAAGTGTAACAGGTGGCACATAACGTTTGGAAATTTCGCATGAAGCCCTAGAATATTACAAAAATCGAGATTACAATAATTTGTATTGTATCGAGGACTTTTTACGTAAGGTTAATGATCGCATTTATAGCAGGCTGCGCCAAGGCGATGCAACCACATCTGCTGTTTTTATCTAGTTGGCGAAATTGGCAAAAATGTAATAAGATGCTTAAACTAGCCCTCTACCGCCGAAACTATGCGGAATACGAAGAAAACAGTAAAGACAAAATTTGCAGGTAATTTCATGCTCTACAACTTTGCTTGCTTGATATTTTCACCAAAATAAGAAAAGGCGAAAAAACTCTAAAATTCGCATACCTATTTCTCAAGAACTGCGGGTTGTGAAAATCCTGTTTAAACAACCCAAATACTCCACTTGGTGCTGGTCTCATAGCTGTGTGAAAAATTTCTTTAATTTTCCGAATTTGAGCGGACTATAACCCTTTCTTGTGTTGTGTATTTTTTTAAATTATCAACCGCTTCAATCAATCATTTTATGTTATAGCCTTATGACACTGGCTTTTTCGTAGGCTGAAAATGCTGCCTTGGCTAGGCTGAAAATGACGAAATCTGTTATACTGTGTGACAGAGATAGCATGTGAGAGTAAGAACGATTGTCTGATTATTATAACAGATAGTTGTGGGTGAATACAGAAGGAATCCCCCAATTCGCAACCCCCCACGTTTTAATAAGAAAAATATGTCTTCTCCGCCTTGAAATTACTATTGCGCCATTCAAAAATTACCGTAAACACCTCAAAATTTTTTTGGAGCGTTTTTACTCCGGAGCCCCAAATCTAAACATTTACCACTTCACTTCAAATATATCTATTGTCACTTCAATTATATTTATTTCCACTTCTTATATATTTATAATCACTTCAATTTATTGTTATTCACTCACTGTTATAAAAAGTCGAGAGATGCAGCAAACTGTTATAAAAAGCATAGAAAAAAGAACATGAATCTCATTCTTTTCCTATGCTTTTTATAACAGTTTTCTAGACTTTTTATAACACTTAAAATCCAGCCAAGAAAAGTTTGAGTATACTCCTCTCACTCTTACACATGGGAAAATCTCCTTTAAATTTTTTCTTTCACGTTTCAGCCTAGCCAAGGCATTTTCAGCCTACGATAAAGCCAGTGTCATAAGGCTATTAGTATCGAATTTAATTTTTCTTCCAGTAGCATTCATTATAAAAGGTTATTAGCAAAAATTGAAATATTTACTTAACTTCGACACATTTTTTTAAACAGCGCAGAAAATAGTAAACAAAAATCAAATGACCTGTCCAATTATTCAATTGACTCACAGATGTTCCAAAAAAATAGCCCAGGCTGTTGGGAAAATATATATTCCTCATAATAAATGACTCCATAATTAGACGTGAATGTGATTTTATTTCAAATCCCGACAAAAATGAATGCCGCACATTACATGATATTGATGGATGCATCCCCAGTGGTGAAGTGTATTTCGACATAATTTATTAACAGTTTGATACAAAAATAAATTACCAAAAATTGCCACAGAAACTAATAAAAAGCACTTTCAATGTTCACTTTGTGTAATTAATTAATTTTAAAAACATATCATGAGCTCGAAAAGTTAATTAATGGCTTTTGTATGGTTAGAAGAATAAATGAATTTGTTTCGGTAATTTTGGTATCTTTTTGAAGTTTCAGAATGTTCTCATCTGATAACAAATTGATTTTAATATTATACTGAGAACACAGTCAATTTAATAAGCATATGAGGAAATAAAGGCCATCGATCGGGTTTTTTCGCATGGAAATATTGAATATGAAAATTTTTGAGTAAATTCGTTTCAAGAGGATGTAAACAGATATAGTCTTTCTTGCGCTATCTTTAAAAAAACTGTGTTGTTTGCTGTAACTAGCCAACTCGTTTATAATAATTTTCAAAATTTAGTTATATCATTTGTATCTGGGTAAGTCACTATTAATAATAAATAAATAAACATGGAAAATTCAGGGCAAGTGAATCCCAAGTTTCACCAGATGACTTATATATCGCTGTCAGCTATTTGGGGCCAGTTCACGCAAATCGATGTCGACTGAAACCGACACGGAGCGCTATTAAAAACCTTACTATGGTTAACTATTGAAGAATATTGGTATAGTCACTGCTGAAATTTTAATATTGTTTTAATTCCGTAAAAAGGTTCAAATATAATTTAATCCACAAAAATCTGTATTAAATTTTTTGTCTTTAAAATAAAACGCCACACTCAGCCTTAATATTTTATTGTATAAAATTTACTAATATCAACATTTCAGCGAAAACAGTTCAAATTGTATAAAATTATTAACTTCAAAAAAACTGACCATTTACACACCATATATTTGAATAAGATTATTGACTTCAAGAAGATAATGACTTACACACCATGTTGGAATCTAATAAGAATTGCAGAATTGCACACTCACCCCGATGTGCCCTATCCTTGCAAACATTTCGATTCGGAAACGATTCGAGAACGATTTGCCAAAAGCGAAAGCTTGCTTCGATCTCGGACTCGTTAATGACTCGTAAACGAATTCGAAGGCAATAAAAGCGGAGCAAGTGATCGATTCGCTTTCTCGTGCTGATAACGAATCGTATGCTCGTATCGATAGCAAATCGCTTCTGCGCCGAAAATCACTCCGCCGAGCAAAACAAGTCAGAAGCTCAAACTTTCCAAAAAATCGTTGAAGAGAAACCAAAGGCTCTCAAAATTTCCTCTCACTAGGACTTCAAATCGGTGAAATGACGTTATGTTGTTAGTGTAATTTGGAGATTTGAAGTCCCATTTTGGGGAAATCGGCTCTCAATATTTTTCTACAGCATCAAGCCTGAAATACGCTGAAATACGTCGCTGTGCGCCGCAGTGGTTGATTAAAGTATGAACGTCAACGCACATTGAAAGTGCTGCGCGTTTTTTTGACAATTTGATTATTCATGTATTAAAAGGCAAATAGTTAATTCAAATAAATATGTTGAGACGAAACTAGGTTAAAAGAAGATTGCTTGTGCTGGCGGCATGTGTTATGCGTAATAACGCAATTTTGCTGAAAAAATTGATTTGGTGAAAAACTGTTTAATGATTTTATCGCCCGTTAGACCCCACACAACTGTCAAGAGAAGCAGTGTTTTAGAAAATAGCCTAAAGGCCCAAACATATAGCAGAAACGAAAACGAACCGAAACGAAAAGAATGAAATAAATCGTATGAAAATGTATGAACTCGATTATATAAACGAACAGAACCGAAACGGAACGAAAGATATAAATTTATTTCATTTCGGTATTCGTTTCAGCTATTCAGCCCGTTACTTTGACAGTTCTACAGACAGTTAGTTTTCGAATTTAAAGTAGTTGAAAGAACGAAAAAGAAGTTATTTTAAAAGAATGCAGTCAATACGAGGTGAAAAAATTTAAATTTGTGAGAAATTATCGCCAACTATATGACAAAAAACATAAACAATATATTAATTTATCGAAAATAAAAAACTCGTCTACTCAATGCAAAACTTGTCAACAAGTGTCAAAACCCGATTCGCTCTGGCATCTACATATATAATCGCTATCATTTTGAAGTTCATTTCGTTTTCGTTTCGGTTGGTTTTCGTTTCTGCTATATGTTTGGGCCTTAAGTCAAAGCAGTGCGTCGCGGCGCGGTGCGTCGCAGTGTGAATAATGTGAGTTGCCACATTCTGTAACTATAAATCTAAATTTTACTGCGACGCGTCGCGACGCACTGCCTCTTAATGTATTTCAGGCTTTTTTTTTTTTTTATGTGGAAGACTAGAGCTCAGGGAAAGCCCTTTGTACTGTTGACAATCTATTTTCTTCTTATAGAGTGCAATGTCAAACAGCAAGCTCTAGTCGATAGATAGTGAAGGGGAAGAGAGAAGTAGGAAGGAACTGCCACAACCACCTAACCCCAAACATTTCTATCGTGACTCTGACATCGGGGCAATGAGAAACAACTCGCTGGAGTGTTATGCCTCCTGGGGGTCTAAAATGGCCACTTTAGGTGTTTCATAATATGTTCATAATATGTTTCATTTTATAAATCACAAAAAGGCCACTTTAGGTGTTTCATAATATGATTCATAATATGATTCATATTAGATATGTCGATTTTATATAGAAAGGCGTAAAATGGCCTACTAATATGAATTGCTTACTTGTCAAATTAGATGAAATTTTAGAAGTTACTCAGAGAGCAACATCTTTAGTTCATATTCGTTATCTATTTGATTGTGGTTAGTTAATGTTAGTTATTCAGTGTTAAATTTGTTGCTATTTCATTTAAAACTTTTATTGAATTGTTGTTGGTTATTGTTAGTTATTCAGTGTTAAATTTGTTGCTATTTGATTTAAAACTTTTATTGAATTGTTGTTGGTTATTGTTAGTTATTCAGTGTTAAATTTGTTGCTATTTGAGTTAAAACTTTTATTGAATTGTTGTTGGTTATTGTTAGTTATTCAGTGTTAAATTTGTTGCTATTTGAGTTAAAACTTTTATTGAATTGTTGTTGGTTATTGTTAGTTATTCAGTGTTAAATTTGTTGCTATTTGAGTTAAAACTTTTATTGAATTGTTGTTGGTTATTGTTAGTTATTCAGTGTTAAATTTGTTGCTATTTGAGTTAAAACTTTTATTGAACTGTTGTTGGTTATTGTTAGTTATTCAGTGTTAAATTTGTTGCTATTTGAGTTAAAACTTTTATTGAAGTGATACACATAAGTAATGGCAGACTTGGGTTTGTACGAGAATTTTTTGGAACATTCTCGTCTGGAGGAGGGTCTGTCCTATAGACGAACCACGGCTAGAGTGAGAAATCTAGAAATAGGCTTTGAAATGCCGGATCGGGATTTCATTGCACTATACAGATTAAATAAGAGTTTGACTCTTGAACTCGTGCAAGAGTTAGAACCTTATTTACCTAGGAAGGGTGGACTAACGACAGTTTGCAAAGTAAGTAAATAATATTTCAAGTGTAATTAATACTTAGGTATTATGTATGCAATTGTATTATTAGTATACCTACAACAGGTAGGTACACCTACGTACCTAGTAAATTTTTGTTATTTTTAGGTCTTAAGTGCACTATCGTTTTACGCGTCGGGATCCTACCAACGCTATGTAGGAGCAAATGCTCACCACATGATGCACCAAGTTAGTGTATCAAAGTGCTTACGAGCAGTGACATTGGCACTGAATAGTGACCACTTTCGAAGAAAGTATATTCACTTCCCGCAAACGAGAGAAGAGCGAAACGTGATTAAGCACGGGTACGTATAAAATTTCAGTAGATAATCATTTTGTTGGTGCAATATCAAAGTGATATGAAAATAGGCGGAAGCAGTTTCCAGTGCTACAATCCCACAATTTTATTTGCACCATTTTAGGTTTTATGAAAAATTTGGAATGCCAGGCGTGGTTGGGTGTATTGATGGGACCCATATAGCCATAGTGAGACCGCCGGAATTTGACGAGAGGTATTTCAATCGCAAGCGGTACCTCTCCTTAAATGCTCAAATAGTGAGTTATTGTTATAAGCATGACTTTGAACACATGTTTGTATTAATGAACCTAATTGTTGCGCTTTTAGATCTGCGATTCTGATTTAAATATACTGAGCATAGATGCGAGTCACGGCGGTGCAAGTCATGACTCATATATATGGAACAGCCACCCTATTAAAGACCACCTTGAGCATTTACGTGACACTGAAAGTGAACATGTATGGCTATTAGGTAAATATACTTTTAATGTTTTAATAAATATGTAAATTGATTATTTGTGTAATTTTTTGTTAAATTCCAGGTGATCAAGGGTATCCACTACGTGCCACTCTGTTGACCCCAATAGTAGATACTGAGCCCAATAGTCCCGAGCGTTATTACACTGATTTGCATTGCAAAGTCAGAAATAGCGTTGAGCGAACTATTGGAGTGCTAAAATCAAGATGGCGATGCCTTTTGGTGGACAGGAAATTGCACTACCTCCCCACCATGGCCGGCTACATCTCCAACGCTTGTGCAGTCTTGCACAACATAGCCAATAAAGCTAGACTGCCTGTACCGGAATTGACAGAAGAAGAGCAAAGAAATGAAATAGCTATGCAGGTATACTAGCACGCAATTATAGAATATAAAGTAAAATCTGTTATAAATTAAATTAAATAAATAAAAATAAAAATAAATTATTTTATTTTATATTTTTCTTATTTTTATACAATATTTTATAACTTATTTATTTATTATTAAAAATCTTTCTTAAAAAATATTAAAGATATTTCCAAAATCTGTTATATTGCTTAATATATAATTATGTTTCAGGACATGCAGATTATTTATGAGGAAGCAAGTGAGAATCCATTAAACGTTGCGCAAACTGTGAGAAATGCGCTAGTACAAAGATTGTGGTTAAGAGGGAGACATATCTTATAACTTACCAAATTACCTACCAAACTGACAGACAAAGAAGAATTTTAATTATACTTCAAGTTTTTGAATGCACAATATATACACGTGATGTACAAGAAAATGTTTCGTTAAAGTGAGAATATGAGAATAGGTTCAGTAGAATGACGAAGTGTTTTTAATCCATGGTTGAACATCGAGAAATAAAAAATAAAAAAATAATAAAATATAAATTGAAAATATGTTGTTGTTGTTGTTGCTCTCAAGATATTTTATTTAACCCAAGAAGACAATAAAAGCTAGTTTATCTAGCTATTTCTTTTTTCATTAAGTCGGCTACAACCGAATGCAACAAAAAATGGAAATGTTTAATTTACTTTATTACTCCCAAAAATTTAAAAACTAATTGCATAGAATTATTTTTTTATTTTATATATATAATACATATAGTACATATCTGAATCTATCAATTAACAAAACAAAATAAACATAGTTATACTATCCATTTTGGTCTTCTTGGTGACCCTGGAAATATTTGTTTTACTATTTGGACATTATTGTTTTACTATTTATTTTGATTATTAATAGATAAGATTTGAGTGATACATTATCTGACAAGCAGGGTGGATTGCAACCCTGGATAATATGAACACATAACTTACTTGCTGCATATTTTCCACATATCTCTCCATCGCAGTAGCAATTCGTCCCAAATTCTCCCCGATTAGTTGCATCGCCCGAGCAGTTGCAGCATCTGAAGCTGCTCGTTGCTTCTCTACCTCGGAGAGAATTCTTCGGGCCTCATCAATTGGTGCCATGGGTCGCGCTAGAGCGACAAAAGCAATAATTGGAAAGATGTTGAGGGAATAATTGTGTAATACAAATTCATAATTTAAAAACTCTTTCAAAAATTTATAACTTATAGCCTACCGCGATATCGTGTTCGCCGCGTTCGTAATGGAACACTGGGCTGTGAAGGTGGAGCTGGTGAAGCTACCCTGGACTGCGATGGTTGAATAGGTGAAGCCATTCTGGGTTGGGAGCGTGGAGCAGGTGACGCCATTGTGGGTTGCGAGGGTGGAGCAGTTGTAGCTATTCTGGGCTGTGACTCAGAACTCTCAGAGGCTTGGACTTCCTGTTGAACGTGTATGATGAGCACTGGCCTTAATATACATATATATATATAAATAGTAATACAAAGAAACCATGCTTGATTGTAATTTTAAAGAAAAATTAAATAAAACTTACTGCTCTTCTGTCCCAAGCTCAATATCAACTACTTCCTCGGGTGGTTCATGGGCATCACTTCGTGGCTCACTTAGACCCTGAAACACATCACAGAGAAGAAGAAACATTATTCTATTTGCTTGAGGATATTATCGAAAATAAAATTAATTAACATTCCTTCTAAAATATAATTGTAGCCAATCATAATAATTACCGCCTCCGGAAAGGGATTCACCCTCACACTGGGCAAGCCTTGACCGAATCCTGGCCCCATGATTGAGAGTAGCCTCGTCTCAATTTCTGTTAGGGATTCAGCCGTTGCCGCCCCTCCACCTGTGGCATTTCCCTCCCGGTTAAGGTCAGACACCCGTTTTTTCAACTTCGATTTGAAGTTATTGAAGTACTGCAAAGAATAATATCAAATAAATACTAATCAAATTTATTCAAAGAACATTAGTTAAGTACATATTTACTTTCTTAAACCAATATTTTGTAAATACTTACAGTTGCCCATTCTTTGGATGTCTTGCTGGTGCCTGACCCTTGAGCATTTAGCTGGTTTGCTAGGCGATTCCACAGACGGCTAGCTTGATCCCTTCCCCTGCTGCTGTTGTGGTACCCCCGTACCAACGAAGGATTCTCCGTCAGGAAATGTAGCATGATTTCCCATTGTGCTGCGGACACTCTGATGGATCTTTTTTCCATTTCTGCAATAAAATACATAGATTATAGGAAACATCTACAATGATATAGAAGAGACAGAAATAATAATAGAAAATAGAAATAAATAATACTCACTTGTTGCGTTTGTTCTAATTCCACTTTCGAACACATACTGACACTCGATAATTACACAAGTTTTCCCGAAAAATCGCGCTTTTTTTTAAAAAAAAAGCACTTTAAATTCCTATATTCCTGTTGGATAGTAATTGCAAAGGTTACTTTGTTTGTTGACATGATTTCTTAATTATTTTATTTGAATGTATTTAAAACTCACCACTAAATTTTTTAGTCTGGCAATCTATGCCAAATATGATTCTGCCGATGAAATGAATTGTAATATGAATCATTCATCAAAGTGGCCGTTTTACCGTTTTTTAGCAGAACTGCTAATGATCTGCTAGAATTCACCAAATGAAACATATTACAGACGTTTCACCCAATGTGGCCGTTTTAGGCCCCCTGAAACGAGTTGAATTCCTCCCATCAACCAACGATGACATGCGCTTGTTGGAGCGGGGCAATGCTAGCGGAAGGTTATGACAGGGGGAATGAAGAATGTAAGGAAGGAAGAAGAAAGAAGGTGGGAAAGGCGAAGGACCACGGGGCTCTGCCGGGATTCGAACCCGGGACCTCTGGGATAGTAGCCAGGCGCCTTACTCCGTATACTACCGAGGCCCCCGCAAAATAATCGTGAATGAATAGACTATAGAACTAATTCGGTATACTTTAAAAATGAATCCTAACCTCAAAAAACCAAAATGTATGAAATTTTGTTTTGTTTTTACTAAAAATGCAATAAATAACGGTAAAATAGTCGGATTTTCATAAAAATTGAAGAAAATGGTTATTTTGATGCTTTAAATACGTGGTTGAAATTTCAAAGATAAAATTTGTTTTTTACGGAACAATTGGCACTTTTCGAAAAACATTAAAATTGCCGTCATTTTATGCCAAATCATCGTAGGTAAATTTTTTTTTTAAATTGTAGGTTTTTTTATGTACTTTCTTGCGAACATACGCAATACTTCGTTACTTTATTTAAAATGTCCATTTTAGGAATTTGAAAAAAATAAAAAATTTCATTTTTCAAATTCCTAAAATGGGCATTTTAAATAAAGTAACGAAGTATTGCATATGCTCAAAAGAAATAACATAAAAAAACCTACAATTTAAAAAAAAATTACCCTACGATGATTTGGCATAAAATGACGGCAAATTTAATGTTTTTCGAAAAGTGCCAATTGTTGCCGTAAAAATCAAATTTTTTCTATTGCATTTTTAGTAAAAAAAAACAAAATTTCATACATTTTGGTTTTTTGAGGTTAGGATTCAGTTTTAAAGTATTTATATCAAATTAGTGCGATAGTCGGTTCATTCACGAGTATTTTTCAATTCTTTTTTTTTTCTACGACCAACAGAACTGGAGAAAATAAAAATATAGTGTAGCAACGCGTTCAAAATACATCAAAAATCCACAATTTTGCAATTTTCTCGTGCAGCCCAGGCCCGATTTTGCAGACATTTTTTTTCGCTTTATCTTAACATAATTTTTAATGTACTTGTGGTTACTTTTTTTCAATTGTTTATAACTCAAATATTATCTAACAATTGCATTTTTAGGCCATTTTAAAAAAAAAATTAAATTTTTTTATCAGATCAGGTAGAGAATTTTGAGACCTCACGTGTTGTTGCACTCGGCTTCGCATAGTGAAGCAGTTTTCACAGATTATTTTGCTTGTAAATAAGTTATAATGCTTGTAAAAAAGTTTCCATAAAACTGATTTTTTTTGAATTTATCACATGAAATGAATAGGTTTCAAAATTATCCAGTCCAAGTTGTAGCTCAAAATATGGTTTTGTTAATTAATAAATTGGCCAAAACGCAAAAAGTTAAATATCTCGGGTTTACGTTAACAAAAAAAACTTTTCTTTTTTTTAAATTAAAGGTCCCAAGATTTTCTACCAGATCTGTCAAAAAATTTTAAATTTTTTTCAAAATGGCCGAAAAAATGCAATTGTTATTATTTGAGTTATAAACTAATGAAAAAAAAAAGTACCCAAAATTACATTAAAAAAATTTTTTTTAATTGCGTTCGAAAAGTGGCATGGAGACCTACACTTTGAAAAAAGAAATTTTTATCTTTGACTTAATGGCATAAAATGGCGGGCATTTCAAATTTTAGATAACAAATGCAATTTTGGTCAACGGGTTGAGTATCTTGACAACAAATTTGCTGGGTCTTTTTATAACATTAAAAAGTATATTTTTTGAAAGTTTGATGCAAATTGGTGTAGTTGACTGTCTTGGGCATTAAATTGAAACCAACGAGGATTTATTGGGAATTTTATTACGAAGAGACTAGTATTTAGTTTGCCCCGATCCGACTTATAGAACCGGAGTAATCACATTTTAAGCGCGAAAAACGTGGTAAGAAAACTTTAATTGTTTATAACAAAAGTAGCACAAGCTTTTCGAGGTCCAAAACTTAGCAATATACTCCTGGTGATATCCCAAACAGGATAAAATCATAATTTTGCTGTTACCAGACTGTACAAATAAAAATGCTTTTCTTACTGCACTACATACGATCTAATGTTTTCCACAAAAAAACATCGCACCTAAAAAGTAAAAAACCATTCGCTACCACTATTAACTTTTTCTTACCTGTTCCCCTGGAGCGAATTTATTCAAAACATATTCATAGAACTTCTACGATTTTTCTCTTCATTAATTAATTTTAACCCATGAAACTGTTCCGCTGGACTACACATCGTTCCTGATGAAGAAGTGGAAATTGAAATAGAAAATCCTTGCGTAACGCAAATGTTTGCGATATTTTTGCAAACTTGATAAAATTTGTTCAAATCAAATTACGAAAAAATTAAATTAAATTAGTTTTTAGTTATCTCAGTTTTAGTTAAATTTTATTTAGTTTTCTTACAATTTCTTAAAATCAAATTTTGAGCTTTAAGAAATTGTACACACTGCAAATCTCAGATTTTTGAAGTGTGTTATTTCAACACGCTTTAGTGTGTTATTGTGACGTCACCCACTTGATTTACATTGTACTCACTTTTTACACGCTTTAAAGTGACTACAATGTTAATCAAATGGGTGGCGTCACAACAACACACTTCCAAAAGCTGAGATTTGCAGTGAGAAGAAGCAAAACTATCAATTATCCTAATACTCAATAAGCCGGTTCTCGTTTGATTACGGAAGATAAGCAGCATTGGACGTGGTTAGTTCTTAGTCCGGGGACCACTTGACCCCTAAATTTTCGAAAATGGCGTAGAGATGAAAATTTTTACTCATTTGAATAAAGCTCAAATTTTCAGGAATGATAGTTCGTACTATCCTAATAACGAAAATAAGCTGAGGCGGTGGAAAAAGGGGGCCATACCGGGTCAAAGTGTTATGTTCTTATTTACTTCGTGTAAGTCTCAAAAATAAAACACAATCAAACTCAATAATGGAATTTTTTAATTTTAATTTAAGTGTTTTTACAATAATCCTTTATTAAATTTACTTAAACTTTTACTTCAAACTTGAAACTTTAAACCTTTAACTTTAAACCTTTTTTTTACAATATTTCGACCTGTTTAAAATTTAAACCTTGCGGTCCGGACTCTACCTTTACTCTAATTTTTAAATTGCATTCCAATGTTTTCTTACATCAGAAAACCAAAACGGAAATCAGCCAGCGAAATTATTGAACTACTTTTATTGAAAATTTTGATGATCAGCAACTCGCGTATGAAATTTCGAAATGGTTTGTGCTGATACGAATTTGGAAATAATTTATGGAACTGCGGAAAATAAATGAAATAATTTCGCGTGTGGGGTCAATGAATAATTTTGTTAATTGGAACATAACACCTCCCCCCTTAAATAAATTGATTTTAGTTGACAAAATCAATTTACTAGATTATAATCAATATGTTTTAGCGACATTGTAGAATTTAATTTTCGTTCCTTTTTTTGAAATTGAATCCTAGTTTCAGGAGATTCTTCTAATTGCATTGTTGACGGACATTTTGGAATGGAGTTGGCTGGTTGAGTTTCGTTCTCTGGTTTTGTACAATAATTGCTAGTTATTTTAATTATACTATTACCTTTTCCTTTTGTGCTTTTATAATGTTTACTACATTTATACATCTTATAAATTACAAAAAATACAATACTTGAAATTACTATATATAACATTATAGAATATGCTGATGGGTATTTTATCAAAAGCGGATGCTGTTAATCTTCTATTCTTTGATTAATCTTATCTAAATTATGAGAAGCTAATTTTAAACTATCTAAATTAATGTTAGCTAAAGAAACCGGAGAGAGCTGAAGATATTCATGAGTAAAATTTAGTTTCTTTTCAATACAACAATCATCTTCAATAATGTTTATGCCTGGTATAACTGATTGAAATTCAGATGTGATTATGTAATTTGGCACTAATCGATTTGAATTTACGTAAGCTTCACATTTATTGTCAAGGGTGAGCGAACTGGTTCCCAAGATATTTTTATCTACTATCCCTTCCTTTTTTCGCATAAAATCGTCAAAGGTTTTTCTCTTGTAGTGACCAAGACCCACTTATTAAATTTTAGGGGATGAATTATTTCAATGTCACCATATAAGAATTTAGTATTGCAAGTTTTGGGAATTGTTTTCGTGGTCATCATGAACAAATTGATTTCACAAACATTGCTTTGGCTTGTGCGATATAAAATTTTATTTTTACATAGAAAATGTTCATTAATGAGAATTTTACAATCATTAATATCGGGAATAGCAGCGTAAGTCATATGGTTGTTGGATATAGCGAAATAATTAAAACTTGGTTGTATATATGCATAAGGTGTTGCTTGAAGTTAAATGAGGAATCGGTAAAGGAAGTAAACGATATAAATTGTAATATCTATCCTCAGATAGTGGGAGATTAATTACGAAAACTAATTTTAGGTTTTTATGGCAGACTTTAAGATCTACAATATTGAATAAAGTGTGTGCATTTGCTAAATTGCAAGGTACTGGAAAACTTAATCCTTTGGGTATAGATTGAATATTATTAGTCAATTCCATGATAAGCTGAATAGGAGTAATTACCATTGGATGTAATATATTTTTCTTAGCAAAAAGGATAGCATTGATTAAATTATCGATTTCTTCGCTGATTTCATTAGTCAAGTAGTTTAATAACCCAATATGTTGCGTAGCAATTTCATTCATTCGCATAATATATATTTCACTATTTAAGGTTTCACTATATTTATTAATTTTCCTAAGATTCTCATTGAGACTATTCTCGTGAAACTTTAATTTACTTATAGTTTCATTGAAGTTTGCAATCGTAGTTTTTACAACCTGGACTTGGTCCTTCATTAAATTCAGACTGGCTTGCTCATCCTGTGCAACTTTATTAATCGCATTTTCGAAATATTCAGCATCATCTGAGTCAAGAGTACCGAAAACTGTTCTAAAAGCATGACCTATTCCATTGAACCATCCTCCTGCTGTTCTCTTATTTCTGTTATGCCCTATCAAGTTTTCTAGAGATTATAATTTAGTACCAAGAATAGGTATTTGTATTTCTATTAAATTTAATGACTGTTTACAATAATACGTATTTGAACTGTTATTTACTTTATTACAAATACTTATAGATTTTTGATAAACGTTCCGAACTATTTTTATTTTCTCCATATAAACTGATAAGTTGAGGTAAGTAAAGACCTTCCAAGTAGAACTGTCGAATTTTGCGTATCCAATATTTTCAAAATAGATTCCGCTATTGTTTCCTAAACGCTCCAGATTATATTCAGATGCCGAAGTTGAAATGAAGAATCTGAAAAGATTAAATTAGCTGATAGGTTTTATTCGGTTATATATTTTGATTATTATGTACTTTCACTATTTCGAATGGTCCATCATAGTTTGGACCTAACTTTTTGCCTAGTCTTGTACCATTATTTTGTAAATATACCATTTGACCAATTCCATAATCTGGATTGTTTATTTTCTTATCGTATCTCTCTTTGGAATTTATCTTCGATTGTATGATATTTTCTTTAGCAATCTTTTGAGAAGTGAGCAATCTGAGTTTTAATTGGTCTATATAATTTTCGTAAGTATACTTAAATTCTGGTTCCTGATATAACGTGCTTGGTAATTTAGGTTTGTATCCAAAAAGAAGTTCGAAAGGAGAGAATCTAGTTGTATTGTGTATGGCTGTATTATAAGAGAAGATTGCTGTTGGTATCCAGACATCCCAATTGTTAAGACTAGGATTTAAATAGTGTTTTAGGTAATCTTTTAATGTTGAATGTGACCTTTCGAGTGCTCCATTACTTTGAGGGTGAAAGCGGTTGTATGGAGTTGCTTTATGTGCAGTAATTTTGAAAATTCCTTCAGTAATTTTGAAGTAAACTCAGCTCCTTGATCAGAGAGAATTGAATTTGGAATGCCGAAATGGTTTACGAATTGCAGTAAAGTTTCGGCTATTGTTACAGCCTCATGATTTGGTACCGAATATGCAAGCGAAAATTTGGTTAGATCATCCTGCATCGTTACGATGAAGCGATTACCATTTTCAGTAATTGGCAAGGGACCGACTACATCTAAACAAAGTTTTTCGAATGGTTGAGAAGCAGTCGATGTTATTTCCATTGGAGCTTTGTATGTCTTTCTTATAGTCTTATTTCTTTGGCAAGATTCGCAAGATTTTACATACTTCTTTATATCCTTTTTCATTTTAGGCCAGAAGAACATAGACTTGATCCTCTTATATGTTCTATGAAAACCTCCATGTCCAGATATCGGATCGTCATGGTTTTCCTTTAATATTCGAGGGATATCGCTTTCCGAAGGAGTGGTGATTTTCCCAAAATGTATTACTATTTTAATTTTTGTGTTTCGGAATATGGATTGGATCACATTTTTCAATTTTGTGTACTTGAATTGGTTAATGGAGTCTTCGAAATTTGACATCGATATACAATTAACTTTATCCTTTACTAATTGGGTTTTTAAATTTTGAAGTACATAAAATATACTACATAAAAGTGGTTTTTGCCAATGACTTTGTTTTATGAAGCAGTGATAAATATAATACTGAATAAATTTCATGGCAAGCGTTTTGTATATTTTCTTTATTTTTAGATAAGTCTAATAATTCCGAGCAAAATTTGTTATTTTCAATAATATATTATTTCGTGATTTAACTAAATGAGAATCCTCTTCAGTAAATTCATAAACATTTGGCGTGAGAGAGTTGTAATAGAATTTGATATAGTCCTCATATGTATCCGGGACTACATTTAATATATTAATATCTGCTTGAGGAATTCTTGAGAGGCAGTCTGCGTTGGAGTTTATCCTTCCTTGTTTATAGATCACTTCGTAATCGTATTCCTCTAGTTTGAGGCGCCAGCGAACCAACTTAGATCCGGGGTCTTTACAGTTAAATAACCAGACTAGTGGTCTGTGATCCGTTAGGAGTTTAAATTTGCGACCATAAATACATATATGGGCGAAAATGATTAACGGCCCACATTATGGCGAGTAGCTGTCTCTCTCGATGGTGCTATAGTTAGACTCGGCTCTATTTAGCGAAGGCTATTGGTAAGTCCTTACCTATTGGTCCTTAAGATAGGACAGCACCTATGGCATAGTTTGAAGCATCGGTAGTTATTAGAAATTCCTTAGTAAAGTCTGGGTATATTAGGATTGGTTCTTGGATCAATTTATTTCTAAGAGCTGTAAAAGCTTCTTCTTGGTCAAAATTCCATTCAAATTTTACTCCCTTTTTTAGAAGTGCAGTGAGTGGTTTGGATATTTTACTGAAATCTTGTATAAATCGCCTATAATACCCGACTAGACCGAGGAAAGACTTGATTTTCTTTGCAGAATTAGGACGAGGGAATTCCTTAATAACACAGGCACACAAAAAAAAATGTCAAGACCCAGAGGGTACATACCCCTACCCCCCGGTTTTGGGGTCGCTGAAACCGAATATGACCATAAAAAAATTTTTTAACTAGCCATTTCCCCGCAACCACCCCCACACACCCCCTTCTGGTAGTTGAAATGTCAATTCTCATACAAAGTCGAGTAGGATATGTATTCCTATGTTTTTTGGGCCTCTGTGAACGAAGAAGACTACGAAAAATGAATTAGACCCCCTCGTTACCCTCGGTTTCAGATCTAGCTTATAACATAGTTTCTTGACAAGAACTATTTTGGAAAAAGGGAATGGAGATTGATTGTTTTCTACCAAGTCTGAGAACAAGCAGGTTGGGTTCGTAATCTACTGCTGACTTATAAATATTGAGGAAGTCATTTCCTAAAATTCCATCATGTGGAATATTTGACTCGGATGTAATTATATGAAACTTATGGGTCAAAGTTGTGTTGTGAAGTTGAAAATTGAAATAACAGTAGCCTATGGTTTTGATAGGATTAGTATTTTCATCGATGCCGCGAAGAGTCAAGATTTGATCATCGTAGTATAGTGTTTTAGGTTTTAAAGATGTAGATTTAATTATAGAAACGCCGGCTCCACTGTCTATCAAAAGTTTGAGTGGTTCCGAATTGGCTTGGTTACACGATACTTTTGTGAATATTGTACTTGAAATATTCAACACTAAGGTATGTATAATGGTTGCAGCGAAATGATTCAACTCTCGCGGAACTGCTGCGGATGCATCGAGAGTCTGACAGTTTCCCTGAGTTGAAGATTTATTAGAATTCATGCGAGATAATTGGGAATTTCGAGAGTTATCTTTGAAATTATTATTTTTGTTTTGATTCGCGAACATTCTTTTTCTGCATTCTGATATGTCGTGTCCCTTAATTTTTGCAGTAATTGCAGAATTTAGTACTCGTGGAGTTTAATAGTATTCTTTGACCACTATCTTTAATTTTATTTTGCGAACTCGGATTTGATTTTCTAAAACAATTTTACTACAATGGTTGGTCGAGAGAGGATCAATTCGGACGGAACCACTTGCACCCATTTGTGGCGAATTATTTTCATCATTATCTTCAGCTTTCTCACTTGGTACTTGATTTCTTGGTTGCATTGACATATTAATTTTTTTTTTGTTTTTATTTATTGCACAGAAAGGATATAATTATGCTTAGAAGTGTCAACACTTAACAATAACAACACTTTTGTCTAATCAATGGAACTACAAGTTATAATTATGGCTGTTTTATTTTCGTTATTAGGATAGTACGAACTATCCTTCCTGAAAATTTGAGCTTTATTCAACTGAGTAAAAAATTTCATCTTTACGCCATTTTCAAGAAATTAAGTGCGCTCACCCCACCGCCCCCGTTTAGCCATACCGGTCATTTCTTCATTGGGAGGACCTAAACTAACATTTCGCAAATTTCCAGCCGAATCTCACCAAATCTCACGTGGGGAGGGAGGGGGTCACGTAATTTTTTTCCGCAAGAAACAGTGTAAAATTGCGAGAAAACTGAGTTAAATTAATAGAACAGGTAAATTGCACATAGATAGATAATACACCGGAAAATGGTCAGAAAGAATAATGAATCCATTACATAGAAAGTATACGTGATACTATTACTATATTTCGCCTCAAAGAATATGGGTGTACAAATTTAGCCACTGCCGTTTACACGGTATTTGTTCACTTTTTCAAATACATATCAGCCAAATGGAACATCCAAAAAAAGCAATGAAAACATTTTAAATATCTGGGAATGAAGAGTGTATGGCGTGATGACAAATTCTTATTATTTTATACAATGGCCTGGAAAAAACTGGGAATAGAACGTATGCATTGACTTATACGATCATTTTTAGACAGATTGCGACCCTACGTTGAACTAGTGCGGTGGCCTAAGCTAGAACAAAGCAAAAACGCCCAAAAGCCCAATTGAAAAACCTGGAACCTAATGCCCTCATAAGTATCTCAAGTGCATAATATACCTAATCCTGAGTTTGGTCTCGGAAGCCGACTGGGTCGAACATGCTGGCAGCGGCCGCAGCGCCGTACAGCATTGTGAAATATTGCACATGGCCGCCGGGGGTCAAGTTTACAAGTTTTTAAAGTTTTAAATAAATCTAGCCCAATGGGCCTGAATTAATAAATAAAGTTTTTGATATAGTAATAAAATATTAAATATTGTTTAATTGAAGAGTATCAGGGACCAACTAAAGAGGGATTAATAGGTTTTACACGGATTTGTTACACCGAGGAGAGAAGATAACTGGACTATCGGAAGCATCATTGATGGTGACACGTTGTTGTGGGACAACAAAACACCACATTTTATATGCAGAGCATAACAAGAGGCCACATTTAATATATATTTGAAATAATTCATACTAATATTATCTTTAAGGCTTGAAGTGAGCCTAAACCAGGAATCTACATTGGCATCTTCTGGAAGCACATGGCTGGTGTCCCGTTGTTGGGAGGCAACAATACACCACAGTTATGTCACAACAGAAGAATAGCAGTAACCTGAACATCATGAATTGTGGTACGTTGACTGGAGCAACATGTCACAACATCTTGATTGGCTTATATCCAACTAAGCCATGCATTTTTTATTAACCGGATGTTGAGCAGAACACCCCATGCTGGAGCCAAACGTAATCGGATATATCAATTTACGTGTGAGCCACCAGTGCCATGACTCCATTATTAGGCATAAGTTAATTATAGAGCTGTTTTAGACGGTGCGCTCCAGCGCATGTGCCTCACGAACGTTTGGCGATGAAGGGAGGAGTGGAGATGAAGAGAGGTTCCACCCCACTTCTCCCTTTATCCACAAAGTTCGTGAGGCACATGCGCTGGAGCGCACCGTCTAAACCAGCTCATAAGTGAGGAATCTATAACTCTGGTCTTAATTTCCCTTTAACTTGTCCTCAATCATGAGGCATTTAAAGATAATTATTTATCAATAATCTTCTAGTACTTAATTAGTGTGACTACTGAAAGTTTTTAATTTTCCATTGTTTTTATAATGAAATTGTCTAATTATTCAAACCTTTCAGCTGGCGACTGAAGTAGTTTTCCCTGTTATTTAATTTATTTTCGCTCTAATTCGAAAAATATAAAATAATGCTTTTAGTAATTAAAATTTTAGGCTAAAACATGTAATAAAATATACCCTTGGATCTCCCTATGAGATTTTCATAATGTAAATACAGTTTTTTTTAGCGATCCATTATATACTCGCTAAAATGACAGCACTAACACTTGTAAAGAGGAATCGTCGCGCGCCGTCGCCCCTCCGTCCGGCGGGCCGCAAGCAACCAAGCTGAACACGGGGGGTGACGTCTCTTGGCGATTTCTTCTAAATCCCCCACGACTACCTCGTGTAAGTGGTATGGCCCTCTAGCGCGGTCATACCACTACACGATTACACTAACAACATAACGTGACTTCACCGAGTTGCGGTCCGATTGAGCGGAAATTCGCTCTCAATATTTTTCTTGTTCATGGCTTGTAAATATAGAAGGTTATGATATAGCTCATATAGCATTACTATTACATTTTACACGATGTACGTGTATCCTACATTATGGGGATACCTAAGACCTACGGTCTAGTAATAAGATTGTTTTGTTAAGTTTAAATCATACTTATGTATTTAATCGGAATACAAATTTTGAACTTTGAACTTGAACTATACCTAATCCTACTGCAATCATCGAGATTATATTAAGAATTGGCTTTTTCACGTCAGTCAGAACACATGCTATCTGTGGTGCATAGTCACTACAAAAAGCAGACATTTACACCAGGCGACATAATTAGTTATCTAAGCATCTTACATGATTCGAATTTTGAATCGACGACCATCTGTTCTGACATACTAGAGGCCAAGATATATTTTGAAAACCTTTTGTTGTGATTATCAAGAACTGTGAAGAATGGAAGTCTAAAGGCAGAAACAGATTGGGGATCGGGGGACCGCAGTCTTCCTTCATGACCATGCGCCCATGAATGATCCTCTTCTCGTAACAACTTTTTCAATGAATGCCGGTTTCTTGCCGTGCAACGAGAGACACAATATCTTGTCTTTTTACCGGCTTGGGAGTAGTTATAGATTTTCAGACTTCTTCCTCATCACCACTCTTCCTATGTCGTCATGAAAGGTCTGCATCAGAATTTGCATTCGCAGTGCCGTCGTCATCTGACTCTTATCTGAATGCTGTTTGTTATAATATTTTAAGACAGCAACAACATCGCCTCCAACTAAATCCGAATGTAAGCAAGCAGCATCAGCAATTTTTGTAACATTTGGAACCCGGTTCCGGTTCAATGCTTCATTCGCCATTAAAATAACCATCCATCCAATGGCACTACAGCCCAAATCGAGCCTTGGCCTCCTTTAGGGCATTTCTCCATGTTTGACGGTCCCTTGCAGCATGTCTCCAGTTCCGGATGTTCAGCATTGTCTCTGCGTCAGCCGTCACAGAGTCTATCCATCTCCTCCTGGGTCTACCTACTGGCCTATTTCCCGAAATTTCTGATATCATAAGCCGTTTTGGGATGCGATTGTCTTCCATCCTGACTACGTGACCGGCTAGTCTTAATCTGTTAATTTTTATTAAAATTGAGAGTTCTGGGTCGTCAAAAATTTCGTACAACTCGCTGTTGTATCTCCTTCTCCATATTCCATCCTCTCTGGTTGGGCCTATTATGCACCTGAGGACTTTTCTCTCAAACCTGTTGACTCGTTCCTCTATGTCCTGGGTCATAGTCCAAGTCTCGCTGCCATAGCAAAGTACTGGTCGTATTACTGTTTTGTAGAGTGAGAGTTTGGTTTTTCTGTGCACAAATCTGGAGTGCAGTATTTTTTTTTGGGCATAAAAGGCTCTATTAGCCAGTAGTATTCGTCTAGTTATTTCTTCTTTTTCTTCGTTTCTTTTTGTGATTGTAGACCCAAGGTAGACTGTTTTATCGACTACTTCTAGGTTATGTTCGTCGATAGTTATATTTCTCCCCATTCTAAATCTTCCAGCTCTGGATTGTTGCATCACCTTAGTTTTTTCTTCATTGATCTTCAGGCCTATGTCCTTTGCCGCCTCTTTTAATTCGACATAAGCTTCCTTTGCTGCCAAAAAGGACCTTCCCACGATGTTAACGTCATCCGCATAACCAAGTAATTGTACCGACTGTGTTGCTATTGATGCTCTTCTCTGGACTGACGTTTGCCTTATCACCCATTCTAGGGCGAGGTTGAAGAGCATTGGGGCCAGCCCATCCCCTTGTCTAAGTCCTTGTCGAACTTCGAACTCTTCTGTTATAACATTTTGGATCCTTACCTTCGCCAATGAGCTATTTGTTGCGCATTTGATCAGTTGTACCAGCTTTGAGGGGACTCCTAATTCCGATAAGATCTCGTACAGCCTCTGTCTGTTTATTGAGTCATATGCCTGTTGAAAATCGACAAATATCTGGTATATATCTACATTCCTTTCCCAGGTTTTCTCCAGAATTTGCTTTAAGGTCAGCAGCTGGTCCGATGTTGACCTGTTTGCCCTGAAACCAGCTTGATATTCTCCTATAAGGCTTTCCGCTATAGGTTCTAGTTTTTGTTTCACAAGGATTGTGAAGGTTTTGTAGCTGGTGCTGAGGAGTGAGATGCCTCTGTAATTTTTGCAGGTTAATTTATCTCCTTTCTTATATATTGGGCATATAATCGCTTTCTTCCAATCATCTGGTATGACTTCCTCCTCCCAGATGCTGCATATGAGTTGGTGTAAGGTACGCAAGAGTTGCGGCCCTCCTTCCTTTAGCAACTCAGCTGTTATTCCGTCGACGCCCGGCGACTTGTTGCCTTTTTGCCTTTTTACAGCTTCACGTATCTCATCGAGTGTTGGTGGTTCTATTGAGATGTTATCTTGAGGAATCACAAATGCCTCTGTCTGTGGATCCTCGTTTAGTGTGGGAGTAGGATTCAATAGGTTTTGAAAATATTCTTTCCACCTTTCTTTTATCCTATCAGGGTCTGCTAATAGGTTCCCATCTATGTCTTTGCAGATGTCCGTCCTTGGCTGAAATTTATTGGTGATCTGGCGAGTTCCTTTGTACGCTTGTCTAATTCTCCCCTCATCGAAGTCTTCCTGTATTTGTAAGATCCTCCTGTTTAGATACTCTCTCTTCTTCTTTCTGCAGAGCTTGTCTGCGATTCTTCTTTTTTGCTTGAAGACTTCCATCCTTGCTCTTGTTGTCCTTGCGATGTACTCCCGGTGGCTCTGGTTTCTCTCTTCAATTGCGGCTCTACACTCCTGGTCAAACCAGTCAACTCTAGTCTGTCTGGGGGCCCAGCCTAGTGCCTCTTCTGCCGCCCCCTTTATGCTGCTTTTAATTTGCTCCCATTTGTCGTTGATGTTGGGCGGTTCTTCTGCCTCTCTCAGATTTTGTTCGACAGCTTGCTGGTAAGCATCTCTTCTTTCTTCCAGTTTTAGTTTATCTATATCGTATTTTGGATGAGTTTGCCCCCTATGCGTTTTGGTTGTTATCCGGGTTCTCAATTTCACCTTGACTAGATAGTGGTCTGAGCCACAGCACGCTCCTCTCATTGTTCTAACGTCCAATATACTCGTGGCCCCTCTTCTCTCAATTAGGACATGGTCAATTTGATTATTTGTTACCCCGTCTGGTGACTGCCATGTCATCTTATGAATATTTTTGTGCGGGAACATTGTTGAACTAACTACCATTGAGTTTGAGCTTGCGAGATCGATCAATCTACTACCATTGTCATTGGTAGCGTTGTGTAGACTATGCCTTCCTATGACTCCTAGGAACTCCTCTTCTTTTCCTACTTTGGCATTCATATCTCCAAGCACAATTTTAATATCATTTGAAGGTATTAACCTGATGGCGTTTGTTAGCTCTTGGTAGAATTCCTCTTTTTCTTCATCTGACTTCTCTTCTGTAGGAGCATGGGCGTTTATCAGACTAATGTTATGTAGCCTTGTTTTGATGCGAAGCGTGCATATTCTATTGCTTACTGGCTTGAAGTCCAGAATCAGTGATTTCAATTCCTTCTCTACGATAAATGCCACTCCAAACTCTCTTCTTCCATTCGGTGATCCACTGGAGAGTACCGTGTGGGTTTTAAGATCCATTATATCACTATGGGTCCATTTGGTTTCTTGAAGAGCTGTGATCTTTATGTCATATTTTTTTAGTACTAATAAAAGCGAATGCAGAGCGCCTGTTCTGTTGAGCGTCCTGACGTTCCATGTTCCAAGATCGAATTCCATATTCCGTTGCCTGAGTCGTTGCCGTTGAGTCCGTCCTGTCCGAGGCCTGCCTTGAGGATTCGTGACGGGTGGGTTTTTACGGTGGAAGGTTGTCAGCCTGCCGCCCAACCCCCAACCTGGAGGACCAGTCCGGTATTTGCTTCGTTTTGAGGCGCGAAACACTCGCCTTTCACCCTCCTCCGTCTGTTACTCTTGTATAGACAAGAGCATCCAGGGGCCACCCGATGTAAAGTCAACATCTTCGTGGAGGTGGAGGTAGGATTCGGTAGCATATCGGAAGATCTTAGATCACGTAGACTTCAGATCGCAGATGGCGTTTCTCAGGATTTATCTCTTTGATGTACCGGCACCAACAAAGGTCTCTGAGGCCGTTACTACCATTTGACCCCCCATTAAAATAACTCTGATTCATAATTTCCTTATATACCATGGCTTTGCAGTCTTCACTACAGCGGGCTAAAAGGCACTGCCAATGACGACGTCGAAATTTTTCCAATTTTGTTTTGGTATACCATTGCCCAATGACCAAATACCGTGAAACTCTGCAAGTTTGACTTTTCTAATGCCCAGGTCTCTTCTCGTGTAATCGTAGGAATACACCGGAAGCGTCATCTTCTCGAAACAAACGATAAATTATTTCCACGACCGAAATTACAGCTTCACGCCAGTGCTCTGCTTTCAAAATTGTATCTCAATTAGCCAACGATTCCTCTCTATTACTATGCTATTGATTGTCTCAGCTAAAGCATTCCATTCTGTCTTTTGGTATGGTATTCCATGTTCACGGTAATAACTACCTACATTGCAAATCTCAGCTTTCGGAAGTGTGTCATTTCAGCACTATCAACAACATTGTGGCCACTTTTTACACACTTTTTTAAAAGAACTTTGGGTTCATTCATAATGTTGAAATAAACGGTGATCATTATCGCCTTAGATTCCACGTCGTACCAGACCAATGGCTTTCTAATGACATACTGATCAGAAGTCGGAAGAGATCTAATGAATGAAGCCGTCCTAAAGTTTAAAATAGTACTTTAAGTGTTGAACGTCTCTACAAGGAATAAAGGTTGGAGGAAGGGGAAACGGAAGATTTTTTTAAGGGATAGGATGTATTACAACTAATCAAAGGATCTAGCATGAAAAATTTGGAAGACGTCATTGGCGACCTTTCTCGAAAGCAGGTTATGGAAATCATACAAGACTAGCCAAGCTAAAAGATATTATTCGAGCTATGAATCAGAAGTTCTGGCCACTGAAAAGACTATGAAAAAACGCTGAACTTATTTGCTGGGACTAAGCTTCACTATTTACACTAACTGCGTTTCAATTGACTATGATGAAAAAGGAACTTAGCTGCCTTAGCTGCTGTAACTAGATGGGCCTTATTTTTTGAAGATTTTGATTGCAAAGTTGCAACATCAATCAGTTCTCGTAATGCGACACGAGAATGGAATACTCCAACAAATCCGCCAAGCCAAAGCCGAAAACGAAACCTGCAAGTTAATCTCTGAAGGATCAGTAATACGATGGTTACTACCAAAGAAATGAAGTCCTAGTGAAGTGAAGTCCGACAAGTTCGTTGATGGTAACATTTACTGGTAATGCCACATGTTTTTTTGTATTACCAATAAATGTTACCATTAACAAACCTGTCGGACTTCACTTCACTAGGACCGCACTTTCTTGGTAGTAACCATCGTGAAACTTGCGGAAAAGAACAGTGTCATGCAGGGACGGCCCTAGCCGGTGCTGGCGCCCCCTCCCTCGTTAAAGCTACAAAGATATTTGGGAAAATACCAATGAAGCGATTTCGAGTTATAAAATCAAGACTTAATTCAGGACAGGTATTCTTAGATACCATCGGTGCCAAAATAGTATTTTTCTGCAGGAGTTAATCTCCATTGACGTCGCATTGGTCCTCATCGGTCAGAACTGACTCAAGTTCTTTGCATTGTTTTTAAAGAACGTTTTTTCCAATTTTTCGTGCTGTTTGATGTCATACAAAAAATTGATATATTTACTATATGACTTTCCATTAACTAAAATCTGTCTTATCTGGAATTAATTGCTGTGTCTAGGACTAGATAAAAATAATTTCTTTCGAACGACTCTATTCCAGATTGTACAGCTTCATCTTCGCTTTCGTAAGAAAATTGTTTTTTTTCTCCTTGGTCTTACCCTATTTTC
Organism: Thereva nobilitata; assembly: GCA_963855945.1. Taxonomy (NCBI): domain Eukaryota; kingdom Metazoa; phylum Arthropoda; class Insecta; order Diptera; family Therevidae; genus Thereva; species Thereva nobilitata. Next base: position 181,636,430 of record OY979694.1, read on the forward strand.
TGCGGAAAAACTTGGATCAATTTCAAGTATTTCAGCCAACTCCTTCGCATCTGTCAATTCACTATTCAACCTCATCCTGGCGCCCCTTTGCCGACGGCGCCCTACGCAGCCGCATGGTTCGCTTGTGCCTAGGGCCGGCCCTGGAGGCATGTCAGCCGGAAAAAGTTGGAAACACTACTACCACAAGAATTCTTTACAAAAAACTTGACGAAGAAGGTCCAAGTTTGAATGGAAGGCCGACAAGAATGATATCCTAATCCCATTGAACAGATAAACTAACCGTTGCACACGTACCTCTTGGACCCCTGTCCCCCACTGCTAAGAGCTATAAATATCTATTTGTCGTGATATACGGGTTCAGTAAGTTTTGTTGGATATATCTGGTTAAAACCGTAAACAAAGAAGAAAACTGAAGAAATTGGATTTTGCAATGATAGAGGGACCGCCTTCACCTCTAACAACTTTAAGAGTATTGTCTGAGAAAGGGGTAAACCACATTCTAACGACCACAGGAGCTCCGAGAGGAAACGGACGAGTCGAAAGAATAAATTGAACTATTATCTCTCTATTGTCAGAAAGTAAGATGGCTTTGAACCGCAGCCTTTTTTGATGGTTTTATTACAGATTATACATCTTGCAATACTTCCACTCTCAGAAACACTCTTTCAATATATTCAAGGTAAACTAAATTTTCTAGACTTAAATGTTCAATCATCGGTGCCACAAAGCATGTGCTTGCTGGAAAGTTGGCATGTCTACTGAAGGCAGTAGCAAACAAAATATTGCTGTTATATACTTTGGAACCGTTACCTTTTAATATGTCAGAAGGCCTCTGGTTGTTCACAGGCTTACAGAGAGAAGATTAGCACACAAATAAGGCTCAAAAACTACATCCTTATGTTATAGTCTAAGCTTAGGTGTCACCTACGGAGTCCACCCAGGTTGTTAATATCTGATTGCAATTATGTGGATTCTTCCTGGCATTCAACAGCTGTTTGCTCCAATTAATTTTATGCAAGCCACGTAACATCAGGGAATTGGGTTCGTATTCCAAATTAAACAGCTTTGTCTTTAACAGCTTTAATAATTCTTTATTAACACACTTTATAACTTTTACTCGACACTAAGTCTATTCAACACTATTTATATATTATTAATTGATTCTTCTTCTTCTTCTTCGATGGCTCTACAGCCCAATTCGAGTCTTGGCCTCCATCAGCTTCTTCCTCCAGACCTCTCTGTTGCCCAGCTTGCCTCCAGTTTCTGATGTTTAGGAGTTTTGCTGCATCAGCCTTAACACTGTCTTCCCACCTTGACCGTGGTTTGCCAACTGGTCTTTTGCCATCTGGTAGTAAATATAGGACTTTCTTTGGTATCCTTGAGTCAACCATTCTTTCGACATGGCCGGCCCAACGTAAGCGCAATGGCATGTGTTGAAAGTTTACACTCTTTGTATAGATCGTACAATTCGTGATTGTATTCGCGTATTCTCCATGCGTTATCTTCATTGGTTGGGCCGTATATCCTTCGGAGAACCTTCCTCTCAAATATATCCATCTTATCTGCGGACTTTTGGGAGAAACCCATACGTAGCTACTGTGCGTATGATCGTTTTATAGATTCTTATTTTCGTTTTTCTGTGGATGCCTCTGGATTTCATTACTGGCAGTAGTGAGAAGTATGTTCTATTTGCGGCGTTTATTCTTCTTTGCACTTCTATCGTCTCATCGTTGTCTTCGCTGACTGTGGACCCCAGGTAGTTAAATTGGTTTACCCGTTCAAAGTTATATTCTCCCCAGGTGGTGTTGGTGTTGTGGTTTTTTCTTCTTCTTTCCACCCTCGACTGAATTAGAATCTTGCACTTGTCTGCATTTATTTGCAGCCCTATATGTTTAGCTTCATCTTCTAATTCTGTGAAGATTTCAGTGATCTGGCAAGGCAGTTTATGTCGTCGGCTTATCCTGCCAACTGTTTTGATTTGTTAAGCAGGGTTGCGTTCGCATCAATGTGTACTTTGCGAATTACTCCTTCTAGGCAGATTTTTATAGCAATGGAAAAGAATGACAATTCAATATACATACTCAAAATCTTCAAAATCTTAGTTTGTTGACAACAAGAAATTAATTAATTCATTTTTCATTTCTTGATGCAAGGCGGAGTCGGCTATGCTTTTGTGCAAAGTCTTTTGCAGTCAAGTGATAGGGGAGTAGTGGGACGATGTCCCTACACACCCTTTATACCACCAGTTCGTCATGTCGTTCACGTTATGGTGCCATGTCTAGTAGCACCTAAGCTTAGCTCGAGGATAGAAAAGAATATGTTAGGCTAAGGGTAAGTTGGTTTTTGAAATAGCAAACTAACCTAACAACTCATTAGAATTCTACTGAGACCCTTTAGTATGTCTGGCAGAAAACCTCAACCAAAGTATGTATCGATTTGATGAGTCTTGTAATGAAGGGTGTCAACCTAAACTGTTGATTCTCCAAGCTAGTACTCCAGCTCTCCCATTTGGTGACTATGGCCGCCGTATTTTAGTGTAAAAAGGGGTAAACAAAAGATTTTAATTTTTTATTAACAAATTTATTAATAAGTTTGAAATAAAACTTATTATTTCCGCAGGCATGGTCTTGCTACTTAACTCGTAGTGAGCCTCTGGGAATGAATGAATAATTGCAAAATTCTTACAGCTATTTATACCCCTAATTTACCCTACTTTGTTTACAAAACTTACGCTACATAATTATCCCCTATAGTAGTGGAGCCCACGATGCTAAATAGGGATTTACTCGGTCGTGGGGACCTATTGGATTTTGAAGATTAGATGCTAGATAGAAAAAAGGTTATATGATGTATACCGTTTCATCGGTGGGGGAGCGTCTGCAGGCTTTTAAAAATTTTAAAAAAAACAGTCACATGGAAATACTCGAGCGCATCAGATATTAATAGTATATGCCCTACGTGTCTCTGATGACGGAGGTATATTAATCTGCCGGTTTGCATGGTGGGGGCGGCCGTACGGAAGCGTTAAAAATGGGGAAAAAATTAATTTACTCGAGCGCGTCAGATATTCAGAGGGGATGTTAAGTGAACCCGAACAAAGCTCCAATTGAAAAGACTGACTGACTGACGAGAACATGGGATTAGGACTTGCTAACAGTGATGGCGTAATAGCTGACGGAAAGTAGCGTGGGGACGGTGCGATAGAGTGAGAGATAGAGAAAGAGTGAAGAGAAAGAGAGGGCGGAGTGGGGAATACATGCTTCACTGCAGCTGCACGCGCTAAACTTTATTGACGATTTTTGTTACTTCGGCTTATGGAAATCGGCAGACTATATTTTTTCCGTTATCCTTGAATTATTTCCTCCAAAATAAAAAAAATTCGACCGCGTTCGAGAATGCCGAGGTCACGATTTTTTTTTTGCAAGTTTGTCTTCCTTGTCACTCCCTTACGTCACGCTCAAATCGTCAGATTATAGAGATGTACACTTTTCAGCAAGCAAGCAATTAACCCACCATACTTTAATCTGACGTGCTCGAGTATTTCCAACTATCGCTTTTTTTACTATTCTGATCGACTGCCCTATGCGCGCGGCGCTATATAGAAGGCTTCGATATGGTAGAGGTACTCAACGGGGTGCAAGGTATCCCCCATATGTTAATCTGCCGCGCTCGAGTAAATCCCAAAATCCCCGCTTGGGCTCCAATACTACTATGAAATACACTTATTTTACAGTAGCTCATAAATGTTTACTGTAACTGTCACTTGTATTAATACAGTGTTTTTCATAGTGGGCTCCTATTTACACTACAGTCTGGACTGGTTACTCTGGATATCTCCAAGGCTTTTGATAAGATTTGGCAACCTGCTCTGTTAGATAAACTCCAAGCTATTGCTTTTGACTCAGTTATAAAGAACTAGATCAACAATTTTCTTTCGGGCGTTGGCGTAAAATTTCAACCCCAGACCATCTTTGCGAGTATTCCTCACCGGGGTAAATTTTATCGCCTGCTCTTTCACTAATCTTTATAAATGACCTACTCTCTGTCCCTTCCCACTTACTTCACAGCTTCACTGAAGACGGTACTCTGCGTACTTCATATCACTTCCATAATGCGGGACAAGTACGTGCGAGATCCTGTCTAGATGATCGTAGACTTATGTAGAAACCAATCAACAGAGACGTTGTACTCATCCTCGATTGGCCCAAAAACAAAGTATGTACTGTCTTATTTCCAAAAGAAACCTTCAATATCCATCTATCCGCGTCAGTGGATGGTGTAGAGCTAATGGTTGACCGACCCCTTAATGGTAGGCGTAACATTATCCAAGAACCTGCGATGGAATAACAACAAATTCCAAATCGCCAAACTCCCAGTGTTTAGAATTTCTTAAGAGGTCCAAGTGCCTCCTTCAGCTATCGACTCGAGTTACAATATACAAATCATATCTCCAATTTAGCTCTTCTCCAATTTAGCTCCCTAATTTGGAGCCACCTTGGTGTGGCTAGATAAAGGCAAAAAAGGGCTCTTACACTTATCGGAGACGACAACGTTTGCTTCACGATCAACCCTTGAGGCACCGTAGGTATGTAGGAGCCCTGACGAAATTATCGTTACTAGAATAGTGATTTCTCTGCCGAAATGAACGCTCCTGCCTCTACATCAGATTAGCCTGTTTGACTCATTCCCTTTGCTGACAGCTCCCTTTTGCGCGCAGGCTACAGACAATTATGTAATTCGTTTCTAAATAGAACAACCTAACTGTGGAACAGTCTGCATTACCGCACTCCTGCAACATCCAAGAGTTCAAAAGCTTGGGGGGATCGTCACCTCCTTAAACACCCTCCTGACTCATTGTAACCTTAAACTTCCTCTTCCGAACTAAGCTTAATAACAAACATTGCTCCTTCATTTTCTCGCCAGTGCCTGACTGTAAATAAATACACCTATCTTTCTACATTATCTCTGAAGCGTGTCCCACTTCTAGCTTTAACGGAATGATTCGTCTTTTACCTTAATAGAAAACAGCATTTGTTTACCTTTGAAATCTTGAAATGAGTCAGCCAAATGCATTGTTATTGTAAATTTGATTCGAATAAAAGATTATAAAAACATAAATTAAATGCACTTTATTCAACTTCATACGGTGAAATGCATCAAAAAACATTCGCTTATCGGATGTTACAGAAGTCATAGTCTAGACAAGAAGGAAATATCCTCTTATGTATGTATACGGACAACTTTTACAGTAAATCCAAGATGAGGGAACATTAGAGAACATAAATGGCTTCAAGAAAAAGGAGAAAGTGTCTGCCTGCAGATAGTACAAGCAGTAGAAATGGTTTTTAGATGCATGTATGTCGGGCGATATCGGTAGCAAGAATCTCTTCTATTCAGTACCGTTTGCCTTTGATAGAAAAACATTGCTTTGAGAGGAGACCTTAAGAAACTGCATCGTCTCTCAAGCAATTCTTTTTTTTTTATTTTTATAAAAAAGTGGAAAAAAATAACTTACACGAAGGTGAAGATACGTCAGTGCTATAAAATTCTTTTCTTGTTGGATTTAAATTGATTGAAATTTTTCATCGTTTTTTTCTACTTTAAGATGTTTACATTTCTTTAGAATTTACCAAGAAATTCTTAGTTTCAAGTTGAGTGATCCTTTGCTGAAAATCCATCTCGTTATTAAAAAGTACTTGGTAATCTCTTTCATAGAGAACATAATAATCCCCAACTTTTGCCAGTTGGAATGAGATGCCTCGGCCTAAGACGCGTGTTTCCTGGGGTTATGTAGTCTCACCACTTCAACTCTTATAGCAACATATCATTTCGCTGACATAACATTACAAATTCTTTGCACAGCCCCTATGAAAATCGGCTCTATAAATCATGAGCAGAGCGTTTTATTGCAATTTTAAGATAGAAGTATTCTTTGGGGACATCTTTTCTCTTTCTTTATCTAGGAAACCAATAGAACGAAATTCATAATGCATGAGAGTTTTTCTTTCTGCAGTCCTCCTCAATGTGAGCTCCTTGGATCCATGTACTGCACAGAGAAAAACATAGTTGCGGAATATAATAACAGCAAAGCAAAAAATGGGAATTCCTAGCACCAGCATTATCCGGTAATCAATTCAAAAGCAAAGGCATAATGACAAGATTAGCTGAGTCAGGAAATGCGAATACGAAAAAATTTCATGGCTTTCCACGCAAAGGAAATTGTTATTTGCAGATTTTCACCGATTTACCTTACTTGAGCGTAATATAATTTTTTTTCTTTTTCGCAAAAAAAACCGTCTAAATAACTAAATTACCAAAAGATTTCCGTGCCAGCCGATGAATGAATAAACATCTACAAAAGGCCCAAGGATCATTACTCACCTGGTGGTGAACGTGAAATCGATGGCTCGAACTTGCCGCCATTTCTAATTAAAGTCATAATTCAGGAATCTCAGTCATCACATGCAAAGTACAAATTACCGCGTGTATTCGATTTAAAAGGCTCTGAGTCTGAATATGCAAATAAAGTGCCGCAGGGAAGAGCCGACCGCATGCGATGGCAAAAGTTAGCCATTCCCGAGGATATAAACTACCGTATACCACCGACTTCAGGATCTATTTCGCTGGATCAGGGCATTTCAGGAACTTTTACTTGGACTATTCCGGACCTTTCTAGTAGGCCGCATTAACCACGCCAGGATTATTCAGCCCGCAGCCAAACATTCTCATTCCAACTCATCACCTGATGGTGGTTTCTCCTGGATCCTCGCTCCTGTTACTGGCGAATTCCCTTACAGCTAATACGACCAACCCTTAACGACCAGTTGTCACGCGATGCAGAAGCAAATTACTCCCCGACCCATTTTCGATCAGGTGATTCTGGGATGGATGTTCATTAGTGCCCCGGCGCTAAATTGAGTGGTAGATTTTGAGTTTTGCATCGGGCTAGGAAAACTTTGATTTCGTGGTGCTGCTGCTAGTGATTTCGCAAGTTTTAGTTTTCATGGTTTTTTAAACGTTTATTATCTGCTCCAGCGCCGAAGGCATTGGTGTGGGGTGTTATTCAACTCTGTGGTGCTAACGTAATGTGTATGACCTTGTATTATTGCGGGGCGTTAGGGTGAACTGTTGAGGGTTTGATGAAAATATTCGCAAATATATGACTAAAAATTCCACTTAAGTAAAGTGGTGGAGTTGAAATTACCACTTATAGCCATGTTTAAGTATCAATTCAGCAAGCACTCCAACTGGTACGCTAGGGTAGGACTCAGTGTCAATCCCGACAAAATTGTTCTTGTACCATTATTAGAATATCAACAATGCCACAATTCACAGATATGGTTCTTCGGACAGCGTTTTCGACTCGACTCAACTTGATACCATTATTTATTTCTTGAAGTAGAGAAATCCGCTATAAACGCTGCACTAAGGCTAAGATCGAATATCCCCCTGAGCGATGGTTTTCAGGGAGTACGGACACTCATAAATTGTCAGTGTTAAGGAAAGGATCCCAGAGGTGGGAATGCTATCAAACTGTATGTTCGTGAGGATATCAAAGTTTAAGCTTCCTTCCGTAAAAACAAAAATGTCAGTACTCGATACTTTCGACCAAGTACTTTTACTCATATCGCATAGAGGTCTATATACTTCCCTGTATATTTACTAATGCGGAACAGAGAGAAAAATATTACAAATTTCTGTGCGATGAGAAATCCCATTTGGGTTTTCACTTTGCGTTTGTGATCTAAGCCGGCCTTTATAGGTTTGATTGTATATCCATTTTTTTTTATATGAAAGTCTAAGCTTAGGTGTCACCCTTTATACTACCAGTCCGTAATGTCGTTTACGTCATGGTGCAATGTCTAGTAGTAAGCTACATTAGTATGTTTTATCTATCCCAGCCGGAAATCGAATAATGCATACACTAAGTGCCTCTTCAGACGGATGGTTGCCGCGACCTTTCAACAAGAAATTTACCGGTGCGCGGAGAGTTCGGGTGGGAAGGAAGTGCGTCTCGATTTAAAAGCGACTCACGTTCGCTTTTTCTGACCAGCTGACTGTGTTAATTTCATTTTGTATCACCTTACTGTTCCATTTTATTTTCGTTTCACCCGCAGTGGGAGCAGACGTGTGGATAGGACAATTTTCAGGCTTCAGTTTTTTTTTCGTGAGAAATTTATTTTGTTATTTGAGCAGCCATGAATTTGTCACTTTTATAAATATCACAAATTTTGTTCCCGTACCGTTTGTTCCACCTGTCATAAAAACAACTGGACACAAAGGGAAACGTGTAAACAAATGTTCGCTTTTTCGTTCGCTTTGTCGCGCCTCAAAGCGACCGTGTGAACAGGCACAATGGCAGGTCGTAGGTATAAGGCAACCCTTCGTTGAAAACTATCAGTCAATGTCATATCAAGGGATGACAAATTTATGCCTTTTTGTTCCATGCCCCTGATACACATTCTCTCGTGCGACAACAGTAACCTGCAGTAAAACATTATAAATCTGCACTTTATAAAAAACTAAGAAATATTTATTTCTATTATTCTTGAGCTGAATATGCCATTCCTGTAAATTTTAAAAAAGTACTCATCGATTCTCAAGCAACGAGTAAAAACTACTCATTGACTAATTTTTTTTTGATTTCTACTCATGAGTATTTACTCGAGTACATTCCACCGATTTCGTATCCCTACTCATTAGTCCATTCAAAACGCGTTTGGGTGTCGAAATATAACACCGTTTTGAAACTCTTTCCCTATATATTTTTTGGGTCGCATATTACTAAAATCGGAGTCCCGTCCCACAGTTCTAAATAAATAAATAAATTATTTTCAACCGTTAAGGGAATAAAACTACCCCTGCAATTTGTGATTTTTTTTTTGCTTGAAATTTGGTTGAAGCTGATTGGTTCCTAGGCATCATCTGTAATTACATGCGTTAAGGGGCCTACAGACGCACGACATGTCTGTCAACATGTCGGCAACTATCCCATACAGACATAACAACGTATCGATCAACTTGCCTATTGACATCATTTGAAAAAGGATTTTGTTCTGAAAGGCTATTCCACAATAATCTTTAATCACTTCAAAATCACTTTTTATTCTATTACCACACAAATTCAACTATTTTGCCTAAATAAACATGAAAAACCCACCGCGAATGTAAACAAAATTGGCCACCTTCACAATTAACACACTTAAAACACACTTAATCACTCATTTTTTTTAATTTCTTTAATTAAATCACTAAAGCACTAATCCGTGTGTAGTAAAAAGTGATAAAACACAATGTCAATGCATTCGAAAACCAATAGGAAGTGAAGTATCTTGGGCTTTTCTGGCGCCAATACTTATATTTCAATAAAAATGCTAATGTTGCTTTCGCCAAGCTAAGCAAAGCGTTTCACACATGTAGGGTTTTTTTATAGCCGATACCTAAGCCCATGGGTCAAGGTGATCTGCTATCTAGCCAAAACTGGCTTATCTACCTGGAATTCAAAAAATTACTCGAAGATAGATCGGGCTAGCCCCTCTCATATAACATCAACGACGATGTGATAAACGAGTCAATATTAACAGCGAGATGTTCAAAATCTTCTTAGGGTTAGTAGTTTTACTTGCAGTTTTAAAGTTAAGCTTAGGACTTAGATAAGATGTACATATGTAGTTCTAGGTTTTAGCTAAGTAAAAGATTTAGATTTAAGTAAGTTTAGATTAGTAGGGCGAGTGCCCACGAGCTCTTGATGTTGTCTCTAAATCGATCTAATGGAAGCTCATTACCTGGAAGGAGTTCACCGAAGGAGTCCCACCTCCACTGTACTCTGTCTCTTCCATATTTTGTATAGTTTACACATTTCAAATTTTTGTTTCAACATTGCACCTTTTGTTTCAGCAGAATATATAGGATAATTTGCAGTTTTAGTTCCAACATTAGTGGTAATTTCACGGTTTTAGTGGATCCTTGCGTATGTTACCCAATGCTAAGATTCAGCTGAGGAGCTCCTAATTTTAGAAGAACGAATATATAAAATAATAGAAAAAACTACAAATTCTCCTACAAGCCCTTCTAAGAAGGTAAAAATTAAATTCAACGTTCACAAGAATGATTTTAGTTCATATCATCTTCTAGAATAATATATGCAGCTATAAACATAAGAGTATTATTACTATAATAAATTAGATTAAGTTTTTATTGCTTAGATGAAACTTGTAATGGCAATGACCTTTACACGTCTAAAGTAACAATAGCAATAACAGTTTATTCATCCATAAGCCCAACATCAAAAATTTAAATATTTTAACAAAGCCTAAGATAAATTTTTCCATAATTAGTCACAGGGGAAACTAATGCTAATAAGTTACGAGCAATCTCAACCAATTATGCGAATCAAACCTGCCCTATTGCAATTAAAACCGGCTCCTTTATAACTTGATAATTTGCCTAATGCCTTTCGAGTTTAAAACATCTTTAAACTTTAGCCGTGAAATATGAAATGACAGGCGACTCCACGCCCTAATGACGTTTGCAGTTAATTTATGAATAAAAAGGGTGCATACTAATACATTTTAATTATAATCTCAAGAGTCCTTCAAAGCTGCATACATTGTTGCATGGAAGGAGAACCTGCTTAGGATTCGGAATGCCGCACTCTCTTTCTCTCATCCTTATGGCTATGAATAAAACTCTTTGGCACCACTTTGTACAATATTGCAAAAGTAATTCACTTTGAACGTTATAAACGATTCCACTTTGTTCTTGCGAGCCAAGTACGCCACAGCGAAGGTCTAGAGAGTATGTCTAAAAGGAGTTCATGAACTCTTTATGAGTTGCTACAGTACGCTTTGGTTTCGGATACGTTGTGCTCGTGATGGTCCACAATTGTAGATGATTTATTACCCTTTTAACAACTTGGAACTCAACTTGAAAGCTAATGACATAGAGCGCGATCTAAGGTATCAAATTTAAATGGCACAATTCACCCACCACCCACGCTTGGGTAGCGTAAAAGTTCAGATTTGAATGGTTTAATATTCTGACAGTTTCTGAAAGCCATTTATCTTTGAGGAGGCTTGAATACTTTTGAAGGAGGTCACTGTTGAAAAACAATTAATTTTTAGGTAAAAGAGTTTCGAAGTTCAACAATTGGGTGTGAATTTAATTTTATTAAAATTTATTTAATGCTAAGATTGTGGACGTATGCATTTGGTAAAAGATAATCAAGTAGATTTTGTGATAGCGTCATTTATTGTCTTTATTGCAGGATGTAGTTTATATTCTGGATTAAAATATCGAACTTTATCTTGAAATATCCATTTGTTCTGTTCAAGATTGAAATGATAAGTTTGAAACCTTCAAAGTAAGCATACTGCTAAACATTGAGGTCATCTGATCGCCAATTCCAAAGCAGCTTGGAGCGATTAAAAGAGCTTTTTCATGAGCTGCTAGACGTCAAAATGAGGCAAATAGCTATCGATGATTCTACAGCCTCAAAAACAACCAAAGCTCGGGCATCCCTGCAGATATAGCCAAATCTTGAGATCCACATTTTTGTGGGCCAAGATGTACCGCTGCTACTTGACTCATCGAGCAGGGCCTCGTTGAACAACTTACCTCTACTATGACGATCCCGGCTAACTGGGGTTTCCCGGCTATCTGGCAGCAGTCCTGCAGTCTGTTGGGAAGGAGTTCATAAAAGCGGGGCACACTGTACCTCTTTGTACCTTTGCACTTACAGGCGTTCCTTGCCTTGGCCCTTTGGTGGGTCCAGAACTGAGAACAGGGCGGCATCTGTCTAAAGGCAGATCACGCATTTTTTTCAAACCGATGCGCGCACCGAATTTTGATGGGCCGATCGGCTCCCAGTCGATAGTTTTGGTTGTAAATCCGTACTTCGATGTACATCCGTACTTCGATGTACATCCAATTTGACCGTGTTTGGGGGCCTTAAGTATGCCCGGTAGGAGGATCATTGCGGCTCCACCTTTTCTTCTTTTAGGGCCCTCCTCCCCTGGAGAGCCCTCTGACCGCTGCTGTTTAGGCAGAATACCAGAGGGGCTCGACATGGGATTGTTCCACCCAATTATATGACAGCTGTTACTGCCAATTTTCTGGTTGGACCAGAGACTGGAGGCAGATCGGCCGCTGTCTGGGTCAGCTTCTTGGCTTCACGGGTTCTCCAATTCCACTGCGGCCCTCCTTGCCTAGGCCCTCTCCAGTTTAATTGGTCCGTAAAACTTCCATGAATTTAGTAAGAAAGGGAAAGTTCATCCTCCATATAAGGGTAAGTCATTATACAACAGGGTGCGCCCGGTGCCCAGAACAGATCATTAAATGACGGTGAGAAACTACCCACTGAATTTCAGCAGTCGACACGATAACTTTACATCTTGGCTTGGCAGGGAGATCTACTTTACATCAAGCGATCAAATAAGTGATTGTGTTGGTGTTAGAGCAGCAGTGGCGGACTAAGGGTGGAGCGGAAGGGGCGGTCCGCCCCGGGCCTCTGGTTCCTGGGGACTCCAAATGTCTACAAGCTCCCTTGATCAAATCCTAAACAAGGCTTTTAAAATATGGTCAGTGCCTGGAGAGTGGTACTTTGGAGTCGGAGGTTCCGTACAATGTTCCCGTAGACACAAATAAGTACAGCATGTAATTATTAAAAAGGGACTTTACTGAATCGTTACCCTGTACATCGCTTATACTTCAATACTTCTTGACCATTTTCATCTCGGTTGCATCATGCAAGATGAGTTTTTATAAACTTAAGCCAAGTGGCTGCTATAGAGCTTTTTGCGTAGAGCTAGAGAAAACTCTCGCGTAGAGAAGTGTATGCACCCTCTAGAGCTCTACACATGCGCTCTACACCCACTATACGCGAAAGTTTTCTCTGCTAAAAAACTCTGTAGTGCATTTTTTTGTGTTTGTAGAGCCCTACATCTGCTCTACGCTCTATAAGCATGTTTGATAGAGTTTTTCTCTCTACAGATTCATTCTTATTTGCGTTTCGACTGCGCTTCGAATTGTTGAACATCGGCGTGTTAAATAACAACGAAATTCGAATACGAAATATGCTCCCAACATTTCTTTTCGTTCTATTTCTCTTCTTCGAGCAAAAATAAAACGGCAGCAGCTTGTTTTTGGCGAGAACTCATTTTATTATTTTTTTGTTTTCTGTTAATTTCCTTAAAATTTTTTGCACAATATGTGTACGCACGCATCTCTGAATAACTGAGAAATGAAATGACATGCAAAAGTTGATGACCGCAGTTGCGCGCTCTACTATAGGACCCTACAGTAGAGAAAAACGCATCTGCAGTATACAGTCTGTAGAGCGCTTGGTAGAGCGCTACTCAAAATTGAGCAACTCTACGAGCGGTAGAGTGGTAGAGACGCGCTTTAGTGAACACACTACAGGTAGAGCTCTATACTCTACGCTCTACACTCTACCGAAAAAAAACTTTATAGTGGACATTTGGCTTTAGAAGTACTTTCGGAATCGATGGGTAATTAAATGCTTTCCCTACTGGGAAATAAACATACACATACAAATGGCAACTGCATAAAAGGCTTCTAAAATTACATCAACTTCTTAGACCGAGGGCCTCATTCAGCTTTGCCGCCCCGGGCCTCTGACGGGCTTAGTCCGCCGCTGTAGAGCAGAAACCCAATGCCCGAAAACTGAGAAAGTTATTCGGGTATGACATCAAGGGGCACATCCACATTTCCAAATATCCACGCAATCGGCATCCTTGAAAGAACATTAACAGTTTCACAAGATGCCTTAACAGATATTGAGCAGGCGGCACTAAAACTGGAGTTGCACATCAATGAAACCAACGCAAGGTCTTAAACAAGGTGATGGACTGCAGTAATGCCTTTCAAAAAAAAGGGAAAAAGTCCAGAGAAGTGCATGAATAGCAACACGGTACAATCACTTAGATATGCGGATGATGTGAACAGCGTGAGAAGGTCCAAGGGACCGTCAAACTTGGAGATATGCCCCAGGGCAAGGCTGGATTTGGGCTGTGGCGCCATTGGATGAATGGAAACCAAACAAAGTACATATATGGTGACTCTATCTAGCATTGGTATCGCAATCAAGGCATTGGAGCCTGATGTTTAAGTAGCACAATACTTTATCTACTTTACAGCCGACAAAAGCATTGTTTGTACGTCAAATTGTAAACGATGACATTCAAACTGCAATACCAGTGATTAGAAAGCTTTAGGTATTAATTAAATAAAAAAACTCTACCGTGTCAGTTAACATCCAGATTTTTATTTAGTTAATGTTTGCTTTTTAAATTTATGACACTTAACACTATGTTACACTTTTTTTAAAAATGTTAAATTTTAGTAATATCAAAAAATGTTGTTGCTACTGTTGATCCAATATGTCCCTCGTTGACTATCTGAAAATTACAAGCATATAGTGTCAACGATTACCAGGCTATGTCTGGCATGTATTGCACTTATTACTTGCAGAAATTGATGTTATAATTTTACCAGTACCAAGCATATAATACCCGATTACCAATTGGCATGTAAATGGATATAGAATTACTTGGCTTACCTCTTAGGACTTTCTGGTGAACAGAGAGGCCGATTGCTTGCTTCTGACGCCGGGTTTATATAGGCCGAAGTCAACGGTTTTTCCATGTTTGAACTGCATTTTCGTCCTTTGGGAAATTTATTTCTTAGTTTTTAAAAATTTATTAATATCTCCTCTTTATTACTTCCTTTGATGTTATATATATTTCTAATATTTTTATTCATCATAATTCTCATTGTTTTTCGGTTTTTAATATTATTTCGTTAAATTTCCTTCAATTTTTATCCTGTACTAAAAATTTTCCTTTGGGACATTTACTTCAAATTGCTGCAATATCAACGAATAATTTTTGAATTTATAGTATTATCTCTTTCCATTGTTATCCTTTTTATTGTCCCTTTTTCTCTCATTATCCTTATGGTAAATTATATTTTCAGTAATATCTTTTTTACCATAATTTATTTCAGTTTTCGGGCATCACCATTAAATTCTTAGAATATAGAACTACAGGAAGGGCCCTCGCCGAATTTTAGCGTAGTGAAATTCTTTTTGTGTGAGTGCTCACGTTTTAGTAGTTGTTTGTCCATTACAAGCGGATAAAGCGAATGAAATATATGAGGGGCAAGAGCGAGTTGAAATAATCAGTTAACTAAAATAAAATCTTTCCCCTACAAATGAACTTTTTACACGCCGTCACTAGGCATTCTAATCAGCTGATCCCCTTGAATTTTGCGTGGCATTACTTAATGTAAACAAAGAAATCCAAGCCCACAAAATTTACATTATTTAGAGTATTTAGCTCAATGATTTCCATAATTATTAATGGCAATATGTAATATATATGTTTAGGAAGTATTTGAGTTTACCCACTTACCTGAAAAAGGATTTTCCTCGCGGAATTAGCGAATTATTCGTACATCCACAAACTGCACACTTCATTGTTCTTATTTCACTTGAAATTCACTCGTAACAACTTTAATTGCACTGAAAACAAATTCTTTGTACTTTCTTTCTTCTTTTAATTTAGTTTTGAAAAAAGCTGTAAGTAAATTTGATAAAAAACACTCGTTTCAAAGAAAATGCACTACCGAACGCGGGAGAACAATTTATAATTTGACAGTCAACTAACAAGCAAATAGCCCAGTTTGACAGTTGACTAATACCTGATTTCACTACTCTCACGTACAGGGATTTTACATGCCAGGGCCTTTCCTGTAGTTCTATATTCTAAGATTAAATTCCTCGTCAAATTTTACATCGACTTAACCTTAGGTATCACATTTAGTCAAAAACCGCGAGGGGATTGCGTTTCTCAGCAACCATCCAAATAAGAACACATCACTTGGCTGAAAATGTTTGGAGCAAACGCGAACGAATTTCGGTACGCCTCTGTCCGGGAACTGCATGAAACCTATGAACATACGGTTGTTTCTTTTCTTTTAGAGCGAGAGGTTCTTTAATTTAAGTGCTTCCCTCCAACCCGTATACATGTACGCTATTTTCGGTTCCTTATCTTCTCTATTCTAAGGACTTAACATAGAAAAAGTCAAGTGGGAAGCCGACCGAGACGCTCCCAAATCCGCATGTGTAACATGGAATTAGTTTGTGCAACAAGTCATTGTTCTTAACAAAAAATTTCTAACAGTTTAATTAATAAAATATAGTTTACGGACAATGAGCTTGGGTGGTGGTGCGATGTATTGGGGCAAGCATGAAATCCACTATTCCTAAGATTTGCAGTTGAGAGTGATAGAGGGGTCGGTTCAGAGAGAAACACAGTGGGACTAACAAGATCAAACAGGAAAAACCATGGACGATGGATTGAGGGAGCCATCGTCCGGATAATCATTCCAATATTATTAATAATTACTATATTAACAGAGAAATACGTCGGAATGGTGGCATTTCTGGAATGCTTATTAACATAACTATTCTCAGATGACCACAATGGTGAAGCACCCGGGAAGATGACAACAATAATCCAGGATTTTGGTGATGCCTGGAATTTTCGCAGCTTGTTCTCAAGATGGAGGCGTATAAAAGGTTGCAGCATCTCAACTTTAAAAAAAAATAAAAATCTTTTATAATATTATATTATCCTGAGGGATCTTGAATTCTTTTATTGCTGAATGCTATTAATTTCTTATTACATATTACATATTATTATTATTTTTATCTTAATAACATAACCTAAAAACATGTAATAGGAACTTGGACTGGCAATGCTTCTTCCCTGTACTGCGAAGCGCATTTGGTCTGTGCATGGAAGATAATTGCCATGCTCAACCACTGACATATAGATATGGACTGCTAATTGACAACTTTCAATGGCACCATTTTTCTCCAGAAGAAGAAGACTTTTTCTATGTAAACAACAATTTTTTTTCGAATTTAGAGGAGAATAAGTTATAAGATGTATGTTATAATTGATAGAAATAATTTTCCATCATTATTTTTTATTTAGTAGCAGTTTTTTCGTTAAATAAATGTATTTTTTTAAATATGTGAGGGTTTTCCCTCTGTTTAACGAACTTTTAAAAATAAAGAAAATAGAGAAAGAAGAAAAAACTCTATAGCTATCTAGTTTTTTCTAATTATGTTTATATCGCTGGCATGCACTGAACTGTTTTTTATTTTAAAACCGATTAAAGTTCATAGGATTTTGAAGGGGGAACGAGACAACGATAGTTTTTGGTGCCACTTTTTTGTATGGGATTTTGCTTATTTAGCAGTCCATATCTATATGTCAGTGTGCTCAACCATATCCTACACACCAATACTTGGACAGGGCTTATGCGTGGCCCGTCCGCCATTTTTATATGAAAGAATAACAACAATATCTAAAGGAAACTAGGTTTCCTTACTTGTCATGTTAAGGAGCCTGACCTGGCATGCTCCTTCCCTGCCCCGCCCGGCGCATCCAGCCGGGGCACGGAAGTTCCATTGTTAGGCGCAGAATCCTCCTAAAATCTAATCTCGTCCCATGCCTGGATCGGGTCGATGCGCTGCCCTGTCTGCCTTAGTAATAAGTAATTAAATAAAAGAGTTCTGTGATACATATCATTAAGCCACTCGCAGCCAGCCTATTCACCTGGCTCCGCTATAATATCATATGTATATACTTGCTCACAATATAACAGCTCTTAAGTATATTCCTGTCATACTTTACAGTTGCCTCTAGGCGAGTAATTGAATTATCAAAAAATAACTCTGTATTTCTTTTATGTTTTGATTTTGAATAAAACTGTTTGAGTTTGAGTTTGAGTTCGACTTAACATATCATATGTTTTGAGTCAATAAAGTTTGATGTTTCTACGCGCGGTAAAGTTTCGCGAGTTTGCGTATAGTTTTCCGTGGTTTTTACCTGTTCTAGACAGGGCAGGTACTTGTAGTCCTTTGTTTTTTGTGTATTTATTCATGTTTTATGTTTTTTGTGCAGTTTTGGTGATTCGTGCGGTGAAATTTGCGTGATTTTTAATATTTGTAATAATTATTTAAATGTCAGTGGGTGTCTTTGAAGTCCGTTTTTCACCTGGGGCTTCAATTTAATTGTAACATTTGGTGAACGAGGTGGTCCTTACCACCTAATAAACAAACCTGTTGTGTTGTGTTCAATTTGTGTTATATTTTTTGTGTTGTTTTTATGTTGATTTCACTTCTAGTGTTGTTGTTGTATTTGCCTGTAAACTTCATGTCTCTTGTTTTTGTATTTATATGTTATGTTTGCATGTAACTTTTTTAAAATTCCCCAAGGAACATTGCTAAGAATTCAAGTGCTGAAAATTTTGAGTTTTCTTATAGAACTCCTATATTAGTCTTGTTCTACATTTAAATTTGTATATAGGTCTTTTAGTTCTTAAAACATCAACTAGAATGCTAATTCGACATCTGTTGCTTTATATGGGTCTAGGGAGTATTAATCTCATAGGAGTAATTTACTTACTGAAATGTAAGTGTTATTTGAGTGCGTACAAGAGACTATAATTCCCAAAGAGTTATAATCCTATATAATATTCCTATATCAGTAGTGGGGAGAATGAGTATGGGAAAACAATACTTGGGTAGTATTTTCTTATATCGAGGCTTATATAGAAAGTCAATCTTATATCGATTCTTATATAAGAATACAAAAAAAAAACTACTCTAAGTAAGAATTTATTTTCTCCATCAACACTTATATAGGCAATCAGTTTTTAACAAACCTTATTATAGGATGATATGGAGCACTTGGAACTTGTATTCATATATGTATAAAAACTTTTAGATACTAAGTGCCAGCTCAGCACGCCGTGGAAATATAAATATAATCCTTCCCTACATTTACAGACTGGTAAAAAGAATAACATTTCAAAAATGAGTGTAATCTATTGACTCAACTAGAAGAATATAAACAGACAACACCGATCAGAAGTCTCATAGAAGAATTCTTCTCTCGAAATACACACACACGCACACACACACACACACACACACACACACCGAAATATGACATTTTGCTTCACTCTTTTCTGTAAAGTGCTGATGTAGCACTACAATGTTATAGCGACATTTCTATTCTTAATTCAGCAATCTGAATTTTTATACAAGAATTTGTATCTTATATAAGCGCTCATGAATGCTTATGTTAGTTTTAAAGTCACGACATCAAATTTTGGCTGTTATCTCAAGATTTATTATCGTTAATAGAGATCTTAAGTACTATAACAGCTCTTTTTCGTGTGCCATACATGTATGTCAAATTTTAGATCGGCCATATTTGAAATAAAAATAAACGCATTTACTTATAATTAAAAGTTTAAGAATAAAATAAAATAGTTATATCGAAATTTTATTGGAAAATACATATAATATATTAGTTTCCAAAAATTTTTTATTTGAAACGGAAATATGTTTTTTACATAATACATTAAATTTTCTAAGTTATTAATTTATCTTAAGGCGCGTTATTTTTCGAGGTAGCGTATTAAATATTAACAGTAAAATTTAAATCGTTGTTGAATTGCATGTTATACATTGAAAAAAACCAATTTTGAGAGAAATAAATATATTACTTATAATAGATCTAATCACTTTCAACGCATCCCATCTGTTTGATCAAATTTAACTCAAAGAGAATTTGTTGTCCTTTAATGAATTTATATTAATGCCACCTTTCCTATGCATATAATATAACATTTATATGAATTTACTTTTCCCAAAAGGAGAACATTTAATTCCTATATAAGTTGATCCAACAATCTTATAACATTAGTTTGCTACAATAGCAATTGAACTTAGGCTTATATAAGTGTTGTACACCAATATGAGATTTCGATAAAGTGCATTATGAGAAATAATATTTCATATCAAGACTAAGTGCCTAGTGCTATTCCCTGGGAGCACTGTGAGATTAATATCTGGCTTTATATAGGACCTTAAAGGCCCGCGCACATTAGGGCGGGCCGCATCGCATAACAGAAATCCTCCTACATCACTTTCATACATTTTATATTAACTATCGCACACTACAGGCAGGCCGCACCGGGCCGCATCGCAGCGACTGGCGTATCGTTTGCTAGGCGTATTTTTGCGCTGCGGCCTGTCGCGGCTGTAGTGTGCGCGAGCCTTAAGTGCGCAAGAACTATTCCCCAGACGATCTTGGAGTTACATATAGGAATAAAATTGTTTGTTGGGTCATTTATTTATATTTTAATTAAATATTTTTTATTTTGGTTTGTTATGTTATTTTTGGTTTTAATTCATTTTGTTTCTTTTGTAGATTTGCTTGCCAAGTATTTAAGTATATATGTATCGTGCATTAATCTTTTCATTATATTAATTCATATTTCTATTTAGGTTTATTCATAATTCAAATTTATATACATACATATATCAATTCCATTGTAAAATTGGAAAAAATAAATATCCGTTTATTAATTCTGGTGAGTTTTATTTATCTTTTGATTCTCCCCTTATTTAGCGGCTTGGGGCTAAACACTGATGTCGAGAAGAAAGTAAAATTCGTTAGGCCTCGTTGGAGAAGACATCAAACCGATAATTTACGAGGTAGTTCTTTTGTGTAAAGCTACTGGGCTATTCAAGGTTTAGGGATTTAACTTCAAATCTAAACTTAAAGAACAAATGCATAAAAACGTCCATGTCTTAATTATGTACAATACAATGTTCATGATACGTGCTGTGACCTAGTTTAAATATAAAAAAAAGAAATAACTAAAATCCACATATTTTTTTGTCATCCTACACCAATATAAAGATGTACCAGATAATATTCCCGGATATTATCATCTACATTTAAATAAAGAGAAATCCTATTTTCTCGTTTTGACCTTTTTTTGCTCGAAATCTAAAGCAATTTTTTAAAGTATCCAATTACTGGGTTACGAGCACCAGAACTCTTGGATAGATTATACAACAAAAATCTTCAGATACGATAAAGATTGAATTCAATAGAACGAAATTGAATTAACATAGGTCGCATCCGGAACGAACTTCGAATAAATGCTAAGTACTACGATAACTATCACTGTCGAGTTATTTTCGTATATGTTTTGGTATGTCCTTTTGTAAGGGAAAGAAGAACTTGAATTCCTGAATGAAAGTTTCCTTATGGAAAATATGGTAATGTATTTTAAAAAAAAAGTATTGTGAATGTGTCCTTACTTGATACACATGTATGCACATACACATGTATATTTATAGAAAAGGATATGCCGATGTGAGCTTCGAGGATATTCAGGAGTAAAATTTTAAGGTACGATTCACAGGCTATCAATTTGTATTGTTATCCGGTCCTTCATATTAGAACCTTTTGAAGTGAATACGAATTATGGGAAAATGAAAACATATCCATGACCTTTTGTGGAATACTCTTGTATGTTGATTTCAATTTCAATAAGATTTGTGGGTTTTGTGTTTTTTTATACAAAACGTATAAGGATGTAGATTTATTTTATACATAAGATTCAATGTAATTTATATTACAATTTGGTTTATTTCATAAAGAACTCTTTGTGTTCTCAAAATCAATTACTCTCTTCTACTTTTTTGTAAATGTCATTTACTAAGCTTAATGGGATGGACATTAGGGTGGAACTAAAAAACGAATTTTCGAATTTAATATTGTAATAGTGAAAACTTGTTTTCTTTTTTACTCCATATAACGAAAATATTTTACTTTTAAATTTAAAATGATGTTGACCGGTTCCTCAAAGCATGTGAATTTCTAGAAAAATTAGTAAAACGCGAAAAAACTGCATTACGCCTTTTAAGCCTATCAATAAATTTATATGATGCGAAACAAAATGAAGAAGGCTTTTTTGTTTCGTAAATAATGTATAGTTTAGTTTGGATTGGCGTTCATAGTGTTTGACGGTGGCTTTCATAGTGTCTTTTACTTAAGTGAGAGTAAAGTGGTCCATAGACGACTATCAATAATATTGTGCAGTTATATTGAGCAAAATATTGACGGTTTCCTTTTTTTCCCCAGACATTCTTTCAATATCACGAACAAATCAAAATATTGCACAATATTATTGATAGTCTAGGGCCCCATAAGACTCATGATAGATTAGTTCAAGTTAACGTAAAGTGGTGTTTGTGAGTCTATTGGGTGCGACGGAACCGCTGTCACGTAAAGCTGGAGTTATAAGGATATTGGAAACTAAATTAAAAAAACCTTTACAATGCATAATAATATGCTTACTACATACGTATGAGCTCCCCTTCAGGTACTTATTTTAACGACTCGATGGGAAAACTACGGGACCTAAAAGATTTTCTGGGTTAATAGGAAAACAACTTGAAAAATGCGAAGATATGGAAATTCAGGATTATAAAAAAATTGAAACATGTGAATATGAATTTTGAGGACTTAAGTGCGGACCAAACGTATTGTTTTAAATTTGACAAGCAGTATCAAGCGGAATATTTCCAAAAGACTTAGCGAAAAGGATCCTTGGAAAACTCTCGCACTCTCGTTGGTTAACAACAGCCAACAGACTTTTGCATTTATATGTGTCGTGTAAAACACCATCTTACAATTTAAAGGTTCTTGCCGAATATATCATTAAAATTTACAGTCATATGTGGTTTAACATTAAAGTAAAACCTTTTTATAAGGATGGCTCTACTCATTTGTGGGAAATGATTAATTGTTCCAGATTAATGATGAACAAACGCAAGAACAAGACAGGACTAATATAGTCTTCGCCTTGTTCTTGTTCAGTTGGTCTTGGTCTTGCGAGCATACCTAAGGCTTGGTGTTGTCTTGGTCTTGCGAGCCCAGCCAAGTCTTGGTCTTGTTCTTGCGAGATCGGTTCTTGTTTTTGCAAGACTTATCGTAACAGTTTAGAAAAATTAAAAAATAGATATGATACTTATTGTACTTTAGTTTTATTTTATAAAAATTAATTCAATTGTTTATTATACATTCCTTCATGTAATAAGAATGCTAATAATAATAATAATAACAATAATAATGTCGAGCTTGAAGAAATCAAAGTTGAACCTTGATTCCGCAATGGTGTTATGTATGTTAAGAGTAACATTGGGTTACGTTCGTAAATACATATTTAAACGGAATCATAGTGGTACTCTCTTTTGTGTTCCGTGTCATTTATTTTTACGCGAAGACCAAACATCAGAATCTGATGATGATAGTGTTGTTGAGAATTTTGCTAAAGTCTTGGTTTTGGTCTGGGTCTTGTTCACTTAGTCTTGGTCTTGCGAGCAGAGCTAAGTCTTGGTCTTGCTAAATGTGCAAGACCAAGACAAGACTGCAAGACCAAGACCATTTTTGCTCATCACTATTCCAGATACCTTAAAAAACAGTATAAAGGCATCATCGATCCAGTTACCCAAAGAAATGCCTTCTGTGGTAATCATGAAAATATCCGTTTAATTATGTTAACTGATGCCCGGAAAGATATCAGAGACCTTGCGGTTAGAAGGACTATTGCAACTAGATCTAAACCTAAGAAAAGTTTTGAAGTTCCTGTTTTTAATTTTGAATACATATTTCGATTTAATAAACTGGAATGATTTCAAGCTGACGGAACCTCCTGTCTTGTCAGACTTTTCTGACGAACAATTGAAAAAAATGGAACTAACAGGAGAAATACCTGGTTTTCTATGTTTTCCTTGTCATACTGTCATGGAAGCCGCTTAAAGCGTGGGTGGATCAGAAGCTAGAGATGATTTTATCTTGGGAAAGTTGAAGTCCCGCAATATTATGCCAAATATTTGGAATTAAAAAGGATTATAAGCCACACTAGGCTGAATAACTAAATTAACAAAGGGAAGAGGGTGGAAGTCGACACACAGCCACCACAGATGGTAGTAAAAAACGCAGCTCTTACCTCATATCTGCTTAAATTAAGCAAATATTACGCTTAATTTAAGCAGATATGAGGTAAGGAGCTGCGTTTTTAACTTCAAATTACTTTTTGTTTAAATTGGTAAAACTTTGATCATCGTGAGGAACCGGAAGACGAAGTAATTACCTTAAAATTTTTTTACCGGTAGTTTAGGCATTCAAAAAGGAAAAAAAAATATCACTATTAGATATCAAAAAAAAAAATTTTTTTTTTACCATATACTTAAGGGGACATTCCGGTCAGTTGAGTAAAAAAAACGTCAATGTTTAGGAATTTTTTTCTACGAATCTACTAAAGCAATTGAAGTAAACTTTCTTTTATAGCTTTTATTGATCCTTCAAGTACACAATTAAATTTTGTCGGATCAAAAAAATAATTTTAAATCCCCCCTCCAAGCCATCAAAGGTTGCCGTTCTTGCCGAACACGCCCTGCTTGCGACCAAACTCTAGGTAACACAGGTGACCTGAAATCAAAAAGTATGAAAGTTTCTTAAATTATATGATATGATGCTCAGAATAATAGAACAGTTTTTCAAAATTCGAAAAATTAACAAAATGGTGGACAATTGAAAAAAAAGTGATTTTTCCGGTCTTTTTTTCACCTCTATTTTTGTTATAACTTTTGAATAAAAAAAGAAAAAAAAAAATTAGTCTACTATTCTGAAATGACATGTATGACTAACAAGTAGAACGATTTTAGGGTAAATTGCATCGACCGTTTGCTTTGAATTTTGGTCGCAGCGAACAAATTATTCGAACGGAGATACAAGCCTCTGAAGTTTTAAGTCATGTTTCGACTGAATTTTCTTACAAAATGGTCGGAATTTTTCACACTTACTTACTGTTTGGAAAATAGACGCTCAAACTGGAAAATAGCGCGGAATGTTCTGAGGCCACGTTTATACTGGATAATTAGCAGTTCTATTCGATCAAACAAGATTTGACATGTTCGGCCGACAGCGCGGCCGGACGCTCGGCTGGAGGCACGTCTTAAATGAGGTGTAACTTTGTTTATGTTCAAGATATTGTTTTGGGATTTCGGTATGTTAGTTTTAAGGGTTATATCTATCGATTAAGCAAAAAAAAAAAAATAAATTTTTTCAATCCAGTTGACCGGAATGTCCCCTTAAGTTCCACCCTAATGGACATCTTACCAATATGAGTGAAGAGAAATTTGCTCGCAAAGTCTTCTACACTAGGGTTTACGAGATACGACAGCAAGGTAAACACAACTCCCGCTGGACGGATCGCGTAGACCAGGACACTCAGAGTTTTTGGATACCACTGAATATCATATTCGGCATGCACTGAGATTTCATCACTCTGTTATGTTGTACCCTTTATCTTTTATTTCATCTTATTTAAGTGAAGGGTCACAACGGGACTAGGGAGTGCTTTCAACTGGGAAGCTCACCTGCCGCTTGTTATATACTTATTTTAATCTTAATGAAACACGAAATTGACTTGTTAGTTTATTTATATTTTTACACTTAGCTTTGCGTGGAAAATTGGTGTTCGCTCACGCTAGGCTTCAATAATCATGTAGGTAATACACGAATTTAACTGATTAAGAATTAAAATTAGGAATGCGTATTTGGAAATTAGTTCCTACTTATTCAACGTCAACCTATTATTTTCGATTATCTGCTTTAAACTTTAACTGGCGAATTTGAACTTTAACTGACTTTAACTGATTACTTTCAGCGTTCAACTGCCAACTTCCAATAGAATTGGCTTTCCATCGAGTCACACCTTATAAAACATCTACTATCAGCATTTCACCGAAAATCATAAACATCCTTCGATTCTTGCAACGTTTTCCGGTTGCTGGCGCAATTTCAAGCTTGCATTTATTTTAGAATACATATGTATGTATAAGCACAACCAATCGGAGCACGGGACAGAAGAATTAATTGAATTATTTCCCTTGTTGGGAAACTCTCTTCTAACTGAAGAACTGACGCTACGCCTCCTGTCAGAAGTGATCGCTAACGGATTCGCCGATGGCTTCGGAGTCGCAGTAGTAGGAAGGAGACTCGACGAAATCGAGATATTTGCGAACGAAGCGATATATGGCACTGCAAATCTGAGCTTTTAAAAGTGTTTTATTTCAAAGCGCTTAAAACGTTTTATTTTGACGTCACCCATTTGATTAACATTGTCGACACTTTTAAAACACTTAAAAGCCTTTAAAAAATGTCTACAGTGTTAATCAAATGGGTGACATCAAAATAAAACGTTTTAAGCGTTCTGAAATAAAACACTTTCAAAAGCTGAGATTTGCAGTGTGAAGATAAAGGTTAATACCAGCTGAGCACATAACGAAAGTAGTGCCAATCAGCAAGCGGGAGAGGTGGATACCATAGCGGGGAAAGTAGCCACGCCAGTGTGGTCAGTGGCTTCGGACAGAACGACTGTCGTTCGAGTAGATTGTGCATAACGTACTACGGCCCATGAAGCAGCATGTGTCATAGCAGGAACGACACCCATTGATATTCTGGCGGCGGAGAACTTGTACGACCCGGAATATGAAAGGTGGAAGTCACGCTGATGGCCATCCACCAAAAGCTTAAGCAATACGAAGCTCAAAGAAGCAGAGAAAGGCAAAGAAATGGCCGGAGATAGGAGCTACATAGCCCCTCCAGCCGCGTGAGTCAATGACGTAAGCCAGTTACGCGGGAGAATGGAAGATACGAAGGAGTTGGATTTTTAGGCTTTCTTAAAGATCCACTAAAACGAAAGGAAGGAGCTTCTCGATAGAATGCTGTCCACCTTCTGACGCCCTTTCGGGCAATTATGTAGCCAGTGAAGGGGGTAGCGGGTTTCGTCAAAGCCCTCTTTTCCCAAAGAAGGGCACGGATCCGTATACCCCTACTGTTCCGGCTGAAAGGAGCACTATTTCGAGGGAATCTTTTAAGGGTCACACCTTTACAGCTTGTGCCTGTGTAGACTCAAACATCATGCGAAAGGGTTCGTGAATTTAGTCAGTAGAAATCTGACACTACCGTCTGTCTGCGGAATTTCAGCGGTGACTCCCTCCCTCTTCCGCTCAACCGCTCAACAATTTTGCAAATATTCGAATTTCAAATCGTAAATCTGCCACGGGACACCCTGTACATATAAACATAGGTTCTAAATTTTTATAAATTGTTATTCTTGAAATTTATTAAATAAACAAACCAATCCAATTAGCAGCTACTTCAAATACCGCCATGGGCCAAGATTCGACAGTAGGATTGACTACATTTTACGACAAAGCATTTTTTCTGTGTTTTCCAGCAGACTTCCCATCAGCCTAGATGACAGTCTGTTAGCTTAACTAAAGGATCCCGCACCATGGGAAAATGCCTTTCGGTGAATTTTCTTGAAATTTTTCAGGTTGATAGTTCTCAACATGTAGATTAAAAGTCTCCATGGGCACAAAGTCCCAAAACCTCTCCTTCCCACCAAAAACCAATGCAAGTTTTTTTTAGAGTTTTACATATACCTTGTATTTTTGTAACCCTATGGCTATGACCTATTTTCATGAATAAGGTATCAGTGAACGCAGAATACCCACCTATCTAAAACTGTAAAAGTCAGAGGAATGACTCATCAAAGTCAAAATTTCAAGATAATTCTCCAAAGACATTTTCCCATACAAATGGTACGGGGTCCTTTCTCATTACTTTTTTTCCGCTAACTTCTGCGCCAGACTTAGACCTTACTTCAGTCTCCTCGTGCAAGACTTATTGTTTCGCCCTTACCAAGCATTTAACAAAATTCTAACAAACATCACTCCGACAACCTTTCAGCGAAAATAAAGGCAAAATTTATGATTTTATTATGTGTTGATAAGAATAACCTATCCTTAAATATTTATAATCCTTGCGTATAGGTATCCATCGTTTATAGAAAATTTCAAAACTTTTCAGGAACAGCTGCAGTGCACTCAGTCAGTCTACAGTAGTAACCAGCAGCAGGCAGCAAAGCATTGAAAAACTTATGGCCCTTAAATACGCTTGTAGTAAAGAAAAAAGGGATCCCAGGAACAGTATACAGGAAAGCACTCTAAAACGTGACCAAAAGAGAGTTTACATTTCTCATGTGAAAAAATTATTACACATACGTGACTGGAACAATGCACATTAAGACTCCTTAACCTGAATGGAAAAATGCTTTAAAATACGCTTCTGTATACTTCAGAACTAAGTTCATTGCTAATGCGAATGGGGATTATATATGTTTCGAATGCGGCATTTTTCCTTAATATTTAATGAACGATTTTTATGAACATTCATACACGCTTAAAATGACTTTAAGTGTGAGTTTTAGTGTGAGAAATAAACAAATTTCATGACTTGAATTCTTCTTATTTTATCGGTAAATAATAGTTCGTGCGTTGTTGTTCCAAATCTGAGGATATATGGAGTACCAGCGTGAAAGGCCCTTATACAGTGTCTACAAAAACCACGGACATCGCCATTTTTATGCAGACAAAGATGCTTCCAAAGCAATGCTAAAAAGAATTGTTGAAATTGCATCTCCTTGTCTTACACTTGATTTTTAGCCCAAGTTTATTGAATTGTGATTCAATTTTCTCGCACTCTAACTTGTGTCCTACTCTCTTCTGTAGTAATTTTGCAGCCTTCTTAAAAATGGAACAAGAAAGGCGGACCGCAAATTCCTAATTCTCAGACGATCAGCAACAGCTTCATGATGTGACGAATGAGTGTATCTTTGCCTACTTCAAACTGGACCCCGTCTTAATCCACCTTATCCTCAAAAAAACTGGATAAAGCAGTCCATGCCTCATGATAAATAAAAAGGTAATCCGCCATTTTGGGTTCGCCGCCATTTTGAGTTGACTACGAAATAGTGTTAGTACTAGTAAGAAATGGACTAGTACCAGAACTGGTGCCAAAGTAATCCTGAAAGAAGCTAAATCAAATAACAATAATAGTGATAAATCCATAAGATTTTTCTAGCGAATTTGTTTGTCCTGAACGTTAACAAATGAACATTTCCTTCGTACATCTTTCGCTACACTATAGCGCGTGATCGCATTCATTTGAGCTTGTTGCAGGGCCGCTGATAAACGAGAAGAAAACGAGTGCATCTGGAAATTCAAACGATTTCAGAAGATATTAGCAAAACTAATCAATTTAAAGGACTAAAGGTAACTACTGGAAATTTCGAGATGAACTTCAATTTCCAGAAACTGTGGATGTGAAATACAATTCCCGTCCAAAATGTGCTGATCTAAGGTTTGAAAAATTCGTGATGTTTGTAAAGCCTAACGAAATTTTTGTACGGTTTTTAAAGAGTGCTTTGAATTTGACAAGTGATGTCTTGTTGCGAAACTACCGCTCTGCTGAATCCCGAAAAGGTAAGGTCATTAAGAAAATCTTTTCAGATCATATCTTCATTAATACGTTTCGAATTACACCTCAACGAAGTCAATATCATGATATCATGCAGGCGCGGATCTAGAATTTTGTTTTGGGGGGGGTCACGGAATTAAAAGTGGCGAAAAAAAATTTTTACTCCTAAAAAAACAAAAACAAAATTAACAAAACGAACAAAACTAACCGAATTTTCTGGTGGATTAAAAACAAACGTGCCCTAATGTGTTTTTGAGGAAGACGCGCCCTTTCTTGTGAGTGCAGCTAACTTCAGAGTTTGCAAATCAAAACATATAGAAAGAGTATAGATCAATTAGTCCAGGAGAGATAGCGGAAAAGTATTCAAAAGTTGAAATAAATCTACCCTGAGATTTTTCGACTCTATAATTAAGAGAAAAATCGTAGGAATTCAATGAATGTGTTTTGGAAAAAATCGGTCCAGGAGAACAGATGGAAAAAAGCTAATAATGGTAGCGAAAACACGTTTTTCAATGTTAGGTGCGAAAATTTTTTTTTTGGAAAACAAAAAATAGTACGTAATAGCGCTTAAAAAGATGAAAATTATGAGTTTTGGAGAATTGAAATCGGTCAACAGGTTTGTGCAAAACAAAACAAAAACCACGAAATATGGCCATTTTTTGACATTTAATTACAGGGACTATTATTATCGTAGAGCCTTGTTTCAGGGCTGAAATTTTGGCTTCTGTTAGTGCCTACCTACAATAAAAATTTCATGCAAAAATAATTATAACTTTTCGCGTAAATCTCAAAAATGTAAAAACAGCCGTTTCAGAAAAAAATTTGAACAAGGCCCACGGTGGTGCTAGAGTTATTTTGAAAAGCCCTATTTATTCTCGAAGAGTTACTCTACGAACCCATTTTCATGAAAAGTTGGTGAGGCTCGAAGTAATACCTCATAAACACGTTTGAAAACAGGCACTTTTCTTGATTTTCAGAAAAAGCGCCTTTTGGGCGAAGGGAAAGTGAATTATGGTGTGGATCTGCTGTTGACCTTGAATGTCATTTTTTAAGGTTGTTTTTTTTAATTTGCAAAAAAGTTGGGTCGGTTTTGTGCGTTTGGTTATTTTTTGTTTTTGTTTTTTGAGTTGGGTCAATTTCGTTTTTTAAACAGCGAGCGCTTTTGAGCAGTGCCGGTTTTGTGCGTTTGGTTATTTTTTGTTTTTGTTTTTTGAGTTGGGTCAATTTCGTTTTTTAAACAGCGAGCGCTTTTGAGCAGTGCCGCTGCTGGCATACGTGCAACTGCACGGGGCCCCGTGTGTTGGGGCCTCGCGAGCGAAAAATTGTTTTGGCAATAAAAATCATTTGAATTCATTATTTGCATATTTACTTCATCGAATGGACTACACAAATGAGTACGAGCCACAGAAATCAGCATATGGGCCATAGTTCTGTCACGGGTACGGGCAATCTGCGAGCGAAGCGAGCGAAAAATTTTTTTGGACTCTCTGGGGCCTCTCAATTGTCTAGCCGCGGCACTGCTTTTGGGGGGGTCATGACCCCCGTGCCCCCCCCCCCCCTTGAATCCGCGCCTGATATCATGGGTCTCTTACATTGATCATCAAACTATTTCCTTCATCTTTCGTGGTTGTAGGTATGTAAATTGTTGTTTGCTTATGTTTTTTTCTCTTATTGAGCCCCACATCAGGCTTAGATCAGTTTCCATTTCCAGACTCCTTATTATATCACTAACTGTACGATTAAAATTCTTTCATACTCTTCTTTTATTTCTTCATTTCTTATTTTTTGCATATGCTACTTTGTTGAAAGTTGTCGCTGTCGCTCGTTTTTTCGCAGCTTCCTGACAACTAGGTATTGATCTATGTCGCTGTCTATGTCTATCAGTCCCATACCAAGTAGGAAAAAAATCTCTTCGAAAAGCATTTTAAAGCGCTTCTTGAAAAGCTTAAAGCAGTTAAAGCGTTTACGCTCCGTAAGAAGCTTCATGTTATTTTAACATTGCATGTCCGCAGAGCTCAGCACTTTTATTATGCTAATCTGCTGAGATTGTGCTTTAATACCGCTGTTGTAGGAAGCAGAAAGAAGCTCTCACTGCTTTATATATGCTCCGCAGCAAAGCACTTGTATTCTTTCCTACTGCCAGTAGGAAAAAATACAAGTGCTTTGCTGCGGAGCAAATATAAAGCAGTAAGAGCTTCCTTCTGCTTCCTACAACAGCGGTAGTAAAGCAGAATCTCAGCAGATCACTTTAAAAGCTCTTTTACGAACCATAGTAAAAGTGCTGAGCTCTGTGGACATGCAATGTTCGCTTCGAAAAGCGATTTTTTTCCTGGGTTCTTTCACGCAGTATACTAATACCACAGACAACTTAATATACAGACGGAACAACTTCATACAAAACGTGTTATCATTTTCAGTAAGCAACAACAATTTCGTAAGCTTTTACTGAGAGGGAAAGCTTTTACCAGTTTAAAAAACTCAACTTTATCTCTCGACTTCGTTGAGGTATACATCAGGTGCTATCTAGCGTTGGCCCCATTATAAAGAGCAAATGAATGAGGAAATAATTGCAGTTACGCACATAAAGCTGGTCAGACTACATTGCTTGGAACATGTCGTACGAACCTCTGAAAAAATAATACTAGCCTTGATTTTAAATGGCAAACCAATTGGAAAAAGATAGATTTGCTCCCCGCTGTCAGTATAGAATATGCGAACGCCTTGTTGATAAAAGAGATTGTTGAAAAACTTTCCACGAATGCCTAGCTCTCGATGACAATTTATAAGCCATGAATTGCAAGGAACAAAATCAATAAAATTATAGAAGGAAAAGGGTGGCACGTACACAATCAATGTCCAATTTTAATTGACATCAAAAAAATGTTCTTTAAACAAAATCTCCCCTTTCTTTGACTTAATTAGGGAAAATTGACAAAATTAAATGAAATTACCAAAGTGCGGATTTAGAAAATTTCTTGTGTACTCTTTTAAAAAAAGTCTTCAATCAAGGATGTTCCAAAAGCGTTTAAGCAATTTTTTCCAACAACATTCGTTGTACATTGAAGGCCGGCGGCGACATCGCTTGTTGGGTTAAATTAGCGAATTCTCCTTAAGGGAAAATGCAAATTTTTTTTATCCAGCCGAAGAGCGTCATCATTAAGTGTAGTCCTGGTCCTCGGCTAATTTCCCTTAACCTTTTCGCACCCTACTAATCTCATTTCTTAATGATCGGATTTACCTTTTTTATTCATCTTTTTCATCTGTCTATGACTAGGATTGGCCCTTAACTGTAGCCTAATTATTATTCAAATGACGTGCACTTATTAATCCACTTTCTCCCCAATTTAACTGACATTTACAGGGAAGCCCGGATAGAAGAAGTTGTACCCTTCCACAATTTTCGGGCAATTAAAAGTTGGAGGGAAGTCATTTGTCGTTCCGCTACAGCTCCACGACGCCATAGTCGCAATATCCCTGACTAATGGCCCGAAAGACTGCGTGGGCTGCAATTATGGATACCAATTTACCCTAATGACGTAAACATGTGTGTACTGCCAACCCCCGTGCGAATAAGGTGCTCAATTTAGTTTCAGTGCGAGCCACTGCGCCTCCAGAGTTTAGAAGTCAATGTTCCGGACAGATGCTGACAGGAAGACAACCGAATTGTGTGCTACAAGGAAAAAAATCAGGTCCAATCTCTACGAGTGGTGCTACAGAATGGAGATTTGTCTTTTTTTTTGTAAGCGGCTCTGCACCCTGGCGCCCGTCTATCTCGCATCTCATCGATATACAGGGATTTGTACCCAGGACATTGAGGGGATATTTGCAGGCTATAAGTGGCAAGAAGTACACATATTGGGGAGTAAAATGGATTTTTTTAGGATTTGCCTCATTGGGACAGGAATTGCGCTTCTTTCCTTAAACGTCTCCCTACATGACTGTTACCGGCTTATGGCTGATGGTTTGGGTTTAAGAGGGAAAACTTGTAAGAGCTAAAAGTAGATGCGGATTTTGGGTTTTTTATTCCTTCTTTTTTTGAAACTTCTAGTAAGAATTGTATCGCATCAAGATAATACCATACGTGGATGCTGCACAGCAGAAAACTTTCCACTTTTGAAAACCTTGGAACCTTCAATTCGGCATTCTGTAACGAAAAGTTTTTGCTAGATTCAAATCTTGTGACCCAAATCAGGCTAAAAATTTAGGATAAGAAAGTATTTGCTTATATTTCGTTAAAACAGAAAAAAACTATTCACAGTAAAATCTGCCGTGTTGACGCGTTAACCGTGCAAAAATCCTCTTTAGTTTTAAATTGGATAGACATCGATAGAAGAGGATTTGCTTTTATACCGGAGAAAGATATGAAAATCTTATGTGGATCAGCTGTATTTGCACATAACTTCAAGCTATCTTGTAAACTTTTGTTGTAGTAAAGAATGTGATACTATTTAAAAGAAAACCCTGTCTAAACTCCTTAAAGCGGTTGCTTAAGGTAATGACAATTTCGATACTTATTATTTATGTGAAACGAAAAGTTTCTACACTTTCACTTGAAAATAATCTTGAGAAACTTATATTCATGAAACTTTTCAACGGCATGATCTTTCTATAGCACCAAAGAGATATTTCAGTATAGATCTATAAAAAAAGAAAATTATTTTATTGTGTCTAAAAATGCAACGAATAATATACAGGTTGTATCCGTTAAGTTTACAAAGCGGCCGGCTCTGGTTTTTGATAGATGCACAAAACATCGTATGGGAGGGCGGTGGTGGAAATCGTAACGGTTTAACTGCTAGGACGTTATGAAGTTATTTTTAGAATTTTGCATATCACAAAGTATTTTTGTACCCCTATGACGTATTTTCATTAATAAGGTATCAGTGTACGTAGAACACTCCCACCTGTCTAAAACTGTAAAAATGAAGGTTCTACCCTACCAGCTTCCAGAGTTATAAGTCATCAAAGTTAAAATTTTGTTTTTTTAACAAAAATGCCAATTTCAACTACCTTTTTCTCCAAACAATACGTATTTGACCAAAGCTTGGACAATTTCCTATGAATAATTACCGGACAATTTTTGTGTTAGTACCTTTAATTTTGAAGATATTAGCAAATTTTGATGTTAAAATTGACGTTATTTGGTACTTTTCGACAAAGCTTAGGTGAAAATGCACTAAAAAAGGTCATTTGCCTCTGTAGTTTTTACAGTTTAGTTTATTTCCTTTCTTGTATATTGAACAGAACATATGAGCCGTGTTCTTTGAAAATGGTGTAAGTCTATTTTTGACAAAAAGTTAGTTAATGATAACATTCAATGCTATCTGCTATGAACTTTTTATCTATAAACAGTTCCCAAAAAAATCCTTCAAAATTTTCATAATTTTGTCAATATAAATTTACGTGGTTAATGAAATTACAAATATGATTACTTTGAAAGTGGTGCAAGTCCACTTTCCGCAAACACATAATATTTAGTGTAAAAATTATACTACATAATTTTTCTACTTCATTTTTATTACGTGTTGCCACCTTTTAATGGCATAAAAATTTCCGTTCGTTCAGTGGAAATTTGGTACTTCCCCGGTTTATTGCAGAGTATAAAACTTACTAGTGTGTTCTATTTGTTCAGTTAACTTGAAGTAAGTGTTAAATTCATAACAAGGGTGAATGTTATATTACATAACATTCAAAATGGATAATGTCACCTTGGAATCGGACAGACAGGTTGGTAGTTATCCCTTATTTTGATACATTTTCTTCTGCATTTAATAATTTTAATATTTTATTATTATTATTTTATAGAAATCATCCCAATGAATAGAAACAAAAAAAGAATTTTGGAATCAGATTCTGATGAAAACAATACATTTTCAAATAAAATTTTTACAAGAAACAGAATCATGCAACCAAGTTCGAGTTCGGATGGGAATGCTATTTCAGATGATTCCACAAAGGAAAACAATAATGTAAATACGCAAAAGAACAGAAAAATGAAGCGCAACAACGGACAAAAATATTACACAAATACAGGTAAAATTGCTCCAGCCAAAAAATTTCAAAATATGAAGTGCAATTGCTCAAAAAATTGCCGAGCTCTTGTTAGTGAAGCTGACCGCAAAGCAAATTTTGATACATTTTGGAACCTGGCAGATTTTAATAAACAGAATTTATATCTCTCCAGAGCTGTTCAATGGTATAATGTAAAAAGAAGACGCCAAAAAAATTATAAAGGAACACAACGAAAATTTGTATATAAATATCATTTAACTGTTCCAAATGGTAAAATTTTGGTTTGCAAAAACTTTTTTGTAAATACTTTTAAAATATCAATAGGGCGAATAGATCGAATTTTAAAATCGAAAGATAATGTATTGGATATGCGTGGGCGCAAGCCAGGATCTTCTAGAAAAACTTCAGATCACGAAATAAAATTTATAAAGGAGCACATCCAAAGCTTTCCGGAGTACGAGAGCCATTATACTCGATCGCATAATCCTAAGCGAAGATATTTAGACCCTGAGTTAAACGTCAGAAAAATTTTTGAGTTATATTTACAAAAATGTGAAGAAAGTAATATTTCTCCAGTTAAAGAAGTTACATATAAGAGAAATTTTAAAAAAGAATTCAAGTTACATGTTTACCAACAGCGGAAAGACACATGTCAAAAATGGGATTTTCTAAATTTGAAAACAAAACATCATGTAACAATGCGGAAATTGCAAGCATCACAGAAGAGCACGATGTTCACTTAAAGAACGCTGAATTAGCAAGAAAATGTATGCAAGAAGATATGATTTGGGCATCGCAAAATCCAGATAGATGTTTCGCTTTTTCTTTTGACTTGCATTACCATACCCAAAATAATCAGTGTCCATTGCATATTATAAACGTAATATGTACGTTTTAAATGAGGGGTTTCACAATTTTCATGATAATAAAGTTAGTATGTATGCATGGGACGAAACTATTGCATCTAGGGGTGCCCAAGAAATTGCTTCGTGTTGTTTGAAACATTTGGAAAATGTAACCACGCAAAAACATGTAAGAGCCTACAGTGATATGTGTACTGGGCACAATAGGAATTTAAAATTGGCTTTAATGTGGCTTAAAGTTGTGCAGTCCTCCCAAAATACCATAGAAATTATAGATCATAAATTTTTATATTCTGTACATTCTTATCTTCCAAATGATGCCGACTTTGGAGCTATCGAGAGGGCCATAAGAAAAAAAAATTTACTGTATATTGTACCGGCACAATGGAGCTCCTTGCTGGTGACAGCAAGGCTACTGCCATCATGCTTGGGTAGACATAAAAATTTTGAAAGACAATCATCTTCCCTAGTTCCAAAATAGTGATAGGGGGTGATAAGCCGGTCACACGGTATACGCTAGCTCGACGGTAGGGGTCGTGGGGGGTGTGACCGGACCGCTACATATATGATTCACCACTTACCTATTAGTCAGAAGGGAGATTTCTTCATACCGTTCTTGTTCTAGGTTAGCCAAAGGTATTCATCGCTGGAAGTTCCCAACGACCTGGTGGACCGGTAAATGTTCAACGCGACTTCGAGAGAACTCTGGAGAGAAAACACAACCCAACCATCCTGGATAAATTACCCCCTTAGGCGGTCATGCCTAGTAATACTCGTGGAGTTAAAGAAATTGATAACAAATATATTATATAGTAATTACAGCCCAAGACAATATGATTAATTAACAACAAAATGAAGGTAAGTTTGAATTAACTATTAGATAAGTGTAAATCAAAAAAAAAAAAAAAATACCCTTACAATATAGGTAATGTGGATGCAACCAACTATTACCCCAAAATAACAACTTCAATACAACACCGGAAAGGAAAAAAACAAATCGTCGCTCTGGTACCAGTCGATGATTCCTGTTTTTCGTACAACACACAAAATCACCCGATAATATTTAAGTGATATCAAAGTAATTTAAGGCATTATTATTATTACTAACGGTGTGTAATCTACGTAAAAATTGTAACCATATTATATTATAAGAATTTGTAAATATATTATAAGTATTATAAGAATTTGTAAATCTTTGATAAGTATTTTAAGAATTTGTAAATATATTATAAGTATTATAAGAAATTGTAAATATATTATAATATAAGAAAATTGATAAATATTTTAAAAGAATGTGTAAGTTAATCAAGTTATAAGAACTAGTAAAGAGGATAAAATGATTTGTGAATATAATGTGTTATAAACGGGTCAATATAATATCATAATTGTTAAAGGAATTGTCAATCATTCATAATCATTTTTTAAGGAATTGTAAATATAATATAATTATTTTTTTTTTAGGAATTGTAAATATGATATAATTATTATTATTTTTTTTAAAGGAATTGTAAATATAATATAATTATTTTTTTTCTTCCGTGACTTTGTTTCTTTGGTGATATTCTCTTTATCATGCAATCAAATAATAATTCAATCTGCCCCAACTAAAAATCAGCTCTCACCTTTTCTTAATTAGTACTTTGATGTTACTATTACAAAGAACAGTGACTATAGAACTCTGGCACCTCAAAAGTGGGAAATGACACAAAACTGAGAAAACAATCCAGCAGATCCAGCTCCCCTTATGGGCATCTCCCCAGTAAGAGGATAGGCTTTTCGGCTACGGTTGGGCCAGCCTCTTACTACAGCCTCTTCTTTTTCACTTAACTCACTAACTAGGTTACCTTACGTTTCTCCCGTTCACTTAAAAAAACGCTTCTTTCGGTCGTCCTTCTTTGAACTGCCGCAACCTATTCCGGAAGGCCAGTGTTGTGGTTTTGTCGGCACAAGTTCTTCCAAAAACAAAGCTATATCCAACAGAAGCTCCTTCAGAGGTCCAACAGACTTCTCGTCACCGGGAAAACAGCCTCGGTTCTTGGTTTTGCAAAAAAATTTGGTCCTCAAGTTCAAAAAAACTTCTTCTGATGTATAGGGCAGGTCTTCTACCAAAACCCCAAAAAAAAATTTGCTTTATCCGTTCTAGAACCCAAACTGCCTTTATCGACCAGCAAAAAAAAATCCTGACTTCTCAAAATTTTCTATTTTTTTTCCTCCACCAAAACTATTTTTCTTCGACTACTTGATTTTGAAAAAGTTTTCCCCAAATTTTTTTTGTGAAGTAATTTTACTCATGAAGCCTGAAATTTCCGATAGATGGGGGACCATCAAAAGGGGGAAACTTTCGGTAAATAACCGACCGTTACAATATTCCTACAGATTATTATACCATCATACAACAATGTCGAAAACATAAAAAGTTTATTCTTCATGAAATGAAACGAGATGATTTTGTTTCAACGAAACCACTAGAAAATGCAATTCTAAGAAGACGAAAAAATACTAATGGTGAAGAGGTAAATTGGCTGAAGATATGTTGGATAAGGCTTTTAAAAAACAAACCATATACAATGCTGTATAAAACTTCATTTGATGAAAATGCGGAGTTCAAAACACTAGATTTTTCCCCCAGACTTGGAAGACCGCGAAAATTTGAAAATATAATGCTACCACCTTTATATCATCATGCCAGGCCCATTACATCCGAAAAATTCAACGATATGAAGGATCCATTACCTTATATTCCTCCAATACACCATGACTACTTTCAACAACTTTCTCATAATGAAAAAAATTAAAAATGGAATATATTAATTAATATAATTTAAATTGCATAACCTGAAGAAATATTGAAATAAAGCCTATTTATTTTGTTTTGGTTGACATATTTAATAAAAATTTCATTAAAAAATTGGTTTGATTCCATTGAAATCCCATATTTAATATTTCATCAATATACGATTTTCATATTTTGTTGACTTTGAAAGTGATGTAAGTGCATTTGAGATCATCAAAAGTATACATTTCTTTTAACTAATACTTTAAAAACGATCACATAATAAAATTAAATCAATTTAATATTTAAAAAACATAAAATGAGCGTTTTAACATAATACCAATATTTTTCAATCCATTCAAACGCAAACCCTTAAATATCTCCATATCATATAAAGATATGTTGCATATTAGTTCGTCTAATGTTCTTCCGAGTTGCAGTTTTCCTTCCTTTAGCAACGCAGCAGCTTCGTTTACTATGGGGGTCGGATTCAATAAGCTTTGAAAATATACTCCTAATAGGTTCCCATCTACATATGTCTCTGCAGATGTCCGTTCTTGACTAAAACTTATTGCTCATCTGGCGTGCTTCTTTGTACGTTTGTCTATCTCCCCTTTCATCGAAGTCTTCCTGGATTTGTAGGATAACTTCTGTTTAGATATTCGCTCTTCTTTCTTCAGAGCTTCTCTGCACTTCTTCTTTTTACGTGAACACGTCTGTAAGTTTGCTGCCATTGTAACGAACCAGGTTTCGTTACTAGAATCCCTCTCCACAAACGTTAGAAAAATATTAACGTACCACGTTACGCCACTAGAATCCCTCTCCAAGAACTTTAGGAAAATATCTAGAGGTCTAGTAATCCTTGAAAGCTTCGCTTCGAAGCTTTAAAGCTTCTTGCCCAGATGAGCTTTTTCACTATAAAACAAACCGCTTCACCAGGCCAAATTCAGTCTTTAACCAGGCTCGTTCCGGAGAGGTCCTCCTCTCCGGTCCTAGACCGTGTCGAGGTGTATGATCCGACACGGTCAAAACACATACCGTTGGAATGTGGCCTAGGTCTTGTCGAGGTGTATGATCCGACATTGTGCCGAAGCAATAATTCCTATACCGTGTCGAGGTGTATGATCCGGCACGGTTACACTATACACATTTCACACATTAAACAAATACCTGAGGAATGTGGCCTAGGTCTTGTCGAGGTGTATGATCCGACATTGTGCCGAAGCAATAATTCCTATACCGTGTCGAGGTGTATGATCCGGCACGGTTACACTATACACATTACACACATTAAACAAATACCTGAGGAATGCGGCCTAGGTCTTGTCGAGGTGTATGATCCGACATTGTGCCGAAGCAAGAATTCCTAGACCGTGTCGAGGTGTATGATCCGGCACGGTTACACTATACACATTACACACATTACACAAATACCTGAGGAATGTTGCGTAGGCCTTGTCGAGGTGTATGATCCGACAATGTGCCGAAGCAGCAATTCCTAGACCGTGTCGAGGTGTATGATCCGGCACGGTCAGACCACATACTTATCACATACACAACACATACCGACCGCGTACCAACCGACCACCGAATACCTGAGGAATGTTTCCTGGACCAGTGTCGAGGTGTATGACCCGACACTGTTCCCGACAACATTTCCTAGACCAGAGTCGAGGTATGACAAGATACAATATCGACAATATACCGAACACCGCATTATATGCATACCCGCTTAGACCGCACCCGTAATACCGCTAAACACCAGCTTACGCACATGTAAAGTGTAGAAATTAGTAGATTACTGCTTAGCGATGCCTAAGAAGCATCCACCCAGAGTTAACCAGTAGTTAGCTGCTTAGATATACCCATAAGAAACATGTAAATATATGTATATCCAGATATAATGAGTAGTTATTTATATTTAAGAAACCTAAATTGTTAGTATATAAGGATTTTGAATGAATAAAAGAAATATTATTTTGTACAAAGGGTGTTTGTTCTCACACGACCTTGGACAACTCAAGAGCCCCCGGCAACCCTCCCTTAAACAAGGAGGTTTAGAGAACTTCCGGACGAAACACCATTACAAAATTGGCGCCCGAGCAGGGACCGGTAAATTATATGTATATACATAACCAGTTAAGTAAATAACCGATGTCAAAAAGGAAAAAGAGTAGGGATAGAAAATGCATATAAGTATCGGGCTCCGAACTGAAGAAAATCAGAAAGTAATCAGAGCTCAAGGCGAGCACATCTAAACCAGCTAGAACCAGGAAAACCAAGCTGATAGAAAGAATCCAGTACCCTGAGAAGAAAAAGCAAAGTTTTCGCTATGGACAACCGACACCAGGAAATTCTCCAAATGAAGAAGACGGAGCTAGTAGCCGAATTAAAATTCCATGGACTACCCACCACCGGAGACGTGCATACATTAAGGGAACGCCTACTCCAGCAAAGCACACCAGGGGAAATTTCATCAGTACCCCATACCCCGACGATGACACCAACAGGCCAGACACAAGTAAGAGCACCCGATCCAGTCGCCAAGAAACCCAGTCCAAACATAGAAATCATGGACAGAATCCGAAAATGGGGCACTTACTTCGACGGAACAAACGACCTATACGGATTTATAGAACGAGTGGAAGAACTAACCGAAGCCTACGGAATCTCAAAAGAAATCCTCGTACCAGTACTATCTGAATTACTCAGAGGGAAAGCACAGCTCTGGTACCGAAATAACAAAGCCAATTGGAGGACATGGGACGATTTCCTAGAGCAAATAAAAAACCAATTTCTCCCGCCAAGATACCAGCAACAATTAGAAGAAGATTACAGAGGCCGGAAGATGAAACCCAACGAGAACATCCGAGAATATATTACCACCATGCAAACCCTCAGCAGACGAGTGGGGATAGCTAATCCTGAAGACCAACTTGCACGAATATTCAACAACCTGAGGGCAGAGTATAGATTATATATCCGGCGCAGTGATGTTCAAACCATGACCGAACTACAAATTCAAGGCGAAGAGTACGAAGCAATCCAAAGGGACCAATCTGCTCAACGAACCAATCAACCGACCTACCAGAACCGAATACGATTGGCCGCCACCATGCCGAATCTAATACATCCAGCATACAACAGAAATAATCACTGCTGGACATGTGGACAACCAGGGCATGACCGAAGAATATGCAAGGAACCTGCTAGGCTATTCTGTTCCAGATGTGGTACCAGGGGCACCTTAAGCAAAAATTGTAAATGCCCGGGAAACGCCAACCCAATCGGAAAGAAACAATACGGTCCCACCGGTTGGAACCAGCACGGACCACAATAGAAATCCCAAACACCGATACCAGTAAAGACAACCGTCCATTTATCACCATACAAACATACGACCAGACCCGAAAAGCCTTATTAGATACCGGAGCAACCCAATCCTACATAGGACAAGACATAGCTGACTTTTGTAAAGAAAACCATGCTGCGAGCACCATTATACCAACACACAAACAGAAAGTACAACTTGCCAATGGCATCACCGATAAAGTAACTGAAGTCATCCAATTCGTGTTCAAACACAATAACAAACCAGTTGAACACCCATTCCGCGTACTTCCGAGTGTAAAGCCAAACATCATTATAGGCATGGACCTATTAAACCGTTTTGGACTAGAAATGACGTTCACCAGACAACCGAATGTAACCAA
This sequence comes from Thereva nobilitata, assembly GCA_963855945.1. Lineage (NCBI taxonomy): Eukaryota > Metazoa > Arthropoda > Insecta > Diptera > Therevidae > Thereva > Thereva nobilitata. Next base: position 181,679,085 of record OY979694.1, read on the forward strand.
CCCTATCCTAGCTATTACCACATCCGAAGAGACCCAACTCGAAGAATTCCTACAAAAGGAACTAGCCAAATT